>CM030358.1:115031962-115631962 GCA_017893485.1 Hemerocallis citrina | reverse complement strand
AAAAGGATCATTTTGGGAAAAAATTCTACATTCTGTTGGGCATTTAGAATATCATTTTAGCATATGGGTAAAACGAGACGAAGCCAGAAAAATTAAATTGAGAAGTCAATTAAAATAGTTACATTTTCTCAAAAAATTATCTTTTATTATTTATTTCATTTGGATAGATCTACAGAAGATAAATATAAACCAACACATTCATACATTTGAACAAAAATGAATATACTTTATTTTTGGAATTCAAATTCTTATGTATTTTGCCTGATAAAAGATAAATTTCATAATAAACCACACATTTCAAAGGGGAAAAGTTTTGAACCGCAAGGAGTTTAAAGGTATAAAGAAAATTTGCAATTTGCCGCGGGGGGGGGCCTAAATACTCGTATTTTATCAATTTGTAAATGACTAGTTCCATATCTTTTGTTGGAAGTATAGCATGCTATATACATATGCTTATACTTTTTGTGCTTCACTGCTTCGGTGCTAACAACTTCAATTATTTTGTGAGTGCTTCGGTGCTAACAACTTCAATTATTTTGTGAAAATCAATCTGGACCATTGATTTTGTTTATATTAATGAAAGCCACTTGATAGCTTTCTTTATGTTTTATTATATAGATACCCGCTTAAGTACGGGGTGTCACACATCTCCTCAAGCGCATACTTGGCTTCATTTGCGTTTAGACATCGGAGATAAGGCCTCACATCGACCTTAGTATATGAGCTCTTGAAGAGTATGCCTTCTACGAGAATGAATCTTTCAGCTATGACCCGAACCTTTCTGGCCTATGACGGGCCTTGTTGCAGTTCGTCATCCTTCAAGAAGTTTAAGATATGGTCCAGCCAGGAAGCTGCCTGTGCGGGCATGTCGAGGTAGAAGACTTTAGTATTTTCGATGGTCGGTGTAAGGAGGACCTACACTAGGCTCATATAATCGAGACCTTCAAAGAATGAGGATGCTAGTTTGGAGAGGGCATCCGCTCGGCTGTTCTGCTATCTTGAAATTTAGACAAGTGATGATTTCTCGAAATAAGCCAGGAGGACCCTAACTTGTGCCAGATATTGGATCATTCGAGGGTCACGAGCTTCATATTCTCCACACTTGATTAACGACGAGCTGGGAGTCGCTGAACACGTTCACCTATTTTGCCTTGACTTTTTGGGCAAGTAGAATCCCGGCAATTAGAGCCTCATACTCAGCTTCGTTGTTGGGGGCTTTAAAGCTGAAGCATAGTGAGTATTGAAGAACAATGTTATCCGGGACGTTTAAGACGACCCCTGCACCACTCTCCTCTTCGCAAGACGAACCATCTACGTAGAGCTCCCAAATGGGCTCGTCCTTCTATTCCTCAAGAGGTTCCGGTATTGAGCACTCATTGATGAACTCGACCGTGCCTGCCCTTTAATAGCGATTCTCGACTTGTAGATGATATCATGATGGTTTAGTTCGATAGACCACTACTTGATTAGCCGACTGGAGTTCTCCGGTTTGTGGAGGATCTGTTTAAGAGGCTGATCTGTCAGCACGTGGATGAAGTGGGCTTGGAAGTATGGATGGAGTTTTCGAGCGGCCATGATCAGGGCATAGGCAATCTTCTTCATTTTCGTGTATCAGAGCTCGGCATTATAGAGGACTTTACTGACGTAATAGATGAGTTTTTGGGCCCCGTTTTCTTCCCTAACTAGAACGGCGTTGAGCGCGTGGTCTGAGATAGTTAGGTAAAGGTAGAGGGGTTCGTCGTGCTCTGGTTTGCTAAGGAGCGGGGGGGTTGGCTAGGTAAGTCTTGAGCTGATCGAAAGCCTATTATTTCAGTTCTCCCCACTTGAAGCTTTTTTCCCCCCGAAGGGCCTTGAAAAGTGGGAGTGACTTCTCCCCTTACCTGGAGAGGAAACGGTTGACTGCCACCAGCCGTCCCGTGAGTCGCTGAACTTATTTGACATTTCTTGGAGGATCCATGTCCAGTATTGCCTGGATCTTCTCGGGGTTCGCCTTTATGCCCCCCTGACTGATCATGAATCTGAGAAACTTTCCCGAGGTAATGCCAAAGGAGCATCTAGAGGGATTGAGCCTCATATTATGGGATCGTAGGACCCCGAAAGCCTCCTCAAGATCCTTCATGTGGTCTTGTCCTTTGAGGCTTTTGACGAGCATGTCATCAATGTACACTTCCATGTTCTGACCTATCTGATCTTTGAAGATTTGATTGACGAGCCGTTGATAGGTGGCACCAGCGTTCTTTAGCCTGAAGGGCATGACCCGGTAGTAGTAGAGGCCTTAGTCGGTTATGAAAGCAGTCTTAGGAATGTCTGAAGGGAACATCCGGATCTGGTTATAGCCGGATAAGGCATCCATGAAGCTCAGCATCTCGTGACACATCTATCAGGGCATCGATACTCGGAAGAGGGAACATGTCTTTTGGGCATGCCTTGTTTAGATTAGTGAAGTTTATACATATCCTCCACTCCACTTGTCGTTGGGTTTTTTCACCATCACGACATTGCACAACCACTATGGGTAGTTGACCTCATGTATGAATCGGGCGGAGAGGAGCTTGCCTATTTCATCTTTCATTGCCTGTTGTCTATCATGGGCAAATTTACAATGCTTCTGCTGTACTGGCTTCGAGTCCGGGTGGACACTTAGCTTATGTGTGATGATGTGATTCCCGGCATATTGGAGGGTGTCCAGGAAAAGAGGTCAACGTTCCGATGGACGCAGTCAATAACGGTTAGATTTAGATCCAGAGCGAGAGACTGACTCACTTGGAAACATTTAGAGTTATCATCTTCAGTGAATGAGATCTCCTCCAACTCGTTGACGGGTTCCGAACCTATTTGGAAGGGAAGAGGTAGATCTCAACTACAGATCTGGTCTAGATGTAAGGCTATATCAATGGTAGGAGATGTGGATCTGGTGGTTCTTGAAGGCCGTGGGATACCTGCTAAACGCCTTGAAACACTGGGCGATATCCCGACGACAGGCAATCACTGGAAGAAATGGAATTAGGGTTTAGTGGGTAAAGAGGCATTACCTTACAACCGTGAAGGGGGCCTGGTATTTATAGGCAGAGAGCGGAAATCCTAGTGGACGAGGTTGATCATCTTCTGTGTGCCTGATTGATGTGAGGGGCCAGTAGGAAGCCCATGGGGCACCTGGACTTGATTTATGGTTCGGATGGGGCCAAATTTTTACCCGTATCAGTTATTAGTTAGATCTTACAAGCAACTAGTGTAGATCATATCCAACAAGATGTGCATAGTTTATTGAACGAGATCATTGTAGCAGCAGTGAAATATATTTATCGTCAAAATAATTTCTTTGTCGACCATCGGGCTAACTGAGGAAAATCAACTATGAATGATTTTTTGATTATTTTAAATAGTGATGTTGAGCTTGATAATCTCATCGATGCAGAGGTCAAAGGCGATTTTGCGAGAGCGAGTGTAAAAGTGTAGTTCTTAATTTCCCTCTTGATTATTTAAATTAAAATCTCTTCTAGCCTAATAGTTTTCAGGGCTATGGTCTTTTTGGTGTTTTGTTGGGCTCTGTTCTGATGTCTTCTGACTTGATATTTTGCTGCTCTGATGCTGTTATGTCGTTATTGTATTTAGATTACCTCTTGTGTATTTTGGGACTGATATGGCTGGTTGGGTTTTTTTCATTCTCTTGTTTCATTTCTTTAGACCTTTATGTTCTGTAGTGTAAGGGTGTTATCACTCTCCCGCGTTGGATGGTTATGCCTCTGCATTTGGTTCTGTTGCTTTTCGGTATCTGGTAACACCTTTTGTAATGCCCTATGATTCAGGAGATATGCTATTTGCTTGAGGTGTTTTCCTCCTCTTGATAGGATTTATTTCCTGGCTCTCACCCTTTTTGGTGGGCGTTCACTACGAGGTTGGACGGGTTACTTGTTCTGCTGTTTACGTTTTTTTCTCCCCTTTCTGTTGTGGATTTGTGTGAGGGTGATTCCTGGCTGTGCGCAGCTCCTTTATTCAGCTGCATGAGCATTCTTCATGCCTTCTGTGGTTAGCGGTCTCTCCACTTGCTTATTTGGGGTTTTTTTAATCTCTTTTCCGTAGTGGATGCCTTAGTGAGTGCATACTTGCTGTGCGTGGCTCCCTTCTTTAGCTGCATTATTTTAGATTCTAGTGGAGGTGTTTTTTTCTCCGGGTGTAGCTTATGTTCCTGTCACGCCCCGCTTCCCACTATACGGAAATACAGGCACGTAACTGAGGCCCAGCGAATGATGTACATCATCCATAAGCTGTACAATTATAAGCTCAACAAGATCTTTATAACACATTCACGCAGGCAAATATAATAATCACATGAGCTGAAAATAGAATAACCATCATTTGGATAATACATCAACATCGGGTCAAGATGCCCGGGAGTACAAGGTGCCAGAATTAAAATAATATGATAAGCAGTTCGCTATAACAACTAGATAAAATAGCGACTGAAAGAAAAACAACATGAAGTAGTAAGGAAGCAGCAACGATCGCCTAGAGAGTCTGCTCGTCGGATCCATCAGTACCTGTATAATTATTAACTCAAAGAAAAATAGAAAAGTTCCCGTTAGAGCAAGTTTCGGGCAGCAAGTAGCAACAAGCAGAAAAAGGGGTAATATAACAAGATATAATATGGAAGAAACAAGAAGTAGAAGTACAAATACAATATGAAAGTAAGCAAGGAACTGGGACAATATGATCATGTAAGTAATAACGATAACTAGTGTATTCTAGACTTCAAGATATAAGCAATTGATAACCTAGGCTCAGTTAATCGATAATCATGTAATCAAGGATCAAGAGTTATGTAATTAAGAATCATGTAATCAAGAGTCTTGTAATCAATAGTCATGTAATCAAGAGTCATGTAATCAAGAGTCTTGTAATCAATAGTCATGCTTAGTGGAAATCTCAAGTTTATCTGTGTTATTAACTTATCTAATGCACGCAATCCTGTGTCCCATACCACAAGTTCGGTGCATATCAATTATGTGACGTTTAGACTTAAGTAGTGAATTCTATAGGATTATGTACTCGGGTCTTCCAGTGATAGTATCAAGACATGTAATCATGAATCATGTAATCGAGAATTATGTAATCAAGAATTGTATAATCAAGAATCACGAATCAAGAATCACTATTTCGGGAAACACGGGCCCCCTTCCGAGTATACTCCCCTATATTGTCCATTACTAAGCCGTACCCTTATAACCCCGGCTTGTTATTATTTTATAATTAATTATGAACATGCAATTGGTACGACTAGTGGAACGGTGTAATCAAATAGTTTAGCCAAGAAAAATATCAAGGACAGTAATCATGGACATGAGACGTAAAACGAGTACATGTATCGAGAGTAATTATTATGGAATTATCAAGTGGTATAAAATACATTCTATCAACCTATTATATCTATGCAAGTTATTATTACAAGAACAATAATACATTCAGTTCATTAATTATGAAAAATAAAGGGTTTATATGCAAAAATGTATAGATGAATTTTTAGATAACTTAACATATCTGCATTCAAATTCACTTTTCCGTTGTTACAGAAAAGCAAATCCAATTCCGTCAGAGATTCTAGAAAGTAGACTCTCTCCCGGTTCCAACGCATATTCACACGATACATTCTAAGGACAGTAGCGATGCGTACAAATTCATTCTTCGCTGGTTTCGATGTCTCGCTCGCATTCTGGAAATTCGGAGTCACAATACTAAAACTGCGATATCTCACAATCTATACATCCGATTGAGAAACTGTAGGATGTTTCGGATATCTAGACTCGAAGGGCTACGATTTTCATGTAGAAAGTTCTTCGATCCAGTATCGGTAACATGGTCAAATTCTCAGTACAAGATACCATTCGTAATCCCGTGCAGGTTCAGAATTCACAATATGACAGTACTAAAATCGCGATATCTCACAATCTATATATCCGATTGAGAAACCGTAAGATGTTCTGGATTCGGGACTCGATGGGCTACGATTTCCATATAGAAAATCTTTAATCCAGTATCAGGAACATGATCAAATTCTTAGTGCAAGGTCAAGAAATTTTAGAGATAGTAAGGTTGAATATTCGATATTCGATAACACGATTCGAAATGTGTTAACGGTTCACTCTTGTATTGATATAGCATGAAACAAGTGACTAGAACAGAGTTTGACAATAAAACATGATGATAACTAGACTACTTGCCACGAGTCAAAGGAAAATGCTTGTACGAGAACAAAAATAGTGTACAAGGTACTTGCCTTATAACGTGACGATTACGGTGGTAGTGTTAACCACGGAAGGAAGCGACGTCGGCAGCGGACGGTGGCACAATGGCGGTAAGAATGGCGGTAAGACGGTAGCTAACGGTAGCAACGGTGAGCGATGACAACAACAAGGTGGCGCGGGGTCGGGTTATTTTTCGGGGTTCACGGGATCGTAGAAGCGGAGTCGTTGGCTCGAAGGCGGAGAGTAAAGGAGAGCTCCGGTGTCACTTGAGCTCTCGGTTGTGAAGAAACAGAGAGTGTGAAGAAGGCAAAGGAAGAGAAGAAGGGAATGAGGTGGTCTGTTGTGTGTGTGTGTATATATAGAAAGAAGGAGATATGAGGGGTGTAGAAAAATCAAAAAGGGGGTGTAGAAAAATCAAAGGAGGGTGTGGAAAAGTCAAGGGAGGTGTAGAAAAATCAAAGGAGGTGTAGAAAAATGTGGAGAGGTGTAGAAAAATGTGATGGAGGTGTTGACGGATTGGAGAGAATTAGGAGTAGTAGGGTGGTGGAAAATATGGTGTAGGGTTAGGCAGGATTAGGATTAGGATTAGGATTAGGATTAGGATTAATCGGGGTTTAAAATTTGTATTTAAACTCTAATCGAAAAATCACAAAATTATAGAATTGATCAGAAAAATATTCTGGCTTTAGATAAAGAGTCCAAAGAGAAAAATAAAACTGATCTGAAAATTGAAGTACAAAAATTTACGTAGTAAAATACGTACAACTGGAACAGGGAGTTACAATCCTACCCACCTTACAAAAAAAAATTTCGTCCTCGAAATTTACTTAGGCGAGATATAGGATAGCTTAAGAAGTTAATGAAATACACTTCAATGAAGAGTGCAACAGAAGATAAAAGAAACAAAGAGTACAAAGGCACGAATACAACTAAAGACAAATTGTGCATCCTCAACTGGAGGAATCAATAATTTAATGTCTAGACCCAGAATCTGAACCACCGACATTGCTATCATCCCAGTTCAGCTGAGCCACAAGCTCGTCTCGCTCTGGCACATACTCCTCCAATTTTCTTAGTAACTCCTTAGGCGATGGAGCTGAAATTAAGATGCGTCTGGCCTTACTGGATATAAACTCCTCAGCCATAGCTGAATTTATGAAGGACAGGAGCGAGTCGTAATATCCATCAACATTTAAAAGTCCCACCGGTTTGCTGTGGATCCCCAGTTGAGCCCAAGTGATCACCTCGAACAATTCCTCAAGTGTTCCATAACCTCCGGGCAAGGCTATGAAAGCATCAGCAGCATGAGCCATTTCAGCCTTCCTCTCGTGCATGTTAGAGACAACTCTAATATCTCCCACAGTTCCCCCAGTAATTTCTTTCGGCATTAGGGACTTGGGAATCACTCCCAACACGTGTCGGCCACCAGTACGAACAGCGTCAGAAACCAGGCCCATCAATCCTATGCTCCCACCACCGTAGACGAGATCGATATTTCTCTCTACAAGCTCCTTACCGAGCTCGATCGCGGCTTCCTGATAGCTAGCTCTTTTGCCAGAGCTACTGCCACAAAATACACAAATCCTGCCGAATCTCGATAAAGATGAAGAAAGCTTCATCTTCTTCCCTGCTTCACTTTCTTCTTCCACCGATTTCCTCTTCATCCCCGCTACCGATTCTTGATCTCTTCTTTCCATTTGCCAAGACAATCCGAGCTCCTACTCTCTCTTTCTTTCTTGCTCCCGCCTCTGCTATCGGATTCTCACTCTTTCTCTTCACCGAAGCTTGCTCCCGAGTTGCCTTCTTCTTTCTCTTCTTCTCTTTTTTCCCCGACCTCTCTTTCTCTTTCTTTCTTCTCCGACTTCTCTTTCTTTCTTCTTCCTTCTCCGACTTCTCTCTCTTTCTTCTTCCTCTTTCTTTCTTTTTTTTTTCTTCTTTCTCTTTTTCTTTCTTCTTTCTTTGACTTCTCTCTCTCTCTTTCTCTTCTTTTTATTTCTTCTTCTTCTTGTCTTTTTCTTCATTAATGCACCGCACCCTATAACCGGCCTATGGCCAATATTTGCACTTTGGTCCCTATCCATTCCAAATATAACATCGAACCTTGAGTTGTTGATGACGTTGAAGTTTACTTTGATATTCATTCCACGAATCAATAAGGGACTCTACTACGCTTCCGCTGCGCCACTCTGATGGTGATGTTTCTAGATGCACGTGATAGCGATCGATGAATTGAGCAGAATTAAGAGATTGGTAACACGAAGATGTTGGTTGTCAAACTTATTTGGTAAAGTGGCCCCACCCACCAAACAATGTTGAAAAATTGTGGTAAGATTGGTGCCGCAAAGAAAAATAGGAGAAACGGGAATGAATAATTTGTCAGTTACTCATCTCTCATTTCTATAAAATGAGAGGTTTAGGAAAAGAGAAAAATTAAGCAAGATAAGAACAAGAAACAAGCAGAAAAGAAGAAAAAGAATAGAGTGTTGTAGCTCCATCATTCGTTGCATCTCCTGGAGGATGGCGACGATCTCCGATAGTTCATCCCTGGGTGTAGAAGTCGAAGAGCCTCCGTGAACCATAGTCTGAAATGCATATTCGAATGGGGTAAATCTCCAGATGGCAAGTTGGTTATTAACATTCATGTGATCCATGTGATGTGTATATTGTTGAGCTTAGCATGGTTCGAGCCTAGGCTCTGATACCACTAAAAACCTGTCACGCCCCGCTTCCCACTATACGGAAATACAGGCACGTAACTGAGGCCCAGCGAATGATGTACATCATCCATAAGCTGTACAATTATAAGCTCAACAAGATCTTTATAACACATTCACGCAGGCAAATATAATAATCACATGAGCTGAAAATAGAATAACCATCATTTGGATAATACATCAACATCGGGTCAAGATGCCCGGGAGTACAAGGTGCCAGAATTAAAATAATATGATAAGCAGTTCGCTATAACAACTAGATAAAATAGCGACTGAAAGAAAAACAACATGAAGTAGTAAGGAAGCAGCAACGATCGCCTAGAGAGTCTGCTCGTCGGATCCATCAGTACCTGTATAATTATTAACTCAAAGAAAAATAGAAAAGTTCCCGTTAGAGCAAGTTTCGGGCAGCAAGTAGCAACAAGCAGAAAAAGGGGTAATATAACAAGATATAATATGGAAGAAACAAGAAGTAGAAGTACAAATACAATATGAAAGTAAGCAAGGAACTGGGACAATATGATCATGTAAGTAATAACGATAACTAGTGTATTCTAGACTTCAAGATATAAGCAATTGATAACCTAGGCTCAGTTAATCGATAATCATGTAATCAAGGATCAAGAGTTATGTAATTAAGAATCATGTAATCAAGAGTCTTGTAATCAATAGTCATGTAATCAAGAGTCATGTAATCAAGAGTCTTGTAATCAATAGTCATGCTTAGTGGAAATCTCAAGTTTATCTGTGTTATTAACTTATCTAATGCACGCAATCCTGTGTCCCATACCACAAGTTCGGTGCATATCAATTATGTGACGTTTAGACTTAAGTAGTGAATTCTATAGGATTATGTACTCGGGTCTTCCAGTGATAGTATCAAGACATGTAATCATGAATCATGTAATCGAGAATTATGTAATCAAGAATTGTATAATCAAGAATCACGAATCAAGAATCACTATTTCGGGAAACACGGGCCCCCTTCCGAGTATACTCCCCTATATTGTCCATTACTAAGCCGTACCCTTATAACCCCGGCTTGTTATTATTTTATAATTAATTATGAACATGCAATTGGTACGACTAGTGGAACGGTGTAATCAAATAGTTTAGCCAAGAAAAATATCAAGGACAGTAATCATGGACATGAGACGTAAAACGAGTACATGTATCGAGAGTAATTATTATGGAATTATCAAGTGGTATAAAATACATTCTATCAACCTATTATATCTATGCAAGTTATTATTACAAGAACAATAATACATTCAGTTCATTAATTATGAAAAATAAAGGGTTTATATGTAAAAATGTATAGATGAATTTTTAGATAACTTAACATATCTGCATTCAAATTCACTTTTCCGTTGTTACAGAAAAGCAAATCCAATTCCGTCAGAGATTCTAGAAAGTAGACTCTCTCCCGGTTCCAACGCATATTCACACGATACATTCTAAGGACAGTAGCGATGCGTACAAATTCATTCTTCGCTGGTTTCGATGTCTCGCTCGCATTCTGGAAATTCGGAGTCACAATACTAAAACTGCGATATCTCACAATCTATACATCCGATTGAGAAACTGTAGGATGTTTCGGATATCTAGACTCGAAGGGCTACGATTTTCATGTAGAAAGTTCTTCGATCCAGTATCGGTAACATGGTCAAATTCTCAGTACAAGATACCATTCGTAATCCCGTGCAGGTTCAGAATTCACAATATGACAGTACTAAAATCGCGATATCTCACAATCTATATATCCGATTGAGAAACCGTAAGATGTTCTGGATTCGAGACTCGATGGGCTACGATTTCCATGTAGAAAATCTTTAATCCAGTATCAGGAACATGATCAAATTCTTAGTGCAAGGTCAAGAAATTTTAGAGATAGTAAGGTTGAATATTCGATATTCGATAACACGATTCGAAATGTGTTAACGGTTCACTCTTGTATTGATATAGCATGAAACAAGTGACTAGAACAGAGTTTGACAATAAAACATGATGATAACTAGACTACTTGCCACGAGTCAAAGGAAAATGCTTGTACGAGAACAAAAATAGTGTACAAGGTACTTGCCTTATAACGTGACGATTACGGTGGTAGTGTTAACCACGGAAGGAAGCGACGTCGGCAGCGGACGGTGGCACAACGGCGGTAAGAATGGCGGTAAGACGGTAGCTAACGGTAGCAACGGTGAGCGATGACAACAACAAGGTGGCGCGGGGTCGGGTTATTTTTCGGGGTTCACGGGATCGTAGAAGCGGAGTCGTTGGCTCGAAGGCGGAGAGTAAAGGAGAGCTCCGGTGTCACTTGAGCTCTCGGTTGTGAAGAAACAGAGAGTGTGAAGAAGGCAAAGGAAGAGAAGAAGGGAATGAGGTGGTCTGTTGTGTGTGTGTGTATATATAGAAAGAAGGAGATATGAGGGGTGTAGAAAAATCAAAAAGGGGGTGTAGAAAAATCAAAGGAGGGTGTGGAAAAGTCAAGGGAGGTGTAGAAAAATCAAAGGAGGTGTAGAAAAATGTGGAGAGGTGTAGAAAAATGTGATGGAGGTGTTGACGGATTGGAGAGAATTAGGAGTAGTAGGGTGGTGGAAAATATGGTGTAGGGTTAGGCAGGATTAGGATTAGGATTAGGATTAGGATTAGGATTAATCGGGGTTTAAAATTTGTATTTAAACTCTAATCGAAAAATCACAAAATTATAGAATTGATCAGAAAAATATTCTGGCTTTAGATAAAGAGTCCAAAGAGAAAAATAAAACTGATCTGAAAATTGAAGTACAAAAATTTACGTAGTAAAATACGTACAACTGGAACAGGGAGTTACAGTTCCTTTGTGTTGTTGCTCATCTGCTCCTCTGTTCGGAGATTCACTGAGGTTCCCCCTGATCTCGTTCTGATGGAGAGGGTATGGCGGTGGATTGCTCTCCCGAGGGTCTCTTTATGCCCTGGGGAAGTCGGAGATGCTCTAGGACCGATCGGCTTGGATGGTGGTTTTCTCTTGCCGCTGAGTCCCTGCTGGTCTGTTGCTTTTGATCTTCTTGCGAGGCAATGGCCTCCATTGCTGTCTGCGCTGCTCGCGTCTTCTCTTAATTTTGTCCCTGGGTATTAGCTGATCTTATTTTACCTCTTGTAAAATTTGTATTTTGAGTTGCCTGGTTTTTGTAAAGCCTGTGTTTTATTTATTTATTTATATATCAGGCTGGAGTCTTTCGACTCTATCCGTTTACTCAAAAAGATTATTTAAATTTTAAAAAAAAAAAACTTTCTGCGATATCCAGCTAACTGAAATTTCAAACTGACTGCTACTATTCAGCTCAAACCACAGCCACAGCAGCTATTCAGCTCCAAATCCAAACAAACTCTCATCTACCTGCCTCCTCTGCTCACACATTTTTTTTCTTCTCTCTCTCTCTCTCTCTCCATCGCCATGGGTTCCACCAACCCAAACCACCCCCACATTGCCCTCCTCACCTTCCCCTTCGCCTCCCACCCCGGCAACCTCTTCACCCTATCTCAAATGCTCGCCTCCTCCGCTCCCACCGCCACCTTCTCCTTCTTCACCTCCCACCAATCATTCGCCACCCTCTCCTCCACCCCCCACCCAGACAACATCCGCCTCTACGAGATCGACGACGGATGTGGACCCCACACGCCTCCTTCCATGCCCCCACTGGAGCGGATCGGGAAGTTCATAAAGGCGATGCCTGGAAATTTCAAGGCAGGGATGGACAAGGCAGGGGTGGTGAAGTTTAGCTGCCTGGTCACCGATGCGTTTCTTGCGAAGACGGGCAGGGAGATGGCTGAGGAGATGGGCGTGCCGTGGGTGTCGATTTGGACCTGTGGGCCGCCGGGGTTGTTGGCTCATCTATTCACGGATGAGCTCCGACGTAGAATTGGAGTTCATGAGGGTGGTATTATTCTTTTCATTAAACAGAAAAATATAACAAAATAAATAAGAGTTCTTAGAGCATGCAGCAGTCGCAACCCATATTTTATGTATTTGGCAAATAGAAAAATTAAAAAAAATGCGTTTATGCTGCAGTCGTCGAAATCCAAAATTTTGATTTAAAAAATTATTTGGAATGGATGATAGACGATTTACTGTTTCTAGATTTTTTTTTTTTAAATTGACGCGATGGGAAATGATTTCCCGTCCGTCGATTTTTTATTTTTAAATTAAATTGTGGGACATGATATGATTCCCCGTCCTACTTTTTTTTTTATATAATAAAATTGCTCGGAGGGGAAATCATATTATTTTCCGTCTAACGAATTATTAATAAAAAAAAATTCGGAACGGTAAATCATTTCTCGCCCGATGGGAAAAAATTATAAAAAAATCAAGCGGCGAAAGATGATCTTTCGTCCGATCGAACAGATGGATAATCATTCTTCGTCGGTTATTTTTTTCAAATTCCTAGTTCGTCTGTCAAATTTGGCAGACTTTGTTCCTCTAAAACTCATATTTTCGGTTTATAGCCAACGACTGCAGTGTTTAAATTCTTATTTTTTGAAAATTTTGAAAAATTGGCCAATGAACACCACAGCTAGGGTGCATATATACTTTTTATCTTGTATCTATTGAAACATCCGTTTTAATTTAAATTTTCCTTGTACTTCCACAGTTGATGATGGAATCAAAGACCGTGCTGACCAACAGCTCGCCGCCATCCCCGTCCTCTCCGCATTCCGGATCACCGACCTCCCAGAAGGCATTGTACTCGGCGACATTCACGCCCCGTTCCCAACCCTCCTCCACCAAATGGCTACCAACCTTCCCCATGCCACCGCTGTCGCTGTCAACTCATTTCAAGGCCTCCAACCCGATGTCGAAGCTCACTTCTCCTCTTCCTTCAAAAAACTCCTTCCCATTGGCCCCTTCAACCTCATTCATCAACACCATAATCCATCCCTCCAAAACAACAATGAATGCGTCGCTTGGCTCGATCGCCAATCCCCTGCTTCAGTTGCCTACATCAGCTTCGGCACTGTACTAGTTCCCCCACCAGCTCAACTGGAAGAACTGGCCCTTGGCATCGAGGCGAGTGCTGCCCCTTTCTTATGGGTTTTAAAAGACAAATCTAAAGGAGAGCTACCCGCAGGATTCTTGGACCGTACAAAGGGGAGAGGGCTTGTTGTGTCGTGGGCACCTCAAGTAGAGGTTCTTGGTCATAAAGCTGTAGGTGCTTTCCTGACGCACTGTGGGTGGAATTCGATACTGGAGAGCATAACGAGCGGAGTTCCGATAATTTGCAAGCCGTTTTTTGGAGACCAGAGGGCGAATGCAAGAACGGTGGAGCGCGTGTGGAGGATCGGGGTGACTATGAAGGAGGAGAAAGGGAGGTTATACAGTGATGATGTGGCGAGGGCTGTAACCGCAGTGTTGAAAGAAGGGGATGAAATGAGGGGGAGAACTAGGGAGCTTAAGCAACTGGGGATGCAAGCCGCGGAGTCAGGAGGAAGTTCTGCAGAGAATTTTACAAGGCTTTTGGAATTAGTGTGCGGTACGCCAAACGTTTAGATTGGTTATGTATGTTTGCTTGATTTATTTTTCTAATTGTAGTCCCTTTATGTTGTAAATGTTGGGGGGTGAATTGGCTTCGCAGAACGGATTTATTTTGCTTTATTTGAAATGGTAGCATAAACTGATAAACATTTACCTGATTCTAATGATCATTAAATTTTGATGGAAAGATCGGTGCTTCCTATTACATGTACTTTATTTCTCATAAGGAAGTGATCGAATTTCATTATATTTGGCGTGTACATTTTTGCATCAAAAAAAGTCTGTATATGAGACTATAGTTTGGTAGCAGAACAGAAAACCAAGTGGCTAAAAAAGCAGATAGCCTTCACATTAAGAGCATCCCAATGGAACCCCATCTCCATCCTCATTTTAGCATATTCTTTGAAATATGTCATTGTAGTTTGGAGTTTCAAATGGGGTGCTTCAATGGTACCCCATTTTGAGTTTTAAATATTTTGTTTGCAATTTTTTTTGCACAAAAACAATTTTTCGAATGCAAAAATATAATCTCTACTATTTTAATGGGAGAGTTTGTCACCAAAAAAACCTCATTTGTAACCAAACAAATCCGTGCATCGCACGTTCAACTTCAACTCTCATTATATTCTTCACTTTAAAAAATACATGCATCGCACGTGCAACTCTAACTCTCCCATTAATTTTTACTTTAAAATATATATATTTATTAAAAAGTGCATCGCACGGACAACTCTAACTTACGTGTACTGTACGTACAACTTCAGTTCTTTATTAAAGCGTGCATTGCACGTGTGAATTACTCCTTTTGTAACAAAATAAATATGTGCATTGTAACCCAACAAACATGTGTAATGCACATACATAACCAATATAAAGGAGATTTTAGGTTCGATGCCAGACAATGTCGGATTTTAAAAATACATATATATATTTATAAAGATGTGCATCGTGTTAGATCAAGCTGAGTAACTAGGGTTAGGGTTTATATCTCATTGCCGCTTAAGATATTATACCCTGCTTATCAGTATTGGAATATCACAGAGTACTACCTCTAGACCAGCTTTTATATGAGATGAACTGGGTTTAGGATACTGGGCTTTATGCCCACTCAATCCGGTCCAACAATTAAACAGATAACACGTGCTTTGCACGTGTTGCCCCATAGAACATTATACACAATAATATTCTATTATATTGAGAATATACCTATATATCCAACAATCTCCTCCTATATTCTCAATATATTAGGCAATGCCCCGTTAAATCATTGGCTCATAATATAATACAGTTCATAGACTAAATCAATTATAACTCGAATAGTTCAAATGAGACTAAACCAAAATAATCAAATAGTTCGAAGACCATATCAAAACAGAATAGTTCACAACGATTAAACCAACTAGAGAAACTTGTCATAGTTTCAAAATCAACCAAAGCAAATAAACTTCAAGAACAAAATATGAGTTTTAAGCTCATGAACACAAGAGTCTTAAACTCAACAGAAGTTTTATCAAGTAAAGTGACAAATTTATTCATTAGAGAAATAAACCAAAACTATGTCCTTACAACCTGATTTATGTTTACTCCTCCATTTTGAGCAAATCATTACTCTGAAATCTATGTTGACAGATTCAACTCTTCCATCTTTGCTAGCTTATGGAAAACAAGAATATCAAGAGACACATCTCTAAGAATTCTAGTAAATTTCATAAAGTATCTAGTTCCACTAAAGAACTTAGTACAATTCAACGGTAGCTTAGCAAAATGCAATGCAAGCATCACAATCAAGTCTCTTTAACAAAATAAAGAACAAGAATAATTATAGTTTCTACACAAGAACTATACTACGTTTCATATTGGAATGATAGATCAGTCAAATCAATTATGGTTAATTCTGAATCATCAAAATTAAAATGAAACATGAATCCATAAAAGAGTTATATCATCAAAATTGGAACGATATAACGACCATTCTAAACATCGGAAACACATCGACAAATTTTTATGCTTTCTTTTGGAATAATGAGATGATTCTAAGTAAATTATGAAAATATATAGCATCATCGAAATTGGAATGAAGTTATATATTAACAGAATTGACATAGAACTTTTCAAATTATCTAAAGCATGCCAACTACCTAAAATTGATGCTTCAGTTTGAACTTCTCTATGGCTCCAATTGGATTCTAAATCTCAAAACAACTTGGATGTTAAAGCTTTTGACTAAATAGCTTTTAACTCCATTTTCACCACAGTTTTGATAATTAGATCACTTTCAAGTCTCTTAGCAAGAACATTAGTCATACTTATCGCAATTGCACTTTATCTATGAGAAATTACAACTAGGCTTCTTTCAGCCTTAATATACTCCTCTTACTATTATAGAGTGAGTTATGAGCTACAGTGCATTATAGCTTGATAGTTGTATAACAGAATTAGAGAATTTACTTTAAACTTCTCAATGGATGATTAGCAATAAGTCATTTAATCCACTCAGCCTCTTCCCCTGCAGAGGATAGCACATAGAGGTCTGATTTCTTGGATGAGAACGCAATGTTTGTTTGCCTTTTAATCTCCATAATTTTTTTTCCTGCTCCTCCTAGTGTGAACACATGTTCACTAGTTGTCGACTTTCACTAAACTTTGAGTAGCACAAAGCAAACTCTTGAGTACCACTCAGGTATCTTATTAGCCTCTTAAGGGCACTCAAATATGTATGGGATTATTAGTGAATCTGCAGATCATACCTACATCAAAGGCTATATCTATTCTAGTGCAGATCTTTGTATACACGAGACTTTCAATTCTTTTAGAATGATCTACCTGTCTCATAGTTACACCATCATAAGGTGTCAACCTTTTATCATAATCATAAGGTATTTCAAAACACACTTTCAACCACTATATCCCCACTTTAAAATACATTATTGATTTATCGAGTTTGACTAAGGGTTATCCCTTGCCAACCAAAACTCACCCTTATACATAATATGGTGCCCACAATACTTAGGTGTTTAATGCTAAATTTATTTGGATAGCACAATTTAACTCCATTTATAATAGAGATGTCACTTCCAATCAATAAGTATGTCAATAAACCTAGTAAATAATAGTCATTATATTTGGCACAGCACAAAGTTAAAGGCACTGATCTGAATTACTTGATTCATATACTAGGCTCTTTAAGAAATTTGTCAAATTATTTATACGTTAGCTATATTACATGTTTTAAAAAATACAATGATTTACAAAGTTGTAAATCTTTTCACCAAACACATTAGTACAAAATACTTAGTACAAAACAAATCAGTATAAAACTTTTCAATATAAAATGTTCAGTACAAAACTTTTCAGTACAAAACTGTTTAAAATCTTTTATGAATAACAAAATTTTTAAAAGATGTAAGGGCAAGAAGAATCCTTATTGTAGTAATATGACAAACATATGAGTAGACAACAAATTAGTCTACCACATTTATCTCAGTCAATTCTTAAGCTACTAGAAGTGCATTAAAATTGCCACTGATCAATCAAAACTAAGTTTCTTCTACAAAACCCCACTTACTATAGTTTTAGCCCATTTCGGCAAATCAACTAATTGTATAACACAAATTTATCTCATTGTCTACTAAAGACTCTTCTTAGCTCATTTGCCATTGAAGTATAAGTGTCAGTAGGACTGGTACTTGATTCCAACTGTAAATCATTGGCCGTGACAGTAGGACTGATAATATCATAGATTTGTCTTTGATGAAAACATTCTTAAAGAACTTTGCAAGTCCAGATTCTACTAATCCAAATTAGATCGATCCAAAACTGTCCATAGAACCACATTCTGCACTTTCTAAGTACACACAAATATTTATTGTAGGTCCTACTTTAGGCCTTCTAGGGTCATGTACTCTAACAAATGTATCACAACACAAATTTTCACTTTGACAAAATTATTTGTGTTTCTATCCCATAGTTTACAAGGTGTATATAATTTAGAGTATGGTAACATATTGGAAATATGATTAACAACACAGTATCACTCACAGTTACACAAACTCAAACAATAGTCAATAATGTAGAATCGAACATTTCACTAAGTGTTTGATTCTATCTTTTATCAATGTTGTTTTGACAGTTGTAGATAGGGTGCACTAGAGATTATGCCAAATGCAAACTTCTCCTAAAATTGTTAAATCATATTCACCACCCCTATCAAATCTAAACCCTTGATTTTGCATTTAACTATAATATTTTTTTTAAATTCATTAAGTATAACAAGTGCATCATTCTTCATATATATGACAGACTTATATTAATCATCTACAAAAGCGATTAAATACTTCTGACCAACAATTATCTCACATAGTTACAAAGCTACTGAGATTACAATTATCAGAATGTATTGATTCAAAAGGTTGTGAACTCCTAGAGACCATACAAAATAATTTCCTAGTGATCAAAATCTGAATTCAAACTTCACATTTGTCATATTTAATGAAGTATCATTTAGTAGAGTTATTAGTTTTAACAAGAACAAAAAATTTAATATATAGTTCTTAGTGATCCTAAATTTCAAAACAACTTGGATGTTAAACCTTTTTACACAATAGCTTTTAACTCCATTTCTCCCACAGTTTTGATAATTAGATCATATTTTCCTCACAAACAATTGAATATATAGTTCTCAAATCCTAGCCAAATATACTATGTTCAAGAACACAATTAGAACTATTGTTATTAATTGTCTCATTTGTTAAACTCAGCTTATACATGCGATTAACAATATATGCACATTATAAGAGTTAATACAAAATTACTCTATTATATTTTACAAAATTATTTGCTTTCTCTAGTGATTCTAACAATGTCCACTTGCTCAAACAAATTGAGCCATATTTTCCTTTATTCGTTCTTCATCATCTTTGAAATATTAAACGAGATAATGACCCATATTTTATAATTCAATTTTGCACACATAGTGCAATGAACGAGAAATAACAAAACGTAACTAATGGAGTCATATTCTGCATTACAGGATGCTCTTATCTAAGTTACGGACATTTGTTATAGATTTTATACATCATTTTATTTTTTTTAATTTTTAATTAGAGAAGCAACTATATAAGCTCACATAAACTGCAAACAATGGGTTTGTCAAAATATCTATACACATAGTATGATAAAGCACTTAACAACCCAAAACATGCTAATTTTCAAAGCGAGAATAACTATGATCTAAAACTCCCAATCATGTAATCAAACGCACAAAACATTAACACATTCATTACATGAAAGTACTGAAAATTGAATTAGAGTAGATCATACCAACACTTCAAGTTAAAAGTGTTTTTCAAATTCGATGGAAAAGTCCGCGTAGTGCATATCCATCGTCTCCAATATATACAATTTGTAAGTAACTTTGAAGTTCCTACATTCATCAAATTGTTAAAGATTAGCCAATTAAACGAATTATTAGCTCTATTTAATTCTAAGAACAATTTAACTGGAGATACAGTGTTGTAATCAAAACTTGTAATTTAACTTATCAAAATAAATATTTGATCCTTAGAACATAGCCAAAAACAATTAATCAAACTTGTATTTAATTAAACAAATGCATAATACGGTTTTGAACTTTAGCACTTAGCAAAAAAATTCAAACAAATAATTAAATAAGAATTTAAATTTGGTGAAGAACTTATCTTTAATTTAGATCTAAATTGGAAGTACACTACAGTAGATCCAATATTCTCCCAAAACACGGAATACAAAATAATACCCAATGGATTGTCTCCACTGGTTAAATCCTGATCAGATTCCTTTTAGCTGGATTTGGATATGATCCAACAGTCCAAACACCAAACAGCAAATCTCCAACCAATAGAGCAGCTGTTGGACTGGATCTGAATCTGGATCTGCTCCAACCACCCGAACACCAAACACCAAAAACGTCCAATCAAAAAATTGAATCTGAGTTGTTTACTTCTTCTCCTTCCATCTCACAAGAAGAACAATTGAGAAGAGGGTGGAGGATGAGGCAGCAACTACCAGAGGCCGGGTTTGGCGACCTCCGGCGACAGCAAGCCTCGCGCCCAGCGACAGCAAGGGCATCGGCGGCGGCGATGGCTAGCGGCTCGCGCCTATCGATGCAGCGCTGAGGTCCCTCCATCGATCGTAATGGCCACCTGAATCAAAGATCCCCAACCTGCGAAGTGGATCTGGCGATCTGGCGTTCTGGATCTTGACCACAGCGACGACACCGGCGACGGGGTGCCCCTTTAGTCGGCGACAACAGCGACGACACCGGCGACGTTGACGACAGTGGCGGCGGCGTCTTCAGTCGAGACGGTAAATAGGTGATTTCGACCACGATCTCTTTCTTAATCTCAATTAGAATAATATCTTAAGATTGTTAGATCAAGATGAATAATTAGGGTTAGGGTTTATATCCCATAGCCACTTAAGATATTATACCCTGCTTATCAGTATTGGAATATCACAGAGTACTACCTCTAGACCAGCTTTTATATGAGATGAACTGGGTTTAGGGTACTAGGCTTTATGCCCACTCAACCCGGTCCAACAATTAAATAGATAACAGGTGCTTTGCAACACAATAATATTCTATTATATTGAGAATATACTTATATATCCAACACATCGCACGTGTAAATTACTAGTACAAATAATTAAAAAGTAATAATAGAATTATTTGTATTCACTCTTCATTCAGTAGTATATTTTATAATTTTTGATGAATATTTATGAATTCGTATTTCTCTTTAGAATAATTATTGATCCATATTATTAATTTCTACACTTAAAATAAATTAGGAGGATATCTAATATTGATCTCATGTTAAAAAATATCGTTGAAAAATTAACAATTGTATAATTATTGTCTATTATTATCTACAAATAAACTACTTAAAAGAAGTTTAAAGAAACAAATAAATAATCTTATTCATATAATACAATTTTCAAATGAGGGGAGGGATTTTTTGCTAAAGAAACCCCATTTGCGGTTTCAGAATGGAACTGCGATTCCATTCTTTCATCGGCATATTATGTTGGGGTTACTCTAAGTAGTAACGAAAGGATTCTCCACTTAAATCCAGGTTCCAAAATCTCATGGATGAAATTACTTCCCTTCCCTGCTCGAATAATTCATCTTATCTCTTCATCTAGACTTTCTCAAGGACTGTGAAATTTTACCGAGCTGGCAAGGCATCAAACAGATGTAAAATAACTATGCAGATGATGATCGTAAAGTAAGAAACATACAAACCATTGGTTTAATTTGTTTGTGACTGCTTGACGTAAACAAAATCAAATGCAGGTAAAAATTGAGAAAGAAGGAATGTACCATCTTACCATCAGACTGCAAGGCCAAGTTGATCATCGAGAGAGAGGCGAACAAAAGCAAGGTGCCAGCAGGGATATTTTTTTAAAAACTTTCACTAGTGTTGTCGTCAAGGTATTCGTCGTAAGGTGTTAAAGAGTGTTAAAGAAACTATGCATTCGTCACAACTTTTACTAAAAAAGTCACCATTGTTAAATGAACTAGTTTCCTGATTACAGCAAAACAAAGGCAAAACATTCTACCTTAAAATAAGGATTTCAGTATTGAAAGTAGAGATAACAATACATTCTCTTTTAATATAGGAAGAAAACAATTTCATTATTTCTTGTAGTAGAAGAAACAACTCTCTCACAAATTTGAGAAAACACAAAATAGACAAACTATATCTCCAAGGAGATATAATATTCTATCTCCAGAAAAAACTCTTCTAATACTTTATTTTCTCTTTAATATTTCTTTCTTCATTTCCTCACTTCTGTTGCATCTTCACTTTCCCGAATGTATCAATTTATAGGGAGTGAGAGAGGAAATTTCACCATCGTCACCAACCCCCTTTTACCTTTTTTCTTTTTGTCAAAGTAGTAGCACCAAATTCAGTGCCGAATTAGGTGCTCAGTTTTTTTTTGGGGTCAAAATGATTGGTATGGTGGGGCCCTCACTACTGTCAATCCTTTCTACCTTGCTATTGTCATGCTTCTTATGTTATTGCTAGATCACACGAGAATTTACACCATTCAAACTTGTCAGTATTGATCGGCTTGGTTATGACAACTGCTAAGTTCTCATCCGTGTGAATCTTTTGCATATCCATACTTCCTTATTCCACTACTTCTCGAACGAAGTAATACTGAAATCTTATGTGCTTTATCCGTGAATGAAAGGCTAGATTTCTTGCATTGTGTAAGGTACTCTGACTATCACAAAACATAATAATTTTTTCCTGCTTGTGCCCGAGCTCCTCCAATAACCTTTGAATCTAGATTGCTCCCTTGCAAGCTTGTGTAGCCGCCATGTATTCCGCTTTCATTGTAGATAGAGTCACATCAATTTGCAGTTTTGAAATCCAGTTTACAGCTCCTCCTGTAAGCGTAAATACATAGCCTGTAGTGGATTTGCTTTTGTTGAGATCCCTTACGAAATCTGAGTCCACATAGTCCCTGACAGAGGATATGATCCTCTGTAACACTATGCAGCATCTGAAGTTCCTCTGATGTATCTCAGAATTCTCTTCATTGTGCTCCAATGTACTCTACCAAAAATTTTCATATATCAACTAACCGCTCTCACCTCTTGTGCAATAGTTGGTCTTGTACATATTATATCGAACAATAAACTTTTCACTACTGATGTATACGATACTTGAGACATCTCTTTCCTCTCTGCTTCATTGCTATGACTCATCTTGGAGAATAACTTGAAATTTACAGGGAGTGTGGTAGAAATTAACAAGGAGTGTGATAGAAATGGACACATCTTGGAGGAAAACTCTGAACTGAGTCTATTGTATTCAAGGCTAATAATGAAAGGATCAAATCTCTTCTATCAACACATTGGCGCCTGTTTGAGACCATACAGAGATTTGTTCAACCTACCAACCAAGATCTCCTTACCGGTTCAACAAAACCTTCTTGTTCGAGCATATATATTTCTTCTCCAAGATCTCCATGAAGAAAATCAGTTTTCACATATAGCTGCTTTAGATGTAGATCAAACGCAGCACACATCACTAAGACTACTCCGACTGTCGTGAGTCGAACCACAGGTAAAAATATCTCATTGAAGTCAATACCTTCTTTTTGAGTATATCATTTCACCTACCAATCTTGCACAATACCGCTCTACTTGGTCATTACCATCACGCTTGATTTTGTAGACCCATTTGTTGTCGATGGCCTTTCTTCTTTTATGGTAGCGTAATAAGATCCCACGTCCACTTCTTGTGTAAAGTTTCAATTTCTTCCTGTATTGCTGCCATCCACAAGGATACATCTGAGAGTCTTTAACTGCCTCTTGGAAAGATGCTAGCTCACCATCATCTGTTAAACGACAATATGCAACGTTGCTATCCGTAAAATATTCTGAGTGCCATGCTGGCAGTCTTCTCTAGAGTTGACCGATGAACTTTTGGAGCCTCAGAATCGACTGGTTCTTGTACCTTGTGCTCTTGTGTTGCTTCAGAATAAACTGGATCATCATCTAGCTCATCTTCTACCTGAACTATAGTAGTCTCTGGATTCTCCTTTGAAGTGTTATCGTCTCCGTTCTCTTGCAGTTTATCTCCACAAATATGATATATCTGCTGATGACAACCTTGTGGGCAGTGGGATTTCACAAGTGGTACCCCTTAACATCATTAGCATACCCCATGAAGATACACTTTCTGAATTTCGGATCCAGCTTCGTCCTTTCTTGGGCGTAGTACATCACGTACGCGGGACATCCAATCCAATGTAAAGTATAGTAATTTGCCGGCTTGCCCATCCACATCTTCATCGATGTCTTCAGCTCAATAGTTGTTGATGACAACCGATTTATAACATAACATGCGGTGTTGGCTGCTTCTGCCCCAAAAAAGTTGGGTTGACCTGCAGTCCGCAACATAGCTCTCATCATTTATGCAAGAGTCATGTTCATCCGCTCCACCATGCCATTTTGCTGAGGTGTGCATGTGACTGTGAACTGTCTTGTGATACCTTCTCATTTACAAAGTGCAAGAAACTCGTCGCCTGTGTACTCACTTACATTAATAATCTTCTTCCTAGAATCAAGTTCCACTTGCATTCTGAAGTCTTTGAATATTGGAAACACACTAAAATTCTTCTTGATTGGATATACCCACAATCTCCTGGAGTAATCATCATTGAAAAACACAGTATTTTGTTCCTTTTAAGGACATTTTCGGTGATTCCCAGACATCAGAATGAATAAATTTTAGAATGCATTTACTCCTTACTTCAGATATGATAAACTGCAATCTATGCTGCTTACTTATACCACAATACTCACAAAATGTAAGTTCACCGTTTTGAGCCCTGGAAGTAGCTTCCGGTGGGATTAAAATCTTCAAACCTCGTATAGACATATGGCCTAGTTTGAGATGTCACATCATTGTCGACTCTTCTCCTTTGTTGGTCGTTGCGACACGCGCAACAGCTTCCTGCAGTGTTTCTCTATTAAGCATGAATAGATTTGCTACGATCTTTTCTGCCTGCATGACTACAAGCACGCCTCTGGCAATTTTCATGACCCCATTTTCGACATGGGTCTTGCATCCAAGACTATCTATTTGCCTACTGTTACCGCTAAATCTAGTGTGGGGGCAAACAGATAGTATTTGTAGATTCTTAGGGGAACCGAATAATCAAACCTTAACTTCTTCCGCCGGAGTTCGACCGCTGATTCCGCCGTTCACCTGCAAAAAGTGCGAGACACCGGGGTTGATCCCGGCGACGCACCCTCCGACGCTCAAGTCAGTAATCAGGAAGATTATGAGAGAGCGTAAATTGGCAAAAGATTGATTACCTCTTAATGGTGGTGGATGGGGGGTATTTATAGCCGCCTTTGGGATCAGATTAGGAATGTAATCCCTAATTCCCAGTGAAAGGATAGATACGAATAAGGGTCGTTGATTAGGATTAATCAGAAACCCTGATTCTATCATGCTGGATCGGGTTTGCTGCGGGTTGATACCCGCACCCAGTTGAGATGGGCCCATTCACGGGCTATTGGGTTTCCCCAAGAGAAGATCCAGTACCCGCTTCAGACCCATTTATAGGTAAAATTACCATTTTGTTCCCAGGCTTTGAGATTCGCCCGATTTGGACGGTTCCGATTTAACCCTATTTTTAGCCATATCACGAGCCCCCCACTCCCGAAGACTGAGTTTGATCAGCCTTTGAGGAGTAGTTTTACTGTTTTGATGGCTTGCGAAGTAGTATCGGAGTCCAAATGGAAGGTTTCGATTCTTTGTATGGGGCAGTATGGTGATTTTCCGGGTTAGTTGCACACTCTAAGTTGTTCTTGAGCTCCTCTGGTTTTCTGGCATTTTTCTTTAATTTTTATCTATTTTTCGGATCACTTATTTAATTTTGCGAAGTATTGATTCGTCGTTCGGGGGTCTTAATCAACCACTCTAGGCAATAATTATTTACTCAGGGGCTCAAAAATATTTCCCCGAATTTATAATTATTTTCTAGAATTTTTAATTAATTATCTAGAATTTTTAATCATTTTTTCGCAATTTTTTAAATACATAAAACGGTTTTAATAAATAAAAATTAATTTTTAATACCGAATTACGTCGTGGCGCGATCTGGGCCCTCCATCAGAGTTGAGCGCGATTTTCTGGAGGATCAAACGGTTTGGGTAGCTTGGCGAGTTTTTTCTTCGTATGCAAGGGTCTGCACCTTGGCACCTCGGCTCGGATCCTCGGTAGCTCAGTGGATCGGCACGTAGCGATCTGCCGAGCTACGTGGCACGATCCGGAGCGTTCATTATGGCGCAAATCCCAAAAAAATGCTATCTTGTCGTTTTGTGGACGTGGCATGATCTGAGCCGTACATCGTTTTCTAGCATGTTTTTTGACAAGATCCAATGGCTGAGGCAGGTCGGCTCCATTTTTCTTCAAAAGTGAAGGTCGGTACCTCGTCACTTCGGCTCGGTGACTCTGTAGCTCGTCCTCCGCCCCCGTCGCTCGGTGGCTCAGCTAAGCTGTTCGGTAGCTCGGCTAAGCACTTCCGTGGCTCGGCAGCTCGTCCTCTGCCCCCAGTAGCTCGGTTTATGCATCATGATTTTGATTTCTAAAATTCCAAACTCGTCACCTCGGCCCGGGAGGATGGTGGCTCGACCGAGCGCTCCGGTGAATTAGGAGCTCGGATCGAGTCTTCGAACCACGTGGTGAGATCCGAGGCGTTCATCATGGTGCATATCATGAAGTTGGAGGTTCGGATCACAAGAAAACATTATCTTGTCGTTTTGTGGGCGTGGCGTGATCTGCCATTCATCATGTTTTGACGCGAATTTTGAGACAATCTGACGGTGAAACTGGTTCGGCGGTATTTTTTTCCATATGTGGAGGTCGGTACCTCGTCACCTCGGCCCGGGAGGATGGTGGCTCGGTGGCCCGTCCAAGCGCTCCGGTGAATCAGGAGCTCGGATTGAGTCTTCGAACCATGTGGTGAGATCCGAGGCGTTCATCATGGTGCGTATCCCAAAGTTAGAGGTTCAGATCACGAGAAAACATTAACTTGTCGTTTTGTGGGCGTGGCGTGATCTGAGCCTTCCATCATGTTTTGACGCGAATTTTGAGACAATATGACGGTGAAACTGGCTCGACGGTATTTTTCCCATATGTGGAGGTCAGTACCTCATCACCTCGGCCCGGGAGGATGGTGGCTCGGTGGCTCGTCCGAGCGCTCCGGTGAATCAGGAGCTCGGATCGAGTCTTCGAACCACGTGGTGAGATCCGAGGCATTAATCATGGCACGTATCCCGAAGTTGGAGGTTCAGATCACGAGAAAACGTTATCTTGTTGTTTTGTGGGCGTGGCGTGATCTGAGCCTTCCATCATGTTTTGACGCGAATTTTGAGACAATCTGACGGTGAAAACTGGCTCGACGGTATTTTTCTCCATATGTGGAGGTCGGTACCTTGTCACCTCTTCAGATTGCCTCGTGGCTCGGCGAGCCACGAGTCATTGAGTGGTGGTGTTAAGCGAACTGACGAGCCTTTCCCTTGGAACATCGCAGCTTTCCCTGTTTTGTCGTTTTGCCTTCCCTTAGTGGGTCATAAAACATTTTGAAAGCCCAACAGTCGCTTTCTTGGCTATAAGTTCTCACCCCCCCCTCACTCCTTAGCTCATTTCTCACTTTTACTCCCAAGTTTTTACTTTTTCTCTCGATTTGCTCTGCTAGCGGTGATTTGCGCTCCAAGGCGGTTGTGCTAGCTGTCGCGTGGGCCAGGCATTTTTTCGGCGAACTATTTCCAACCATGAACGTCACTTCAAAGCTACGTCACATCAAGGTTAGTCTTCTTTGCCTTAGATATTTATTCGAGATGTCAAGTGTGAGCTCGGGAAGTGAGGCATCGTCCTCGGGAGGCCGAAGCGCCGAGAAAAGGAGAGAAGTAGTGAGCCGTAGAAAGGGGAAGGAGGTAGTAGGGTTGTCTGCGGCCGAGGAGAAGAAGTGAGTAGTGGCCCCGATCTTCGATAGTCGAGGAGATTGTGGAGACTGAGAGACGAGCCCCCGAGTTGGGTCGGATGCCTGGCCCGCTGTCCGGTCATGCCAGGATAAGGCAGTATAGCGGCGATCTTCTGAGTAAGGCGATCGTTGGTCGCTCGGCAGCTTATGAGGAGAACGACCCGAGGGAGGCCACCGAGGTGGATGATCTCGCTTTGTTTCTATCCAAGCGGGATATCCTCCGGATCAGGAAGGGGTTTGCCATCCCTCCGGAGTATAGGCTGATTCTCCCCAGCCCCGGGATGCGAGCGAACACTGTCCTGTCACCGGACACGTGCGTCTTTGACTTCGACTCCTTGAACGCTGGTCTGTGCTTCCCTCTTCACCCCTTTGTGTTGAAGGTCCTTCACTAGTACTGTCTGGCCCCTGTGCAGTTCATGCCGAACACTTAGCGCCATGTGCTCGCCTTCTTGCTCCAGTGCCGTATTGCCGAAGTCGAGCCGGACCTCGTCATCCTTCGAAGCTTATACCGAATCAACCGGATGACCAAGCTCGAGCCTCACTATTACTTGTCACCCCGGAGAGGCGTTAAGTTAATAAAGAATCCAGATTCGATAAAACATTGGAAGGAGAAGTTTTTCCTGATAAAAGGGCCTTCGACATTGGACTTCCCGACTCAGTGGAAGGCGGAGGTGCCGAAGTTTGCAAGGGCCGACCCGGAGTTGACAACTACCGAGGAGGAGGTGGCAGCCAAGATAATCGCTCTCTTGATGTTGAGCTGGAGAGAGATGACCGAGGAGGTGCTACACGGGTCGGGCCTTAGTCCGATCGACCCGATTACGCTCCTAACATCTCACTGCAATTCTTTTCCAATGCCTTGTACGTTTTTCTAAATTTTTTTTTTCTTTTGTTGCTTTGAACAGAGGCGCCGAAGATGGACTTTATGGGTATGATGACGGAGCGGAGCAAAGTCGCTGACTGCAGGAAAAGGAAGAGGACGAGCGCGGGTCCTATGTCCGGCCGACCCACCAAGGCTCCCTCGGTGGATACCACTCCTACTCCTGCTCCTCAGGCACCGTCTTCGGTGGTGGCCATCCTTCCTGACCCGTCTGCCCCTACCCCGTCTGCCCCGGCAAGTGGGACTTTCTCCATCTCGGCGGCGCTGACGCTCGAGGCCCCTTCTTTGACTCCTCAAGCCGAGGAGATTTTGACCGAGGCCCACAAGAAGTTGTTCGTCCCCGACTGGCAGGTGAAGAACCACGACGGCTTCTTGGGCAATTCGCAGATGTGCATGCAGGCGGTCAAACATCTTGCAACCCCGAAGGACCGAGCCGCCCTGAAGGCGGGGACGACCGGCGACGACACCTTCGAAATCGCTCAGTCGCTTATGTCGGTAAGTCTTGACTCTTTCTTTTTGAAAATTTCTAAGTCCACAGCTCGGTTTTTACTGCATCCTAACTACTGCTTTTTGCAGGACACTTGCCACTTCGGCTACCTCTTCCAAGAATTTGCCGAGCAGGAGAGGGAGCTAAAGGCCCTCAGTGACAAGGACCGAGTGGAAGGGGCGAGGGCCGTGAAGCAGCTCGACGCGGAGCACCGTCACTCGGAGGCTCGGGTCGCCGACCTCGAGGCGGCCTTGGAGCGAGCAAAGGAGAAGCTCGCTGCGGAGGTTGCCAAGGCCGACGAGGAGAGGGCCACAGCGGCGAAGGCCTTGGAGGCGGTGAAGGCAGAACAAGCTGAGGTGGTGGAGAAGGCGAGGAAGGAGATCGAAGCCGAGGTGAAGAACCACATGGCCAAAAACATGGAGCTATCTTACACGAGAGCGCTCGACCACGTCGAGGCTCGAGTCCCTGGCTTCGAGAGGGTGGGGTACCAGTTGTGGCCCGACGGCGAGGAAGAAGGCATAGAGGAGGAGGGAGAAGAGGAGGAGGAAGAAGAGAAGGAGGGCGAGCAGTGGGACGGCGAGGTGCCTGCCGATCCGGAGATCGTGGCGGCCGACCCCCAAGCCGTGGCGATGGGGGGCGAGGGGACATCTACCGAGGCACCAGTGTCCGAGCTGCTGCCCCAGGTGGACCCTTGATCCCCTCGCTTTTGTACTTTTTTCTTTCTTTTAATGTACTGCCTTATAGCGGTCTGACCACCGCTCTTCTGATGTGAATAAAATTTTGTTCGAACTCTTTTCTCAAATGTTGTCCAAGTGTTGAGTTTTCTTTTCGAAATTTGGCTCAAAATTTGGCTAAGTGTTGAGCTCTGAATTTCTTTGAAACTCGACAAGTGTTGAGCACTGCCTTTTGTCTTTTTGTGCTGATATGCTTCCGTCTTTCAGATCGTCGAACTCAGTTCGGACTCCGAAGCAGCCCGCCTTCGTGCAGAACTACGGAAGCGGTCTCGCGAAGCTCGTCTCGAAGGCGAGGTGGAGTTGCTCAGGAGGGTGTTATTCGACGTTGAGAAAGAGAAAAGCGAGCTGCTGGCGGAGGTTCGCCATTTGTAAATATCTGAAGAGGAGCTTTCGGCGGAGGAGGACGAGTTAACCTCGGCAGTGGGAAAGCTGATGGTCGAGCGCGACGAGCTCACGGCGAAGGTCGAGCAGTTGAGGAGGGTTACAGTCGACAAAAGCATCGAAGTGACCAACCTTCGTCGCATCATCGCTGACAGTGCTGGTGACGCAGGCTCGACTAAACTTCCTCGGTTCAAAATATCTGTGAAGGACGATACTTTGAAGGATAGGATCGTCGAACTCGAGGAAGAGGTCGCCCGCCTTAAGCCCCAGCCTGTAAGAGTTAACGTCCGAAGCACTGCGTGTACTCGCGAAGAAAGCGAGAGGGGGATCTCCTTCTACAAGCTCGCGACTCGTCCACCTGCCGTCAGGCAGAGTCCGGCTGATGCTCAGAGTGGTGTGGCTGTATCGTCTAGTGGTGCCTCCGTCAGAGCCACAGTTAGAGGCAGTGCCGAAGAGGCGTCTCGGTTCGTCGGCCTAGAAACGAGCTCGGAGGTTAAGCGGCGCCACCCCCGTGTGTCCCTGAACCGAAACGTCCCCGTTCTGAAGAAGCGTTAAATAAGTTGTATTATGCTTCTTTGAGTTTCTATGGTACCTTGTTGTAGTAACTTGGTGTTGTAACTCGAACGTTTTGTTTGTTGAACTCTTTAATAAAATAAAAGTTCGTTTACTTTTTGATGTTCGTCTGTTGGAGATGTAGGGTGGCCCCTCTAGTTTTGGAAACGAACCATAAGATCCAAACGTTAGTTCTTCGAGTACTCTAGTTGTAGAAATTTCGCTCTTCTCGCCTGTCTAGTCTAGTTGTAGAAACTTCGTGTGCGTCGGCGGAGCGAGGGCTTATTTCAACGGTTGTGGGAGAAATTCCGAATGGCGAACCTACTTCTAGCTCGCTTAAGAGCGAACTTGCGAAGCGGAGTCGAGCCAAGTGTTGGACTCCGAACTCGTCGTTTGATTGTATTTCAACGGTTGTGGGAGCAATTCCGAATGGCGAACCACTTCTAGCTCTCTTAAGAGCGAGCTTGCGAAGCGGAGTCGAGACAAGTGTTGGACTCTGAACTCGTCGTTTGATTGTATTTCAACGGTTGTGGGAGCAATTCTGAATGGCGAACCACTTTTAGCTCGCTTAAGAGCGAGCTTGCGAAGCGGAGTCGAGCGAAGTGTTGGACTCCGAACTCGTCGTTTGATTGTATTTCAACAGTTGTGGGAGCAATTCCGAATGGCGAACCACTTCTAGCTCGCTTAAGAGCGAACTTGCGAAGCGGAGTCGAGCCAAGTGTTGGACTCCGAACTCGTCGTTTGCTTGTATTTCAACGGTTGTGGGAGCAATTCCGAATGGCGAACCACTTCTAGCTCGCTTAAGAGCGAACTTGCGAAGCGGAGTCGAGCCAAGTGTTGGACTCCGAACTCGTCGTTTGATTGTATTTCAACGGTTGTGGGAGCAATTCTGAATGGCGAACCACTTCTAGCTCGCTTAAGAGCGAACTTGCGAAGTGGAGTCGAGCCAAGTGTTGGACTCCGAACTCATCGTTTAAATAAAAGTAATTAAAAACAGAGAGACGCAAACAATCACAAGAGGAATACGGGAAAAGAGAGTTCTTTATTGATAACTAATAGTCCGCTGCTTCTAAGTTGCGAGCCGTTATTACATTGAAGAAATAAAGAAGAAAAATACAAGTGAAAGGAAAGGAACGGTTTGACATCTGAAGGTACTTAGAGAGGCGTTCAAGCGCTCTCTTGATACTTTAAGAGATGGTCCGTATTCCAAGTCCTGGGAACCTCTTTGCCTTCATGGTCTTCTAGACGGTATGTCCCGGGCCGAACCACTCTGGTGATCTTGTAGGGTCCTTCCCAATTTGGAGCTAGCTTACTCTTCTGGCTGGAAAATGAGATTGCTAACTTTCTGAGGACCAGGTCTCCTTCTTTGAGGTCGGTGGGACGGACTCTCTTGTTGTAGGCCATCTCAATCCTCCTTCGATAGCTTTGTTGGCGAATTGAAGCTCTTTCACGGAGCTCGTCAATCAAATCCGAATTCACCCGAAGCTCTCTGGCATTCTGCTCTTCTTCATAAGTAATAAGGCGAGGAGATGGTACACCGACTTCCAAGGGGATCACAGCTTCAGACCCATAGGTGAGATTGAACGGCGACTCTCTTGTGGGGGTCCGTTTCGTAGTGTGGTAATTCCACAGTACGTTAGGGAGCTGATCAACCCATAAGCCTTTGGCGGACTTATCCAGTCTCTTCTTAATACCGAAGAGGATTTGTCGGTTGGCATTTTCTACTTGACCATTCGACTGCGGGTGGGAGACGGAGGAGAAGCGTTGTTGGATGGCGAGGTCTTCACACAGAGCTCGGAATGCAGCCCCTATAAATTGTGTTCCGTTTTCGGTTATGAGGACCCAAGGGATGCCGAACCTACAGGTGACGCTCTTCCAGAAGAACTGAAGTACTTTGTTCTCGGTGATTGTAGCCAAGGGCTCGACCTCTATCCACTTCGAGAATTAGTCGATTGCCACGACTAAAAATTTGAGTTGGCCGGGAGCTGGTGGAAACGGCCCTAGTAAATCCATCCCCCACATTGCGAAAGGGATCGGACTTGATAGGGAGGTGAGCTGAGCTTAGGGTAGGCGACGAATGTTGGAATACTTCTGACAAGAGCTGCATTGCCGAATGTGTCGTTTGGCGTCTTGTAAGAGGGTTGGCCAGAAGTATTCATAATTCAACACCTTCCGGGCGAGGGATCTTGACCCTGAATGTGCCCTGCCTATGCCTTCGTGAAGCTCTTGCAAGGCATATGTGGCTTGCTCTGGGGAGAGGCATCTCAAATAAGGCCTGCCGTCTACTTGTGTGAAGGAGCGTTTGTACAAGACCCCATCAACAAGGGTGTACCGCTCCGCTCTGGTTTCTGCAGTGTTTCTCTATTAAGCATGAATAGATTTGCTACGATCTTTCTGCCTGCATGACTACAAGCATGCCTCATGCAATTTTCATGGCCCCGTTTTCGACATGGGTCTTGCATCCAAGACTATCTATTTGCCTACACAGACAACAAATTCTTCCTCAAGCCCTTCATGTGTCGTACTTCCTGGATGATGCAAACTGTACCATCAAACATTTTTAGCTTGGTAGTACCAGTACCAGTTATTTTCAAAGCATGATCATCACCCATGTGTACAGAACCTCCTGAGATTAGTTCATATGTGTGGAACCACTCTCTCCGAGAAGTCACGTGCCATATTGCTCCTGAGTTCTTGTAACCAGAAGTCAGAGATCTACTTTTTCCCTCCACCCATCATTGTTGCCTCACTGTACAGAACTTCACCATCATACTAGGTATTCGCCACATTCCCTTGAGTATTTGATGATTCAAGGTCTTCATTCTTCATCTTATACCAACAATCCTACTTGAAGTGTCATTTCTTGTCACAGTTGTGACACTTGTAAGTCTTATTACTTCTTGATTTTGATCTACCATGATTCTGACCCCACCGGGGCCACGTTCTATTGATCTTCTTCTCATCACCGTCAAAGCTTCCACTTGCTGTGAACTTGCATGTATGTCTTCCTTATTTTTGCGTTTGGTTTCTGATAGAATATTTTGCAAGTGTACAAAATAACAACAAGTAGTATAGTTTTAAAAGAAAGGAGTGTCGAACCCACAATGATTAATTATTTTATTGAGTATCGAAATTCACTAGGTGTCATGCTCCGCTTCCCAAAACACGGGAATACGATTCGTGACGAAGGCCCAGCGAATAATTTTAATATCATCCATAAGCTGTACTAGTCTTAACTCAACATTATGAAAAAGGAATAATCACAACCACGCAGAGAAACATAATCACATAAACAATTACCGAGATAAAATATACAGTAGTCCAACATAATAACCAACAACTGGAAATAAGCAACAATTATGGGTCAACAAAGCCCGGGATTCAAAGTACAGAAGTAATACAATGCTAGAAATAAAATAACATGAATAAAATAACTATGACTATCAATTTCATCCAATCTTTAGTACATCAGTTCTCCAAGTCCTTCAATTTCTCCCTCCATGATACCTGCAATCTCATCATCTAGGGATGGGAAAAAAATATGCCCGTTAGAGAAGCTAGGGGCGACAAGTAGTAGGAAGCAGTAAATTGGAAAATAAGGGAATATATAACAAGAACAGAAATTGGAACGATATCGGGGTCAATAAATGATAAACGATAACAAAATCAAAAGTTGATAATCAATAATTCAGAAATCAGGAATCAATGTTTAATAACCAATATTCAGTATTAGTGTCAATATTCAGTGTTCATTTATATCTATAAGTCTTTTATCAATCCTAACTAATGCACGCAATCTTGCGTCCCATACCACAGGTTCGGGTGCATACAATCCAGTGAACGTTTGACTATAGTGGTGAATTCTACAGGGTCCTGTACTCGGGTCTTGCAATATCAATGACCAATGATCGATGACCGATGAACGATGACCAATATACAATAAATCGGGATACTCTAGTCAGTACTCCACAATCAATCGATAAAATAATAACATGTCAATACGGGAAACACGGGCCCCCTTCCGAGTACACTCTTCTATATTGTCCACTACTATAAGTCGACCCTTATTATCCCGGCTTGTTATCATTTTATGAACAATCAGTTGTAAACATGCATGTAATCAATGTGGGCGATGGTATAAATACTCATGCAACAGGTTCAATCGATGAGACCAGTAGCACTAGTACAATTTCAAGATGATATTAGGACTATACAATACATGAAATACACATGGTACAATTCATTAAATATGGAGAACATAGTTTATATGCAAAACATGATAATATATGGACTCAGTGTACTACAATTTTTATGTGCAAGGTTTTAAATTTCTGTATCAGGAACCGGGTTGAAACCTCAATACAAAGTCAAGCAAATGACAAGGCAGTATATGTGAATGTTCAATAGTACAAAAAATTACAGTTTGGGATTGAAGTCAACAATAATAGCACGATGAGAAGACTATGAATCAATAACATGGTACAATAAATAAACAATGGAGTTCAATTAGATATGATATTCAATTTGATTACTACTTGCCAGATTTCAAGGATTGTTTTCCTGAACCAGAAACAATAAAAATGAGTTCAAGAGACGCTTGCCTGTTAAAAGACGATTCTGAACGTAAAAGAATAACGAGATAAGAATCCCGACGGCGACACACGAACGATGCACGCACGAAAGCACGTGCACTCACACGAAACAACCGCAAGAGCAACCACAACAAGACCAGCAGCAAACAAATCAATCACACAGCAACAACAGATCCACCCAAACAGCAAACAAACAAATCACCCAATCACACCGCAACAGCAAGGCAAACAGCGATCCGATCCCCAACAACAGATAGCAAAACGGCCTAATCAATACAACCAACCTCTCCAAATAGCAAACAGGGACACTCGGGGAAGACGCAGGCGACGAGGAAGAGCGATGGTTGGCAGTGGATTGGGGTGGTTTGCTGGCTGCAGCGACGACAGGATGGGCTGCGATGGGCGACTATCAAAGGTGGTTGGTGGTTGGAGTTGCGAGCATCGAAGAGGCAGAGAGGGAGGAGCGTCGACCAGGTGAAGTGCGGTGGAAGAGCAGCGGTAGTAATGGAGGATGACCGGAGATGGTGACTGGGGGAGTCAGGATGCATCGAGGGAAGGAGAAGATGACGGGGTGCTCAATGAGGAAGGAGACAGCAAGGGGCAGTGATGGGTTTCGTTGGCGAGCGAAGTACGTGTGACGGGAGAGGGATAACAGTTGACGACAGAGGTCGAGGGTGGAGGTGATTGCGGAAACTGTGGACCTCAAGGGAATGGTGGAGAGCTCAGGGCGAGCGGCAATGGTGGCTTGACGAAGAGCTGGGTTGAGCAAAGGCGGAGCTTCGAGTTTGGCAATGGCGAGCGGTGAACTGGACGAGGGGCTTAAAGACTGTGGAGGAGGCAGACCTCGGCAAGGGGGAGAGCTCAGTGTTGGTAGTTGAAGATGAACGGTTGGCTCGAAGGTGGCGATGTGCGAAGATAGGGCGCTTGGAGGAGGCAATGGGGGAGCTTCGATGGGCACTCAGAGATGGAAATGGTGACGATGAAGGCAGGGGATTGATGGCAGAGTGCAGGAGGCTTGGCGACTCGACGGGGAAGCGAGGGGAAGGAAGTCGACAATGGCGGGGGAGGGCAGTCGAGGGGATGCAGTGGCATCGTGGTTGGCCGGTGCTCGGTGAAGAGCAAGGAAGGAGGTGCGAGCGGCGGTACTAGTGGTCGAGGAGCGACATAGCGATGAAGGACGGTGGGGAAAGGATCGATGTTCTGTTTTGGAACAGAGGAGGCCAGCAACGAGGACGGGGTTCGACTGGAGGTCTAGCGACGAGGTGCTCAGAGCTCGAGCGGCAATGGCGGGGCAATGCAAGCCAGGCGGTTGCTCGACAACGGAGTTTCGTGGTCGCATGGCGGAGTTCGGCAGTCGATGGGTTCAACGAGAACCCAGAGGAAGAAGAAGACCGAGGCACGGAGCTGCGATGGGGCTCAGGGCAGCGACGAAGGCAGGGGTGTTGGTGCTCAGGGTTGACGGAAAGTCTTGCGACAATGGGTTCGGGGGTTGGTCGAGCGGCGAAGTCGACGACGGGAGGCAGTTGCGGAGGAAGATGAACGATGCTCGAGGATGAGGAAGGCGATGCTGGTGGTCGCGACCTGAGGCAGAAGAAGACGGCGAGATACAGGGATGAGGAGATGTAGGTGTTGGTGGTGACGGGTGCTGCGAGGCATCGATGGTGATGAGCGATGTGGTGGAGGAGATGGAGACGAGATGGGATGCAGGTGGTGGGCAACGGGGCTGAGGAGGAGCAGCAACAGGTTTCGGCGACGAGCGAAGAGCGGGAGGCTTGACTAGATGAGGGGCTGCGGTGGTAGCGAGGAAGACGAGGGGTGCTTCGATAGAGGGGCGTCGCAATGGAGTCGCGGTCGACGGGGGAGAGGAAGGGTGCAGGTGGAGGCGAGGGTTGTCGAGGTAGCGAGGTGATGAGCGGCGGGACGAGGAAGATGATGGAGAAGGGGTTCTCTGTTTTGATTCGAAACAGAGGAAGAGAGAGGGAAACGGGGAGAGAGAGAGTACGGGGAGTTGGGTTTATATATAAAGAATAATATAATATATATAATATACTACAATAATGGGTAGTAGTGAGATAGTGGGGATGAGAATTTGGTTACGGGATTGTGAAGAGTGGGGAGTGTGAGGGGATTTGTATACGGGTATTTGAATTTGGGTAGGGTAGGATAATGGGTTAATGGGTTGGGTATATAAATGTGGTTTTGGGTTGTAGACTTGGGCTTTACAAAAATAAGAACAATGACAATAAAATAATAACAATAATGGTAACAATATCGATAATAATAATGCTAATAATAATAACAACAATTGTTGATAATTAAAATATTAATAATAATAACAAACAATAACAACAACAACAACAACAACAACAACAACAACAACAATAATAAGAGTAACAACAATAATACCGATAATGATAATAATAATAATAATAATAATAATAATAATAATAATACAAATCATAATAAGATTTAAGATTAACAAGTTCATTAAAAATCCAAATAATAATACTGATATGGCTAAAAATGGGGTTAAATCGGAACCGTCCAGATCTGGCGCGAATCTTGAAGCTCGGGGGTAAAATGGTAACTTCACATACAAATGGATCCAAAGCGGGTATTGGATCTCCTTCTCACAGATCCAACAGCCCACAAACGAATCCACTCCGACTGGGTACGGGTCCCGACCCGAGGCAAACCCCCCGACCCGAGGCAAACCCAGACCAACAAATAGACAAATCAGGGTCACTAATTTGACCAAGTCAACGGGCCTGATTTGTTCTCACCGGGAATCAGGGGTTAGTTTCCTAAACAGACTGTGAGGATTTTTCTCCTGGCAGTTATACAGGGAATCAAGCCTCTAATCTCTCCCCAGGCAACTATAAATACCTCCCCTCTACCACTGTGACCAAGTAATCACTCTTTTTCCACCTTAAGCTCTTTCTTTAATCACCACTGGTTACTGACAAGAGCGTCGGAGGGTGCATCCCCGGAATCAACCCCGGTGTTTTGCACTTCCTTGCAGGTTGCGGCAGGGATCAGAAGGCTAGGATCTGCTGTTCAGGTTTTCTCGAACTCACAAATCTCATCTGTTTACCCCCACACCGAAATAAGCGGTAACAGATTGGCGCCGTCTGTGGGAAAACACCACGCGAACAGCCTCCATCTCTCTCTCGCCGTCTAGCCCCGCTCCAACCATGCCTCCAAAGAAGGTCAGATCCAGAGGATCCAACCGCGGGGCCAATCCCGCCGAGCAGACAGAGGAAACCCCTGTCAACCCTGTTCCACAGCAAGAACTTCCTCCCCCGGCCCAGCAGGGCCAACCTCCTCTTCCCAAACAACCTCCCAATGGCCCTTCCGGCCATAACGGGCGGAGGCAGAAGCAGCCCCTCGACCCTGACCATGTCTCGGTTCATAATGAATCCTCGGATTCAATGGCTTCTCATCACCCCGACCTCCGCAACACAATCCTGAACCGCCAAAAAGATGAGGACCTCCGCACCCACCTTGATGAGAGGCGGGCCCGAGAGGGGGCCTCCCGTCAGCGTCAGGGTGAGCGGTCTCCTCACCGCCGAGACGGTAGAAGGTCTCCGGACCGCAGGGGCCGAGCGCTATCACCCGAGCGCCGAAGAAGGAGACCGCACTCCCCCGAGGATCGGCATCATCCGAGGAACAATGAGGCGCCTATCACTCGCGCCGAGTTCCTACGATTCCAGGAGACCGTGTTGCAGGCCCTCAACCTCCGCCCTGACAACCAAAATGCCCAGAGGGTTCCGACCCCTCTGCGGGGTCCCAGTCCTCGTCGCCGATCCAGGAGTCCCCTTCCGGCTCCCAGTCGCCAGCAGCAGCACTACAGTCCCCGCCGATCCCAGGACTACCGGTGCCGCAGTCCCCGCTCCCCTTCCTATGAAGAAGAGTCCGGGGGGTCGTATGATTACCAGCGGAGGGACAATGCCCTCAACCGCCGTCTCCATGAGGTGGAGAGGCGCATTGGTTGCATGGACAGAGAGGAGGAGTCCAGAGCAGGGACGGTCCGGCCCAACAGACCCCCTTTCTCTCGGACGATCATGGAGGCCCCCATACCGAGGGGTTTCAAACCTCCGCAGTTTGAAACGTACTCAGGGAAGTCCGACCCAGTTGATCACGTCGAAAGCTTCAAGACATTAATGCTGATCCATCAAGCTTCCGACGCTATGCTCTGCAAGACCTTCCCCGCCACCCTCCGGGGGTCGGCTCGGGAGTGGTACTCCAGGCTCGCCCCCTCTTCCATCTTCTCGTTCGAGCAGTTCGAAACACTGTTCATAACTCACTTTGTGAGTAGCAGGCGAGCCGAGAAGACGAGCCTCTCCCTGCTCAACCTGCGGCAAGAAAGGGGGGAGAAACTGAGGGACTACGTGAAGAGATTCACCGCAGAAGTCAGGTCTATCGCCTCCCTAGACCAGTCAGTGGCGACTGTCGCGTTCCAATCGAACGTCCTCAACTCCAACCTCCGATCGTCCCTCGCCAAGAAGCCCCCGCACAACTTTGCCGACCTTCTCCCAAGGTGCGAAAAGTACATCCGAGCGGAAGAGGCCGAGTGTCTCCCGAACTTCGGAGGATCGACCTCCGGATCGAAGAGGAAGGCGACCGAGGAGGGGGGATCGAAGAAGACGCAGAAGGATAACGGCGGTCAGCGCCGTCCTCCCCCTAGGTTCGAGAAGTTCACCCCCCTCACAACCAATGTCTCCACCATCTTGATGGAAGTAGAGAAGGAGGGCCTGCTACCACCGGCTCCGAGGATAAACACCCCGGCCAAGAGGAGAAACAAAGAGAAATGGTGCCGTTATCACCGGGACCACGGCCACGAGACCAACGACTGTCGGACGTTGAAAAATGAGATAGGGGCCCTCATCCAGAGGGGGTAGCTGGCCAAATTTGTCAAAACAAGTGACCGGGCGGACCGCACTACTCCTCCGCCTCGGGGGGCTAACAAGCGCTCCGAGCGGCGCGACGAAACTCCCGAGTTCGAGGAAGAGCGGGTCCTGCACCTCATCCACGAAGGCCCTATAGGGGCTCCTCCAATTCCTCTCGGAAGGCCTTCGTCCGAGAGGTCAATTCAGTCCACAGCACTCCTCCCCCCAAAGGCCTCGGCGTCCCGGTGACCTTCTCTGATGAAGACCTCGAAGGGGTCCGGACCCCCCACTGCGACGCACTGGTCATCGACCTCCGCATGGCCAACTTCAAAGTGCAGAGGATCTTGGTAGACAATGGGAGCTCGGTCAACATCCTCTTCCTCTCGGCCTTCCGAGGACTGCAGCTGTCGCGGGACCGTCTCAAGCCGGCCGGTTACACGCTCCACGGGTTCACGGGGGTGCCAGTGACTGTCGAGGGAGTGATAACCCTAGACGTGACCGCTGGGAAGGCCCCTACTACCCGTACCGAGCCGATGGACTTCATGGTCGTCGACGTCCCGGCCGCATACAATGTCATCCAAGGTCGGCCCGGCCTAGCTGCCCTGGAAGTTGTTCCTTCGGCATACCATCTCAAGATGAAGTTCCCCACTCGGTCGAGAGTGGGAGAAGTCAAGGGTAGTCAGGAGACAGCACGGAAGTGCTACATGACTTCCACGGGGGGTCCAGTGCTCTCCCTAGAGACCCTGGAGATCCCCGAGCCAAATGTCCGACCCACGTCCGAACCGGCGGACGAGTTGGAAGAAGTGCTCTTCTCGGACGAGGACCCGAGTCGAAAGTTCCTCATCAGCAAATCCTTGCCGACCGCACTTTGTTCCGACTTAGTGCAGTACATCCGGGATAACCGCGACCTGTTTGCTTGGTCAGCCGCGGATATGCCCAGAATTTCGGATGACCTGCTCGTCCACCACCTAAGTGTCGAACCGGGGTGCAAACCGGTTCAGCAGAAGAGGCGGAAATTCGCTCTCGAGCGACAGCAGGCCATCAAGGAGGAGGTAGACAAGCTCTTAAAGGCTCGGTTCATTCAGGAGGTGAACTATCCCGAGTGGCTCTCCAATATTGTAATGGTCAAGAAGTCCAATGGCTCTTGGAGGATATGTATCGACTTCACTGACCTAAATAAGGCATGTCCGAAGGATCCATTTCCTCTGCCGAACATCGACACCCTCATTGACGCCACCTCGGGCCATGAGCTCCTCAGCTTCATGGACGCCTTCTTCGGCTATAATCAGATCCGAATGTTCCCCCTGGACATTCCGAAGACCTCTTTCATCACCGACCAGGGCCTTTATTGCTATAGAGTCATGCCGTTCGGATTGAAGAACACTGGAGCCACCTACCAGCGCCTCGTCAACAAGGTCTTCCAGAGCCAGATTGGTCGCAACATGGAGGTGTACGTCGATGACATGCTCGTCAAGAGCATCCGAGGTACAGACCACGTTGCCGACCTCCAGGAGGCGTTCGGAGTGTTAAGGAAGCACAATATGCGGCTGAACCCGAACAAGTGCGTATTCGAGGTCTCATCGGGAAAGTTCCTCGGCTTCATGGTAAGCCAGCGAGGGATCGAAGCAAATCCCGAGAAGATCAAGGCCATCCTAGACATGGCCCCGCCCCGGAACGTCAAGGAGGTGCAGAAGCTGACTGGTCGGCTCGCCGCTATCGGCCGATTCCTCTCGAAATCTGGAGAAAAGTGCCTTCCCTTCTTCAAGGCACTCAGGGGGGCTAAGGGTTTTGAGTGGGGCCAACCACAACAGGAGTCGTTCGACCAGTTGAAGGCCTACCTGGTGAACCCCCCTCTGCTCAGCAAACCTGTTCCGGGGGAAACCCTCTTCATCTACTTGGCTGCTTCCGAGCAGACCCTAAGTGCCGTGCTGGTGAGGGAAGAAGACCGGGCCCAGAGGCCCATTTACTATGTAAGCAAAGTGCTTCGGGATGCTGAGCTCCGCTACCCGAAGATAGAGAAGATGGCCTATGCCCTAGTCATGGCGGCCAGGAAGCTCCGACCGTACTTTCAGTCCCATTCGGTAGTTGTCCTCACCGACCAACCCCTGAAGCAGATCCTCCATAAGCCCGAGACCTCGGGCCGGCTAATGAAGTGGTCCATAGAGCTGAGCCAACATGACATCTCGTACCAACCTCGGACCGCAATTAAGGCTCAGGTCCTCGCCGACTTCATCGTCGAATCTACTATTCCTGAGGTCAGCCACGTCTCGAACGGACCCCCCATATGGACGGTCTTCATGGACGGCTCCTCCTGTAACGAAGGAAGCAGCGCCGGTATCATCCTGAACGGCCCTGATGACTTCGTCCTCCAGTACGCAATCCGCATGAACTTCAAGGCCTCGAACAACGAGGCGGAGTATGAGGCACTCATTGCAGGCCTCGGACTCGCCCGAAGCGCTGGGGCGCAGCGCCTCCGAATTCACAGTGACTCTCAGCTGGTTGTGAACCAGGTCTTGGGCGAATACGAGGCGCGGGACGAGCGAATGGCGAAGTACCTCGCCAGGGTCCGAGCACTCATGAGCCGGTTCGAAGAGGCGCTCATCCAGCGAGTCCCTCGTGAGGAGAATTCTCAGGCCGACGCCCTCTCTAAGTTGGCCTCGTCCTCCCTCCAAGGTCTGGAGCAGACCGTTCTGATCGAGGTGCTTTCAAAGCCAAGCATAGAAGACGAGACCTCCGGCTCCGCGGAGTCGCTGCCAGTCATACTGCAAGACAATTGGATGAAGCCGTTAGTGGAATTCTTGAGGGACGGGCTCCTCCCCGAGGACCCCAAAGAAGCACGTCGAGTTAGAACCCGAGCCGAGTGGTATGTCTTGATCGAAGGGATCTTATACAAACGCTCCTTCTCACAGGTCGATGGCCGACCGTACCTGAGGTGCCTCTCCCCAGGACAAGCCAACTACGCTCTACAAGAGCTCCACGAGGGTATCGGCGGAGCACATTCAGGATCTAGGGCCTTAGCTCGGAAAGCTCTGAACTATGGATACTTTTGGCCGACCCTCCTCCAAGATGCTGAGCGACACGTTCGGCAATGCGGCCCCTGTCAGAGACATTCAAATGTCTGTCGGCTCCCACAAGCCAACCTTGCCTCCCTATCAAGTCCCATTCCCTTTGCAATGTGGGGAATGGATTTACTAGGGCCCTTCCCTCCGGCTCCCGGCCAGTTCAAGTTCTTGGTGGTTGCCATCGATTACTTCTCGAAGTGGATCGAGGCCGAGCCCCTCGCCACTATAACCGAGAACAAAGTGCTTCAATTCTTCTAGAAGAGCGTCGTTTGTCGGTTCGGCGTCTCCCGTGTCCTTGTGACGGACAATGGGACTCAGTTCACTGGTGCGGCATTTCGAGCTCTGTGTGACGACCTGGCCATCCAGCAGCGCTTCTCGTCCGTCTCCCACCCTCAGTCGAACGGACAGGCAGAGAACGCTAATCGGCAGATCCTCGTAGGCATCAAGAAAAGGCTGGACAAATGTTCCAAAGGCCTATGGGTCAACCAACTCCCCAACGTCCTATGGAACTACCGCACGAGCAAGCGGACCCCCACAGGAGAGTCCCCTTTCAACCTCACCTACGGGTCCGAGGCGGTGATACCCCTCGAGGTCGGCATACCCTCTCCTCCCTTGCGGCCTACGATGAGGAGCAGAACGCCAGAGACCTCAGAGCAAGCTTAGATCTGGTAGATGAGCTCAGGGAAAGAGCGTCGATTCGGCAGCAAAGTTACCGAAGAAGGGTCGAGTTGGCATACAACAGGAAGGTCCGACCCACCAACCTTAAGCAAGGGGATTTGGTATTGAGAAAACTGGCCATATCCTTCCCCAACCAGAAGAGCAAGCTGGCTCCGAACTGGGAAGGACCTTACAAGATCACAAGGGTAGTTCGGCCCGGAGCATATCGCCTGGAAGATCTAGAAGGCAGAGAGATTCCGAGGACCTGGAATGCCGACCACCTCCTGAAATACCAAGAGAGCGCCCCGGCTCCACTCTAAGTATCACAGGATATCGAGCCATTCCTCTCCTCCAACTTGTAATCTATTTCATAAGTTGTAATATGTAAAAACGGTTCGCCGTCGATTATTAATAAAGAATGACCTTTCATGCTTATAAATTTGTTTGCACCTCTCCGCCTTTATCCATTGTTTTTGCTTTTTTTCAACCGATGGTTCGGGGTCCAATGTCCGGCTCGACTTTTCCTCCTCGGCTCGTCCCCGGACGAGCCAGAGGGAGATCGCCGTACGGGACTGCCCCCACAACCGTTGAACTAACATCGATGGTTCGGAGTCCAACACTCGGCTCGACTTTACCTCCTTGGCTCGCCCCCAGACGAGCCAGAGGTAGATCGCCGTTCGGAATTGCTCCCACAACCGTTGAACTAACATCGATGGTTCGGAGTCCAACACTCGGCTCGACTTTACCTCCTCGGCTCGCCCCCGGATGAGCCAGAGGTAGATCGCCATTCGGAATTGCTCCCACAACCGTTGAACTAACATCGATGGTTCGGAGTCCAACACTCGGCTCGACTTTACCTCCTCGGCTCGCCCCTGGCGAGCCAGGGGTAGATCGCCGTTCGGAATTGCTCTCACAACCGTTGAACTACACCGATGGTTCCGAAGTCCAACACTTGGTTTCATTCTACTCCCCAAGCTTGCCTCACAGCAAACTAGGAGTGGATCACCATTCGGAATTGCTCCCACGACCGTCGAACACACGCCATGACCGACGGGCCCCACAAAGAAAAAAGAGTTCGGCTCACCCCTCAACTTCGCAAGAAGTAGGAGACCGAAGCACTATTTGGCCCCAAATCCGAGCGATCCTGTCTCGAAGCCGAAACCCGAAACCCCACGCCTTCGGTCAGCTACCGAGCAGGGGCCTTTCCGACCCTGCAAACGGGGAAAACTCACTTTCTCCTCAACTTTCGTGCAAGATCTCAATCAGACGGCCCAGATCTTGTCACCAACGCTAAACGGCAAGATAGCATTTTCTTGGGAACTGAGCCGCCTCGAAATCCGTGTCATCATCCAACGGTCCAGATCTTGTCAGAGTCGCTAAACGACAAGATAGCGCTTTCTTGGGGACTGAGCCGCCTCGAGATTCGTGCCGGATCTTGTCAGAGTCGCTAAACGACAAGATAGTGTTCTCATAGGAACCGGTTCGGTTCGATACTCTCGCCGACGGAACTAACACGCTCGGCTCGTAGACCTCGACACGACCGACACACTTACACGAGGTCGATACGCAGAGCAACAAAAGAGATGCTAGTTCTTAAAAGAAATTTTATTAATAATCTGGGCATAGTACAAAGCAATCTTTCCGTGATCACAAAGTATCATTAGAAAACAAAAGTACAGCGCCGACCCACAACACTTGGCATTCAAGCAGAAATGTCTTCACTAGTCTGTTCGGTCGCCGGCCCATCCACTTCGGCCAATAGCTCCTCCGCCTCTTTCCGAAGCTTCGCCTCCACGGTCTGCAAGTGATGGATCTCATAGACCAAATCGTCTCGCTCGGTTATTATCTTCGACTGATTGTGCCGAATACACTGGACCCGAAGAGCGTTACTAAAAGCAGACTGCGAATCTTCATCCTCCCCTACGGGAGTCGCCTCGACGATCCTACCCTCCAGGCGTTGGATCTCGGCGTCCCGTTGGCCGAGGACAGATTGGAGAGGACCCGCTCGCTCTCAGCTCGGCGCAACTTCAGCTCCACGCCACGAAGCCGTTCTCGGCACTCCGACGGGCGAGACTTCGTCGCCCCTGAAGCTACCTCGGTTTCAGCGGCATCATCCGAACTGTTGGAATCCGAGTCCTGGATTGTCGCCACGAGCTGAAAAGAAGGGAAAATGAATAGCAAAATTTCAATACACTGCCGAAGTCCAACACTTGGGAATTTTCTAAACAAACTTTCAGATTCATATTCAGATATAATAGTGTTACAGACGGCCAGACCGACCCCACAATTTAGTCTTTACAATAGCCAAAAAAAACAACACATAAAACAACATGATCAGGGCCTCTTCGGAAGGGGAACGCTTTGGTTTAAGGAAACGCGAGGACGACGAGGCCTGCCCTCCGAACTCGATCCTAAACCAACGAAACGTGACCCCCCTTCGCTGCTGACCCTAATTGTGGTGCCGACCGAGGCTCCACTCGACGAGACGGCCACACTACTCTGAGCATCGGCAGGGCTCCGCCTAGCCACGGGCAGACATGTCGCAAGTTCGTAAAATGTAATTCCTTTCTCGCTCTCTTCGCGGGTACACGATGTACTGCGGACGTTGGCTCTCTCGGGCAGGGGCTTGAGCGACGCGACCTCTCCCTCCAGTTCGATGATTCTATCCCTCAAAGCGTCGTCCTTTGCCGGTTTCTTCAGACGCGGGAGCCTCGACGAGCCCGAGGCGTTAGCACTATCGGTCGCCAGCCGTCGATAATGGGTGGCCTCGATTCCCCTATCTATCGTAATCCTCCTAAGCTTGTCGACCTCAGCTAGCAGCTTCTTGCGCTCGGATGACATCTTCTCCAGCTCGGAAGCAAGCTTCTCTTCCTCCGCCGAACGACTTCGCCCCGCTGCCTCCAAGTGTCAGATCCTGGCCGAGAGTTCTTCGTTCTTCTGCTCGGCGACGGCAAGCTCCCCACTAAGCCGCTCGACCTCGCCCTCAAGAATAGGAACAGGGGGGTCATTTTCGTAGCTGCGTCAACTCGCGACACTGCCCCCTGGCCAGCGCCTTTATCTCCCCCAGTTCCAGAAATAAGTAAAAGCGCTTATCATGGCTCAGTGACAGCTCTCGCTTCGTCTTGGCCAGCTCTTTACGGAGGTACAAAACCTCCGTGATCATACCGAACCTCACCTGAAAAGCAGAGATAAATCCGATGGGCCAACACTTGGAAACATCTACAACTAATCATACACAAATCCGAGACTCAACACTTGAATAAATTTTGGCCAAACAAAATATTTTCATTCAAAACCAAGGAGAAAGTTTTACAAGAGCGGTGGCCAGTCCGCGGTTAGGCTTACAAAAAAAAGAGGAAGAGAAGAAACGAGACAACGAAACACTAAAAGAGGCAACCGAGTCAGGGGTCAACCTTTTTGCCGTTCGGGTCCGTCGACCCCTCGGCCTTGTCCTCGGCATCGCCCTCGTCTCCGTCTTCGCTCTCACTCTCCTCTTCAGAGTCGCCCTCCTCATCATCCTCGGCCTCGGTCTCACCCGGGCCCTCGACACCCTCCGTCTCCCCCTCGGGGTCGAGCATCCCCTGGGGAACCTCCTCCTCCCCCTCCACGGGGTCGTAGAAACGGTAGGAAGACGTGTCGAAACCCGGATTCCTGGCCGCGACATGTAGCAGGGCCCGACCGTATGCGTCCTCCATGTTCTTGAACATGTGTTGGACGGCCTCCTCCTGCACGGCCTTCTTTACCTTCTTCACCTTGGACCGGTGTTTGGCCATAATCTTCTCGGCCCTCTTCCGAGCCCTCTCCACTTCCGAGCGGGCATTGGCCAGCTCCCCCTTCAGCTCGGCAGCCTCCTTCTCCGACGCCTCGAGCTTGGCTGCCGTGTCCTTTGACAGCTGAATGGCATCGGCCAGCCGCTTCTCCAGCCCGGCCACCTCGGCACCCCTCTTTGACGAGAGGAGTTGCTCGGCATCAAGCAGCTTCGAGGTCTTGACACGCTCCACCCTCTCCCGCTCATGCTCCTGTTCCTTGCTCGCAAACTCCTCGAGCAGGAAGTTGAAGTGGCAGAGGGTCCGAAAAGAGGACAGCCAATTAGAACCCGAACCCAAGGACTTAGAAAAATCTCAGAAAAAGCTTCAATGAGGAAGAGCTCTGTAACACCCCGCAAAATTGAAAATTACAATTTTGCCCCTGGGTGTTACGCACGTATATTTTGTAATGTGTTTCACTACATAGTTTGGATTCATACTATTTATACATTTTCTGTATTGATTTCAGTCAACTAAAATATAATATTTCAATCCCTGGGATTTACGTGCTTTTTACGTGTTTTGATGCACGTGCTTCCACCACTACGTATAATATTTTCTATAGGTTTAAATTATTTATTTTTATGTATTTAAATCTATTTTATAAAACAAAAATTTATTTTCCCATTTTTTTGATTAAAATGCATTTTTTGACTTTCTGCACGTATAATGCACGTGCTTTCTACGTGCTGCGATTTCATCATGAAATACATAAAATTAGTAAATATGTTTTTTTTATATTGTTTTCAATTATATTTTAATAATTTTTTATTTGATAAAATCAATTTTTCGTATTTCGGCGTTTTACGTGCGACGCACGTATTTTGGTGCACGTATTTGAGCGTATCCGCTTTCAAAATAAATTTTTGGGGTATATGTATTCATTTTATTTGTGCATGAAACAATTATAAAATTTTAATTTAACCTAAATTTTTACATATTATGTATATTATGTATGTATATATATATATATATGTACACACTAATCCCCTTCTTCACTTTTGGCTTTATCTGAAAGCACACTCAGCAATGTTTCCCCCCCGTCAAAGCCCACTGTGCCTACACTACCTACCCTTATGGGCCATATCCTATAATCAGTGTACATATATATATTTATACATACATGGTCTATTATTTATGTATGCATGAAGAGTTGAAATAGGCCTTTACTGTGCATGACCGGGTTGCTTTTCTATTGGTAGGTCGGGGGAGGATTTTGGGAGAATAAGAGTTGGGGAGTTTAGGAGAGGAAAAGTTGTAGGTTTTGGGGTTGAGTTTTAAAGAGGTAGGAGTTACAAGGAGGTGAAGAGATGGGAGTTTTTAGGAGTTGAGAAATGAAAAGATGAGTAATTAAAAAGAGAATTAAAATGAGAAGTTATTAGGTGGGAGATTTTGCAATATAGTCCCTAGCAAAATCCTATAAATAGTCACCATTTCTCTTCTCATTCTTGACACCAAAAAGCAAATCAAGCAATAGAAAATAGAAGAAAGAAAGAGAGAAAAATAAGAGAAAGAAAAGAAAAGAAAAGAGAAGCAAGAGAGAAAGAAAAGAGTGTAAGAAAAAGAAAGAGAGTAAGAAAGTTATTGTGCTTGGAGGTTCTCTTGCTAGGAGGAGAAAAGGACTAGGAGTTGCTTGTGAAGCTAGGAGCAAGAAGGAGCCATTCACTTGTAGTTTTCAACCTTCAAACATAAGGTGGGTTCTCATGCTTTCTAATTTAGAACTATGCATGCTAGTAATTATAGATGAATAGTATAGAAATTTTGATTATGATAAGTAGAACAATTTATGCTATTTGATGTGGTGAATAGTAGTGAATCATGTTATGATTAGTATATTAAATTACAACTTGTTAGTTGATAAATGAGAAAAGAATTTTTTATTGTCATGCACTAGTATACATGAATCTAGAGATTTTGATAATTGTTGAGTTTTCCTTTTTAATAAGAAAATACATTTTTGGTAAAGTGAAATTTGATACTATGGGACTCATTTGATTGTTCATAAAAGATCTAATGTACTATTTTGATTAAATTGAGTAAATACAAATTCATGCTTATTAATAGGGAGAAATAAACTATTGTCTAAAATATGATTTATAAATTATAATTTACTGTTGAAAAAGTAAACTCAGATTACAGGAACGAATTTCAGTCTAACAAAAGATTTTGAGGAAATCGAGTTCTATAAGTAGAATGGAATAACAGAAAGTTAGTATACAAATCCATGAAGTGATCTTGTACCCGTTGATATAATTGGCCCAGTGGCTGAGCATGAGATGCTTCTTTGTTTCGGCCTGGGTTCGATCCTTAGTAAGCCCAAAAACATTTTTTTGTTTTATTTTAAATGAGTACAGAACCCGAGAGTTGATATAAGAGAATTTCGGCCTGCCTCTATAACAAGAAAGTCACAAAGGCTTCTTGGTCAATGCGGTAACTGTGGTGGCCGGCTGTGCCTGGTTCGAATCCCGCAGTGACCAAATATTTTTTTGGGTTTTAAGAAGTGTTATATAAAAAAAAAAGAAAATAATTTCCGAAACTGGTCCACCAGGGAAAATATTTATCCGACTGGTCCACTTTTGAAAATATTTACCAAAGTTAGTCCATAACTGGTCCACTTTCGGAAATATTTGGCCTATGTACCCAAGCAAACTGTAGCAAACTAATTGTTCGGCAACTTGTGCATTGTATAATGTAGTCTTCATATTTACTACAAGGTTTATATGTTTTAAGAAGAAATGTAAAGTAGTATTTTTGTGAAGTGATTACTCTTGAAGAGATTGCATTTGTATTTTTGTTAAGGAATATCTCGAAGTGAATCGAGACACCATATGAGCCTGGATTTTTGTGATAAAATTCATGTAATGAAATGGTGTAATTGAAAAGAATTATTTTGCTATGAAAATTATGAATGAATAACTAGATCATGAATAGTGGCAAGACTATGAAATGATTACTTTGTGGATAAGTGTTAAGACAGGATTTGATTATTATTGTGAAGTGAATTGAAAGATGAAATTATATAAGTTTAAGACATGATTATTAAGGGGTATGTGTACCCATATTTCATGTACATGAAAGATTATGATTAAGAATTAGTAAGACTTCGGTTACCGGCAAAAATGAAAGAAAGGATTGATATGATTTTGAGATATTGCCGTGGGGCGATCTCATATTTGTTGATTAAGTCCGGTAGGAGGTAAAACTAATTTTATGAGTGGAAATTATTCATGTCTTGAACTTAAGAATATTTAGGCACATAAGTGAAGATGTAGTAAACTTAGGGAAACGTAAGTGGGGTGCTCTATATAGTCGTTGGTGGACTCCAAGACTATAGACCCAGTTGGTGGACTGAGGTTGCCCTGTGGAAGACGGATTATTATATTTTAGTCCGGGACTATGAGGACGGGTCAGCGGTGGACTCCGGGATCTTGAGTAGTCGGACGGATGGATTTTTGTGTTTACCGTCTCCAATGTATATATATGTATACTGGGCTAGAGGGTCACATACGGGACGGTTCGTACGATGTGGAATCTGTTATAATAGCTGTTGGTGGACTCCAAGGCTGGGATTCACATTCGTGGAATAGTCTGAACTTTGTTTTGCTACCGGGTAGTTTTCATGGCGAGGGATCGAGCCCTGTATTGTGGAGTACGTAGGCGCTTGCCCTCGGACCTATGTAGTATGGGATGCATAGAATCTGAACAAGTGTGCATTAGTGTCATCCTAGTGTAGAATTGTGTGCATTAGGCATTAAGGCATGACATACACTTATATTTAGAATAATCACTTTTGACACTTTATATGTTCATTCAATCTTTTTGGTGATTTATTAAAGTATGAGATCGTTATACTATTCCCGGCATAGAGAGGATAGCCGTGTATAACATTTCGTCAGTTGTAAGTAACTGACGTGCCCACAGATTGACATGCAGGTAATGGACTATTCATGGAGTTATAAAGTGGATATGCTGTTGCTGTTTAGAAGTTAAAATTGATGCAAATGATGTTAAAGTTATACAAGTTGTATTTCATTGTTGTAATCTTTTAGCCTTCCGCTGTGTAAAGACCAAGTGTAAAGGAACTCTGATGTGTTGTGAATGAAAAGTTTTAAATTCCTTGTAAAATTGTACGAAGTGAAGTAAAGATCCTGTGAAATCTCGAATTTGTCCTTATTTGAAAATTCGGGGTGTTACAAGCTCGGCCCACTTACCGACATGGTGTTCCGAGCGATCTACATTGCGGCGTCCCCTGCTAGCCCGGCCTTTAGGGTCGCTCGATCCTTTGGGGTCGGCAGGTGCCTCACCGCTTCCATGCAAATGTTGTCGTCGCCCAAGAAGCTGTCGACATTCATCACCTGCCAGTCAGGGACGAAGATCTGCTTATGACGCTCGGTCAAGATCTTCTCCGCCTCGGCAGTGAGGGGCGGAACCTGGAGGGACAGCACCTCCTTCACGCCGAACGCATCGCTCGACGAACCGGGAGCATCCCCCTTCGAGGTCGGTGTCGGCGCGCCCGAGGCAGGAGGGTCGAGGACCATGACCTCCCTGCTCGGAACCAGCCTCCGGCACCACAACCTTCGGCTGGTCGGTAGGCTTCGCGACCGAAGGCATCTTCGAAGCTCGGCCGCCCTGAGGTCCTGCAGAGGGCCTATTCTTCCTCGTCTCCTGTGCCTTCGCCATCAGAGCCTTATAATCCATCTTCATTGTCTCTGCACAGGCCGAATGAAAAGACTTTAAGCAAAGAGTACAAATACCAGAAGCATACTAGGGTCGATCGGACTGAGACCCCCTCGAAACAGAGCCTCCTCGGTGATTTCTTTCCAGCTTAACGCTGGCAGAGCGAGGAGCTTCTTGAGGACCTCTGCTTCCTCGTCACTCAACGCCGGCTCCTTCTTAGCTTGCTTCGGCAGCCCATCTTCGCCCAAACTATCGGGATCACCCACGGCGCGGGAGCCCGGATAATGAAATACTTCTCCTTCCAGTGTTTGATCGAGTCTGGGTTCTCGACCAACTTCACGCCCGTCCGTGGCGAAAGATAGAACCTCTGCTCGTTTCGGCTCGGCTGACAGGGTCGGTAGAGGCTCCGAAAGAGAAACATGCTCGGCGCAGCACCGACCTCTTTGCACCGAAGTAGGAACACCATGACGTGTCTCCAGGTGTTCGGCATCAGCTGGGCAGGGCTCAAACCATACCAATTCAAGACGTCAATTATAAACGGGTGGAGGGGAAAGCGAAGCCCGGCGATCAGGGAGTCGACAGGAAAGACGCACACATCTATCGAAGACTTCGTATTGGCTCGGAAGCCCGGCCCGGGGAGTAGCAGCCCGTACTCGGTGGGGATCCGGAATCCCTCTCGGATCAAATGTAGATCGGCCTCCGTAAGCGAGGAGATGGTATGGTCCACCTCGGACAGCTCTCTCGTTTCATTCTCCTCCACCGACTTGGCCGTCCCTTGGGTCACCTTCTCCAAGACATCCTCGGCATAGTCCCGAACGCCACCCACGCTCGACAGAGCAATGGGCTGCCGACCGAACGCCCCCGCCGTTTTCGGAGTCTCGATGATCGTGACCACCGCCTTACCCTTGTGAGACACCGCCGCGACCTCCTGAGGTGGTTCGGCTACTTCACCCTCTATGTCTGGCCGAACGACGCTCTGATCGGTCTGCTCCACTATCTCCTTCCCTTTTCCCGCTCGGCTTACGGCTTGCTCCGAGGTGGGGGTCTCATCCGTAATCTTAACCATTTTCTAAAAGAGAAGGGAGAGAGACTGACCTCGAAGTGACAGCTACAGTCGGAAAGTTCACCGGAAACAAGGAACGCCTTGCCGCGACAGCTAGCACTACCACCAAGGAGCTGAAAACTTCGGAAGTAAAAGTAAAAACTGAAGAGAGAGAGTAAAGGTGAATAATGAGACTGAGATTAAGGGGGGGTGAAGATTTATAGTGAAAAAGGAACGTCCCTTGGACTTCCAAACGTAAGGGCGCGACTTTTTGGGCCGCTCTCGAAACGTCGCGAAGGCCCAACACGACCTTCTCCTTTCACTAAGTCAGGCAGCTCGGCACAAAGGGATCCGAAACGCGCGGTCCGAACCAAGCAGCAGAGGCCTCGGCCGGTCAACCGAGGATGTGCCCACCCGACGGCCCTCAGTATCGCCCGGAAAGCCGCGCACTCATGCCTCCGCCTCCGCCTGAAGAAGCCAGGAAAATTTTTTACATTTAAAGTTTTAAGGCACTGCCCTCGGCGGGCCCCCCGGGCCACAGGTCTCGGTCAGCATTTCCCTCATCCGTGAGCAAAACAGAGCCGAAGCCATGTGTTGTTCAAGAATTAGAGAGAGAACAACCGACCAACCAGGCCCGGACAGAAGCAGATCGGCGCACTCCCCGTCTCTAACTCCTTCGGGCCGACAAACCATTAGCAGCCGTCGGCCCGGAAGGAAGACAGAGACCGGAAGGGGCCCATCATTCCGAAGTAAACTCTCCCCTCGGACCGGACTTGGGTCATCACCTCTCCTACCATGATCCTCCGATTATAACACCCACGCTGGGGCCGTCAGAATTGGGAGAAGACCACGGTGGAAGAACGACCACCCGTCCTCCCGAAACAAACTCTTCCCTCGGGCTGGATTTGGGTCATCACCACTTCTACCATGACCCTCCGATTCAGACACCCACACCGGGGCCGTCAGAATCGGGAGAAGATCATGGTAGAAGAACGACCACCCGTCCTACCGAGGCAGATCGCCCCTTCGGATCTGGACTTCGGCAGTCAACCCTTCTGCCAAGATCTCCCCTGACCCTGACACCTCCACCCGGGCCGTTAGAGTCAGGAGAAGATCTTGGCGGAAGAGCGACTTCCTGTCCTTCCGAAACATACGGTCCTTCGGATCCGGGCTTCGGCGGTCTACCCTTCGGCCCAAACCTCCCCTGACACTGACACCTTCGGCCGCCAGAGTCAGGAGAAGATTTGGGCGGAAGAATGGCCACCAGTCCTTCCGAAATGAACCCCTCCGTCGGATCCGGACTAGGGTCATCGCCCCTTCTACCATGACCACCCCCGATCTTGACACCCACATCGGGCCGGTCAAAATCGGGTGATGATCATGGTGGAAGAGTGACCACCCGTCCTTCCGAACGGGCTCACCCCTCGGATTCGGACATGGATCATCACCTCTTCCACCATGATCCCCCCCGACCCTAATACCCACGTTGGAGCAGTCAGAGTCAGGAGAGGACCATGGTGGAAGAACGACCACCCGTTCTTTCGAAGTAACTCATCCCTCGGGTCCGGACTACGGTCGTCACCACTACTGCCTTATTCTCCCCCAACCCTGACATCCACGTTGGGGCCGTCAGGAACGGGAGAAGAACAAGGCAAAAGAGCGACCACCCTTTCGAACCTCGAAGGAGAAGTTACCCAAGGCAAATACCTCCGAGGTCTGAAACTCTACATTGTTGCGATTGAAATGACAAAGGGAGTGGGATACTTATAAGCTATCCTCCAAGATCTGGCCATTATGACCCTCGGAAGTTGAAATGCCACGCATTAAATGAGGGACGTCATTATTAATGACCCTGAGAAGATGGAACGTCGCATGAATCCTAGAGCGCCATTAATGCCCTCGGAAATTGAACCATACCGAGGTCTGTTCCCCCCTACGTCTCGGAACACTCTTCCACGCCCGGACTGCCGAGATCTCACGCAATCGGTCGGCTACCGAGCAAGTGCCTTCCCGAGCCTGCAAACGGGGAAAACTCACTTTCTCCTTAACTTTCGCGTAAGATCTCAATCAGACGGCCCAGATCTCGCCGAGCGCACTAAACGACAAGATAGTGTTTTCTTGAGAAATGTGCCCATCTCGAGATGCGCGTCTTCATCCAACGGATCAGATTGCGCCACGTCGCTCGGCCTACCGAGTACCCATGCCATCGGTCGCCCGCCGAGCAAGTGCCTTCCCGAGCCTGCAAACGGGGAAAACTCACTTTCTCCTCAACTTTTGCGTAAAATCTCAATCAGACGGCCCAGATCTCGCCGAGCGCACTAAACAACAAGATAGTGTTTTCTTGAGAAATGTGCCCATCTCGAGATGCGCGTCTTCATCCAACGGATCAGATCGCGCCACGTCGCTCGGCCTACCGAGTACCCATGCCATCGGTCGGCCGCCGAGCAAGTGCCTTCCCGAGCCTGCAAACGGGGAAAACTCACTTTCTCCTCAACTTTCGCGTAAGATCTCAATCAGACGGCCCAGATCTCGCCGAGCGCACTAAACGACAAGATAGTGTTTTCTTGAGAAATGTGCCCGTCTCGAGATGCACGTCTTCATCCAACGGATCAGATCGCGCCACGTCGCTCGGCCTGCCGAGACCCCATGCCTTCGGTCGGCTGCCGAGCAAGTGCCTTTCCGATCCTGCAAACGGAGAAAAAAGACACCGAGCAACTACGACCGTTGGATCTCTCAGAAATTCGTGCTCCTAATGATGAACGGTCCAGATTGCGCCACGTGCGCTAAACGACAAGATAGTGTTTTCTTGGAAAATGTGTCCGTCTCCAGAGCGATAACAACCGATGGATCTCTCAGAAATTCGTGCCCGTCCTTGATCAACGGTTCAGATCGAGCCACGCCATAAATCGGTATTTAAAATCGTTTTTTGTTTATTTAAATCGATTTATTTATTTTAAAAAATTGCGAAAAAATTGCTAATAATTCGGGAAAATTAACTAAAAATTCTAGAAAATAATTAAAAATTCGGGGGCACATTTTTGAGCCCCCGAACGAACAATTATTGCCTAGAATGTACAGTTGAGACCCCCAAACTATTGGTAAACACATCGCAAAATTAAATAAATATTCCGAAAAAATAGATAAAAGACCGTCAGATACTCGATACGGCTAGAGAACAGCACACGACATCAAAAATTACCTCACTACCCCCTTCGAGATTCGAAATCCTCCATTCGGACCCCGATACAACTCCACTAGCCACCAAAATAGTTAAACTACTCCTCAAAGGCTGATCACACTCAACCTTTAGGAGTGGGGGGCTCGTGATATGGCTAAAAATGGGGTTAAATCGGAACCGTCCAGATCTGGCGCGAATCTTGAAGCTCGGGGGTAAAACGGTAACTTCACATACAAATGGATCCAAAGCGGGTATTGGATCTCCTTCTCACAGATCCAACAGCCCACAAACGAATCCACTCCGAATGGGTACGGGTCCCGACCCGAGGCAAACCCAGACCAACAAAGAGACAAATCAGGGTCACTGATTTGACCAAGTCAACGGGCCTGATTTGTTCCCACCGGGAATCAGGGGTTAGTTTCCTAAACAGACTGTGAGGATTTTTCTCCTGGCAGTTATACAGGGAATCAAGCCTCTAATCTCTCCCCAGGCGACTATAAATACCTCCCCTCTACCACTGTGACCAGGTAATCACTCTTTTTCCACCTTAAGCTCTTTCTTTAATCACCACTGGTTACTGACAAGAGCGTCGGAGGGTGCGTCGCCGGAATCAACCCCGGTGTTTCGCACTTCCTTGCAAGTTGCGGCAGGGATCAGAAGGCTAGGATCTTCTGTTCAGGTTTTCTCGAACTCACAAATCTCATCTGTTTACCCCCACACCGAAATAAGCGGTAACAAATACGAATCAAAATAAGATTTAAGATTAACAAGTTCATTAAAATTCCAAACAGTAACAATATAAAATATAAATAGCTGACCCATTAGAAATAGAAAGTACATCATTATTCAAAGTCAGTATAATTGTCAATTATAAAACACTTGGTAAAAGATCCGAAATCAATTTAGCACAAAATAAGTTTATAAATAATCAATTTATCGAAAATATTCAGGGAATACGTATTTACGGGAACGGGGGTTACACTAGGTTAACTACTATTTCCGAAATTTAATAAAAATAGCAACTAAACCAAATTAAACTAAAGGAAAAGCAAATCTAATTAAGAATAATGAAAATCTAAAATTTTGTTGTTTGTTAATAGCAAAACTATTTTTTAGGGCTTTGATTTCACATAGTTAATCTCACACAATTCATAATTTCATGTAACTAGAAATTCTACTTTTTTAAGTTGTAGACCAAAATCCCTTATTTATTCAATGTTTTCTCTCGAACAACACCAAACATATCTCCAACTAACAGTTTTTCATATTTCTATGCTAATTTTATTAATAAAAGATTTAAGTTATATGGATTTCTTTACAGTCACATTAATCATGGTAAATCATCTCTAATTTCGCTCAATCAATGGTATTTAATTCGATAATTCTAAATCACAAGTTACTTCTCGGTCTCACCATGATTCAATAAATCAAACAATAGTTGGCCAAAAAATTGTAATTATTGAGAATAAAAATTAAACACACACCCATGAAAAAATAGACGAATCAAATAACATAAAATTAGAATTGTGTTCTCAAAACTAGGCTACATCTAAACCCTAGAAAAATAATGTTAGTTCATGATGATTTTGCAACTAACAAACATATTCTCGGATTGCATAATAATAAAATTAGAAGAGAGAATAAAAGAAACTTGTTGTTGCTTGAAGCCGTAAATCGAATCTCGAAAAAAAATTAAGTTCTGAACTCTGCTCCTCGGAATCCGTGCTCTTCTTATTCTTCTTCTTTTCTTTCTTCTTCCTCGATTTTCATGCAGCCCACAACTTCTGCACTCCTTTTTTCTTTTTTCTTTTTTCTTTTCTTCCTTCATGTGCTTCCAACCACCACACTTCCTCTCCTCGATTTCTATGCCCCTTCTTGATTGGATTTCTGCAGCCTCTCTTCTCTCTCTTAACACCCCCTCCTTCTCTCCTCGGTTTCTGCCTTTTGATGTGTCTAATTTATATACAAATATTTGTACTCATTTACCAATTAAAATTGCTTGTTTTCGTTGATATTGTTTATAATTCATCTTATTTCTATAAGATTTCAATTAATTAATTGTTTTTGAAGAAATAATATTTTTGATGCAAAAAGTGAAGATTTGTGGAAAAAATCAACAAACAAAGCAAAACAATGGATTTATTAATTTTTTATTGTTTTGTTGAGTAAAAGTGCGATAAATAATTTTAAAAGGATTTTTATTTAGCTAATATGATTTTTAGTTAGTTTAATTTATTTTAAACTAATTAATTTTATTTTATTTTTAAATCCTAAATTTTGGTCTTATTTTGTGTATGCAGAAGCACGTGGTTGAAAGAAAAGGAAAGAAAAGAAGAAAAGAGAAAGAAATAAAATTCAGGTCAAATAAGGAAGGGAATAAATAAAAGAAGAAGGACTATTTTGCAAAAAGCGCAAACCCTAACTCCTCTTCCCGTTCTCTATAAGTACAAACCAAAGGAGAGAGAAGGAGTAGGAGGTGACGGCTAACACAAAAGAAAAATAATAATAATAAAAATATTAAAAAAAGTAAGAGAGAGACCGACCTCTCTCTCTCTTGCTTTCGGCTCAGAACAAAAAGATAAGGGAGAGAAAGCAGCAGGGCGACAGAGGCGTGCTAACGTGGACCACACGACAAAAGAGGAGCAGCAGGCTTCGGCAGTTGCTGCTAACAGCGCGGGACCCACGCTGACGTGGCGACTCGGTGACAGCCAGTCAGGCTTCGACGCAGACAGCCGACGTGACAGGCGGCTCTGACGCAACGCGTCTTCTGCAGAGTTGACGTGGCATCGACGAGACTGCGGCTGACTTGGACTGGGACATCTTTTGGTTCAGTTTTTGAGACAAAAGAGAGAGAAGGGAACTGGTTTGCATTAAATTTTGTATTCTCTTTTTTTGTAACTCTTCTTCTCTATATTTTTAGATGCAATCCAAAAACATATTTTTTATTGCAAATTGAACATGAACTGAATTTATTGTTCTAAAGGCTAAGATGTACCCTAGTTTTGTAGAACACAAATTTCAATTCCTTATTATTATTTTATTTTTCCTGGTTGTGTTGTAATTTTTATTATTTATGCGTACAAAATGGTGGATAGACATTTGTATGATCTTTTAAATCATGATGAGACCGAACTGGTGATTTGTGATTAATAAGAATTAAATACCGTTATTGGAGGATGAGATCGTTAAGAAATCCAAATTTTCAATTAATAATTTGATGGATAGGCAAATAATTAGTTGAGAATAATTTTTAGACTACATGGATAGAGTGGTTAATATTTTTAGGATTTTGGTCTACAACTTGGAAAGATAATATCTTTATTCATAAGGAGTTATAATTTGTGTGTGTGATAAACGAGGTAAACCAAGAGCCCTAGAACTAATTTTACCCTTAACAAAGTACAAAACTTCATAGTTTCACAGCCCTCTCTCTCTTCACAAATTTAGTTAGCTTTAATTAGATTAATTTAATTTAGTTGTTTTATCCTTCATAAATTTCGATCTTCCAAATAGTGATTAATCTAGTAATATCGGTACTCAATAAAATATCTAGTCCCTGTGGGTTCGACACTCTATTCACTTAAACTATACTACTTGTTGCGATCTTGTACACTTGCAAATATTCACATCAAGTTTTTGGCACCGTTGCCGGGGATTGGTTATTCTTTTATTGATATTGAAAATTGCTAGATTATTGCTAGTTTGGATTTTTTTGTAAATATTTTTATTTTGTTATTATTTTACATCTATTATTTTCTTTTGACTAACTTTTACTTTTATTTATTTTTCTTTTTCTTTTTATTTAATTTTTTTACTTCTTTACCCTTTTGATTTATATTTTTTTTCTTTATTTACTTGTTTTTCAGGGTTTAGGTGTGTATGCCCAGATCTAACCCATTGGAGCCTAAACTTTTTGACCCAGAAATTGAACGAACTTTACGTCAAATCAGAAAGGAAAAGAAAGAAAAGACCACATCCTCTTTATCCATGGCGAACAGAGAGGAGAACAAAGCTTTGAGGGATTATGCAATGCCCTCAGTCGAAGGAACAATATCAAGTATCACAAGGCCGATAATTGAAGCAAACAATTTTGAAATCAAATCCGCAATTATTCAGATGATTCAGCAAACAGTTCAATTTAGAGGACTAGCACATGATGATCCAAATGTTCACATCGCAAACTTTCTCGAACACAATGGAGTTTCAAATGATGCTATTCTGTTGAGACTTTCCTTTCTCACTTAGAGATAAGGCAAAGGCTTGGTTGAATTCTTTACCACAGGGAGCTATTACAACTTGGGAAGGGTTAGCACAAAAAATTTTGGCAAAGTATTTTCCCCCAGCAAAAATAGCCAAGTTAAGAAATGACATCACAACATTCACTCAACTCGAGACGGAGTCATTATATGATGCATCGGAGAGGTACAAAGATCTATTAAGAAAGTGTCCGCATCATGAAATTCCAAAATGGCTACAAGTGCAAACTTTCTATAACGGTTTGGGGGCTACAAATCGATCCATGGTAGATGCAGCAGCTGGAGGTGCTTTAATGAGCAAAACTCATGAAGTAGCTTATGACCTTTTAGAAGAAATGGCATCTAATAATTATCAGTGGTCCTCAGAAAGAACAATGCAAAGAAAAGTGGCCGGAGTTTTTGAACTTGACCCTATTTCTAACTTAACTGCAAAAATTGATATTTTATCTAAGCAAATAGGTAATATGAATGTTAATTCTATTCAATCTCATATCCTTTGTGAACATTGTGCAGGAAGTCATTCTAGTGCAGATTGCCAAGTGGGGAACCCTTTTGCTCCATCAAATGCCGAACAAGCAAATTATGTGTCAAATTTTCAAAGGCAAAATAACCCTTATGCAAACACATACAATCCAGGATGGAGAAATCACCCCAATTTTTCTTGGAACAATAATCAAGGAGGAGCTAGACCACAACAAAATTTTCAACAACAAGAAAAGAAGCCGACATTAGAAGAAATGTTCAAGCAATACATGCAAAAGACAGATCAAGCAATTCAAAATGTTGCAAATTCAACTTCGGCTTCCATTCACAATCTCGAGGTACAAATTAGTCAAATTTCTAATATTCTTAATGAAAGAGCTGCAGGAACATTACCAAGAAACACAGTTGTAAACCCCAAGGAGCATGTGAAGGCAATAACACTTAGAAGTGGGGCAACAATTGGGTAGCCACAAATCAAAAATGTAGCACAAGATGTAAAGCAAGGTGAGAATGAACAAATTATGGAAGAACAAACGCAGCACAAAGGAGAGTCAAGCCAAACCATTTCAGGGGAGTTAAATTCTAACACTCGTACTAATTCTCCTTATGATCAATCTATTCCTTTTCCACAATGACTTAAAAAGAATAAGCTTGATAATCAATTTGCAAATTTTTTAAATATTTTCAAGCAATTGCATATTAATATTCCTCTTATTGAAGCTTTAGAACAAATGCGTAAATATGCTAAATTTTTGAAGGATATTTTATCAAACAAGAGGAAGCTAGAAGTGCATGAGATGGTGATGTTAACTGAAGAAAGTAGTGTACAATTTTGCAAAAGAAGCTGCCACCTAAACTTAACGATCCAGGGAGTTTTACAATTCCTTGTACTATTGGAAATTCTCTTTTTCATAAAGCTCCCCCGAGAAAAGCTGAAGCCAGCCGGTTACACTCTCCACAGATTTTCTGGCATCCCAGTGCAAATCGAGAGAATTGTGACACTAGACGTGACCACAGGAACGACCCCCATCCTCCGAACGAAGTCGATGGATTTTATGGTTGTCAACGTTAAGGCAGCCTACAACACCATCCTCAGCCAACCCAGGCTCTGTTCGCTCCAGGCCTTCCCCTCCTCCAACCATCTGAAACTGATGTTCCCGACTGACGTCAGGGTTGGGATCGTTCGGGGCAACCAGGAGTCGGCACGCTCTTGCTACATGACCGCGGTCGAGGGTGGTGTATTTCCCCTCGATGTCGTCGAGCTCCCATCTAAAGAAAGCCATCCCGAGTCAAAACGTGCGGACGAATTGGAAGAAGTCCCCTTTGAAGCAGAGGACAAGTCCAAATGGTTCCGTGTGAGCCGAACCCTTTCCCCCGAACTGAAGCCCGATCTGATCGACTGCATCCGCCAAAATGCCGACCTCTTCGCCTGGACATCGTCCGACATGCCCGGGATTTTCGAAGTCATGCACCGGCTAAGCGTCGTCCCCGGCTCCAAACCAGTACAGCAGAAACGTCGCAAGTTTGCCCCAGAAAGGCAACAGGCAGTGAGAGCGGAGATGGATAAGTTGTTGTCTGCCCGGTTCATTCAAGAAGTCAGCTATCCCGAGTGGCTGGCTAATGTCGTAATGGTGAAAAAGGCTAGCGGAACTTGGAGGATCTGTATTGACTTTACCGACCTCAACAAGGCGTGCCCCAAGGATCCTTTTCCACTCCCCAGCATAGACGCTCTGATCGACGCAACGTCGGGTCACGAGCTTCTAACTTTCATGGACGCCTTCTCAGGTTATAATCAGATCCAGATGTTTCCTCCGAACATTACCAAGACATCCTTCGTTACCGACCAGGGCCTCTACTGCTACCGGATCATGCCTTTCGGGCTCAAGAACACCGGGGCCACCTACCAGAGGCTCGTCAACCGAGTCTTCAAAAATTAGATCGGTCGGAACATGGAGGTATATGTCGATGATATGCTTGTCAAGAGCCGACGGGAGAAGGATCATGTTGCCGACCTTGAGGAAGCCTTCCGCGTCCTTCGGTCTCACAACATGAGGCTCAACCCTGCCAAGTGCACCTTTGGCGTCTCATCCGGAAAACTTTTGGGGTTCATTGTCAGCCAGCACGGCATAGAAGCTAACCCAGAGAAGATCCAGGCCATCATCGACATGGCCCCACCCCGGAACGTCAAGGAAGTTCAACGGCTTACGGGGAGACTGGCGGCCATCGGCCACTTCCTCTCCAAATTAGAGGAGAAGTCCCTCCCGTTCTTTAAGGCCCTGCGAGGGATGAAAGGATTTGAGTGGGGTGTGCCACAGCAAGAAGCGTTCGACCAGTTGAAGTCCTACCTTGCCAATCCCCTGCTCCTAAGCAAACCCAAACCCGGTGAACCCCTCTTCCTATACCTCTCGGCCTCGGAAAGTGCGCTCAGCACCGTGCTCGTCCGAGAAGAAGACGGTGTTCAAAAACTCTTGTACTATGTGAGCAAGGTTCTGCTCTCAGCCGAGACCAGGTATGCGAAGATGGAGAAGATGGCATACGCACTGATAATAGCAACTTGTAAGCTCCGACCCTATTTCCATGCTCACTCTATTCGGGTCCTTACGGACCATTCCCTAAAGACCGTCCTCTACAAACCAGAGAGCTTTGGCCGTCTGTTCAAGTGGTCGATCGAACTGAGCAATACGACATTAGCTATCAGCCCAGGATGGCAATCAAGGGGCAGGCACTCGCCGAATTTATCACGGAGTGCACCATTTCCGAACCATCTGACCCTTCGAAAACCGACCCAATATGGGAAATTTATGTTGACGATTCGTCTTGCGAAGGAGGGAGCAGAGCAGGCATCATCTTAAAGGGCACCGATAATTTTGTCCTCCAATATTCTCTCTGGCTAAATTTTCCAGCCTCAAACAACGAAGCAGAGTACGAAGCTATGATTGCGGGGCTCACCCTCGCACACAAGGCCGGATCCAGACACATCAAGGCCTACAGCGACTCCCAGCTCGTGGTTAACCAAATCACCGGGGATTACGAAGCTCGCGACACTCGGATGGTACAATACTTGGCAGTGGTCCGTAATCTCTTATCATCTTTCGAATCCCACTCAGTGGAACGAATCCCCCAGGAATAGAATGCCCAGGTGAATTCATTGTCGAAGCTCACCTCATCATCTTTCGAGGGGCTCGACCGCACCGTTCTGATCGAGGTCCTCCTCAAGCCCAGCATCGACCTCCCTGAAGCTTCCTGCCTCAACACTGATCTCCAACTCGACAACTGGACGACGCCCATCCTAAAGTTCCTATCGGAGGGCAAACTCCCTTAAAACCGGTCCGAGGCAAGAAAGATCAGAGTCCGATCGAAGAGATTCACCCTGATTAACGGAATGCTCTTCAAGTGCTCGTACACAGTGGCTGACGGTAGACCCTACCTCTGCTGCCTAGCACCCGATGAAGCCAAGTATGCCCTGAAGGAATTGCATGAAGGGATCGGTGGATGCCACATGAGGAGCAGGTCGCTCGCCCGAACGGCCCTGAATCATGGATACTACTGGCCGACCATATTGCGGCCCTTGTCAAAGGTTTTCTTCGGTAAAGAGACTCCAGCAAGCCAATCTCCGATCTCTGGCCAGTCCGACCCCCTTTGCCATGTGGGGGATGGACCTTGTCGACCCCTTCCCTCAAGCAGCGGGTGAAAGAAAGTTCCTGGTGGTGGCCATCGACTACGTTACCAAGTGGATCAAGGCCAAACCCCTGGCCTCGATTACCGAGCACCAAACTCAACAATTCTTCTTGAAGCATATCATCTGTCGGTTCGGGATCCCTCAGGTGCTCATCACCGACAACGGAACCTAGTTCGCCAACAAGAATTTGCGAAAGTTCTGCGAAGACATCAGTGTCTGACAGCGCTTCTCGACCATATGCCACCCTTAATAAAATGTCCAAGCTGAAAATACCAACTGCCAAATCCTTGATGACCTCAAAAAGCGATTGGACAATTCTACCAAGGGGCTTTGGGTCGACGAACTTCCGAACATTCTCTGAGCACACCGGACAACGAAGAGGATACCCACGGGCGAATCGCCCTTCAACCTAACCTACGGTACCGAAGCAGTTATCCCCTTGGAGAACGGCCTACATTCGCCCAGAATAATGGCCTTCGACGAAGAAGGCAACTCGGCAGGCCTCAGGGCCAACTTGGACCTTGTCAACGAAGTCAGGGAAAAAATTGCCATCTAGAGGAGCATCTACCAACAACGGGTCGAAAATTCTATAACCAGAAGGTCCGACCCACTAACATCTAGCAGGGTGACCTCATCCTCAGGAAACTAGTAGTCCCAGACCCCAGCAAGAAGAGGAAGTTGGCCCGTAATTGGGAGGGACCTTATAGGGTCGCCGAAGTAGTGCGCCCTGGTACCTACCGACTCACCGACATGGGAGGTACCCCTATCAAGAGGTCCTGGAATGCGGAGCACCTCATCAAGTACCTCGAGAGAGAGGGCTGAAGTCATTATGTAACTGAACATTTATAATCAGCTTTTTGTATAAGAATATTTTTTCTTTTTCCAAAGTTTGTTAGCTAAGATTCTGTGTAAACCCCATATGTAACCACTCCAAGCCTCGACGCCGTATGGCGAACTCGAGCACACGGGTAGCTTTCCCAAGCGAAGGCAATGGAGCTCAGCGCTCTATGCCGACCCCCATGCCTCGACGCCGTACGGCGAACTCGACCACATGGGTAGCTTTCTCAAGCTAAGGCAATGGAGCCCAGTGCTCTCCACTGACTCCCAAGCCTCGACGCCGTATGGAGAACTCGAGCACACAGGTAGCTTTCTCAAGCTAAGGCAGTGGAGCCCAGTGCTCTCCACTGACTCCCAAGCCTCGACGCCGTATGGCGAACTCGAGCACATGGGTAGCTTTCTCAAGCTAAGGTAATGGAGCTCAGTGCTCTCTGCCGACACCCAAGCCTCGATACCGTATGGCGAACTCGAGCACACGGGTAGCTTTCTCAAGCTAAGGCAATGGAGCTCAGCGCTCTCCGCCGACCCCCACGGCTCGATGCCGTATGGTGAAATCGAGCACATGGGTAGCTTTCTCAAGCTAAGTCAAAAGAGCTCAGCGCTCTCCGTCGACCCCCAAGCCTCGACACCATATGGCAAACTCGAGCACATGGGTAGCTTTCTCAAGCTAAGGCAAAAGAGCTCAACGCTCTTCGCCGAACCCTAAGCCTCGACGCCGTATGGCGAACTCGAGCACACGGGTAGCTTTCTCTAGCAAAGGCAATGGAGCTCAGTGCTCTTCGCCGAGCCCCAAGCCTCGACACCGTATGGCGAACTGGAGCACACGGGTAGCTTTCTCAAGCTAAGACAATGGAGCTCAGCGCTCTCCGCCGACCCCCAACCCTCAATGCTGTATGAAAAACTCGAGCACACGGGTAGCTTTCTCAAGCTAAAACAATGGAGTTCATTGCTCTCTGCCGACCCCCAAGCCTTGATGCCGTATGGCGAACTCGAGCACACTGGTAGCTTTCTCAAACTAAGGCAATGGAACTCAGTGCTCTCCGCCGACCCCCAAGCCTCGACGCTGCATGGCAAACTCATGCACACGGGTAGCCTTCTTAAGCTAAGCTAATGGAGCCCAGCGCTCTCTGCCGACCCCCAAGCCTCGATGCCGTATGGCGAACTCGAGCACATGGGTAGCTTTCTCAAGCTAAGGCATTAGAGCTCAGCGCTCTCCGTCAACCCCTAAGCCTCGACGATGTATGGCGAACTCGAGCACTCGGGTAGCTTTCTCAAGCTAAGGCAATGGAGTCCAACACTCTCAGCCAACCCCTAAGCCTCAACGCCTTATGGAGAACTCGAGCACACGGGTAGCTTTCTCAAGCTAAGGCAATGGAGCTCAGCGATCTCCGCCGACCCCTAAGCGAGCACATGGGTAAGGCAATGGAGCTCAGTGCTCTCCGCCAACCCCCAAGCCTCGATGCCGTATGGTGAACTCGAGCACACGGGTAGTTTTCCTAAGCTAAGACAATGAAGCTCAGCGATCTCCGATGACCTCCAAGCATCGACGCTGTATGGCGAACTCGAGCACAAAGGTAGCTTTTTCAAGCTAAGGCAATGGAGCTCAGCGCTCTCCACCGACTCCCAAGCCTCGATGTCGTATAGAAAACTTGAGCACACGGGTAGCTTTCTCAAGCTAAGGCAATGGAGCTCAGCGCTCTCCGCTGACCCCCACGCCTCGATGTCTTATGGCGAACTGGAGCACACGAATAGCTTTCTCAAGCAAAGGTAATGGATCTCAGCGCTCTCCGCCGAACCCCAAGCCTCGACACCGTATGGCAAACTCGAGCACATGGGTAGCTTTCTCAAGCTAAGGCAATGGAGCTCAGCACTCTCTGCCGACACCTAAGCCTTGACGCCGTATGGCGAACTCGAGCACACAGATAGCTTTCTCAAGCAAAGGCAATGGAGCTCTGCGCTCTCCGCCGACCCCCAATCCTCGATGCCGTATGGCGAACTCGAGCACACGGATAGCTTTCTCAAGCTAAGGCAATGGAGCTCAGTGCTTTCCGCCGACCCCTAAGCCTCGACACCGTACGGCAAACTCGAGCACACGGGTAGCTTTCTCAAGCTAAGGCAATGGAACTCAGCGCTCTCCACCGAACCCCAAGCCCCGATGCTGTATGGTGAACTCGTGCACATGGAAAGCTTTCTCAAGCTAAGGCAATAGAGCACAACGCTCTCCGCCGACCCCCAAGCCTCAATGCCGTATGGCGAACTTGAGCACATGGGTAGCTTTCTCAAGCTAAGGCAATGGAGCTCAGTGCTCTCCGCCGACCCCCAAGCCTCGACTTTGTATGGCAAACTCGAGCGCATGGGTAGCTTTTTCAAGCTAAGGAAATAGAGCTCAGCGCTCTCTGCCGACCCCTAAGACTCGATGCCATATGGCAAACTCGAGCACACGGATAGCTTTCTAAAGTTAAGGCAATAGAGCCCAGCGCTCTCCTCCCAACCCAAAGCCTCGACTCTGTATGGCAAACTCGAGCACACGGATAGCTTTCTCAAGCTAAGGCAATAGAGCTCAGCACTCTCCGTCGACCCCCAAGCCTCGACGCCGTATGGCGAACTCGAGCACACGGGTAGCTTTCTCAAGCTAAGGCAATGGAGCCTAGCGCTCTCCACCAACCCCCAAGCCTCGGCGCCGTATGAAGAACTCGAGCACACGGGTAGCTTTCTCAAGCTAAGGCAATGGATCTCAGCACTCTCTGCCGAACCCCAAGCCTCGACACCGTACGGCAAACTCGAGCACACGGGTAGCTTTCTCAACCTAAGGCAATGGAGCTCAACACTCACCACTGACCCCTAAGCCTCGATGCCATATGGAGAACTCGAGCACACGGATAGCTTTCTCAAGCAAAGGCAATGGAGCTCAGTGCTATCCGCCGACCCCCAAGCCTCGATGCCATATGGCGAACTCGAGCACACGGGTAGCTTTCTCAAGCTAAGGCAATGGAGCTCAGCGCTCTCCGCCGACCCCCAAGCCTCGAAGTCTTATGGCGAACTCGAGAACACGGGTAGCTTTCTCAAGCTAAGGCAATGGAGCTCAGCACTCTCTGCCGAACCCCACACCTCGACGCCGTATGGTGAAATCGAGCACATGGGTAGCTTTCTCAAGCTAAGGCAATAGAGCTCAGTGCTCCGCACCGACCCCCAAGCCTCGACACCATATGGTGAACTCGAGCACACGGGTAGCTTTCTCAAGCTAAGGCAATGGAGCTCAGTGCTCTTCGCCGACCACCAAGCCTCGATGCCGTATGGCGAACTCGAGCACACGGGTAGCTTTTTCAAGCTAAGGCAATGGAGCCCAGCGCTCTCCACCAACCCCCAAGCCTCGGCACCGTATGGAGAACTCGAGCACACGGGTAGCTTTCTCAAGCTAAGGCAATGGATCTCAGCACTCTCTGCCGAACCCCAAGCCTCGACACCGTACGATGAAATCGAGCACACGGGTAGCTTTCTCAACCTAAGGCAATGGAGCTCAACACTCTCCACTGATCCCTAAGCCTCGATGCCGTATGGAGAACTCAAGCACACGGATAGCTTTCTCAAGCAAAGGCATTGGAGCTCAGTGCTCTACGCCGACCCCCAAGCCTCGATGCCATATGGTGAACTCGAGCACACGGGTAGCTTTCTCAAGCTAAGGCAATGGAGCTCAGCGCTCTTCGCCGACCCCCAAGCCTCAAAGTCGTATGGCGAACTCGAGAACACAGGTAGCTTTCTCAAGCTAAGGTAATGGAGCTCAGCGCTCTCCGCCGACCCCCACACCTCGACGCCGTATGGTGAAATCGAGCACACGGGTAGCTTTCTCAAGCTAAGGCAATAGAGCTCAGCGCTCCCCACCGACCCCCAAGCCTTGACACCATATGGTGAACTTGAGCACACGGGTAGCTTTCTCAAGCTAAGGAAATGGAGCTCACCGCTCTTCGCCGACCCCCAAGCCTCGATGCCGTATGGCGAACTCGAGCACACGGGTAGCTTTCTCTAGCAAAGGCAATGGAGCTCAGCTCTCTTTGCCGAGCCCCAAGCCTCGAAACCGTATGGCAAACTCGAGCACACGCATAGCTTTCTCAAGTTAAGGCAATGGAGCTCAGCGATCTCCGCCGACGCCCAAGCCTCGACGCTGTATGAAAAATTCGAGCACACGGGTAGCTTTCTCAAGCTATGACAATGGAGTTCAACGCTCTCTGCCGACCCCCAAGCCTCAACGCTATATGGCAAAACGAGCACACGGGTAGCTTTCTCAAACTAAGGCAATGAAGCTCAGTGCTCTCTGTCGACCCCCAAGTCCCGACGCCGTATGGCGAACTCGAGCACACGGGCAGCTTTCTCAAGCTAAGATAATGGAGCTTAGCGCTCTCTGCCAACCCCCAAGCCTCGATGCCGCATGGTGAACTCATGCACACGGGTAGCTTTCTCAAGCTAAGGCAATAGAGCCCAGTGCTCTCTGCCAACCCCCAAGCCTCGATGTCGTATGATGAACTCGAGCACACGGGTAGCTTTCTCAAGCTAAGGCATTGGAGCTCTGCGCTCTCCGTCGACCCCCAAGCCTCGATGCCGTATGGCGAACTCGAGCACTCAAGTAGCTTTCTTAAGCTAAGGCAATGGAGCCCAGCGCTCTCAGCCGACCCCTAAGCCTCGATACCTTATGGAGAAATCGAGCACACAGGTAGCTTTCTCAAGCTAAGGCAATGTAGTTCAGTGCTCTCCGCCGACCCCTAAGCCTCGACACCGTACGGCAAACTCGAGCACACGGGTAGCTTTCTCAAGCTAAGGCAATGGAACTCAGCGCTCTCCACCGAACCCCAAGCCCCGATGCTGTATGGTGAACTCGTGCACATGGAAAGCTTTCTCAAGCTAAGGCAATAGAGCACAACGCTCTCCGCCGACCCCCAAGCCTCAATGCCGTATGGCGAACTTGAGCACATGGGTAGCTTTCTCAAGCTAAGGCAATGGAGCTCAGTGCTCTCCGCCGACCCCCAAGCCTCGACTTTGTATGGCAAACTCGAGCGCATGGGTAGCTTTTTCAAGCTAAGGAAATAGAGCTCAGCGCTCTCTGCCGACCCCTAAGACTCGATGCCATATGGCAAACTCGAGCACACGGATAGCTTTCTAAAGTTAAGGCAATAAAGCCCAGCGCTCTCCTCCCAACCCAAAGCCTCGACTCTGTATGGCAAACTCGAGCACACGGATAGCTTTCTCAAGCTAAGGCAATAGAGCTCAGCACTCTCCGTCGACCCCCAAGCCTCGACGCCGTATGGCGAACTCGAGCACACGGGTAGCTTTCTCAAGCTAAGGCAATGGAGCCTAGCGCTCTCCACCAACCCCCAAGCCTCGGCGCCGTATGAAGAACTCGAGCACACGGGTAGCTTTCTCAAGCTAAGGCAATGGATCTCAGCACTCTCTGCCGAACCCCAAGCCTCGACACCGTACGGCAAACTCGAGCACACGGGTAGCTTTCTCAACCTAAGGCAATGGAGCTCAACACTCACCACTGACCCCTAAGCCTCGATGCCATATGGAGAACTCGAGCACACGGATAGCTTTCTCAAGCAAAGGCAATGGAGCTCAGTGCTATCCGCCGACCCCCAAGCCTCGATGCCATATGGCAAACTCGAGCACACGGGTAGCTTTCTCAAGCTAAGGCAATGGAGCTCAGCGCTCTCCGCCGACCCCCAAGCCTCGAAGTCTTATGGCGAACTCGAGAACACGGGTAGCTTTCTCAAGCTAAGGCAATGGAGCTCAGCACTCTCTGCCGAACCCCACACCTCGACGCCGTATGGTGAAATCGAGCACATGGGTAGCTTTCTCAAGCTAAGGCAATAGAGCTCAGTGCTCCGCACCGACCCCCAAGCCTCGACACCATATGGTGAACTCGAGCACACGGGTAGCTTTCTCAAGCTAAGGCAATGGAGCTCAGTGCTCTTCGCCGACCACCAAGCCTCGATGCCGTATGGCGAACTCGAGCACACGGGTAGCTTTTTCAAGCTAAGGCAATGGAGCCCAGCGCTCTCCACCAACCCCCAAGCCTCGGCACCGTATGGAGAACTCGAGCACACGGGTAGCTTTCTCAAGCTAAGGCAATGGATCTCAGCACTCTCTGCCGAACCCCAAGTCTCGACACCGTACGGCGAAATCGAGCACACGGGTAGCTTTCTCAACCTAAGGCAATGGAGCTCAACACTCTCCACTGATCCCTAAGCCTCGATGCCGTATGGAGAACTCAAGCACACGGATAGCTTTCTCAAGCAAAGGCATTGGAGCTCAGTGCTCTACGCCGACCCCCAAGCCTCGATGCCATATGGTGAACTCGAGCACACGGGTAGCTTTCTCAAGCTAAGGCAATGGAGCTCAGCGCTCTTCGCCGACCCCCAAGCCTCAAAGTCGTATGGCGAACTCGAGAACACAGGTAGCTTTCTCAAGCTAAGGTAATGGAGCTCAGCGCTCTCCGCCGATCCCCACACCTCGACGCCGTATGGTGAAATCGAGCACACGGGTAGCTTTCTCAAGCTAAGGCAATAGAGCTCAGCACTCCCCACCGACCCCCAAGCCTTGACACCATATGGTGAACTTGAGCACACGGGTAGCTTTCTCAAGCTAAGGAAATGGAGCTCACCGCTCTTCGCCGACCCCCAAGCCTCGATGCCGTATGGCGAACTCGAGCACACGGGTAACTTTCTCTAGCAAAGGCAATGGAGCTCAGCTCTCTTTGCCGAGCCCCAAGCCTCGAAACCGTATGGCAAACTCGAGCACACGCATAGCTTTCTCAAGTTAAGGCAATGGAGCTCAGCGATCTCCGCCGACGCCCAAGCCTCGACGCTGTATGAAAAATTCGAGCACACGGGTAGCTTTCTCAAGCTATGACAATGGAGTTCAACGCTCTCTGCCGACCCCCAAGCCTCAACGCTATATGGCAAAACGAGCACACGGGTAGCTTTCTCAAACTAAGGCAATGAAGCTCAGTGCTCTCTGTCGACCCCCAAGTCCCGACGCCGTATGGCGAACTCGAGCACACGGGCAGCTTTCTCAAGCTAAGATAATGGAGCTTAGCGCTCTCTGCCAACCCCCAAGCCTCGATGCCGCATGGTGAACTCATGCACACGGGTAGCTTTCTCAAGCTAAGGCAATGGAGCCCAGTGCTCTCTGCCGACCCCCAAGCCTCGATGCCGTATGATGAACTCGAGCACACGGGTAGCTTTCTCAAGCTAAGGCATTGGAGCTCTGCGCTCTCCGTCGACCCCCAAGCCTCGATGCCGTATGGCGAACTCGAGCACTCAAGTAGCTTTCTTAAGCTAAGGCAATGGAGCCCAGCGCTCTCAGCCGACCCCTAAGCCTCGATACCTTATGGAGAAATCGAGCACACAGGTAGCTTTCTCAAGCTAAGGCAATGTAGTTCAGTGCTCTCCGCCGACCTCTAAGCCCCGACGCCGTATGGCGAACTCGAGAACACGGGTAGCGTTCTCAAGCTAAGGCAATGGAGCCCAGCGCTCTCCACCAACCCCCAAGCCTCAGCGCCGTATGGAGAACTCGAGCACACGGGTAGCTTTCTCAAGCTAAGGCAATGGATCTCAGCACTCTCTGCCGAACCCCAAGCCTCGACACCGTACGGCGAACTCGAGCACACTGGTAGCTTTCTCAAGCTAAGGCAATAGAGCTCAGTGCTTTCCGACGACCCCCAAGCCTCGACGCCGTATGGCAAACTCGAGCACACGAATAGCTTTCTCAAGCTATGGCAATGGAGCTCAGTCCTCTCCACCGACCCCCAAGCCTCGATGCCGTATGGAGAACTCGAGCACATGGGTAGCTTTCTCATGCTAAGGCAATGGAGCTCAGCGCTCTCCGTTGACCCCCACGCCTCGATGTCGTATGGTGAACTGGAGCATACGGGTAGCTTTCTCAAGCTAAGGCAATGGATCTCAGCGCTCTCTGCTGAACCCCAAGCCTCGACACCATATGGCGAACTCGAGCACACGGGTAGCTTTGTCAAGCTAAGGCAATGGAGCCCAGCACTCTCCGCCGACTTCTAAGCCTCGAGGCCATATGGAGAACTCGAGCACACGGGTAGCTTTCTCGAGCTAAGGCAATGGAGCTCAGTGCTCTCCGCAGACCCCCAAGCTTCGACACCGTATGGCGAACTCGAGCACATGGGTAGCTTTCTCACGCTAAGGCAATGGAACTCAGTGCTATCCACCGACCCCCAAGCCTCGATGCCGTATGGAGAACTCGAGAACACGGGTAGCTTTCTCAAGCTAAGGCATTGGAGCACAGTGCTCTCTGCCGATCCCCAAGCCCCGATGCCGTATGGCGAACTCGAGCACACGAGTAGCTTTCTCCAGCTAAGGCAATGGAGCTCAGCGCTCTCTACCGACCCCTAAGCCCCAACGTCGTGTGGCGAACTCAAGCACATGGGTAGCTTTCTCAAGCTAAGACAATAGAGCTCAGCGCTCTCCGCCGATCCCCAAGCCTCGATGCCATATGGCAAACTCGAGCACATGGATAGCTTTCTGAAGTTACGGCAATATAGCCCAGTGCTCTCCGCCGACCCCCAAGCCTCGACGTCGTATGGTGAACTCGACCACATGGGTAGCTTTCTCAAGCTAAGGCAATAGAGCTCAGCGCTCTCCGTCGACCCCAAGGCCTCGACGTTGTATGGCGAACTCGAGCACACGGGTAGCTTTCTCAAGCTAAGGCATTGGAGCCCAGCGCTCTCCGCCAACCCCCAAGCCTCGATGCTGTATGGAAAACTCGAGCACACGGGAAGCTTTCGCAAGCTAAGGCAATGGATCTCAGCGCTCTCTGTCGAACTCCAAGTCTCGACACCGTATGGCGAACTCGAGCCCATGTGTAGCTTTCTCTAGCAAAGGCAATGGAGCTCAGTGCTCTCCGTCGAGCCCCAAGCCTCGATGCCGTATGGTAAACTCGAGCACACTGGTAGCTTTCTCAAGGTAATGCAATGGAGCTCAGCACTCTCCGCCGACCCCCAAGCCTCGATGCCGTATGAAAAATTCAAGCACACGGGTAGCTTTCTCAAGCTAAGACAATGGAGTTCAATGCTCTCTGCCGAACTCCAAGCCTCAATGCCATATGGCAAAATCGAGCACACGGGTAGCTTTCTCGAACTAAGGCAATGGTGCTCAGTGCTCTCCGCCGACCCCCAAGCCTAGATGCCGTATGGCGAACTCGAGCACACGGGTAGCTTTCTCAAGCTAAGGTAATGGAGCTTAGCACTCTCCACCGATCTCCAAGCCTCGACGCCGCATGCCGATCTCATGCACACAGGTAGCTTTCTCAAGCTACGGCAATGGAGCTCAGCGCTCTCTGCCGACCCCCAAGCCTCGATGCCGTATGGCGAACTCGAGCACACAGGTAACTTTCTTAAGCTAAGGCATTGGAGCTCAGCGCTCTCCGTCGATCCCTAAGCCTCGGCATCGTATGGCAAACTCGAGCACTCGGGTAGCTTTTTCAAGCTAAGGCAATGGAGCCCAGCGCTCTCAGCCGACCCTTAAGCCTCGATGCCTTATGGAGAACTCAAGCACACGGGTAGCTTTCTCGAGCTAAGGCAATGGAGCTCAGTGCTCTCCGCAGACCCCCAAGCTTCGACACCGTATGGCGAACTCGAGCACATGGGTAGCTTTCTCACGCTAAGGCAATGGAGCTCAGTGCTATCCACCGACCCCCAAGCCTCGATGCCGTATGGAGAACTCGAGAACACGGGTAGCTTTCTCAAGCTAAGGCATTGGAGCACAGTGCTCTCTGCCGATCCCCAAGCCCCGACGCCGTATGGCGAACTCGAGCACACGAGTAGCTTTCTCCAGCTAAGGCAATGGAGCTCAGCGCTCTCTGCCGACCCCTAAGCCCCAACGTCGTGTGGCGAACTCAAGCACATGGGTAGCTTTCTCAAGCTAAGACAATAGAGCTCAGCGCTCTCCGCCGATCCCCAAGCCTCGATGCCATATGGCAAACTCGAGCACATGGATAGCTTTCTAAAGTTACGGCAATATAGCCCAGTGCTCTCCGCCGACCCCCAAGCCTCGATGTCGTATGGTGAACTCGACCACATGGGTAGCTTTCTCAAGCTAAGGTAATAGAGCTCAGCGCTCTCCGTCGACCCCAAGGCCTCGACGTTGTATGGCGAACTCGAGCACACGGGTAGCTTTCTCAAGCTAAGGCATTGGAGCCCAGCGCTCTCCGCCAACCCCCAAGCCTCGATGCTGTATGGAAAACTCGAGCACACGGGAAGCTTTCGCAAGCTAAGGCAATGGATCTTAGCGCTCTCCGTCGAACTCCAAGTCTCGACACCGTATGGCGAACTCGAGCACATGTGTAGCTTTCTCTAGCAAAGGCAATGGAGCTCAGTGCTCTCCGTCGAGCCCCAAGCCTCGATGCCGTATGGTAAACTCGAGCACACTGGTAGCTTTCTCAAGGTAATGCAATGGAGCTCAGCACTCTCCGCCGACCCCCAAGCCTCGATGCCGTATGAAAAATTCAAGCACACGGGTAGCTTTCTCAAGCTAAGACAATGGAGTTCAATGCTTTCTGCCGAACTCCAAGCCTCAATGCCATATGGCGAACTCGAGCACACGGGTAGCTTTCTCGAACTAAGGCAATGGTGCTCAGTGCTCTCCGCCGACCCCCAAGCCTAGATGCCGTATGGCGAACTCGAGCACACGGGTAGCTTTCTCAAGCTAAGGTAATGGAGCTTAGTGCTCTCCACCGATCCTCAAGCCTCGACGCCGCATGCCGAACTCATGCACATAGGTAGCTTTCTCAAGCTAAGGCAATGGAGCCCAGTGCTCTCTGCCGACCCCCAAGCCTCGATGCCGTATGGCGAACTCGAGCACACAGGTAACTTTCTTAAGCTAAGGCATTGGAGCTCAGCGCTCTCCGTCGATCCCTAAGCCTCGGCATCGTATGGCAAACTCGAGCACTCGGGTAGCTTTTTCAAGCTAAGGCAATGGAGCCCAGCGCTCTCAGCCGACCCTTAAGCCTCGATGCCTTATGGAGAACTCAAGCACACGGGTAGCTTTCTCGAGCTAAGGCAATGGAGCTCAGTGCTCTCCGCCGACCCCTAAGCCTCGACACCGTATGGCGAACTCGAGCAAACGGGTAGCTTTCTCAAGCTAAGGTAATGGAGCTCAGTGCTCTCTACCGACCCCCAAGCCTCGATGTCGTATGGTGAACTTGAGCACACGGGTAGCTTTCTCAAGCTAAGGCAATGGAGCTCAGCGCTCTCCGCCGATCCTCAAGCCTCGAAGTCGTATGGTGAACTCGAGCACACGGGTAGCTTGCTCAAGCTAAGGCAATGGAGCTCAGCTCTCTCCGCCGACCCCCACACCTCGATGCTGTATGGTGAAATCAAGCACATGGGTAGCTTTCTCAAGCTAAGTCAATAGAGCTCAGTGCTCTCCGCCGACCCCCAAGCCTCGACACCATATGGCGAACTCAAGCACATGGGTAGCTTTCTCAAGCTAAAGCAAAAGAGCTCAGTGCTCTTCGCCGAACCCCAAGCCTCGATGCCCTATGGCGAACTCGAGCACACGGGTAGCTTTCTCTAGCAAAGACAATAGAGCTCAGCGCTCTTTGCCGAGCCCCAAGCCTCGACACCGTATGGCGAACTGGAGTACACGGGTAGTTTTCTCAAGCTAAGGCAATGGAGCTCAGCGCTCTCCGCCGACCCCCAAGCCTCGACGCCGTATGGCAAACTCGAGCACACGGGTAGCTTTCTCAAACTATGGCAATAGAGCTCAGTGATCTCTGCTGACTCCTAAGCCTCAACGCCGTATGGCAAACTCGAGCACACGGGTAGCTTTCTCAAGCTAAGGCATTGGAGCTCGGCGCTCTCCACTGACCCTCAAGCCTCGATGTCGTATGGAGAACTCGAGCACACGGGTAGGTTTCTCAAGCTAAGGCAATGGAGCACAGTGCTCTCCGCCGACCCCCAAGCCTCGACGCCGTATGGCGAACTCAAGTACACGGGTAACTTTCTCAAGCTAAGGCAATGGAGCTCAGCGCTCTCCGCCGACCCCCAAGCCTCGATATCGTATGGCAAACTTGAGCACACGGGTAGCTTTCTCAAGCTAAGGCAATAGAGATCAGCGCTCTCTGCCGACCCCTAAGCCTCGATGCCATATGGCAAACTCGAGCACACGGATAGCTTTCTAAAGTTATGGTAATAGAGCCCAGCGCTTTCCGCCGACCCCCAAGCCTCGATGCCGTATGGCGAACTCAAGCACACGGGTAGCTTTCTCAAGCTAAAGCAATAGAGCTCAGCGCTTTCCGTCGATCCCAAGGCCTCGACACCGTATGGCGAACTTGAGCACATAGGTAGCTTTCTCAAGCTAAGGCAATGGAGCCCAGCGCTCTCCACCAACCCCTAAGCCTCGACGCTGTATGGAGAACTCGAGCACACGAGTATCTTTCTCAAGCTAAGGCAATGGATCTCATCGCTCTCCGCCGAACCCCAAGCCTCGATACCGTATGGCAAACTCGAGCACACGGGTAGCTTTCTCAAGCTAAGGCAATGGAGCTCAGCACTCTCCTCTGACCCCTAAGCCTCGATGCCGTATGGCAAACTCAAGCACACAGATAGCTTTCTCAAGAAAAGGCAATGGAGCTCAGCGCTCTCCGCCGATCCCCAAGCCTCGATGCCGTATGGCAAACTCGAGCACACGGGTAGCTTTCTCATGCTAAGGCAATGGAGCTCAATGCTCTTCGTCGACCCCTAAGCCTCGACGCCGTATGGCAAACTCGAGTACACGGGTAGCTTTCTCAAGCTAAGGCAATAGAGCTCAGTGCTCTCCACCGACCCCCAAGCCTCGATGCCGTATGGCGAACTCGAGCACACTGGTAGCTTTCTCAAGCTAGGGCAATGGAGCTCAGCGCTCTCCGCCGACCCCCAAGCCTCGACGCTGAAGGGACTGACCTTCCCAACATCGCTTTGTAACGTTGAATCTCGATCTCTTTCTGCACAATGACTTCGCGGAGGAACAACTCCGATATAGGCCTCTGCACCAAAGCACTTGACATGAAAAATCTGAGGCCCAGACCACCGAGGTCTCGGTTGGCTATCACCTTCTTCAATTGAGCCGACTCCGCACTCAGCTCCTTCGACTTATTCCAGAAATAATGGAAAGCAGCGTCGTGATCGCAAGCTTCTCTCCGATACCAGTCGAAGGTGGACTCCAATACCTTGATCTTACTTCGAAGCCATGTCATCTCGGACCGCCAAGGATCAACCTCGGCAAGAATAGCCAACATATGATGGAAGCAAAATAAGTCGAAAAATTACACAAGTCTAGGAAGGTCGGACAAACTCCGATAGCCGACCCAAAAGCGAGACAAAAGTCAAGAATTAAACAGTTGGCCCACCAAAAATTCTTTGTTATAAATTCTCAATTCTTTTACAAAATACTGCGGTGGCCAGTCTGCCTTCGGCAAAATACATTCAAAAGGACAATGAAAAAGAAGAGAAAAACAACTACAACTACAGGCCCACCTCTCCCTCAGCTCCGGTGACAGCCATGGGGTCGACCACCGGATCGGCACTCATTCCTCTGACCTTGCCATCCCCTTCGCCCGGCGCATTGCCTCCAGGGGTCTTCGGCGGCCCCTCGATCTCCATGTTGTAGTCGAGGTGCGACAGGTCCAAGGTCGGGTAGAAGTGCCTGACATGGCTCAATGCCTTGGCATACACCTCATTCTGTGCCTCGATGACCATGTCCTGGGCCTTCAAGGTCAGCGCCCCCTTCTCGGCCTCGAACGCCTGCTTCAGTGCCGCCTCCCTCTTGAGCGCATCATCGGCCATCGAGGCCAGGTCGGCCCTCAGAGCCTGCTCCCGCTTCATCGAGGCTTCCAGGGAGGTCTTTAGATCCACCATCTCGCGCTTGTAGTGATTGGTCTGGCTCTGCTCGTACTTTAGCTCCAACTCGTGAAGCCGCCTCACCTGGTTCCCGGACATGCAGGCCTACAGCCGAGGTCAAAACACTTGGGTGAAAATAAAGTTCTGAGAAACCAATACGAAAGAAATAAAACCGAGGGCCTCGAAAATTACCTGCATGCTGGCCTGAGCCCACCTCATGTAGGCCGACTCAGAGGTATCGGCCCCCATACTCTGTCGATCCCGGGGAGTGGCCATCTTTTCCACGAACTCCGTGGAGACGGGACCCTCAGTTAAGGTGTCCCCCTGGCAGATGGCCCAGTCCGGGACCCAAGGCTGCAGTCCCTCCTCCCCGACCATAGCCTGAGCATCGGCACGAAGAGGAGGAAGGCGACCCTATGAGACCTCAGATGCCTTCGAGGCCCCCTTGCTCGGCGCGAGGGCAACCTCTCTCGACTAACTCATCTTCTGCTTCTTCGACTTCGGCTCGGACAAAGCCTCGAAGGCTGTTCAGGATGGGGTCTCCGCTTGCTTCCCCTTTTCGGATTGCTCCCCCTTCTTCCTCTTCATGGAAAGCCTCCTTGCCTTGATCGCGACGGGGGCCATTTCTGCAAAAAAGCCCATTAACAAATGATGAGCACAAGGGGCTCAATCCGGCTCGGATCATATGACTCTCTGTCACTTTGGGCCAACTTATACTATGGATCTTCCAAAGGCGATCCACGAAAGCCCATTCCTCGGCCGAAAGGTCGCCCTTCTTTAGCCCCTTAAAATTCGGCTTATAAAAATTCCACCTTGTCGGAATATCACACTGCTCCTCATTCCGGACGATGAAATATTTTCTCTTCCACTCCTTTATCGAGTCGGGGTGTCCATGCACAACCTTACACCCGCTCTGAGGCGACACGTAGTAGATCCCTTCGAACTCCTCGACGAGCTGACCCCCAACATGGCTCAGAAGATACTCAATCTCAACGGTACCTTCCTCTCCGTACACAACAATATGAAGCTGACCATCTGCTTCCAAGAGTTTGGCCCAAACTGCATCGGACACAGCGAGGACCAATTAAGAACCTCTCGGATGAAAGGGTGGATGGGTAGCCTTAGCCCCGAGGAGAACGCATCGGCAGGGAAGATGCAGTACCACAACGCTAGAGGATCGGTCGGCCGAAGACTAGCACTCAGGACCATCATCTCGTACTCCTTCCCGACGAAGTAACTCGTGCGGATGACCGAGAGGTCCTCCCTCTTCAAGACCGAGGGAGTACTGTCCATTTTAATCCTCACCCGGCTCGGCAACGAGGGTTGTACCCCATAGAGAACCTTATCCCCGATATCATCTGGGTAGTTCCTGATCGATCAAGGCTATGGCAGAAAGGGGATCGCCAATCGCCGAGGCGCAATTGTCCTATTAGGGCAGCTTGGCAAGGTCACCTTCACCCTCTTCTTTCGGACCTTAGGGGCCTTCTCGGGTGACGGGGTCGCCAACAACTCGAGGGCAGAGGCCCTCTAGGGGGAATCCGTCCCCCCGACCTGACCACCCTCGACCTCAACCTCTTCGACAGGCGGTCCCCCCTCGTCCTTCCCTTCCTCTTCGTCCTCCCCTCCTTTACCCTCCTCTTCATCCTCGTCCTCGGTACCCTCCTTATCCGAACCACTACTCTCCACCACAAATGGTTTGCGAGTCCGTAGTGGCTCCACGACCATCACCTCGTTTGCCATATCCCATGAAGTTGAAGTTTCCGGAGGATCCGAAGAGGTGATCGAATCTGATAGGCCCGTATGAACATAGCTGTTGGAGGTGGAGGCAAAGTAGTCGAACTGAGCCCTAGACATGACTAAGAAAACTAACCTGAGTATGACTTGAACGGAAGGTGGCCGGAAAACTAGTCGATGGTGATGAAAAGTCCTAGAGAGAGAAGCTCTGGGTTCTAGAGAGAGAAAGCAAAAGTAAGAAAGGAGAAGGAGAGTGGGGGACAGGTATATATAGAGGATTAAAACTCCTTAATTTTCGCAAAAGTCAGGTATAGTAACTGCCTCGATTTGTGCGAAAACTATTACTGTGACTTCCCGATTCTCACGAAAAATGGTTCCTATAACCGTTATAAGAATCTCCGAGTCACTTGGCCCTGCTTGTCTTGCCGACCCCCTCAAGCCTCAATGGTCGACCTAAATCTCGAGCACAGGGGTAGCTTCAACATGCCAAGTCACTTGACCTCGCTCGTCCTTCCGACCCCCTAAAGCCTCGATGGTCGACCTACATCTCGAGCACAGTGGTAGCTTCAATAGGCCAAGTCACTTGGCCTCGCTCGTCCTTCCGACCCCCTAAAGCCTCGACGGTCGACCTACATCTCGAGCACAGGGGTAGCTTCAACAGGCCAAGCCACTTGGCCCCGCTCGTCCTTCCGACCCCCTAAAGCCTCGATGGTCGACCTACATCTCGAGCACAGGGGTAGCTTCAACAGGCCAAGTCACTTGGCCTCGCTTGTCGTTTCGACCCCCTAAAGCCTCAGTGGTCGACCTATATCTCGATTACAGGGGTAGTTTCAACAGGCCAAGTCACTTGGCCTCGCTCGTCTTGCCAACCCCGTCCAGCCTCGACAGTCGACCTATATCTCGAGCACAGAGCTAGCTTCAATAGGCCAAGTCACTTGGCCTCGCTCATCCAGCCGACCCCCTCAAGCCTCGACGGTCGACATATATCTAGAGTGCAGGGGTAGCTTCAACAGGCCAAGTCACTTGGCCTTGCTCATCCAGCCGACCCCCTCAAGCTTCGACGGCTGACCTATATCTCGAGCACAGGGTTAGCTTCAACAGGTCAAGTCACTTGGCCTCGCTCATCTTATCGACCCCCTCAAGCCTCGACGGTCGACCTATATCTCGAGCACAGGGGTAGCTTTAATAGGCCAAGTCACTTTGCCTCGCTCGTCTTGTCGACCCCCTCCAGCCTCGACAGTCGACCTATATTTCGAGCACAGGAGTAGCTTCAACAAGCCAAGTCACTTGGCCTCACTCGTCTAGCCGACCCCCTCAAGCCTCGACGGTCAACCTATATCTCGAGCATAGGGGTGTCTTCAATAGGCCAAGTCACTTGGCCTCGCTCGTCCAGCCGACCCCCTCAGGCTTCGAAAGCCGACTTATATCTCGAGCACAGGGGTAGCTTCAACAGGCCAAGTCACTTGGCCTCGCTCGTCTTGCCGACCCTCTCAAGCCTCGACGGTCGAAATGTATCTCGAGCACAGGGGTAGCTTCAACAGGCCAAGTCGCTTGGCCTCGCTCGTCTTGCCGACCCCCTCCAGCCTCGACGGTCGACCTATATCTCGAGCACAGGGGTAACGACTTCTATCTCTCCATGCATAAAAGAGGGTTTAAAAACTCTATCTCTTTATAAAAAAGAAGAGTCCTAACTCAATCGCTTTATATAGAGAGGATAACAAATATTATCAAAACACCGAGAAGTAGAGATAAATTCAATATCTTGAAATTGGCCCCTAGAGACTATAAATACCTCATGACCTCTTTCAAAAATTAGCTAATCGCAATTTTTTCTCACAAAATTCTTCATATATACTAGGTTTTTGAATTGGGCGTCGGAGGGTCTGTCGTCGGGCCAACCCTAGTGTTTCAGGCTGTTTTGCAGGTCAATTGGAGTGATCACAACCGTTCATATCAGATCCAACCGTCCACGATAATCAGATTTCAAAGTCAAGAACAGTTTACGGCAATGAGCACGGACAAAAAGTAAACGTCAAATCTTTTATTATTTTCCATAAAAAGAACTCACAATTTATGTTTGCTCCCACACAAAAAATAGCAGCAACAGCTTCGAATAGGTATTTGTACTCAACCAATTTTGAGAAATTCTCATGGGCTCCAAACATCGTCTGAAAGCAAGTGAACTTCAGAATTTCTCAATATCGGCCAAATACAGACTCAAAGCCCACAAAACATGGACCTCAAATATTGAAATTTGGAATTATTTTTAAAAAAGCAGCATAAACAGTGGACTATATAGAGCCTACAAAATCTATTTAAAATATTGTGAAATTTCAAATGTCTAGAAATATGTTGAAAATATTGGATTATAACCACCAAAATCTGGCCAAATAGTGAAATTTCTCAAAACCGATCAAAAATCGATTGTCCATAAAATCTATCCAAAATGATGAAATTCATAATTCTCAAAATTTGTTGAAAACATTAGACTATAACCACAAATTCTAGCCAAAACGGGAAAATTTATAATTTTTTTGAAATTGAAGAAATTGATGGACTAGCTCACAAAATCTGTTAAAGAACAGTGAAATTTCATTTTTCTCAAAATATGTTGAACCCAATTGATTATACCCGATAAAATCTAGCCCAAAAGTGAAGTTCGGAATTCCTACATATCACCCGAAAACGATGGGCTATAGCCCAATAAAATTTTTCGAAAATGTGGAATCCATAATTCCGCAAAATAATCTTAAAACGGTGGACTATAGCGAACATAATTTTGCCAAAACAGTGAATTTCAGAATTTCTCAAAATCGGAAGAAAATGATGGACTTGAGGCCTATAAAACATTGAATTAAGAATTTCTAAAAATCAATGAAAATTGTGAACTTTGCCCACAAAATTTGCTAAATAATAGTGAAATATCAAATGACTCGAAACATGTTGAAAATAGTGGATAAGCCCTGAAAATCTGTCCAAACGGTGAAATTAAGAACTTTTCAAAATCGATCAAAAATAGTGAATTATATAGCCAAAAAAATCTGTCAAAACTAGTGAAAATTTAAAAAAATCAAAATCAACGACAGTGTACTATAGCCACAAACTCTAACCAAAACAGTGAAAGTTATATTTTCTCAAAATTAACGAAAATGGTGAACTACAAAGCCCACAAAATCTATTAAAGAATAGTGAAATTTCAAGTGTTTCGAAATTAAGTTGAAATCAGTGCATTATAGCCAACAAAATATGGATCTTGATCCTCTGCAATAGAACTATGATTAAAGAGGTACAATAGTTTTTCTCCCAACCATGGGATGTCCTCCACCGTTCTAGAATTGGTTCACCAAGAAAATGTTGAATTTTGAGTGAATCTTAGAACACATGGGTTCTATTGCCCCCCCCCCCCCCCCCCCCTCTCTCTCTCTCTCTCTCTCTCTCGCTAGACCATGGTTTTATGGAAAGAGTGGGATTTTGGAGATAAATGATTCATGGGAGAGAACTGCTGAGAAAAAATGGGAAGAGAACGATTTTTCTTGCAAAGTGGAGGAGGAGAAAGACAGGCATTTCCAAATTAATTCCCCTGATCGTCCTAAATTAAATATACCTGCAATCTATCTAAGTGTTTTAATTTCAATCATTGGATGCAATCCGACGACTAAAAATTATTGTATCTATTACAGGGGGGGAAAGGCAAAGGATCTGGTTCCACAAAATAGAGCAAAAAAAAGAGATTTTAGAATTTCTCAAAATTTGGCGAAAACGATAAGCAATAACCTAGAATATCTAGTCAAAATAGTGAAATTCATCATTTCTCAATATCGGCCAAAATTTATGGATCATAGCCCATAAAATTTGGCAGATACAATGGAATTCAAAATTTCTCAAAATTGTCTAAAACAGTGGGCTATAACTCACATAATCAGGCTAAAATAGTGAATTTCACAACTTCTCAACAATGGCAGTAAACAATGGACTAAAAACCTGGCTAAAACATTAAAATTTAGAATTTTTAAAAATTAAAAAAAAAAAGGTTGGACCATAGCCCACAAAATCTATTATAACATTGGAATTTCAAATCTCTCCAAATATGTTGAAAATAGTGAATTATAGTCCACAAAATATGTCCAAATTTGGGAAATTCGTAATTTCTCAAAATCTGCCGAAAATGCTACATATAACAAAAATATGGCCAAAAACATTGAAATTTAGACTTTCTCATAATTGAGGAAAACGGTGGACTGCATTTCACATAATATGTTAAGGAATAGTCAAATTTCACAGGACTATGGCAGCAAAATCTTGCCAAAACAGTGAAATTTAGAGTTCTCTCAAAATTGACAAAAACGACGGACTATAGTCCACAAAACTTGTTAAAGGATAGTGAACTTCCAAGTGACACAAAACATGTTGGAAAACATTGATTATATTCCACAAAATATGGTCAAGAAAGTAAAATTCAGAAATTAGCAAAATCCGTTGAAAATGGTGGACTTATAGCCCATAAAATCTAGCCAAAACAATTAAAATTCAATATTTCAATATCGGCCGAAAAAGATGGATTATAGCCTTCAAAATCTTGTCAAAACAGTGGGAATTAGAAGATTTTAAAATCGTCTGAAAGCAGTGGACTGGCCCACTTAATCTGGTAAGTAAAAAATGTGAAGTTCAGAATTTCTCAAATCAGTCCAAAACAGTAGACTCAAAGCCCACAAAACATGTCCCCCAAACATTGTAATTTAATATTTTTTTTAAAAAGTAGCGTGAATAGTGGAGTATATATAGTCCTCAAAATCTATTTAAAATATTAAGAAATATCGGATGTCTAGAAATATGTGGAAAAGATTAGATTATAACCACCAAAATCTGGCCAGATAGTGAAATGAACAATTTCTGAAAACCAATTGAAAATGGATAGTCCATAAAATCTACCCAGAATAGTGAAATTCTGAATTCTAAAAAATGGCTGAAAATGGTGGACTATATCCACAAATTCTAGCCAAAAATAGGGGAATTTAGAATTTCTCAAAAATGAAGAAATCTATGGAGTACACACAAAATCTGTTAAAGAAAAGTGAATTTTCATATGTCAAAGTATGTTGAACACAATGTATTATGGTTGATAAAATATGGCCGAAAGGTAAAGTTCAAAATTCCTACACCCCGAAAATGATGGACTATATAGCTCAATAAAACTTGCCAAAACTGTGGAATCCATAATTTAGCAAAAAAATCTTAAAATTTTGAAAAAGAACTAACATAATCTTATCAAAATAATGAATTTCAGAATTTCTCAAAATCGGATGAAAATGATGGGCTTGAGGCCCATCAAACCTTGAATTAAGAATTTCTAAAAATCAACGAAAAAGGTTAACTATATAGCCCACAAAATTTGTTAAATAATAGTGAAATTTCAAATGACCTGAAACATGTTGAAAATATTGGATGAGCCCAAAAAATCTGTCCAAACATTGAAATTAAGAACTTCACAAAATCGATTGAAAATAATGAATTATAGCCCACAAAATCTGTCAAGGCTAGTGAAATACAGAAATTCTCAAAATCGGCGAAACAGGGAACTATAGCCACAAACTCTAACCAAAACAGTGAAAGTTAGATTTTCAAAATTGACCAAAACGATGAACTATATAGCCCACATAATCTGTTAAAGAAAACTAAAATTTCAAGTGTCTCGAAATATGTTGAAATTAGTGCATTATAGCTAACAAAATATGGATCTAGATCCTCTGCAATAGAAACACAATTGAAGAGGTACAATAACTTGTCTGCCAACTGTTGGATGGACATCCAACGGTCTAGAAGTGTGTCCATCCAACGGTCTAGAAGTCACTAAGAAATGGTTGAATTTTGAATGATTCTAAGAAACAAATGGTTCTATTTGTACAAACCTCTCTCTCTTTCTCTCTCGCATCTCTCTCTCTCTCTCTTGCTAGACCATGGTTTTAAAGATCAGTCAATTCCGATCCGATCCGATCCAGATCGTTCTTCAAGAGTCCGCTTACAGCCCCTGAATATCGCGATCGGCAAGGTAACTCAGGGATTGACCGAGTTAGCAATTGGATCGGATGGATCATCTCGATCTCAGTCTGAAACTACTGGTCTTATAATTAAACAATTCCAATATTAGAATTTTCTGTTCATTTGAATCCTCTTATCCAAGCAATGATGTAATTGTGCAAAAAAAACATAATTTCATATCTAGATCTTTATTTTCCTCGTATATGTAAATAAAATTTGTATTAGTTAGTCTACCTGTTCCCATTTTTCTATTTCTATTCCACATTAATAATTCTATAAAACTAATTAAAATATTTAAATCTGTAAAAATATAATTAAATTCATCGGTTCACTTTTTTAAAAAATAATTTAATTTCAAAAACATATTTTATAAGTTTTCTTAATTTTAAAAATGTCGTATCCAAAAAAAACCTAATACACCAATTTGGTCGATACCGATTCTAATTAGGGCTGGCATCCGAGCTGCCCTGGTCGGGCCGGTCGGGCCCAAAACTAGAGGGCCTAACCAGATCCAGGGCTTTGGCGGGCCAGCCTGGCTGGGCCGGGGTGGAGAGAGGGGGCTCGGACCGGGCCTTCGCGGTTCACGGGTTCGCGGTTTTCTTTTTTTTTTTTCTTTTTTTTGAATAGAATAGAATACAAAGATTAAAGGGAAAGATTAAATTAAGATAACAATTGTAAGATCATATAGATTAAAGGAAAAGATTCATATATTAAATTGTTTCAATGAATTACAAAATTTCAAATATAATCAAATAAATAACTAACATTTCATATAAATATAATCAAATTACAAGTTGAGGGGAATATTTGTATTTTGAGTTCGAGATGGCCTCTATTTAGATTGAAGAGAAGGCATTGGACTACTGTTGTGCACTTCTACTTAACCTAAATATAGAATCTCATCGCCCTAAATTTCTCAATTATTTACTCAATTTTTATCCGTCCCTACTTGATCCAGTTTTTCCTGCTTGAAGTAAATCTTTGGTCCTTTGTTCCGCTTTCACCCAATCTTTCATGCATACTAGCATCTCCAAATTCTTCGAAAACAAGTGATTCATGTTCGGGCTCATTATCCTGCCACCAAGAGAAAAAGTACTTTTCAATGCAGCAGTTGACACAAGGGGAGTTAGCAAATCTTTAACTTTATGAGAAAGAATTGGAAAAGTAGTTTCATTGTTTTTCCAAAAATTTAACACATCAACTATATCATTGGCGGGAGTTTGTGCATTATACCCATTCAACTCATTAGGTGAATTTGTTCTTGGTTTTCTTTATTTTATAAGATTTAAAACACCACTAGTTGAAAATGCAAGACCCTTTCCCTTTGATATGGAAGAACAAAAAAAAACCTAACATTTTGTGTTTGTGTAGTATTAGATCCATAAAGTCTATCATAACTGTAACCCCCTGAACTTTTATGTAGGAAGAGTTTGTGATTTTACGTGTTTTGCACGTATAATTTCATATGTATATTTTCTTTTAGAAAAATATTTCTTTATAGAATGAACAAGTAATTGTTCTTTTTATTTTCCAAAAGACTATTTTTAAAAGCTTAATTAAATCCTAGGCCTAATTGTCTCTTTTAGCCCATCTTAATTAATTAATTAATTTAATTAGTAGAGCCCATGGTTAATTGGTCAATTAGTGAGCCCATTTAACTTAATTTCTCTTTTTACTAATTTAACTTGTAGTGTAAACAAGTTTAGTGAACAATTAATTAATTCACATGAACAAACTTGTAAAAGGAGGAAACTAGTGTGGCACGTGCATGCACTAGAATGTGCAATGTGCACTTTTGACCATTGGCCGGATGTGCATAGGAGAGAGGGAGAGATGGGAGAGGTGGAGAGTTGGTTGCTTCGTCGTGGGTAGCTTCTATAACTCCCTAGTTCATCTTGACCCTTAATCCTTAACCATTTGGACTAATCCTAGCCCTCCATTTACCCTCAAAATACGCCCCCCCCCCCCCCCCCCCCCCCCCTCTCTCTCTCTCACTCATTCACATTTACACTTACAAGAATTGAAAAGAAAAGAATAGAAAGAAAGAAAGACAAAATTAGTGAGATAAAAGATTGTGAGTTTAAAAGATTGAGTGCAAAATTTTTGTGTGTTCCTTCCTCCAAAGTTGGCCGGCCTATTCCAAGGAGCAAGAAGAGGAGTTCCCACATCATCAAGCTAGGAGGAGAATCAACTTGGTGGCTCAAACTAGGAGGAGAAGGCTTCCCTTGTTCATTCTAAGAGATCCCTAGGAGTTTTGTTTGTTTTTCTCTCCATTAGAGGTGGGTGAGTTTCTCGAACTTCTAATTAGACATCATGCTAGGGTATGGTTGATAAAATTGAGAAGAAACTTTAGCTAATTTAGCCATGTGTTGTGAAAATGAGACAAAATTGCAATGGTTTGAATGTATGTTAAAAGAATGTTAATTAATTGCAAAATTGTGATTGTTAGTTTAGAATTAACCATGGTACCATGCTTTAATTGATTGTTATGTCTTAAATTAAGAAAGTATGATTGTATGTTTAGTTTTAATTGAAATGATAACCATGCAAAAATGTGATTTTTACTAATTCACTTGTTAGTGGCATGAAAAAGGGATATTTGTCACTGAAATGATGGTATAACAATAATAAAAAGGGCAAAAGCCAAAGTACCCTCCCAACATTTGGTCCGAGTACAAAATGCCCATACAACGTTTGAAAAAGTACAATAAACCAATTTCTCCGTTAACTTAATCCCATCCGTTAAGTTATAATTATTAAATTACTTTTTTACCCTTATCTTTTCATAATCAAATCTCTTCTTTCTTTTTTCCTTTTTCTTCATTCTTTTTTTTCAAATTCCGATCGATCCGTCGATTGAATAAATTAGAGCAGAGGAGAGGGGATCTATCGCCTATGTATGAACTTAAGATTTGTTGTACAACCTAATTTTACTAGTATACAACTTGCTAGGCATGGAAGAAATCATGTTGCATTAGATAAGCTTATTCAGTAGCGCAAGAAGTTCTCAGGGCATTCGTGGTTCCAATTGATTATAGTAATCATGGATCACAACTGAAAATAATCTGCTTGCCCAGGAACGAACTAGCAATGTAAAAAAAACTGCGTAGCCTAACATGAGCTATCAACGGTTTGTCTGCTTATAAAGGCAAAGAATCAGCATCTCTGTACCATTGAAATGCTCTCTCACTGATACCCAGTACTCAATATGCAGAGAAAATTAATTAGAAGTACAGTCAACGAAACTCAGATAACAGATAGCATCAGGAACAGCTAAAATTTAAATTGAGTTGTGATTATTGATAAAGCTAACTATAATGTGCCAAAAAAAAACAAAAACAAAAAAAAACATTTGAAAGGGACAACAACTAATACAAAACAAAGTGCACAGGCTCATTATGACATCTTAACCCTTGACAGCCAATACTAGTAACTGTACAAAGCATCTTAGTTTCAGCATGTATAATTTCTCATGACAGCAAAATAAAAGTCCACAAATCCCCAGTGTTCACATACAGAAAGAACACAAAGATATCACATTTAAACTATGCAATTGCCAATGTCAAAGAATTGCTTAAAACAACATGAACATTAGTATAAAGCCTGATCCTAAATCTTTAATAGTGAACTTAAGATTTGCTGTACAACCTATGTGTGAACTTAAGCAGAGCATGATTTCTTCCATGCCTAGCAAGTTGTATAATTTGAAAAAAAAGAATGAAGAAAAAGGAAAAAAGAAAGAAGATATTTGATTATGAAAGGGTAAGGGTAAAAAAGTAATTTAATAATTATAACTTAATGGATGGGGTTAAGTTAACGGAGATATGGGTTTATTGTACTTTTTCAAACGTTGTATGGGCATTTTGTACTCGGACCAAACGTTGAGGGGGTATTTTGATTTTTGCCCTAATAAAAATTAATAAAAGAGATCTATGGGAAGGTTGAATGCAAAATTATAAAGAAACACCTTTATGCACATTTTCGAAATTGTAGATAAAAATGTACTTAGAAAGGAAAATTACACTTTTTGTGACAAAGATTAATTTTTATTTTACTGACATATTAGAAATGCATGAAAACTATGTGCTGGAATTTTGGAATGAAATTGGTGAAGAAAATGATTTTTTTTTTAAATAGTTGTTTTTATGGAAAATTCGAAGTGAACAGAAACATGAATCATAACCCCTAATACCCAACCCATATCAGGTTAGTCACTTGGACTTATTGGTTATTGGGTGCATTCGGGTGCGCTTACTGTAGCCGTGGGTCTGGTCTTGGGTCTCGGGTTCGAAAATGGGCATTAGCCCTTTGTTTTTATTTTTTGGAGAAAATCCAATAACTGAAAAAAAAAACGAGTTTTAGGGATTTAAACTCCCTCCTCTGTCGTGGTTGCACTCTGTCCTTTCTGGTTAGCGCAGGCGCCACAGTGCGCTGCACTATAGCTGCAGGTGGCCTCTGGGTTGTGGGTTCGATTCCTGAGTTTAGCATATAACCACTTTTTTTTTGGTTTTTAACTTTTTTAAATTGATTTTTGACTTTTAAAAATCCGAAAAAAATATTATAATTATTCTGAAAGTATAGGGACTTCATGAAAAATATTTATACAATATTTCGACTTAAATAAAAGAAATTGAGAAGTAAAAAAAATGAGTAGGCATCTATAAATGGACTTTGAATAAGTATAAAATGTGATTTAATTCATGAGAAAATTCTATCTAATTTATAAAGAAGATCTTGTATGAGAAAAGGAAATTAATTAAAGAGTGATTATTTAAGAAATTTTATTTCAATAATTTGTGCAAGTCATGCATTTGAAAGTTAAATGAAAAATATGATTTTTACTTTTTGGAGAAAAAGAAATAATAGTATGAAAATTAAATGGATCTATTGAGATTAATCTTGAATGAGAAAGATATAATTCAAAATTGAACTTTATGTAAGAAATTGATTTATAGAAAAGAAATGGAAATCGTGTTGAACTATGAAAAAGACTTTATGAGTATGAAAACTCAATTTTTGTGATTATGAAGTGAAATTGAGAACTAGGGTGTAGCTAAGCCTCTTACCGGCATTGAAAAGAAATTGTTGAAATAAGATTTGAAATGAAAAGACCAAGATTGGGGGTCATGTTATATAAATGGTTAAGACCAGTATGGTGGAAGGGATAACTCTAGAGGATTGATTTTCTTAATGATTCAAATAACTAAGGACTAGACACATAGTGAAGATGTGACGAAAGTAAGAGAAAAATACGAGTATGAGGGCCTCGGAGCTACGGCGTGAGAATATTCACAGGCTGTTTACACGATGCATCGTGTCATGACGTGGATATGTCTCCAGGGGTCCGTACCGCAGGCGACGCTTGTGGGGTGTTTGGTGACTGCGGGTGATATCATGTCCCATGACGGAGGCTGAATTGTCCATAGGTTCTATACGATGCATCGTGTCATGACGTGGAATTTCCCTCCAGGCTGTCTGGACATGAGCTCGTAGCTCATAAAACATCTAGGATACTTATCGTAGTTATTGTAGTAGTTTAAGTCATGACGAGGGATTGAATCCTATATGATAAAGAACGATTAAGGGCTTGCCCTCGGACCTATGTAGTATGGGATGCATAGAATCTGAACAAGTGCTCATTAGTAACATACATAACTGCATTAAGGACTAAGTGCACCGCACAACACGACATCAATAGGATAGTCCCCGTAATTCTGTTTGTGACAAGTTTGTGCTTTCCAAGTAAGAGAAAATTGATGTATTATATCCTAGCGTCAGTTGAATGAACTGACGTGCCCACAGTTTCTATACAGGATAAAGTGATTAACAAGACTAAAGTATGCATGCTGCTTGAAGAATGATTCAAGTGTTGTACATTTCTATTCATGTAATTTGTTGTAAATTGCTTCCGCTGTAAATATGTAATGTAAATATAACTCTGATGTAACAAAAGTTTTTAATTCCTTGTCAAATTGTACAAAGAGAAGTGTAAAGATCTTGTGGAACTTCGAATTCGGTCTTATTTAGAATTCGGGGCATTACAATAACTATCATACAGATTATTCAAAACATGCTCAAATTATGTAGTAAAAAAAACATGATCATAGTCTTGTAGCTCTTCGTGTGGAGCATATGAATAAAAAATTTTAATTAAATTTTTTGTGCCCTCTAACTTAATTACGGGATTGATTACACTAGCAACACAATATAACATATGAAGATGATGAAAATATTTTATAAATTTTAGATACGCGGCAAAAATTATTTTCCCAATAAAACGGTCGCTTATCAAATCTTTAATAGTGGTCATCATAGTAACAATTGTTAGTAAAATACCACTAGAAGTAAATGAATATATTTTTAAAAATTGCAAAGTTGCATTATTAAAAGGTTCTAAAAAAATTAATAAACTATCGCCAAAAACCCAAAAATCATATTCTATTATACAATCTTGCATATCCATTGTAACACAAGAATCTTTTAAACCTTGTCTATAATGAAGAACTACACATAAGAGATCATATGTCGAATTCCAAAAATTTAAAATATGACAAGCATACATAACATCCGGATCGGTCCCGAGTTTAACCTGACCGGATGCCACCCCTAGTTCTCATCCAAATATTTGGGAAAATAACCCATTCTAGCTTCTGATCCCGAGTTTTAAAACCTTGCCCTAAACTTTCCTTCATCTGCTTCATTGCATCTTCATCATTCGATTCCTCACTGGCCACGGCGACCAGCCCTCTCTCTCTAAATACGTCTGACATTCAAATCATCTTCTTTGTCAATTGATGCCATGGCCCATGATCAAATCCAAACTTACATGGCAAAACCATAAAGTAAATTACAAATAATTCAACCTCATCATCCATTCTCATCCATCCAAATCAAGAAAAAGTAGGTTAATGATGGATCCATTTTTATAAGGAATTCCATCCAGCAACTTATCTGCAAATCTGAACAACTTATGTGCTTACCTCAGAATAACTTGGCAATGGATTCAAATTCGAAAATTTTGTGATGTTTTCTTAGCTTCTCCATTGGTTCAGGCTTTGGAAATCCCCAAATTAATTTGCTAAGGATGGATTAGTCTTTTGGATTTTTTATAATGGAAAAGAGAATTTGAGGGATTCGGATCCTTTGTTTAGGAGCTTGAAGATTTAGTTTTGATTTTATGGAAAAAATGGTGATATGACTAAAAATAGAACTAGATCGGGACGCTCAAATCGAACACGGATCTCAAAGCTCTTAGGGGTAAAATGGTAAGTTACCCTGCAAACGGGTTTTAAAATGGGAACTGGGTCTTTTCCAAGGCCCAATAACCCAAAAAATGACATGTATTACCGAGTTATGATGACAGCCCATTATAAATACACTTAGATCATTTTAAGAGTTGTTTAAATTCATGGTTATCCCTAAGAGACGGTTTAAAACCAAATCTCTTATCATGAAGGACTTAAACTCTATTTCCTATCCAAAAACACCGAGAAGTAGAGATAAATGATTGTCTCAAAACTGTCTCAAGGCGACTATAAATCCCCCCTACCCCAGCCAGAAACAGGTAATCAATATTTTTCTCCACAAAAACTCTCTCATATTCTTCTTGATTTCTGACTTGAGCGTCAGAGGGTCTATCACAGGGATCAGTCCCGGTGTTTCCGACTTTTTGCAGGTCATTGGAGGCGATCGTCACCACATGAATCAAATCCTACGGTGCAAACGAGTCAGACTGTCAAGTCAATTGCAGTCAAAGGCAGTCATCACCGTTGAAAGTCAAAATATCAAATTCTTTATTGTTCCTCAAAAGAATCTACATCATCTGATTGCTCCCACACCGAAAAAAACAACAACAAGTGGGATTCTGGAGATAAATGATTCATGGGAGAGAATTGTTTTGGGAAATACGAGAAAAAGGGAAGAGAAATAATGGTGTTTCTTACAAAGCGGAGGAGGAGAAAGATGGGCATTTGCAAATTAATTCCTCTGATCCTGGGGGCGTTTGTTACGTGGGAATGTGCAAGAGAATCTCAGATTCCCCTTTAGATTACCTTGTTTGGTATGCGGTAAGCATAGTTTTGGAAGGAATGGTGGATTCCCAGGGAATCAAAATTCTTAGTTGGGAAGGCTTTCAGTTCCCCTAAAAAATCATGGGATTTGAGGATTTCCCATGGGGATTTCCATAACAAACAATAAAATAACAAAAAAATAGAAAAAATCTTCCCCTAAAATCATGGGATTTGAGGATTCTCATGAGATTTCCAAAACAAACAATAAAATAACCCCAAAAATTAGAATAAAAAAATACAACTACAAAGGATTCCCGGGAATGCAATAAACTATACCAAACGTGATAATGCAACATTCCCGAGAATCTTCATTTCTACTCTCACCTTCCCGGGAATCCTCTCATTCCTGGGAATCTTCCAATCTATGTACCAAATTAAATCCACTAGCAATCTATCCAAGTTTTCTTAATTTTCAGTCATCTCTACTATTTTAATAGAAGAATTGAGATTTGTAGCCGAACAAATCCTAACTTTCTAACCAAACAAACCTATGTAATACACATTCAAACTAAATCCAACTAATATACAAGTGCACTGCATGCGTCACCCAACTCAAAACATTCAAACGCGTCTTAATTAAGTTTTTTGTTGGTACCTTACTTAAAACTAACTGACGGGATTAAATGTGGTGTGCAACGCCTAAAATACCCCCTCATTACCCAAATCCCTCTCAAACCCGAATACACCCTCCTTTCTCTCTTTCCCTTCCCATCTGTCTTTCTACAATCATCTCAAGAATCACCGCCATCGCCACCTCCATATCCATTTTTGTTTTGCTTACAAACCATCGCTATCTCGCCTCCGTAACTACCTCCTCCTCCGTCCGCATTGCAACAACAACCTCCATCGCCACCTCCTCCTCTAACTTCTCTATTGAATTTTTTTTTTAAAAAACCATTAAAATTATCCCATGTCTACACATTCCAATGCATGTATCCAATCTCCTTCAAAACCCATTTAACCACCACCACCAACAACAATAAAGCATTTTCCCAACTAGTTGGATTTAATCCGACGGATAAAAATTAAACTATTATATCTATTACATGGGGGAAATATGGCACCACCATATCCCTTTTTTTTTTTTTACAAACCACCGCTATTACGCCTCCGTAACTAGCTCCTCCTCCGTCCGCATTGCAACAACAACCTCCAATGCCACCTCCTCCTCTAACTTCTCTATTGAATTTTTTTTATTAAAAAAACATTAAAATTATCCCATATCTACACTTTTCAATGCCCATATCCAATCTCCTTCAAAACTCATTTAACCAACAACAACAATAAAGCATTTTTCTCAACTAGCTGGATTTAAGCTGACGGATGAAAATTAAACTATTGTATCAATTACAGGGGGGAAATATGGCAAAGGATCCAGATCCACAAAATATGGCAAAGAAAAAAAAGATTTTAGAATTTCTTACAATTTACCATAAACAATGGCTATAACTCAGAAAACCTGATCAAAACAGTGAAATTCAAGAGCTATATATTCTTCTTGCTGATCAACAATGATTACGATATCGGACAACCCGAACATATATTTGATCCCACCCAGATATATTTGCAAAGTAGATAATTTTCTCTTCACCGTTGCTGCATCTCTTTTTGGTAATTTCTCAATAACAACAAAAAATTATGAATTATAGTCCATAAAATTTGGCCAGTACAATGGAATTCAAATTTTTCTCAAAATCGTCTAAAACGGTGAGCGATAACTCGCATAATTAGACTAAAATAGTGAATTTCATAACTTCCCAACAATGGCGGCAAACATTGAACTAAAAACCAACAAACTTAGCCAAATCATTGAAATTTAGAATCTAAAAACAGTGGACTATATAGCCCATAGTCCACAAAATCTGTTACAAAATAGTAAACTTTCAAATGTCTCGCAATATGTTTAAAACCGTAGATTATGCTCATAAAATCTGGCCAAATATTTAAATTCAGAACCCTCAAATCTGTAACAGAAAGAAATTTTGTAACTATGTTATTCAATCAGCATACTGCATGGGACTCAACCTGCAATCTTCACATTCAGAAAGGATTACAAAACTAGGCCCAAGCTGATCTTTCTACATGATAATCATGGGCAGATGCAGGTGGGGGCTAAGGTATGCTACAGCCCCCCAATATTTTGGCATCCTTCTATAGTTTTTTTTTTTTTTTTTTGGAATATTAGGATGGGCTAATGCTTTCAGCCCCTCCCAATATATTTTTAAAGCCCACCTCCATTTATTATCCAATCTAAGCCCAACTCTATTTATGGATCATATGTATGATTATGAAGATTTGTTTAATTATTTAGTTAACATAGATTACTAGTAGATGTGATTCAGGTTTCGTTTTGTAATTATTGGGAAGCAAATCAACTTGTAATATTATGCCAAAAATTTAAAAAATCTAATTTGTAGTATGTAGAATTAACCTAAGAATGAAAAAGAAGTTGTGTTTATTGTTCGTATAGACAACCATCTTAGATAATAAGTCTTGATAAATTTGGGTCTTGATCAGTTTTAGGAATTGGAAGTTTCAAAAGAAATTGAAGCATATGATGAATTTCCTCCTTTTGTATGTATGATATTTGGAAGCATGGAAAGTTGAACATTTTGTTGTACCGTTAAGGGAGGGTATTAGTATAATTCATGAGCAAAAATTGAGTGACAAGAGCATCCTGGTGTTTCATTTATAAATTTTAACCAAGCAAAGTTACTAATTATGGATGAACTATAATTTGAAAAATCAAAATGATGATTCAAACCCACTGACACAGTACATGGAGGGATTTGTAGGTATTATAAAGATCACATAAGATCTACTAAATCTTTTGAGCACACAAAACCAAAATTATTGGATAAAAATCTTTCAAAACGTGAGTCATTTTGGAAAAAAAAAATTCGAACTATGACCATCCGTTCATCCAAACCCGATCCCCTCTAATCCAACCTATATAAAAATAAAAATAAAAATCCAATCCCCCTCACTTGTCAATCCTGGATCCGCCCCTGATGATAATGAGATCTGAATCAACCGGATTCAGATCACGGTCTTTCCCTATCCTATAATTTTCATCCACAAAATATGAGCTAACACACAAAGGTCACTTGCAAGTATCAGTGATACATTACTATTCGTACTGGGGAATTGGGGTTCATCAGGATCATGTTTAGTTGATGCAATTGATGCGGTCAACTATGTATCAAGGTGCTATTCAGCAGTCGACTGTAGTGTATCTGTTGTATTGTTTTGTGCGTGCTTTATGCACTCTTGGCTTTTAAAATAGGAAAGTGGCGGGAAGGGAGGTGAGAGCTGTAACTGAATGAAATGTACCAAACTATAAATAGTAGCTTTGTAATAGAATAGGTATTATGAACGAAATTGATTCATGAATTCCTCCTGCTCTATTCTTCCTCTCCTTCCCCTGTTCTTCTCAATTTGTCTCCAATTCTCCATTTCTTGATCCCATATCTTCAATCTCTTATCTCTAGTCACAACTTCTTTCCCAAATTCTATTGTACTCGTATCAATCAGAACCTCAAACATTCATTTGCAAGTCCATCATGGTTTCCAAATATACCATACTACTTGCACCTCCAATGTCAATTTCAAAGAATCAACTCGAACACAAGCTATAAAAAACACTCCTTGCAGTATGAATGTTATCACATGACCAATTTAAATAAATATATTGAATTTTTAAAAGGGTAAATAGCGAAAAACACTTCTGATCTATGAGCAAAAACTCTTTAACCCTCTAAACTATTGGTCAATGCAATAAATTCCCCTAACTACGAATTGTAGTCAAAACCCATATGAAAACCCTAAAAATATATGTGAAATGTCCAACTTGCTCTTATTTTTCACTATTTTTTTTTTCTCTTCCAAAAAACCAAAAAAAAGCCTTTCAAAAAAAAACCCAAAAAACCAACATGTCAAGGGTTGGGTTGCGATTGGTTCTGAATCTCGCCATTGGGGGAAAGAGAGGAGGGATTAGGGTTGAGAGATAGAGAGATTGGGGAAGAGAAACTGTTGGTTTTTATTAATTTTGCAAAAAATCATTACAAGCTGGATTTGTTGGGGGGTGTAGGCGATTACGCTACAGGACAAAATTCAAACAACACGTGCAAAACGCACGAATTCCTACCTGCCACCTCTCCCGCTACAACTCCATTCAAATAAAGACCGTACTGCACGTAAAAAACTGACACTGCCTAAAAACAAAACAGATACCAAGAAAGAAAGAAAGCAGCTGACGCTAATGGCGCACGACGACGGTACGACTCTGCAGATCCCTCCGGTGACGGCGGAACTGTTGGTGTCCCTGACACAAAATTTTTCACACAAATCAAAATCAAAATCCATCAAACAATCAACAAAATCCAAATCAAAACCAAAATCAACATTTTAAAACACACGCACACCCAAAAAACAAAACAAAAAAAACAACCATCATCAGCCAAAATCAACCGCCCGATCTATGTTAATGTTCTTGAGCCAAAAAACCATCAAATTTTGATTTCTATGTTTAATCCAAATCCAAATCTAAAATTCAATGTTTATGTTCTTCTTGATATTGGCACTGTGAGAGTCATTCTTTCCCGAGTGATTAGCTAATCGAGATCAAGTTGGTAAGTCATCGCTGTGTTAAGCATATCAAGCCTCGGGTAAAGGTCTGACGGTGGGGTCGGGTGCTAGTGATGATGATGTTGATGATGATGATGGGTTTCGATGCTGCTACTCTTGCATTTTGATTTGGGGGAGAAAGAGGATTTGGATATAAGATTTAATATTTGGATTTGGATTTGCATTTGGATTTGCATTTGGATTTGAAAAAAGAAAAATAAAATTAGTAGAGAAAGAGAGTGAAAATTTTTGGGCTTTTTAATGGTTTATTAATATAAGGTCAATTTGGTCATTTCACACCCCTTTCAGGTTATCCATACTTGATTTGACCTCAATTTGTAGTTCACGGGATTTATCGCATTGACCAGTAGTTTAGAGAGTTAAAATCTTTTTGCTCATAGGTCAGAGGCGTTTTTAGTCATTTATCCTTATTAAAATGTAGATAAGAATATCTAATAAAGTAAATATTACATGCATTGTATACTCAAAACTAATTTTGCTTCATACAGTTTTACCAGCATTTGGGGAGAAATGATGACTGAGAAACTCTATAGTCATATAAAACACATGCATTTTACATATAGAATTATGTTTTTATTTCTATCAGGTTTAATTTAAATTCAACAGAATAACAAATATTTAGCATCAAATGCTCATAATTTTGTATTTTTAAATACACAGATGCAGCACAACTATGGCAAGCCTAGTACCGAAGCTTTCACTATATAACCTAGAACACTGCATGATCTCCCTATAATATGAGGTAGAAAACAAAATTGATTTACATACGTGCATACCACATTCCACCCATAGATAAAAGGTATAATATAGAACTCTATCCGCATTATTGCAAGATATGTAATCCTGCAAAAAGAGAAGAATTATGAAATCAATATTAACCCAAAAAGATGTTATGAAAATAAATAAGAGAAATCCAACTTACACTTAGAACACTCTTCATATCCATTTCCATTATTAATTCTATTCCACTGTACAAAATATGATGGGAATGCACTCACACTACATGAATAGATTCATGAGCGGAAGCACTAAAAAAGGTTTGCAGATGCCAAAAAAGAGGCATCTTCCTGCAAAAAACATATAATGTTCTACAAAGTAGTAAGATTAGCTAATTTAAATTCACTGGTTCGTTTTTCCTCTACAACCAAGAGGATATACATGGTGAGAGGAAACTAAGGGCATTTGTTTTGGTTGGACCAACCATTCACTTCACATTAATTGCTGCAGCCATTTTCCTCAATTTCTGAGAGATATCTGAGAATGACGGTCTTTCCCCGGGATCAGACGACCAACAACTTTCCATCAAAGCTTTCCATTCGGGATCACACCAACTAGGGATTTTTGGACGCAACGTATGGCTCATGATCCCCCCTAAAAAACAAAATATGATAAAGTAAATGATACAGATCAAGTACAGATGGTTGAAAACCTTAGTTACATCTGCGATAAAAGAAGAATCAATAGATTATCTATAACTGAATAATTCAGAATAATACATAACTTAAGTCAAGTGTAAGTACACAAACAATACAAGCTGGCTATATTTAAAGAAAACTTCTTAAATCCAAGAAGCTTTTTTGATCCAAAAACATGTTATCGTTGTAGATGATATATGCAAGACAGGAACATTTGAAATTGCCACTAGAATGTCCCTTGATAACTGGACGGAAGTTGTTGTGCACAGTAGTATGTTGAGTTAAAAAAAAAATAAAAAATTGGTACGTCGATAAGACCATCTCCAACCCCGCAACCATCCCTCAATTTTAGCCAAAATAGCTAATTTACAGACAAAAATATACTCAAACGGGACTCGCCAACTCACTCGCCAAAATAGATTTATCAGATTCGCTCGTTATATCTGGCGAGTCTACATCCCTCGCTAAAAACAAATCTGAAGTCGTGATGTGAAGAAGTCCGCGATCCAAAAGTTGCGATCTCTGGCATCAGAACGCAACATTTTTTTTTCCTTCTTTGGGCTTGGGCTGGGCTTTTTTGGGTTTTTATTTTGGGTTTTCTTCTTTGGGGTTTTTTTTTCTTTGGTTTTCTTCTTTGGACTGAGCATTTTTGGGTTTGGGCTGGGAATTTGCAATATGAAGACTCTTTGTGAACTGTTTATTTTAATTTTTGGTTTTGAAATCAGAAGTTGCAATATGAATACTCATTATTTTAATTTAAACTTAATTTGAGTTTTAAAATACTTAGGGCTAGCCAAAATAACTAGCAGGATTGGAATGCAAACCTTTTTGTTAAGCCAAATTATCCAATTGTTATCCATTTTGGCTATTCTAGTGAGCCAAAATGGCTATTGTGGTTGGAGATGGTCTAAGCCTTTTGCAAGTTGGATCTAGAAAATGAAATGCCAAGAAATACATAGTAGTATGGCTACCCTAAAATGGAATAATCTTTGGAAGACCTACACGTGTAATAAGTATTTGTTGAAATAGATCTAAGTCAACAGTATGAACTTTCACAATAGTGTGATGATCTCACAGTAGGAATATCAAAAATGAACTTTCATAACAGTGGGAACATTTCACTAAAATTAGCAGTATCAATTTAGGAATGTTAGAAACCCTCACGTTCCTATCCACTACTGAAATAAAACAATTATTTTCGTCACAATATTGACAAATGGAAGCTTCAACTGTCTTATTTACAGTCTTTTTCCCTCCTTTTTTCATAGCTGTCAAATGGCAAGTGCTAAAAAGATAGCCGATTGCTTGCACATAATTTTTCTACTAATGCATGAGTTTTAATCCCCTTATAAATGACAAGTAATAGAATGACGGTTCATTGCTTGCATACAAATTTTATTTATTTTTTAAATTAATGCTTGGATACAATTTTATCCTACTCTTTTATAAGTTTCAGTCTTTGCAGTCTTTTCCACTACTTTCTGTGTTTTTCAGCACAATATTGAGTTATCGATGCAAATGAAAATTATATCTAGAGTCCTCTGCTCTCTTTAACTTAGGTAACTGTCAAATGAAAAATAAAGGCAGCTGAGAGCTTGCCTAATGTGTGTGCTCATCGACGCCAATAGTATTATCAGGGACTCAATTCAATAGTTCTATCAATATCCTAAGAATGATCAAGAATTCAATTTACTAGTTCCACTGTTCTATAAATTTTATATCCCAAAACACAAGCTAATATGGTTTCAACCATTGTAGACATTGTATCCGTACATGCCAACAAAAGATTCAACATGGCTTGAACCGAGATATAATGCTATTACAGACAGCGTAACCCTTATAATGTATAGGGACACAAGTGGTATACATGTCTATCATCATGAATGTCGGATCACTGAGGTAATGAGCCTAATAACGGATCTCAACCCATTCTGAGTCTCTTGCCCAATAAGTAGGGATTGCGCTATATATGTTGCCTCGAAAGAGTATGCTAGGTATCTTGAATACATAGGGTATCATGCTTTAAGCAAAATAATAGTCATCCCCTTCTTGTTCTTGAGCAAACCTAATTGCGTATTTAAGATTCAACAATAATATTATGTTATAACACAATAAATTGGTTCTATGGGCCTATGTGCTGATTGCAATCTTTTCCTCCCTTCAAGACTATTAGTTTAAGAAAATAAAGAAGTATTTCTCTTTTAGTTGCACAGCTTAAACTAAATGCCAGATAAGGAAGACATGTCTACAACCAGATATTATAGGATTTAGCGCAAGCTCCTTCATCAACTAGAGTTTCATTAGGCAAGAATTAAACACAAATTCAAGGGTCATGCCACTTACAGAGCTGATGGTAAAATGTCATCAAACTGTTCAATGGAGGCTTGTAGTCCACGCCAACCCAGTTAAATGTGAAGGGATTGGTGATAATGATGAAACAAGAACTCCAATTAACACAGCCAAGAACGATTAATGAATTGATGACTACAGTCGATTTTTTTTTAATATTCCATTTAGAAACTACTAGATTTCAACCTAGAATTTGACCATGTCAAACATGAAAGGAAAGAAAGCCTAAGAAAATAATAACTCTCCTGCAGTCTCTTATTGTTTTAGTTTCACAAGCAAGAATTTAACCATGTCAAACACGCTTTTTTCATTAAATGAACTTTACTTTAAGAGAATAGTCTACTTACGACTATGGGTAACTTCGTCCAAATAAATAACTTAATTAGTTTTTGGATAAAAATTCCCATTTGAAACATGTTCTTATCCTACAAAGTGTTCTTACTATTATTAAAGCCATGTCTAAAAAACTTATTTTCGGGTTTAGCATCAACCTTTTACTTTTGGTATTGATTGGCATTCTTGGAAAAACCAGACTCCTGGACTAGACATATCAGATTTTGGGTATTGGCTTATCAAACTATTTAATTTTAATTAAAATATATAAACCTCAAAGCAAGCATTCAATATATATATATATATATATATATATATATATATATATATATATATATATATATAACAAAAATATTCTAATCGTTGAGTTCATTTATTCACATGTACAAAAATATGTTTATAAAAAAAAATTAATACCAAAAAAATATGAAATATAGAACTATACTACAAAAATATACAACTTTTAACCCATCAAGAATATATCACAGAAAATAGATACCATAAATATATTTAAAATATTTTTTTATTTTTTGTTTTTATTTTATTTTGGTAAAAGGCCGTAGCTGAAATATGTTTTCATCTTGCTCACTTGATTTTGTAGCCTCTCTCTAAAACTCTTTCGTCTATGACCTACTCAATGGCGATGGTGCCATTATAAGGTTCTACAGTTCAAGTTTCCGACTGCTTACTTTCAAAAAAATTTTGTACTTTGTTCGGTGCCGAGCTTTTTCAGGAAGGCCAAAAAATGAGCCAACTTGGAGTATCATCTCTATTTCGGCCGATATTTGATACCATAAGCTTTTTGTTTTAGTATACTATTTGGAACATATTACTTCAATTTAAAATATTTGGGTTTTATTGAATCATGCTCTCTTTTTTTCCCGCCAAAACTCATTTAACAGGATGACATAATGGGTTTCTTAAAATATGTAGGCTTCGAGGAAACTTAACTACTTAAGTACATACATGAAAGGTAACAGTAGGTTCTGAAAAGAAACCAAAAAAAGAAGTATACAGCATTTTTTCCCTTCATATAATAAGACATGATTTAGTTAAGAAAGTAGCTTTAGTTGTGGATTAGATCAGAACAATGCTTGAGATATTTTGCACACAAACTAAAGAGGGCAGAAAAATGCATAATTGGAATATAGGACTATGCCAATATAGGTTATACATTACAATTTGCTTCTATAATAACCAAGGATCAATTATCTATGCTAAATGGGCTCTTTTAAAAATAAAATTATTTTTAAAAAAGTAGCTTTAATTGAGGAAAGATCAGACAAGTGCATAAGGCAGTGAAAACGAGCAACTGAGATCAATGAGAATGAGGCTGTGAGTGCACCAATATAAGAGTGAAAGGACAGTATAACTTCTGCAGTTAAGAGGATTGTAGTTGGAGAGGCTAGGCACCAGGCTTTCTTATCGTTGTTGGTTTACTTGTGTATTAGCATCAGGAAAATCAATACCAAATGAACAAGTTAATAGTTGTATGCAAAACAAACACATTGTAAATGCACATTGCTGCATTGAAAAGGAAAATATTATTTCAAAATATTGTTAGGCGAAGTAAAACCATAACTAGAATTTATCTAGTTAATTATCTATACCTTCGGAATTATAACAATCATGCCAAAAAGAACACTTTGTTGAAATGATACATGTCTAGACTACAGGACAAAATCAGCACAAACCAACTAGAAAACTATTGAAGAATCGTCAGGTAACCACCTACGGTGATATGACAAGTATAGATATCTATATAATAAAACACAAAGAAAGCTATCAAGTGGCTCACCTTCAATCCCCCCAAAATCAAAAGGGCCCAAATCTAACCTCACAAATCACATTTTCCCTCCCAAAATTTCAAACCCCAAAATCAAAATTTTCCCCCCAAAACTAAAAAACTCATTACTTTATTACTATCTCTCTCTCTCTCTCTTCTCTCTTCACTTTTTCATATTTCTCTCTCTCTCTTTCTCTCTCTCCCTATCTCTCATTCTTTCATTAATTACTTACAAATTTAGATTTTAAGATTTCAGGTTTGTAAATTTTCAGAATTTTTATGTTTTTTTTATTGCACATGTTATATTGAAAGTAGCAAATATCTCTTCAACAGTTAAATTTCATCATTTTCCACAGTTAAAGTTCTAAAAAGTTAGATTTTACACCCCTATTTATAATTATTTTTCAACATATACTAATGGAAACATGGACTTTTATTTACAACTAATTATTGTCATATTATTCAAACTTGAGCTACATAATTGTTGTTTTACAGTTTATAGGGCTTTTCGTGTTTTGTATCGTTCCGAGGACGTGCCGGGCAAATCTAGTAATAATTTACTATATAAAATCAGTTAGAGCTTGGCCCGTAAAAATAACACCTTGTAAAATATTTGAGAAGCCGACTAGGCAATTTAGTGAGACAAAATAGGTAGTTGCAATCTAAATTTAAAACTAATACACTACCCATCCACCTAAGAATTTCAACTTTAGACTTTAATCTCCTATGATGCAGAGGCACTCAAAAATACAACGCTCATCATGTATGGAAATAGAAACTCTAATATAGACAATAAATAAAAATGATATCCTACCTATGCCTGCACGGATGAATTCAAGGATTAAAAGCAACCTTACCAATTATAGAACCACAGTGCATATCTCCATAAGGTTCTTCCCCTGTGAGTAATTCCCACATTACTATCCCAAATGAGTAAACATCAACCTGCAAACAATAAGGATACATAGTAAGAAAACCTCAGTTATCTGCTTAAATCAGAACAGAATAAATACATATCATGCAGCCAAATGCATATCCATCACAACAGTAGTAGATACCAAAAATAGGCCAAACAAATTTGTTATGGAAAACTGTAGCTTTGGTACCTTCTCAGTCACCATATTATTCTTTCCACTTAGAAGCTCAGGTGCCATCCATGGTATTGTTCCACGAACCCCTCCCGATACTAAGGTACGTTGCTTTACTTTAGATAACCCCAAATCTCCAATCTGAGAAGTGTAAGATGATCAAACAAATTACAATCAAACCATATATTCAACAACAACGAAATGTATATTTACTAATGAATTCATGAATGGTAATTACTGGTATGTAACAATTCAAAAAAGTGTGTAACAAATGGGCACAAAGTGGACAAGCTATTTTGTGTTTACAGAGTTAGAAATAGATATAATGTCAAATCTTCAACTAACAGTGCAAAATTTGGTACTGTTTTCAAATGAAAACGTTTCAAATTTTTAAGAAAGCTACAAGTTGCTAGGCAGTCTAGAATCAGAATCATATTTTTCCATCTCTTTTCCACCTTTTCTGGAGGAGTAAAGCTCCATTATGCCTATAGCATAACCACCTGGACCCACAGGTTAAAACAACATAAACAATACTTCCGAGAAATGGAGCAGGACTCAAACTCTAAAAGCACACCAGCAGGATTTACTTGGAGAGTCAACCAGAAGTTAACGAACAAGAAACAGTGTAAATTCATATGGATTTAAAAACAAAAAATAAAAGAGAGAGAGAGAGAGAAAGTAGCTTATGAAGCATCGATCTAGTATGTGACAAGGGAATGACCATCACACCAACGTGTCGGATGAGGCAATTCTCAAATTCATTACTCGAGTATTCAGCTTTGTATGTATTTACTTTTAAGTTCACATATGTAGCTACGTTTGAGCTTACAAACATATATGGAAGAAACATTAGTAGATTGGTCCTCAAAGCAATGAGTAAAATGACACTTTTGCTGTTGGACATATTCCGAAGGTGATAAAAATGAAAATATTTATGAGATCCAGTTAGGCACAAATAAGAAGTCCAATTTTAGTAGGAAGAAGTGCTGTATATATCATAGGTAAGAAAATATCTAGATAAATAATTTGCAGGTAGCCAGGTAAATGACATATCCGACTCATAGTTTAGTAACTCAGGAATTCAGAAAAACAGCATTATAAGATTGTCGTATAGATGAAAGTTGTGAATAACAATAGCTTTAAATATTGAAGGTAATTAAGAAGGAAGAAGTTTTTGTATGACCCTTGGCTTGATCTGTGCTTCGATATAGAACGAAACCTAAGCCATGACAGAAGGACCGGAGGGGGGGGAACAAGAGATGAACAATTTCCCAGTAGTAAACCAAACAACTTGCTTTAAGAACCCACTCGAAGAATCTCAGGATATCAACTAATTCTTTAGGATTATGGAAAGCCTCCATTTCATCAACTAGAAATCCAACACTAACTACAATAGGTTGATGAAGAGTCATAAATTGTAACCGTCTGCAGAATCTTGTGTTTCATAGACAGCCAATCTTGATTGGAGAAACTAGAAAAAATGGATTGAGATCTTACCTTTGGAATCAGATAGCAAGCTAACACTTATCGATTAATGTCGAACATTTTGAAAGCACCAATATGCAAAATTCCACTTCAACACTCACCCACTCTCGGACAGCGATCGAGATCGAGCCCAATCGGGTAGAAAGAAGGAGGAAAAACGAACAGAGAGGAGAGCACGAAAGAGGGGCATTTACATGTATATGCAAATAGATCTACAATCTACATAATGCGGGTGTACGCATGTGTGCACGCACACAGCTATGAAGCACGAACCGGGGTACAGGTGAGGGTACAAGACGACATGGGTACGGGGGATACAAAAAAGTGGGATACGGGTGCATTTGTGGGTATGTTATATATAAAATATTATATTTTATATCTATAAATGCCGACCCCAACTAGTTAGAAAAAAGGCTTTGTTGTTGTTGTAGTAGTATTTTATATCTATAAATACATAAATAAAAAAAACATTTATCTTGTTAAAAATGCAAAACATTTAGACAATTTAATAGAACTATAAGAATACATCTAAATATGAGCACTTTGGACAAAAAAATGATAGTCTAACTATCAAATCTTTGGGTATAATTGTTTGTATTAGTGTAACCAGTTTTTGAAATTACACTAGGACCTTAAGGCTTAAGCATTTATCTAAACATAATTGTGTCTAAAAGTTGCAAAAAATGTATTTAAAAAATGGACGCTCCTTGGGTATGCACCCACAAGTACCCAAGAAGTATCAGCACCCCATATGCACCCGACGCACCCGACACAGGTATGTCGGCCATTTGGAAGTATTTGTGCTTCCCAACTTCCCAGACACATAGACGGGGCAGACTGGGGCTAATGCAAGTGTTTCCAAATGCGCAGTTCGTTTCAGATTCGTGATACAGGTCCAGGATTGAAGTAGGATACCTTGAGTTCTATATGCTTCGGATGAGGTAGGATTTGTTCGAACACCCATTTGAGTTATATATGTGTGCATGCCGAGATAAAGAGAGTGAGAAAGAGAAACCAATGTATAAAGACATTAGTTATTTCCATTTTTAGATATCAGATTAATAATAAAATTAAACTCCATGATGAACTGTGAAAAGTTTGAAGAGACGTTAATTGGTTAATAAATAAAGATGTTCGTTTTTAAAATACAGAAAAAATTGCATGCCGATTAGGAAATCTGGATTGTGAAACTACCATGAGTCAGATCGCCATATTCGGATCATGGTTCAGAGGGGTGTGAAAGAATTCGGTAACAATAGGTTGATGTAGATGGTTTCAGATCATGAACCATTGCAGACTCGAAATACTTGTACATAAGCAAGTTTTATTGTCTTAGCAGTCAGCCTTAGCATCACTATTTGTTGGCATTCATCTTTTACTGACGTAAAAATGACATTTATTTCAGGAACCAGGAGAGATGGTTAACTTGTCAGTTAACTGCACCAGTTAGCATTAAGGTGCAGTTGGAAGGTCTAGTGCTTTTCTTACTAGGTTAGTGTCAGCCCAATATGTCAGGAACAGACCTATCTTTCGGACCCATACACTAAGTAAATTATGACACTAGCTAACCTACTTTTACTTATTAGAAGGGGGCATCAGTTCCCAAAAATGCTCTTCTTGTTAATCGTACTGAGTTGTTGGGAAAAATATCCTGGTACTGATGATCTCAACCCGACATAAAACCCAACCAACTACGTTACATGATACATATCATTTGTCCTCTGTGATACAGTTAGATGAATTTGTCTGTCTCAAGCTCTATCTTTCGGCAACAGAATATATATATTAGTTAAAACAAGTGAAATTTAATATTAACTGAATAATAATTCATCCTTTTTTATTCTGGAATAATTTTGAACTAGTGTTATAGTCCATAATATAACTTCAAATGTCCAAAAAATATGTTGACTACTACTTGCAGTGTTTGACACACACACATTCACTTCTTCTCATATTTCTTCTTTTTCCTTTCATCTTCATTTTCTTTAAAGATTCATATATATATATATATATATATATATATATATATATATAGTGGCGGAGCCAGGATTTCCATACTGCGAGAGCGAAATCACAAGAACTAAACGAAGAAGCTGCGCGCTGCAGAAGAAGAGGGAGCGGGTCGGGTGGTATGAGGAGCGATTGTATGGGCCTTTACTTGTTAGCCACGCTCAGGGGGAGCTGCATGGACTTCCATTTTAAAATATAAAAAAAACTACACCTATAACAAAGGGCCTGCCCAAACTCAAGGGGAGCGGCCACTCACCCTGGCTTGGGTGTGGCTCCGCCCCTGTGTGTGTGTCTGTGTCTGTGTGTGTGTATATATAGGGCAATGCTCCATTGCAAATGGATATGCAAAGTACTGAAGTTGTTGTTCCCAACAGCGGCTTAGGTTATATTAAGCTTGAAGCCGTTGTTCCCCAACAACGGCTTCAGTGATTTGCAATGGAGCATTGCTCAAATATATATATAGAGAGAGAAAGAGAGAGAGAGCTAATGAAACATTAGCATATGCAAAGCTTCAAGAAATCTCTCACTTACTCATACAATATAACTAAAGAATCTGAAAAGCTCGTACCATGAATATACTATTCTCAGCCTATACTCTATACTTCGTACATCACACATGCACAATTCACTGTTATTAACAAAAACTACCTTGCAGATAGGCCGTTGTGGATCTCGCATGTTTACTAATAAATTCTCACACTTCAGATCAAAATGGACAATATTCTTTCCATGCAAGTACTCCATTCCAAATGCAGCATCCATTGCTATTATTAGCCTTTTGCGACGATCAATAGTTCTGCTCAATAAAAGATCCTTAGCAGTTTGAACAGAGGTAAGCAATAAATGATTCTTGTGTAACAATATGGATACAACCTCCTGTAAAAAATAATGTAACAAGAAGAATATGAAACTACGAAAAAATCCATCAGAAGGTTGTACCTATCTTTCTTTTGCAAGAACTGTTTCAAAGATCCATTGACCATGAATTCTGTAACAGTTGCCAAACTCCCATCAGGACCATCCCGAACTACACCATACAAAGACACAACATTGGGATGATGTAATGAACTGAGTGTCAGAGCTTCTTTCCAAAAGTCAGCAATCTGTACAAAAAAGATCAAATCAGATTTATCACAATTAATAATCATGTTTTACATATCTACTGATAATTATCTTCAATAAAATTTTGTGGATGATAAATCAAATATTGAAAAAGAAGAAAGAAAGAAAAAAAAGAACAAGCAATGGAAGTGGGCGTCGAAAAAATTACATCATTTGTAATCTTCTGAAGAAATCATCAAGAAAGCAAGTGTAATGCTTTCATAATTATATAAAATGGAAGATATTACTTGTTCGTTCAGCTGGATGCCACAAAATTTTCATAATAGTACATTTGTATACCCATAAAAAATTTCTGTAAATCTCTTGAAGCACATTTTACAATTCTATAAACTTTTCAAGTTTTTCTTTTTTTGTTTTCTATCATTTTTCCTAACTTCCCACTAAGTAACAAGTCTCTCCAAGACTCCAATGCAAGATCGTAGAAAACTAGAAATATTGTTAGGTTCAAAAACATTAGTTTAAGACTAAGAAGCACAGAGACACAGACGCACCAACATGGACACGATGTGACATGAGACACCGACTCAGGGAAGATTGTGAAAATCAACTCGAACTATCAAATGTCGGTATCTGATTAGTGTGTTTGACATGAATGTCTTACATGACACAGCTACCAAATAGAAGTGTTCATGCTTCATTGATTTCAGATGACCAAGAGAGATACCTGTCTAAGTAATATATAACATCCAGCTAACTAACCAAGAAAACTTCCACACGTCACTTTTTCCTAGGGATCATAGGAACTGGTTCTGATAATACATGAGACATTGAATATTTTAATGAGCCATCTACCTCACAGATAACCAACAGTCAAAACACTGTACTGATGCATACACATTCATACTTGTTCATTATAATTCAAGAAAAGCAAACACTATGTACAAATCATATATACAACGCATTCAATAGTGCAGTTAGGGTGCTTCCTTCTAACTATTGTTTCATCTTGCAATATCACAATTCATCATCATGAAAGATCAACCTTTGTGATCAAGATGTCAATATTTAATCTTTGACACCCTTTATAGACCACCTATCTCTTAAATTATTAGACATATATTGTAATCTAGATTTTCATGTAAATTTTAACACCATGTACAGGTCACCCCTTATCTCAAACTATAGACATATATTGCCTAAGTATGATTTTGGATTTTTGCAGGACACCACTGCCCTTTTGTGCACTATATATCTATTTGCGTCTTGGAAGTTCTTTATCAAGATCTGTTTGGCATTCATTCACTATCTCAAGCTTATCATCTTTCAACACCTTCCCTGTAATAGAGAACTATAGAGGGACGCCCCTTGGTTGCATAAGCTTTAACCATGGTTGAAATATCAGTCGAAACCGAAAAGATACTCTGTAATATCTCGGCTTTTGGCTGATCTATAACACATACCTATGATTTCTGCACCAAGGATGTGAATGGGGATAATATGAATGAGAAGGAGCACAAAAGAGAGTGCCAAGATGATTGAGAGAATGCAAAATCAAGAGAGCGCAACAGAAAATTATCTAAAATGCATATATATAGTGTGTATATAAGTATATACATAGTGTACTTTTTTTATTGTATAATCGTTATAACTCGAACAAATTTCATAGCAGATGTATTCTGGGCTTCATATTCATCTCCTAGTACAAATTAAATTTATGAAAATATAATTTGTAGGTGAAATTGAAAAATGAGCAAACAATACCAAAACTAGAAGCCTAAAGGAAACCCGATTCCATGTTTTTTAATAAAGGATTTAACTAAACTAAAATGACCACAAAATGGGTTTTTTCCCTCTCATAGCCTCAGATCTATAACAAGCACCTGTTGTCATATGTTCAAATACAAAGGATGCAAGTATTAACTTAAAGAACTGAAGCACTAGTTCAAGTTTTTGTCAACCCTTCCCTGGAATCTCAATGTCGAAAGCGAAAGGAACTTAACAGTGACAGTGAAGAAATTGTGAAGTGCTAAGTGCAAACAATATTATGGAACAGAGTAATATTTATGCATATCTATATCTTGGGAGTTCTCTATTTTGCTCTTTAACAAGATCTATTCAGAATTTATTCCCTATATCAAGTTTATTCTACCAACAAAATTGATGAGGACATCTATTTTATTTAGTTTAGGATTTTATTTCAGTACCATATTTGTTTTTGGCAATTATAGCCATATGTAATCTTTTTTATATTTTTGAGATTTTTAGAATCTTTTTAGATTTGTATCAAGATTTGTTTTGAGCCTATTTATAGGCCCTGAGATTAATGAGAAAAATATATCATTCTTGATTAAAAATTATTGTGTTGAGTTTTGCTCTTCCTGTCACTTTTTGTGTGATACAATTGAGATTCAATTATTAGGGTTTGTGATAAATCCTAATAACAATTTTAGGATTTGTGATAAACTCTAGAATCTACCCCAAATTAGAAATCCCCCAAAATAAAATTACTCAAACCCTAGTTTCCCACATCTCCAAAATCCAACCCTATTATTCATTAACCCTAACAAATCTTCAACCTCCATCACACAGCCGCCCTCTCCCTCCTCACACCCGACTCCCTTTCTGTTTCGTTTCCAAACCAACCCATCACCTTCGACCGCTTGCCTTCTCGTCGCTCTGATCGTCCTCTTCGATCCTCGCCATCATCCCACTCGTCGACCCCGCCTGCTCTCCTTAACTCCTCACCACCACCCTCTCATCCAACCCCCGAAGGCCGCCATCTCATCTTCCCCAGTCTCGTTGTCACCCCTGTTTTGCTTGAACCCGAAACACATCGCCAGTCGACCCTCCATCCTCGACGTGCGACCATCCCGAGGCCGATGCCAGTCCAGATTCGCGCCGCCCCGCCGCCGTCGTCGACGTCAACCAGTGACGCCGTCGACCCCCCACTGTTCTTGCTTGTGAAAGTGTTGCTGCCATTGCTATCTCTTTGATTGTTGTGTTCTACCAGAGATCTACGCAATTGTTCTTCGAACCCTCGGTATACTCTTCACTTTTAAATATTTGTGTTTTACTGCACTGTTATCTCTATCATATTATCTAGTTTAACTGTCGACCACAAATATTGAGAGTGAGTGTTCTACAAGCTTGATTAGAGTACGAATCGATATTGAATCTATTACTTGCTAAGAACACTTAGGAATTTAATTATTGATTGTTAGAGTTGAATTATTAATTGGGATTGTTAAACGTGATTCAATTCTTGAAAATCCATCAAACCGGTTAACTGTTAAAATTTCTAACTTTGATCCGCGCTACGTGTTGGTAAAATTAATCCATTAAGAATCTTGAAAATTCTCTATTTAGGGTTAGTTTTACATCAAAAATATAATCCAACAATAAGCAATTGAAACTCTATAGTCTTTACTATTGAACATATATATGATTTTTGCATCAATAACATGTTAACATGAATCGGATTAACATGAATAAAGCAAGATCATACGAGGGGAGAGAGAGAGAGAGTGCTGACAATCTGACATGATTGAAAGAATGCAAGATTCTGAGAGCACAAAAGGAAACTATCTTAAATGCATATGAAGTGTATATTTAAGTGTATATATAGTGTTTATTTTTAAAACATAATCATGGATAATTATAAAAATTTTGAAGTAAATTTATGGTACTGAAAATTCAAATGCTGAAATATTCCTAATTTTTATACAAAACAAATTTGTAAAAGTATAATCTGCAGATGTTATTATAAAGAGTGACCCTAATACCAAAATTACAAGCCTATAGCAAATCCGATACCAGGTTTCAGAATCATGGCTTTTTCTAAAATAACAGGACCATAAGGTTGCCTTTTCCCACTCATAACAAGTCTCATAAGGTTCATAACAAGTGCTTCTTGTCACTTGATCCAAAGAAGGGATGTCTGTTATCTAGAGAATTGGCGTCCCGTCAATAGCCAGTTCTAAATTTTTGTCAAACTTCAGATGGAACCTCATTGTTAAGAGCCAACCCCAATTTCCAGCAAGAGGCTTTGATGATGATAGTGAAGAAATAATTATATTGCAAACAAAAATATGGCAAAGAATATAATGTTATCCTATGTGACTCACACTCCATGAGATCCTTAATTAGAATATATTTCCTGGGATTCTTTACATAGTAGTTAGTGGTGTATATTGCTAAAACAAAGAAACATTGGAAATTTTATAAAATATCAACAATAACATCAGTTAAGAGAGAAAGGTCAAATCTAACACTGACATTCAAATGTATTTAGTGCTCTAATGTGTCCAAACTATACAACTGAGTACATGATATAATATCTATCTGCCAGTAATTCACCTAATAATGACAATATAAGTTCTAACTAAAATTTAAATATGACGTAAATTTAATAGCAAGAAGCTACTTTATTCTCAAATACAGTTATATTGTCAAGAACAAAGTACCAAAATTCCTTACTTCAAGTTGGAATTAAACATGGTCCATCCCATCACTAATGAAATAAACCTTCTCAGAATTATCTTTAGCTGTTAGGCAATGAAAGAAGGAAAACACTAGAAAGGATTTTTTTTCTTTCGTCACACTTGTTCATGCTCTTTCCTCAACAATGCATATGATCAGTAAGCAATAAGAATTAGAGGAAGATGGATAGAATACTTAAAACTAAAATGATTTTGGTAGCTAACTATTGATGTTAGGTGGTCATTACAAGTTACAACACAACAAAGATAATTTTGGGGTTGGCAACATGAATCCTTCTCCCAAGTTAGGTGACTATTATATAGATATATAGGTAACTAAAAACTATATATAACATCAATAACTGATAGAGCACTGATTTTTAAAGAAGATATACATAGCAACTGGAAACATTTGGAACATACCAGGCGTTCTCTTTCAGATGGTTTTCCATTGAAACAACTAGCTTTAATTCTTTTAATCGCAACATCAGATCCTCTCCACTTGCCATAGTAAACCGACCCATATGTACCCGAACCAAGCTCCCTAATTTCTTCCAAGTCATCATTTCTGATTGTCTGCGTTTAGACTTGGAAAGAGATAAGAAATAGTAGCATGGAGTTTCGATATGCAGTGTAACAGCTAAAAAAATTGACCTGCAATCCTTGAGCCAGAGCTTCAGCCTCAGCTGTTGTAGACTCAATCTTTGAAACCTCTTTTTGATCACCATCTCCATCGGATCCAACATCTGGTTCAGCTTGGCCAACCTGCAGTTTCAAAAAAAAAATTGTACAAAGCAAGTGAAAAAGATCACTCCTTCCACCAAACTGCATAAGTGCGTACCCCAGTTTCTACTTCCGGGGTAGATTTGTCTGTATCTTCAACATTCTCTTCAGCCCTGGCTTTAACTTCCTGCACACCTTCCAATACTGCATTCTTGAGTGAAGCAACCAGCTCAGGCAAATAATTCAAACAGTCGGGTGAATTGCCAGTGTTATTATCAGAAACAACACCAGCTTGAGTAGGTTTGGCTTCTTGACTATGCAACACCTCCTCTTTCACCTCCCCAACTTTAGTTCCAATGTTTACATCCGGCGCAACCAAAATCCGTGCATCAACAATGTTCGGATTTAGCCTACCACTATGATCATCAACCCCATAGAATTTATGCGGCAAATTCCCATCCTGCCCAACCCAAGGATTCTGAACTTGCTCATCCGGCCCCATCCTCGACAACCTTGGGCTCCCTTCCTGTCCGCCCCTCACAAACCCATTTGGCACCATCAATCCAGCGGACTCATAAGGCAACCCAGTCCTAACTGACACCTGTGCCTTTCTCCTCAAACTTCCAATCGGAGGCAAATTAGGTGGCACATGGTACGTGCTCTCCATTCCAAACTGCGGAGTATGATCTCCATGCCCAATCACTTGTTGCCCATGATACATTTCACCTCCAAATTCAGTCCCACCATGCCCCTCATAAAAATTTCCATGCCCATAAAACGGACCATTCATATTCACATTCGCATTCATCATACTCCCATCAACATAATGCTGATGCGGATGATGCATCCACCCACCACGATCGTGCCCGTGACCCTCATTATAAAACCCCGACATCTCCCTACCTCTATAATACTCCCCACATGACCCCAAATAGTGCCCCATATAATCAACATACCTCGGGTCTTTCACAAACCCCGTCCTACAATGCTCGCAATTACTACCACTCCTTCCATCAAACACATTGTGTGCAAGTCCAAGATTCCCCGGAAACCCAGCCTTCTCCTGAACCACTCCCCCGGGCGGAATCCACATCGTTTCCATCACACCAGGACTCTGCTGATCAATTACTGACGGCGAATGCTGCGAAAAATACGCTGCAGGACTCCACGGGCCCTCCACGTGCTGCGAATGGGGATGTGGGATATTCAACTGATGTAACCCTATCCCCGCCCCGAAGTACTGATCCGAAATATCGGGGGAAGTCGCCAGTCTGTTCAAGGCATCCACATACCGCCTCTCCGATTCTCGTTCATCGACATCGAAATGCGCTGCCGCTGCAGCCGCGGCGATATCGGGATCGGAGATGTTGTGCGAAAACAGAAAGATCCGCAACCGCGTTAATCCGGCGGAGCTGCCGTCGCCGTTAGAGATAACGGCTGCGAGTTTGTCGTACTCTTCCATCATGTTGACGACATCGTCGTCGTTGACGACGGAGACGAGGGCGTCGAGATCCTCGTCGGGCTGGTGGTACTTGATGATGACGGTGTCGGAGTCGAAGAGCTCGCGCATGCGGGAGAGGAGATCGTCGAAGGTGACGTCACGGGGGAGCGAGACGATGCGGGTTTCTCCACCGACGTAGCGGAGGCGGCCGTCGAGGGGGCGGGGGATGATACTGCCACCGAAGCTGCAGAGGAATTTCGCGCGTGGAGGATCGTCACCGGCGGCGGCGGCGGCGGCGGCGGCATCCATTAGGGTTTGTACCCGAATCCGCTACGAAGAATTGAGGAAGCAAAAAAACAAAGGTTACCACTAGAAATTGGGATTGTGCGATTATGCGAATCGAAAGAGGAGCGCCATTGCTATTTCGATGAGGAAGTGGGCGTGGGGTGACACGTGGCGGGCACGTGGCAGGGATATTGGTTAATTTATTAATTTTTGGGAGCTCGCTTTTTGAAGCGTGGATGGCAGTTATTCATGAGACAGCGAGGGCTTTTGGAAGTGTACCCACTTTTGCACCGAGCATTTCGGTGGGGACCACGGGGGATGGAGATGGGTGTGGTCGTGGGTGCGTGGAGAATTAAGAAGTGGAATATGGACACCTGGCTTTTGAGACCGTTCGTTTAAGAGAGATAGAGAGAGAGAGGGGAAGAAAGAAAAGAGAGTTTGTTGTCGTTTGCGGGTGTGAGTTGTCATAGAAGAAGGGAGAGCAAAGGGATTTGGAGCGTATTTGGTTCATGTAGATGGGTGATTACTAGTGCTAATAATTGTGCTGAGTCACCAAATTATTTTGTTTGTTAGTAAATCATATAGAGGTTAGAGAATGATTAAGAGGGGAAATATAAGTTATCAAGCACGATTTGGATTAGATATTGTCAGATTTTGTATGTAATGTATGAATTTTCCATTTTAAACCATGTGGATGCCACTCATGTATTTGATCAGTTACTTTGATAATTATTTAGGTTACATTGCTTGATTTGGTAAGTATTCAAATATTATTATACTACTGGGTTTGCCCGTTGATACATTTTCAGAATGGTGTACCTGCTTTGATTATATAAAATAGTTTTGGAGGTCCAGCAAATTAATTCAAGTAGAAAACATATTACATGAGAAAACAGTATATCTACCTTTAAGTTCAACCATCGCCTTCTTGATCATTAGCTTGAACTTACCTGGAACGTATATAGTTTGTTAGAAACACTGCATAAAGTTTTTTTTAACTTCAGCATCACTTTTAAATGCTTGTAATAATTATGCAAGGACATTATCATATAGATTTTATAGAGCTTACTCTAATCTCATAACCACTATGAGCATGTCTAAATACAATGGTAACGCAAGTGCAGGTGTGAAGGTATCTACAATACCAATAATCTAAACATTTATTTTTCTGAGACTCAGTTTGCAATCGAAATACCTCTTATTATTATTTCAACCAAAATGAAATACATGAAGTTCTCAAAACTCTAAACCAAGCTAATTATTTCTTTTATCTCCACTTTGTCTCCCCATCGCACCTTTATTATAAAAAAAAAATCAAAATGGATAAATAACAAATTTACTTTAGCTGTCTTTCTTGAATAGAAAGTTTGCACCCTTCACTGGTAAACACCAGTCATCACAATCCTATATATCCAAACATACACTAAAAGTTCTTATATGTTATTGATATGGCTAAAAATAGGATTAAATCGGGACCGTTCACATCGGACACGAATCTTAAAGCTCAGGGGTAAAACGGTAATTTCACATACAAATGGGTCTGAAACGGGTACTGGGTCTCCTTCTCACAGATCCAATAACCCGCGAACGGATCCACCTCAACTGGGTACGGGTCCCAACCCGAAACACACCCAGTCCAGAAAGAGATAGAATTAGGGTTTCTGATTAATCCTAATCAACGGCTCTGATTCACATCTATCTTTTCACCGGGAATTAAGGGATTACATTCCTAATCTGATTACAAGAATTTTATGCCTTATCAGATCACAGGAATGACATTCCTTATCGGATCCCAACGGCGACTATAAATACCCCACACTCATCTCCATTAAGAGGTAATCAATCTTTCTCTAGTTAAACGCTCTTTCATAATCATTTCTGGTTACTGACTTGAGCGTCGGAGGGTGCGTCGCCGGGATCAACCCCGGTGTCTCGCACTTCCTTGCAGGTGAACGGCGGGAGTCAACGGTCAAAGCTCCGGCGGAACAGGTTAGGTTTGCTATTCAGGTTTTCCACGAACTCAAAAATTCTATCTGTTTGCCCCCACACCGAATTTAGCGGCAACAGATTGGCGCCGTCTGTGGGAAGACCAAACGAATAGCAGCCCCTCTTCCCGTTGGTCCGATCTTCTCCAGCCATGCCTCCGAGAAAAGTCAGGTCCAGAGGGTCCAACCGCGGGCCCAACCCCGCCGATCAGCAAGAGGTAGTCCCCGTCCAACCCGCTCCGCAGCAGGGACAACCCCCGCCTCAAGTGGAGGACCCTCTTCAACAAGATCAGCCTCCTCTTCAGAATCAGGAACCCCCTAAGGGTCCCACCGGTCCTCAGAATGCCGGTGCGGGGGGCTCCCGCATGAAGCAACCTTTCCACCTAGACCGCGTCTCCATACACAAAGCCTCTACGGATTCCATGGCCTCTCACAATCCTCAAAACCGGTAGAAGTTGGAGGACTTACGCCACCGTCTGGACGAGAAGCGGTCCCGAGAGGGAGCCTCCCGCCAGCAACGTCCGAGTGAGCGATCCCCACACCGCCGAGACTACAAAAGGTCCCATGTCCGAAGGGGAAGGAAGGAATCCCCCGAGCATCACAGAAGAAGACCACGCTCCCTCGCGGGTCGGCAGCAGCCTAGGAATGATGAGGCGCCAATCACCCGTGCCGAGATCCAACGAGTTGGAGCACAACTCTCTCATAGAGTTCTTCCTCACACTCGTCTCACAAACAACTCTTTCCCAGAGCCGGGCTCTTCCGCTCCACTCGCCTCCGAAGCGGACCTCTTCTCAGACAGTTCTGAGCTCACAACTCTCTCCTAGAGTTGCTCCTCAAACTCGCCTCCCAAATGGCTCTCTTCCAGAGCCGAGCTCTTCGCTCCGCCCACCTCTAAGGCGGACCTCTTCTCAACGAGTTGGAGCACAACTCTCTCATAGAGTTCCTCCTCACACTCGTCTCACAAACAACTCTTTCCCAGAGCCGGGCTCTTCCGCTCCGCTCGCCTCAAGCGGACCTCTTCTCAGACAGTTCTGAGCTCACAACTCTCTCCTAGAGTTGCTCCTCAAACTCGCCTCCCAAATGGCTCTCTTCCAGAGCCGAGCTCTTCGCTCCGCCCACCTCTAAGGCGGACCTCTTCTCAATGAGTTCGGAGCTCACAACTCTCTCCTAGAGTTGCTCCTCAAACTCATCTCCCAAATGGCTCTCTTCCAGAGCCGAGCTCTTCGCTCCGCTCGCCTCCGAAGCGGACCTCTTCTCAGACAGTTCTGAGCTCACAACTCTCTCCTAGAGTTGCTCCTCAAACTTGTTCCCCAAATGGCTCTCTTCTAGAGCCGAGCTCTTCGCTCCGCCCACCTCTAAGGCGGACCTCTTCTCAATGAGTTCGGAGCTCACAACTCTCTCCTAGAGTTGCTCCTCAAACTCATCTCCCAAATGGCTCTCTTCCATAGCCGAGCTCTTCGCTCCGCCCACCTCTAAGGCGGACCTCTTCTCAATAAGTTCGGAGCGCACAACTCTCACCAAGAGCTCCTCCTCGCACTCTCTCACAAACGGCTCTCTTCCAGAGCCGAGCTCTTCACTTCGGTCACCTCCGGAGCGGACCTCTTATCAACAAGTTCGAAGCTCACAACTCTCTCCTAGAGTTGCTCCCGAAACTCTTCTCCCAAATGGCTCTCTTCCAGAGCCGAACTCTTTGCTCCGCCCACCTCCAAGGCGGACCTCTTCTCAACGAGTTCAGAGCTCACAACTCTCACCAAGAGCTCCTCCTCGCACTCGTCTCACAAACGGCTCTCTTCCATAGCCGAGCTCTCCACTCTGCTCACTTCGGAGCGGACCTCTTATCAACAAGTTTGGAGCGCACAACTCTCTCCTAGAGTTGCTCCCCAAACTCTTCTCCCAAATGGCTCTCTTCCAAAGCCGAACTCTTTGCTCCGCCCACCTCCAAGGCGGACCTCTTCTCAACGAGTTTGGAGCTCACAACTCTCACCAAGAGCTCCTCCTCGCACTCGTCTCTCAAACGGCTCTCTTCCATAGCCGAGCTCTCCACTCTGCTCACTTCGGAGTGGACCTCTTATCAACAAGTTTGGAGCGCACAACTCTCTCCTAGAGTTGCTCCCCAAACTCTTCTCCCAAATGGCTCTCTTCCAGAGCTGAACTCTTTGCTCCGCCCACCTCCAAGGCAGACCTCTTCTCAACGAGTTCGGAGCTCACAACTCTCACCAAGAGCTCCTCCTCGCACTCGTCTCACAAATGGCTCTCTTCCATAGCCGAGCTCTTCACTTTGGTCACCTCCGAAGCGGACCTCTTCTCAACGAGTTCGGAGCTCACAACTCTCTCCTAGAGTTGCTCCCCAAAATCTTCTCCCAAATGGCTCTCTTCCAGAGCCGAACTCTTTGCTCCACCCACCTCCAAGGCGGACCTCTTCTCAACGAGTTCGGAGCTCACAACTCTCACCAAGAGCTCCTCCTCGCACTCGTCTCACAAACGGCTCTCTTCCAGAGCCGAGCTCTTCACTTCGGTCACCTCCGAAGGGGACCTCTTCTCATCGAGTTCGGAGCATAACTCTCTCCTAGAGTTCCTCCTTACACTCATCTTCCAAATGGCTCTCTCCCAGAGCCGGGCTCTTCACTTCCGCTCGTCTCCAAAGCGGACCTCTTCTCATCAAGTTCGGAGCGCAACTCTCTCCTAGAGTTCCTCCTTACACTCATCTTCCAAATGGCTCTCTCCCAGAGCTGAGCTCTTCACTTCTGCTCGTCTCCAAAGCAGACCTCTTCTCATCGAGTTCGGAGCACACAACTCTCTCCTAGAGATGCTCCTCAAACTCGTCTTCCAAATGGCTCTCTCCCAGAGCCGAGCTCTTCACTTCCGCTCGCCGCCGAAGCGGACCCCTTATCAACGAGTTCGGAGCTCAAAACTCTCACCAAGAGTTGCTCCCCAAACTTGTCTCACAAATGGCTCTCTTCCAGAGCCGAGCTCTTTGCTCTGCTCACCTCCAAGGCAGACCTCTTCTCAACGAGTTCGGAGTCCAGCTTCTTCTACATGGCTGCTCCCACAACTTGCTAACCACTTCACAACGAGTTCGGAGTCCAACACTCGGCTCGACTTTACTTCCTCGGCTCGCCCATAGACGAGCCAAAAGTAGATCGCCGTTCGAAATTGCTCCTGCAGCCGTTGAATGGATCGGAGTCCAACACTTGGCTCGATTCTACTTCGCAAGTTCGCTCCTAAGCGGACTAGAAGTAGCTCGCCATTCAGAACTGCTCCTGCATCCCTTAAACTAACCTCGCGATGGTTCGGAGTCCAGCACTCGGTTCGACTCTTCTTCCTCGGCTCGCCCACAGACGAGCCAGGAGTAGATCGTCGTTCGAAATTGCTCCTGCAGCCGTTGAATGGATAGGAGTCCAACACTTGGCTCGATTCTACTTCGCAAGTTCGCTCCTAAGCGGACTAGAAGTAGCTCGCCATTCGGAACTGCTCCTGCATCCCTTAAACTAACCACACGATGGTTCGAAGTCCAGCACTCGGCTCGACTCTTCTTCATCGGCTCGCCCACAGACGAGCCGGAAGTAGATCGCCGTTCGAAATTGCTCCTGCAGCCGTTGAATGGATCGGAGTCCAACACTTGGCTCGATTCTGCTTCGCAAGTTCGCTCCTAAGCGGACTAGAAGTAGCTCGCCATTCGGAACTGCTCCTGCATCCCTTAAACTAACCACACGATGGTTCGGAGTCCAGCACTCGGCTCGACTCTTCTTCATCGGCTCGCCCACAGACGAGCCGGAAGTAGATCGCCGTTCGAAATTGCTCCTGCAGCCGTTGAATGGATCGGAGTCCAACACTTGGCTCGATTCTACTTCGCAAGTTCGCTCCTAAGCGGACTAGAAGTAGCTCGCCATTCGGAACTGCTCCTGCATCCCTTAAACTAATCTAACGATCGAATCTCTCCTATGGCTCGACTCTATCTTTCCGACTCGTCCTCAAACGGGCCGAAATTAGATACAGATCACAGCCCTGACGCGCCGAGCCGAGGTGCCGGAGTACCGACCCTCGTATATGGCAAAAAAACGTCCCGAGACGAAACCACCGTCAGATCATCTCAAAATTCGCACTCAAGCGTGATGGACGGATCGGATCGCGCCACGTCACCACAAAACGACAAGATAACATTTTCTCGAAACTCGTGCCTCTTGTCCCGTGATTCGCACCACGATTGTGATCAACCGTCCAGATGGCTCTTCTACAAATCGAGCTCCCCACTCCGCTCGCCTCCAAAGCAGAGCTCTTCCCAACGAATTCGGAGCTAAAACTCTCCTAGAGTTGCTCCTCAAACTCCTCTTCCAGAAGGCTCTTCTACAAGTCGAGCTCCCCGCTCTGCTCGCCTCCAAAGCGGAGCTCTTCTCAAACGAGTTCGGAGCTAAAACTCTCTCCTAGAGTTGCTCCTCAAACTCCTCTTCCAGATGGCTCTTCTACAAGTCGAGCTCCCCGCTCTGCTCGCCTCCAAAGCGGAGCTCTTCTCAAACGAGTTCGGAGCTAAAACTCTCTCCTAGAGTTGCTCCTCAAACTCCTCTTCCAGATGGCTCTTCTACAAGTCAAGCTCTTCACTCCGCTCACTTCCAAAGCGGAGCTCTTCTCCACAAGTTCGGAGCACAACTTTCTCCTAGAGTTCCTCCTCAAACTTGTCTCTCAAAAAGCTCTTCCCGACGAGATCGGAGAGCAACTCTCTCCTAGAGTTCCTCCTCAAACTTGTCTCTCAAATAGCTCTTCTCGACGAGATCGGAGCACAACTCTCCCCTAGAGTTGCTCCCTGCACTCACTTCAAAGAATGGGTCTTCCCATGGCTCTTACGAGGATCTTCCCAGCACCGCTTCTCCACTATGCGAGAGAACAAGGCAGAGGAGAGAACCCAAATGCCTCTCCTCCCCTTCCTCTTCTCCTCTTCTCCGATCTACTAGGCACGGAAGGATGGAACCCCCAAGAAACATTCCTCTCAAAACAGCCAACTCAGCACCTCGGCCAAACAGCCCTGATGCGCCGAGCCGAGGCACCGGGGTACCGACCCTCGTATATGGCAAAAAATCGTCCCGAGGCGATCTCACCGTTAGATCATCTCCAAATTCGCACTCAAGCGTGATGGACGGATCAGATCGTGCCACGTCACCACAAAACGACAAGATAACGTTTTCTCGAAACTCGTGCCTCTTGTCTCGTGATTCGCGCTACGATCGTGATCAACCGTCCAGATTGAGCCGCGTAGCCTGGATCTGCCAATCTACCAACCTACGGAGCGGTGAAAATGTGCCTCAAAATCCGTGCTCGGATTCGCCGAACAAACCAAGCAGATGAAGAGGAAGAAAGAACTAGAGGCTAACGGTCGGGGTCGGACCAGATACCCACGATCCGACCCATACCCTTCTTAGCTCATTCATTCTTCTCCTTCTTCCCCAACACTTCTCCTCTTCTCCACTGTGCGGAAGAACAAGGCAGAGGAGAGAACCCAAATGCCTCTCCTCCCCTTCCTCTTCTCCTCTTCTCCACTGTGCGGAAGAACAAGGCAGAGGAGAGAACCCAAATGCCTCTCCTCCCCTTCCTCTTCTCCTCTTCTCCACCATGCGAAAGAACAAGGCAGAGGAGAGAACCCAAATGCCTCTCTTCCCCTTCCTCTTTCTTCTCAGAAGAGCTGCCGACCCCAACGATTCGAGGTGCCGATCCGATCCGAGGTACCGAGGTACCGACCCTCGTATATGGAGAAAAATTCGGCCGATCCCATCTCACCGTCGGATCATCTCAAAATTCGTGCTAAAACATGATGAACGGCTCAGATCTCGCCACGTCTCCACAAAACGACAAGATAACGTTTTCTCGAAACTCGTGCCTCTTGTCTCGTGATTCGCGCCACGATCATGATCAACCGTCCAGATTGAGCCGTGTAGCTTGGATCTGCCAATCTACCAAACTGCGGAGCGACGAAGAATGTGCCTCAAAATCCGTGCTCGGATTCGCCGAACAAAGCAAGTAGATGAAGAGGAAGAAAGAACAAGAGGCTAACGGTCGGGGTCGGACCAGATACCCACGATCCGACCCATACCCTTCTTAGCTCATTCATTCTTCTCCTTCTTCCCCAACACTTCTCCTCTTCTCCACTGTGTGGAAGAACAAGGCAGAGGAGAGAACCCAAATGCCTCTCCTCCCCTTCCTCTTCTCCTCTTCTCCACTGTGCGGAAGAACAAGGCAGAGGAGAGAACCCAAATGCCTCTCCTCCCCTTCCTCTTCTCCTCTTCTCCACCATACGAAAGAACAAGGCAGAGGAGAGAACCCAAATGCCTATCCTCCCCTTCCTCTTTCTTCTCAGAAGAGCTGCCGACCCCAACGATTCGAGGTGCCGATCCGATCCGAGGTACCGAGGTACCGACCCTCGTATATGGAGAAAAATTCGGCCGATCCCATCTCACCGTCGGATCATCTCAAAATTCGTGCTAAAACATGATGAACGGCTCAGATCTCGCCACGTCTCCACAAAACGACAAGATAACGTTTTCTCGAAACTCGTGCCTCTTGTCTCGTGATTCGCGCCACGATCATGATCAACCGTCCAGATTGAGCCACGTAGCTCGGATCTCAAATCCGAGCTACCGACCTACCGAACAGCAAAGTGGGAAAAAATTCTCCTCAAAATCCGTGCTCGGATCTGCCGAGCCAGATGCATTAGCCGAGCGACAAGGAAGGAGAGAGAGAAACAAAAAAAAAATGCACATGGGCCGGGGTCGACCCGCTAAGGGATCTGAACCCATCAAGCCACGTCAGCATCACACCTTCTTCTCCAACATGCTGGCTTCAAAAAAAAAAAAAAAGCAAACGAAGCCAAAGTCTCTTCTCTTCTCCACCGTGCGACCAAACGAACCGGAGGAAGAAGAACCCAACTCCGAGCTCGCCAATGCCGAGCTCCTCACCGACCTCCATCATCTCCCATGTCGAACTCCTCCATCGGCAATCTCCATTATCCACGCTTCGCCATGGCCAAGTTCCAGCACCCAACACTCATCTTCCACTTGCCGAAATCCTCCACACACCGAGCTCCACATCCGCTGCTTCCGAGCGTGCATCTTCTCCTCGCTGAGCATGCATGAGCAGCCAAACCTCACCATCGAAGCTCGAAGCTTCGTCGAGCCCGCTCACGGCTGCTATCAACCTCTTCTTCGAAGCTCAGAGCCGAGAGCTCCCTCTTCATCGAGCTCGAGGCCATCTCGACGAGTCTCCGAGCTCACCGTTGAAGCTCTCTCCTTCGACAGCCGAGCTCTACTCACTTCCTCGCCGAGCTTCACAATGCCGCGTCGAACTCCCCTCGGAGAGGCGACCTCCGAGCTCTCCACGAGCGAGCTCCGAGCTCTCCACGAGCGAGCTCCGAGTCCTCCTTCACGAGCTCCGTTCGTCACCGAGCCCCACATCCGCTGCCTCCGAGCGTGCATCTCACCCTCGCCGAGCTCGCATGAGTAGCCGAAGCTCATCGTCGAGCCCTTCCTCGGCGAACACCGTCGCCTCCAAGCTCCGCTATCGAGGCCCAATGCCGAGCTCGAACTGTGCGACCTCGGCTGCGTCGAGCCACCACAGTCAAACTGCCGAAGCACCGACCCACTTCGCCGAGCTCACCATCGAAGCTCCCCACGGCACCGACCGAGCTCCCTCCGTCGTCGAGCCGAACCCAACTCCAAACGCAGCGCCACTCCAAGATTCTCGTCTTCAACTGCCGAGCTTCTCCTCTAGAAGAACCCAACTTTTCGCCGAGCCCCTCCGACGACATCGAGCACGACCCATCGCCGAGCTGCCACCTTCGTTGCCGAGCTCACATGAGCAGCCGAAGCACATCATCGAGCCTTTCCTCGGCGAACACCGTTGCCTCCAAAGCTCCGCGGTCGAGGTCCAAAGCCGAGCTCACAAAGCTCCGCTTCTCCCCTTCACTGCACCGAAGCTCCTCGCCCATCTCCTTCGTCAACTCGCCGAAGCTCCCCCTCTGTCCTCTAGCTCGAGTCGACACGAAGGAAAAGAAGTAGAGTCGAGGAAGGAGACGAGACGAAAAGAAGAAGAAGCAAAACGAAGAAGAGAAAAAGAAGAAGAGAAGGAAACAGTGCGCGCGAAGAAAAAAAAAAAAAAAAGGTGCCACGTGGCTTCGTTACACTCCTCGGCAGATCCAAATCGCCGAGCCGAAGTGCCGATCCGAAGCACCGAGCCGAGGTGCCGGGTTACCGACCCTCGTATATGGAGAAAATACTCGCCGACGCACACGATCCGTCCGATCGTCTCAAAATTCGCGTCGCGACACGATCGACGCTCAGGAACGCGCCACGTGTCCCGATCGTGATCTGCCTCACGATGCGCGCAGATCTGATCATGATAGACGGCCAGAAACGCGCCACGTGTCCCGATCGTGATCTGCCTCACGATGCGCGGAGATCTGATCATGATGGACGGTCAGAAACGCGCCACGTGTCCAGGTAATATTTAAATTATTTATTTATTTATTTAATTGTTTTTTTTATTTAAAAAATCCGAAAAAAATATTTAAAAATCGAAAAAAATTAATTAAAAATTCTAAAAATAATTATTAATTCAGAAAAAATTATTTTTAAATTCTGAAAAAATAATTATTAAATTAGAATAATTAATTAATATTTTTGATAATTAATTATTTAATTCGGAAAATGAATAAAAATTCAAAAAAAAGGGAAAAATTCAGAAAAATCTAGAAAAATCACCAAAAATCCAGAAAATATTTTTGGGCATTTTACAAGCCCATAATAACACTGTTACACCCCGAGCAAGATTCCAAACTCCCTTAAGAACACCAATAAAATCCCGTACGCCATTAGAATAGTAAACTACTCCTCAAAGGCTGATCAAACTCAGTCTTCAGGAGTGGGGGGCTCGTGATATGGCTAAAAATATGATTAAATCGGGACCGTTCACATCGGACACGAATCTTAAAGCTCAGGGGTAAAACGGTAATTTCACATACAAATGGGTCTGAAACGGATACTGGGTCTCCTTCTCACAGATCCAATAACCCGCGAACGGATCTACCTCAACTGGGTACGGGTCCCAACCCGAAACACATCCAGTCCAGAAAAGATAGAATTAGAGTTTCTGATTAATCCTAATCAACGGCTCTGATTCACATCTATCTTTTCACCGGGAATTAAGGGATTACATTCCTAATCTGATTACGAGGATTTTATGCCTTATCAGATCACAGGAATGACATTCCTTATCTGATCCCAACGGCGACTATAAATACCCCACACCCATCTCCATTAAGAGGTAATCAATCTTTCTCTAGTTAAACGCTCTTTCATAATCATTTCTGGTTACTGACTTGAGCGTCGGAGGGTGCGTCGCCGGGATCAACCCCAGTGTCTCGCACTTCCTTGCAGGTGAACGGCGGGAGTCAACGGTCAAAGCTCCGGCGGAACAGGTTAGGTTTGCTATTCAGGTTTTCCACGAACTCACAAATTCTATCTGTTTGCCCCCACACCGAATTTAGCGGCAACAGTTATGTTATCCATGGTTTCTAATAACCATTGAAGGGAACACTTCACGATAGTATTTTCTCTTATAGTAAAGAAATTAATGTTGCATATTTGCCAAGTTATTTTAGGTTGCTGGTTAGCTTACCTGTCCTACTATAGTTTGGAAGCCCAAATTGAGGCCACCAAATAATCCATCTCTCACTTACGTACACCTTAAATCAAAACCAATAAAAAAACTCATCAAATAAATCACCAAATTAAAAAAAAATAAAACAAAAAAATAAAACAATCATACCTCTCTGAACTTAAATCTCATGCACATACAAAATTCGAGTCAGCAAAAAACTGAATAATCCCCTGCACATACAAAATTAAAAATTAGAATGAGAATTCGGTTAATGAGATGAAATTAGAGTCGTCGCATCGCATATAGAGGCTCTCAATTCGGTGGAGGGTAGTCGTCGATACAAAGTCGTTTGATATTCGCGCTCGATTTGGTGGAAGGGAGTCACCGATACAGAATCAGCAGCGGATCAGATATTGGCGACGACCTCTTGATTGGGGTTCAACATTGGATTTGGATTTTGATTTGCTTTGAAATTTTCAAATTTTCAAAAAATTTCAAAATTTTCAAAATTTGAAATTTTCAATTTAAAATTTCTATTTTTTAAGTTTTATATTTTTTTTATTTTAAAATTTTCAAAATTTTTATATTTTATTAACTTTTTTATAATTTTTTATAATTTTTTAAAGTTTTTTTATTTTTTTAAAAATTTTAAAAAAGTTTTAAAAGTTTAAATTTTTAAATTTTTTTAAAAAATTTAAAAAATTTTAAATTTTATAATTTTTTAAAAATTTTTATTTTTTAGTTTTTTAAAAAATTTTATTTTTTTGTTTTTTTAAGTTTTTTTTAGTTTTAAAACTTTTATTTTCTTTATTTTTTGAATAAGGGAGAGAGAAAAAGAGAGAAATAATTAAATCAATAAAGGAGTTGTTTTTGGTGGGGGGGGGGGGGGGGGGGGGGGGAAATTTGAATTTTAGTTTTGGGGGGAAACTTTTGGAGGAAAAATGTGTTTTGTGAGGTTAGATCTGGGTCTTTGATTTTTGGGAATTGAAGGAGAGCCACTTGATAGCTTTCTTTGTGTTTTATTATATAGACTAGGTTTGCCCGTTGACGCGTGCCTATGGCACGTCTTCGGAATGGTGCACCTTGTTTGATCATATAAAATAGTTTTTGAGGTCCAGAAAATTAATTGAAGTAGCAAACATAGAGCAAAAAACATATTATACGATTTTTTGAATTATTTTTAAAGTTAATAAATTCTTAATTTTTTTAGTTTTTTAATTTTTAATTTTTTTAAAATTTTTTAAATTTCTATTTTCTTAATTTTTTTAATAGAAGAGAGAGGGAGAGAGAGGGGAAAAAATTCAAATAAATATAGGAGTTGTTTTGGGTGGGGATTTAAATTTGAGTTTTTTTGGGGGGGGGGGGGGACTTTTGGGGAGAAAATATGTTTTGTTAGGTTAGATCTGGGCCTTTAATTTTTGGGGGGATTGAAGGAGAGCCACTTGATAGCTTTCTTTGTGTTTTATTATATAGATTATTTAGCATGTACAATGCACGTTTTAATAAATATATAGTTTTTAAAGTAATATAATATAGCACGTGTGAGGCACATGTTAATAAATATATATTTTTTAAAGTAATATAAATAGTATAATGGGAGAGTTGGAGTTGTACGTGCGATGCACGTAAGTTGGTAGATATAAATAAAGTGTATAATGGGAGAGTTGGAGTTACACGTGCGATGCATGTAAGGTGATAATTTATAAATGACAACTCATCTTCTCCCATTATAATATTAGAGATTAGATATTAGAGATAGTATTTAGCACGTGCAATGCACGTTTTAATAAAAAAAATATAGTTTTTAAAGTAATATAATATAGCACGTGTGAGGCACGTGTTAATAAATATATATTTTCTAAAGTGTGCACATAAGGTGATAGATTTACAAATGACAACTCCTCTTCTCCCATTATAATCTTAGATATTAGGGATATGTTGCTTCTTGCATATCAACATTGTCGAGAATGCAAGAACTGTATTATAAAAACTGTAATCTCCTTGCTAACTGATCGTTCGTAAAGGAATGTTAATTCCTCTAGAAAATCAAACAATTTTTAGAAAGGTAGTTCCATAAATCTCTCAACTTGAATGGAAAGAAATCTCGTGAGAAGAGTTGTAGTCAGATGTAACAAGCTTTGTAAGAGAATCAACAATCATATTGGTTCATTTCCTCCTAGGAGTGTTAAATGTATTATGTCATTTTTCTCTACACATGTTTTTCCAAATTTTGTTGGGCTTTGTTTAATTCTCACTCATTCATAGACGAAAGAGTAGCTTTACTTCTTCAAAGATTTTAAAAAGGAAAAACAATATCAGAATTAACAGTCGGAAATGATAGAGGAAATGGGGTGGATGTCACTCGACATTGTCAGACTAGTCAAGGTCCAAAAATTCAACCACTATTGGTGTAGTCATAACACTCGGTAAAGAAAGCCTCTTCACCTTCTTTATTCTCATTGCAAATATTTCGTGAATATGATTACTTAAATAATCACGACAGAAGTATGATCAATCCAAAAAGAAACTAAATCACAATTCACACTTTACTGAAAACTAGTTATTTGCACACGTGCGATGCACGCCCTAAATTCATGCAGATATCACAATCTCAAACCAACCCCTAAACCCTAAAAATTGATCACTCACCCTTAATTTCCCCAGTCTAAACCAAATCAACCTAATCAGAACCCTAATCATCCAATCTAGCCCAAACAAATACCACAACTTGAAACAATACACAAAATATCATATCATAAACCCTAAACTCCAAACATCAATCTCAATATCAAACAATCTCAACACAACACACACACACACAAATCTGACTTTTCCTTCTTCAAATTCAAATAAGCTAAGTGCGCATGGGTAATCGTTTCGATGCGATCATAACACAATCATAAAATTAACATGCAATCATCAGAATCACCTTAATTAATCCTCAACTGAAGATCCCCTAATGAAGAAACAAAAAAATTGATTCAAGAAACCCATAAAAAACCAACATTTTCCCTTGTTGATGTCCTCCCTCCTCCTTTTCTGGTGTCGGACCCAGTCGGCAAGGGTGCGGAACCCCTCGTCATCCGATTTGGTATCAGCAACACCGACATCGATCTAGATCCACAAAACCCGATCTGAGAAGTTGCTGGAGTAGAACATGAACGCGAAGTTGTTACTACTATGATCACCACTTTCGCTTGGATCCATCGCCACCGCTGTTGCCAATCCTCGGTGCTCTTGTTGTAACGCCCCGAATTTCAAATAAGACCGAATTCGAGATTTCACAGGATCTTTACACTTCACTTCGTACAATCTTACAAGGAAATTAAAACTTTTCAATAATACATCAGAGTTCTTTACATCTTGTTTACACAGCAGAAGAATAAAAGAGATACAACATTGAAAATAAAATACAACTTGTACAACTTTAATAATGTAAGTCATCAACTGCATCATAACATCTTTACTTCTTCATAAAAAGACCATTACCTGCATGTTAAGCTGTGGGCACGTCAGTTACTTACAACTGACGAAAATGTTATACTCGGTCACCCTCTCTATGCCGTACATATAACGATCTCAATACTTTAACAAACCACAAATTTGGATGAACAATAAAGTGTTAAATTGTGACTACGCTAAACATGTAAGTGTATGCCATGCCTTAATGCCTAATGCGCACATTTTTTTATACTAGGATGATACTAATGCATACTTGTTCGGATTCTATGCATCCCATACTACATAGGTCCGAGGGCAAGCACCTACGTACTCCATAATAAAGGGTTCGATCCCTCGCCATAAAAACTACCCAGCAGTAAGAAAAGGTTTAGATCATTCCACGAGTATGGATCCCAGCCCCAGAGTCCACCGCTGACTGTTATAACAGATCCCTCATCGTGCGAATCATCCTGCAAGTGCCCCCTCTAGCCCCGGTATACATATATACATTGGAGTATGGCAAACTATCCGCCCGTCTAATCAAGATTCTGGAATCCACTGCTGACCCGTCATCATAATCCCGAATTTTAAAAATAAAAGCTCATCTCCTACGGAGCAACCACAGTCACGGAGTCCACTGCCGACTGGGTCTATAGCCACGGAGTTCACCGCCGACTATATAGAGGCAACCCACCTACGTTTGCCCAGGTTTACTACATCTTCACTTATGTGCCTAATTCTTAAGTTTAAGACATGAATAAATTTCCATACCTAGAATTAGTTTTACCTCCTACCAGACTTAATCAACAAAATACGAGATAGCTCCATGGCCATATCTCAAAATATATCTCAAATCGTTTCAATTCAATAGTACCGGTACCCGAGGTCTCACTAACTCTAAATCACAACTTTTTCATGTACAAGAATCCATGGGTACACATACCCTTCAATAAACATGTCTTAAACTCATTATATTCATATCTCTAACTTTTAATCAATATCTCATTTAACATCATACATGATTCTCTTATTCATCCATAAATCATTCATAATTAACAACAATAATTCTTTTCGCAAGCATGAATTCATCACTTACAATCTCATTTGAAATTTAAACTCATGAAATATACTCTAAATAACTCTTAATCAAGTATAATCTCTTCAAGAGAAATTAATTCACATAACATATTTCTTTTACTCTTCTAAAATAGTGGCATACCCTTTTAAATAATAAATTTTTAATCAAAACTTACTTTCTATCTCAATTTTTTCCCTTTTTAAATTCTCAATTATACATGGAAAATTCTGAAACTAATTTTAGTAAATCTTATTTCATTTTATAGGAATAATAGAAATTTTCCCAAATTTTTTTTATTATTTGCATTTAAACTCATTAAAACATTAAAAATCAAAAAAGTAATAAAATTTTTCGACCACAAGTTTCGAACCCGTGACCACTCAGTCAATGCCCAAGGTCTCAGCCGCTAGCCATTAGACCTAAGTGACTATACTATCATAGAGGAGAATTCGAACTCTTAAATACTAAGATTTCGGTCTGCAGCTTAATTAAAACAAAACAGAAAAAGAAGGGGGATTGTCAAGTTTTGAACTCACGACCCAAGCCTCACACGCGCTACAGTAACGTTTTTAAAGAGCCCCGACTGGCCAGTATGTCCATTGCGACTAATTGGCATAAAAAATATTACTAATCTTTTGTTCAATCTTTTTGTCATTTCATTATTTTCATAAAACTCGATCTAATCTTTTATTGGACTGTAATTTATTCGTATATATTGTGTTTACTGTCTAACAGTGATTCACTGATTTATGATCCATATTTTAGAAAATAAAAACTAACTTTCAAATAGTTCTTCTTACTAATAAACATGAATCTCAATTTAATCAAATGTAACACATACATATATTTTATAAACAATCAAAGGAGTTCAATAGTATCAAATTCACTTTTACAAAACTCATTTGCTTATAAAAAGAGGAATTTCCAACAATGGTTCATACAATCAACTATTTCTTCATTTATGTATACTAGTGCATGGCAAAATAATCAATTATTTTTTTTCTCATTTATCAACTAACAAGTTGTAATTTAATCTACTAATCATAACATGATTCACTACTATTCTCACCATGTCCAATAGAATAGATTATTCTACTTTATCATATCAAAATATAATACTCATTTATTATTACTAGCATGCATAGTTCTAAAATTAGAATGCATGAGAACACCCACCTCTATGAAGAATGAAATCAATAAGAAAGTTGGAAATAACTCCTAGCACCTAGCAAATCCTTCTCCTCCTAACAAGAACTCCTCCAAGCAAGAACACTCTACTCTCTTTCTTTTTCTTTTTCTTATTTAATTTATTTTTGGTGTGAAGAGAGAAGAGAACACTAGGGTATTTATAGGACAAGATAAAGGCCCAAAGTGCAAAATTATCAACCTAATAACTCTCTCCTTTATTACCCACTCAACCTTTCGTATTTCTAACTCCTCCCTCAAACTCTCCAAATACCCTAACTCCCAAACTCCCAACATTTCCTCTCTCCCACTACCAAAAAAATCCGGCCAACCATTTCTCCTAACCGTCCTAGCACAAGAAAGTCCCAATCCCAACTCATGCATACAATTATATTGACCAAATATACCTATGTACAAACAATTAAAAGATATGGGTATGTAGGCACAGTGGAAAGGACATTTGCTGGGTGATTCAAGCACACTGTGGGCCCTCCATTCATGTACACATTATTATCAAATTGCCATATCATCTATATACTTACTATATATATATATATATATATAAGTAAAAATTGTTTACTTTAAAATCAAAATTTTATTATACAGAAATAAAATAAATACACACACTCAAAAATTTATTTTAAAACAGATACGCTCAAATACGCGCACTGAAACACGTGCGTCGCATGTAAAAGCCGAAATACAAAAATTGATTTTATCAACGGAAAAATATTAAAGATAATAAAAATACAATATAAGAAAATTATTTATTAATTTTTATATATACTATGACGTAATTACTACGTACGTAGGAAACACGTGCATTACACGTGCAACAATTATTTTAAATCAAAAATAGGGGAAAATAAATTTTCGTTTACAAAAAGAATTTAAATGAATAAAATAGATAATTGAGACACAAAAATATCACACATAGCAGTGGAAAAATATGGAATCGATACGTGCATCGAAACCACGTAAAAGCACGTAAAAATACAAAGATTGAAATATTATATTTTAGTTGACTCAAATGGGATAAAATCAATACTGGGAATGCATAAATATTTGGTAATCAAAATGCATAGTGAAAACACGTTGCAAAATACACATGCGTAACACACAAGGGCAAAATTGTCATTTCCAATTTTGCGGGGTGTCACACTTGTCGGCGGTCGTTTTGATCTACCCTCATCCATTTCCTTCTCACATCTCATCAAGCAAAACAACCAAAACAAAAAAGCAAGATTCCTGTATCAAACCCTAACCCTAATTTGTTGATTTGACACGTAATTTAAATCAGTGCTTTTGGGATGACGAAAGGGAACGGGAAGCGAACATGAATACTATATGAAATGGAGTCATTTTTAAGGATTGAGGATTTGAATTTGTTCTAGGGTTTGTGGGAGAATTGGGGATTTGGATTTGGTCAGAAAATGGGGGAGGAGTTGGATTGAGATTTGAGCTGGAATTGGATCCATAGTTGGACTTTTTTTACCCCTAATGACACTAACTTTTATTATTTATGAGTGCCACCTTTGTAAATAATTGTAAATAAATTTGAACTTTGAGGTTATTATGGCAACTGACAACAGTTGAGCAAATGAATGGTTAATATAACTTTCACTTAAATTTGTGTGGTTAAGATTACATCAATCAAGTTAGTTTGTCTGCAAATTGTGTTGGTTTGTCTACAAATGACACAATTCCAACTCTCACATTACAGTATTATAGACTTGAACAAACAAACAAACAACATGAAGTAAATAAAAACACAATATATTTTATCTACTCCTGGGCGCACAATTCTATTAGGAGTTATTGGATTAATACGATTTTATTTACTATTTAAAAATAGATGAAAAAAAGTATATATACCAGCTTTTACTAATGTGCAAATGTATGTGTTTATTCTTTAACCAATGTTCATGCAAATTCCATCTGGTTGTATATCATACAGTAATTATCCACATGTTCCACTACTGAATCCCTTTCTCCCAGCATCATGTTAATGAATTTCTTCAAGTGAAGAATTTGATAAGATGCCGACGGTTTCTCACACATATCCGTGAGAGTCTCCATAGCATTATTTGTAGTTTTTGCCTTAGTGATATGAAAGAACGCTTTCCTACTCAGTGCTAACTAAATCTACCCAAGCTCCTTCTGATCCAAACGATCTCATGCTGCCATGAGCATCGCATCCTTGTCTACATCTTCCGGCTTCTCATCAAATAACGGACCATCTAGATCTTTCTGATGAAGATACATTATCATATGGATCTTCCACATTGCAAAATCACTTCCATCGAATCTCGACTTTTGACTTGCTATCAGCCATCACGAAACCCTAAGCTCTGATACCACTTTGTAGTGCCCAACAAACCCCACAATGGCCTTGATGCACTAATAACTAGATTTAATTACAAACACAAGATCCTCACGAACACTAGAACAAACAATATGCAGAGGTAACCAACGCTTCTTGCTCAAGAAATACAAATATACAAAAGATATCTCTTTATAATATCTTTCTAACACCTTTGACAACACGACACAAGAACTCTCTTCAAATTGTTTCAGTTATGTTACAGCTAAACCCTAGAGTTTACATCTATATTTATAGTCTCAAGTAAACCCTAAAAGATAAATACAAATCGCCCCAAAAATCGATCCAAACCTGCAACCCATTTTTGTGTTCTGCACCCAATGCAATCGACTGCACAAGACAACTTGCCAAGTTATAGGAGAAACTCGGTCGACTACAAACCCGACAATCAACTACCCCGTTGGTTGACTGCCACTCCAATGCAGTCGACTGCCTTGTTGTTGCTGCTTCTCTAATTATTGTTGATGCTTCATGTCTTCTGTTTCTCCAACTCTATATGCAGTGTATTGGGTCATAAATCCTAACATTGAGAAAATAATACGTCTTAGACATTGACTACGGAAGTAGTTTGAGAGAGAGTTTGGGGGTTTCTTGAGAACAAAGGCAGAAATAAGGGGAAGAATTCATGATTTAGAGATTACTAAAGAAACTCGTGACCTTTTGAGAACCAAATACGAGGACCTAGCAACTCTTAGGGAAGAGCTGAATAAGATTGGTCAAATGGAGGAATGTTATTAGCACCAACGATTAAGGGGAAAATGGCTTAAAGAAAGAGATGCCAACACAGCATATTTCCATAAGGTGGCAAACGCGAGGCATGGAACTAATGTAATTGTGGTATTTCAAGAGGGTGAGGAGTGGATTCCTTAGGGACCAAGACATCGCGAGCATAGTGAAGATACATTTTGAGGATTGTTGGGAAAGAAAAAGAACTTTCGTCGCTCCCTTCAGGATGATTTCTGGGAACATTCCGAGGTCCCACACCCAAGTTTCCTAGAAAATCAATTTGGCGAGGAGAATGTTTTGCTGCCGATCAAGGGATTGGGTCAAGTTAAGACACCCAGGCGATATGGTTTCCCTATTATGTTTTATACACACTTTTAGAATACCATATATCGGGACCTTATGGATATCTTTGAGGAGTTCTACAGGGGGGAGGATACCATCAGTCAGTTGAACTTTGCAATAGTAGCACTGAATCCCAAGAAGGAAGATGTGGCGTGTGTGGGGGTTCTGCATCCTATCAGCTTGCTCAATGGTTCATTCAAGATCGTAATCCAAGTAATAACAAATTGGTGCCAGTCCTACAAGAGATAGTCCACAGTTTACCGATAGGGTGAACCCGGATTTAAAAATTGATCCTAAATTCGAACCATTATTAAATTTTCCATCAAATAATATATACAAAGCTTCTAATGAACCACAAATTTATTTACTTGCACAGTCTGCATGCATTCAGCTTCAGGATCTGTCGTATATGCGCTAAAGTCTCAGTGGTTTGAATTAAATGTCATGTACAAACAAAATTTACAATAATAAAATGATTCTCAAATAAATACAAGTTTTAACAAAATCAACCTCCTGAAATAACCTCCTCTTGGCCTCTCAATCACGTACAATTTCCTACACATTCGTCACTTTATATCTGTAAAAATATTAATTAAGGAAGGGTGAGCAAACCACACGCCCAGTGAGTTCGACCTTACTTCAGTAGTGGATCGGCTTATATAAATACATAACAACACTTTTAAATTCCAAATATACGATGCCAATATATCGTAAATCTTATTGGATTCAAGAGGTAGCCTCCATCGAACTTAGGAAGTGGCACTTAAATCTACGTGGCATTTAGGTCTGTCATCCAAAACAATAACAATAACCAAGTGATCGAAACAATCTCAATTAATCGATACAGAAAATAACATGTCTAATCAAAATGCATGCATAACAAAAATATATAATAATTCAAAAAATGCATATACATATATGAGCATGAATGAATACTACAACTAGTATGGAAAGTGCTATTGAAATAGAATTGATACACACAAAAATACGAATTCCTTCTCATCCTTGCCTCAAAATCCAGATTCTTTACGATCATCACCATCACCTGACCTCCTCCAATTTCCTCTCTCATCTCACTGTTTCAACTTATAATCCCCACTCACTCAAAACTAACTAAAGTCACAAGCCATTATGTATTGCTTACCGAAAGGAAAAGATATTTTGAACTTCACTTACAGCTGTAACTCAAAGGCTGGTTTCATTAGCTGGTTTTGTTTATACTAAGAGAAGAAGAAGCTAGGGTCACATGTATATGTGGACACATTCATATGCTCCCAAATGCCCCTCTGCCATGCTAACTTCAAAACAGCCACCCTTAACCCTACTCAAAGGTGCAACTAGATTCAATGACTACATTGTCTACGGCGGCTGCTAGGGCTCCACAAGGGAGTCCAACCTCACCTACCGAAGGCCCATTGCATTGTTTGTCTCCAATAGATGGCAAGTGGATTAATGTGATAAGCAAAACAATTAGAAGGGCTAACAAGAAGGTTATGACTTCCACTCGAATTGTGAAAATCTACCGAAAGTGGGAAAAAGCCAATTCCTTGTTTCAGTTGTGGAGATTTGGTCCACATTAGGATTGAATGCATGAAGGAAGTTCATTGCTTAAAATATTTGAAATGGGGTCATATGTCCTATATATGTTTGCACTAATGTATTGCCTAATCCTGTTGATGAGCAAAGAGAAGTTCTAAAGGGAAGGTCGCCAGAAAACCCGACACTTATCAAGCTAGTCAGCAGCTTACCTATGGTCAAACAAGAAGAGCAGTGGCTACAAAAATGGTGCGGCTTTGCTACTAAGTCAGGAAGACCTTCAGAGAATCCCGTTTTGGAAGCCCTCTCTACTAAGTGGCCAATGAGGGGTCATCGTGAGTGGTTCATCAAAAGAATTTACCACTTTCAATTCCTTATTTCCTTCCCTTCCCCAGAGAAATTCTCAGATGTTAATTCTATGGAAGAAGTGGATTTCGGCCATTTTAACAGAAAGCAAGCATGCATAAAACAAGTCAAGAAACACAAATGAGTATGATGATTTCTAATGCATACTTTTCGGATTCTATGCATCCCATTCTATATAATTCAGGTGCAAGCCCTTATAGTTCTCCACTTTATAAGGTTCAATCTCTCGTTATGCAACTAGCCTAATACAGTGATTACTTTAAGATTTAGATTATTCTGTGAGTATCTAGTGTCATGCTCCGATAATTCTTGAGAATCAACTTCTCACCGCAAGTGATTTTAGGTACACTCCCTCACACCACAATAATTTTGGAAATTAAAACCCACACTGCAAGCCAAATGGTACTCATCACACGAATATCCCACGAGCATCGCCTCGATCCCAATAATTCTCAAGATACATCCCACACCACAAGTGATTACACCCCGATAATTCATAAGATCATCTCCCACCGTAAATCATATGAGGCCCCCCACCTATGTTTTCTCTCATTTCAGCACAACTCCAACTAGTGCTTGTCCTTATGTTTATCATTATTAATTAAATCACAGTCCCCCCTAAAGTTGATGTACCCAACCGAACTTAACCCTACAAAACCTAGAACAAAGGCCCCACAAGCCCACTTCCTTAAAATCTCAATTTGCTGGCACACTAGGGTCCCACTCAACCTTTTGGGTCTCACAACTCAAGATACTATCTCAATCTCCTATTTCAATCACATAAATTCAAAATCAACTAACTCACAATGAGGATTTCCCTCAAACTAATAGTCAACCAAAATACCTCCATGTACATACCATGTCCACATAATTAGTTAAGAAACTAAAACTAAACATCAATTAAATTGAAATTTTACATCTTCGAAATAGTAGAAAAATCTGAAATGTGATACTCTTGGAATTCGAGAATATTTACTTTCTAAAACCACAAAAAATCTGAGCTAAATTCTATTATAAATTGAAAATATACACTCTCTGAAAGTAGTAAAGTCTGAATCTAATTACTTTGGAAAACTGAGAATCATCGTTTGCAAATTCGGAGAAACATTCGTTCAAACAAAAGAAAAATACAGTAAAACATGGAGTAAAGAGTCCAGTCATGGCAAACGACTGACTGCAACAGTACAAAAGGCTGCAGTCGATCGACTTTAGTCGAATGGCAGATAGCCAATCGCTGCAGTCGACCGACAGGCCAGTAGTGTAACGCTGCAGTCGACTGCGGGGTCGACTGACATGCAGTCTGCAGCAACCCATCTGACAAATTTGAAATTCTCTTATACTGATATATATATATATATATACATGGATACCTATGATGAAATCTATAGTTTAACAAGTGCATCTTGTCCAATCTATCTCAGTTCGTATATCAATCAAATCCATCCAAAAACAAAACTTCACAAAAATCTCAACTCTGAAGTCTTCGACCTGCAACTGCAGACCCAAAACTTCAACCCCATTTTTAACATATAAGACTTGATTTCCCCCCCCCAAAATCCACTTTATACAATCAATATACACAAACACGTTCATTGTTTATCAATTTGCTCCTACTTATTTGTTTCTAATTCAATCGATGGTCAAGTTTTCTCATCCGAAGGTTCAAAACAGAGCATAGCAGGGAAAATTAGTAAATACCACATCCACATCTATACATACGCATATTATTTCATACCAATCTCAATGAAAACCTATCTCCATAGGATCAAACAAGTGTAATGTACATGAAAGCAAAATTTTTGAGTACTACCAAATCTCTATCATTCTTAAACAGTCTATACATGAAAATCACTCATCAATTTATGTTCTTATTCATGAAAGATGTTATTTTGACTACTTATTCATTGAGATTCATTCTCTAATAGATCTACATCAAGTTTTATGATCATACAAAATCCTAACATATATCCTACTTGATCAATCATCATATTCTACAAAAATCAAGATATAAGAAGTACCACTCACCTCAAAGAAGACCAATTGAAGGATAATAATAAAAAGAAAGAAAAGTTCATCCTCCTCCTTGCGAAAGCTCGAAGGATCCAAGCCTCCAAAACTCCAAGAAATAATAAATGAGATAATATTTCGTGAACAGAGTAAAAGAAAAGCTGTTGTTGTTCTAATATAGGTCGGGGGTCTGGCTTTTAGGGTTTTACGAAGATCTTACAAAAATATCCCTTAAGAAAATATATTTGTACATATATAGATCTTTCCAAATCATTAGTTAAATAAAATCAAACCAATTAGAGTAAAAATCTAATCCTAACTCCTCTAATCTGGCCAGTCCTCATGTGCAACCCAGAAAAATTAAATTTCAAAAAATTGCCTCCAAGTGGCAATTTTACACAAAAGTCTCTCACTTTGAAACATTTGCAAACATGCCATAAATTATTCATAAAAATTTAGAAATTTTAGAATTATTATCTACTAATAAAGATTAGATTTTTTCAAATAAATTCTTTTGACTTTTTATTTCCCAAGAAAAATATTTGCACGTGTTTTGCAGATGCAAAAATGATAAATTTCATTAAAAAGCTTAATAAATCACAAAAATTCATTCCAAATCATTTATTAATTCCAAAAACATATTAAAATTTTTTAGGATGTTACAGTGATGAGTGTTTAAGAGTGTGGAATTTGGTGGGTTGGGGATTAGGGATTTAGATGACATGAATCGGGCTCTCATGTGCAAATGGTGGTGAAAAATTCATATCCAGAAAGATATACGTGGATGCACTACATCGGATAGTGTAAGATAAGGAGGAAGGTCAAATTTGGGGGACAAGTTAGGTGTCGCTTTCATTCATCTCTATGGAAGGACATCGTTAGGGTTGGAAATTTCTTTTATAGTCAAACTAAGTGTATAATGGGTAATGGGTAATGGGCATGATACGCAATTTTGGAAGGATGTGTGGGTGAGTTATAATACATTAGAATCTCTATTTCTAGACCTCAATAAATGGACGATGTATAGGGATGCACTAGTGAGGGATTATTGGGGTAGGTCGGGATGGAGGTCACGATGGAGAGAGGATGCGCCTACCTACATCATTTATGATTGGCATCGATTGGAGGAGATCATACTTGAGAGAGGGGTAGACCAGATGGGGAAGGGGAAGGTACATGAGTTTGGAAGGGAGGAGGGGAACAAAACATCTTCATAGTAAGGGCAGCATACAAAATGCTTAATGATGGGGGAGTCAGAATCATCACCAGTAGACACTTGGAAGACGGCAACACCATTCAAGGTGCAGGTTTTCATTTGGCTAGCCTTGCAGGCTGCCATTCTCTACAAAGACAACATGCAAAAAAGAAATCTTATTCAGGATTGGTCATGTCCAAGACAATGTGCAGAACGAGAGACAACTCCTCACATTCTTTTTACGTGTTAGAGAGCGAGACAGACTTAGGAGATAGTATGTCTAGGCAAGGCCGACACTGGCCCTGTGCAACCTGTGCGGTTGCACGGGGCCTATTAATAGTGAGGGCTCATTAATTATTATATAAATTATGAAGAAGTTCCTCTTTTTATATCAAAATAATAATCCATCCTCTATCTTTTGAATACATGTAGATCCCTCCTAAATACTCAAATTTCTATATACCTCTAATTATCAATTCTTGCACTTGGATCTTTTCTTATTCCAATTATAAATAAACGTCTCAAAATATTGGGATATTACAATTTTCATCTGTAAAATTAGTATTGAAATATATAAAGAAGACCCAATTTTTTCTTTCTGCACAAGGACCCTATAAATCTCAGGATCGGCCATGTTTCTAGGGTTCGGGGTTTTTGAGTATTCGAGATCTGTTCATGATTTATGGGGCGATTGGCAGGATCCTAGAATTAAGAGAAAGGACAGAGAGGCTTGGGAAATTTAGATGGAAGTTAATTTGTCGTACTTATGGCTTGATAGAAATGCATGCGTTTTCGTAATTTAAACTCATTCATATCATGTTTAGTTCATCAAATTTTCAATCTTATAAATTCTTGGGCAGGCATACTCGGGCGAGGAAGAGGTCGAAGCCAGATGGTGAGAAGACAAGTGGTAGGAGAAGGCAGTGATGGGAAAGTAGAATAGAAGAAGACATGAGGAACGAGGGGAGGGCACTGCGGTGGTGCGTGGCAGTAGAAACCAAGGTTCGGGTTAGACTGTCGTGAGCAGAGGAGAAGCCACCAGTGAACTTCATTGTGTAATATTTAGTAGTTTGTTTTTGTTTTTAGCTGAGTGTTTTGGTGTGTAGTTTCATTTTGAGGAGTCCCAAACTTGGTGGAGGGCCATTGATTCGGCTTTATTTGTATCTATGGCTACTTGATGTTTCGTTAAAATTATCGTTAATGAAATTGGGTGACTAGGTCACCTTTCCGACTTAAAAAAACCATCAACTCATAGACCTCTATTGTTGGGTTTGTGTCTTGCATACTAGGTTTAATGTGAAGAGAATTCGGTGAAGTGAGAAGATGTTCGAAGCGAATTTGAAAGAAGAAATGAGCAGCAGCAGCAGCAGGGAGCACTCGACTGCATGGAATTGCAGTTGACCACAAAGCTCTCGAGTTGCTCTATAACTTGAGAGCATTCAAATACTTTTTGGAGCAGTCGTTCGCAAGTAAGCAGCGACATCAATTGGGCCAGTTATGAGTAAATCTGTTTGAGCCCAACTTCTTCTCCAAGTTAGATCGTACGGCTCTTATCATGTGGCTTACTCTTGAAGACTACATCCTAGGGATCTCTAGATCTCTATATAATATTGTAAAGGCCTCCATTGAAAGGTTTGGCAAAAGTTTTGAGTACTTCATCTTAGAGTTTTTCATTGTAAACAACTGAATATCTTCTAGTGAAGCAAATAGGTTCTTGGTGAGAGTGATTGTAACCTTGTATCTTCTCTAGTTGAATAATATCTCGATTATTTCTCCCGAATTTGGCGAAGCCGAACCAGGACAAAATTGTATGCTTGTGTGTTTGATTTGGTCTACTTTTGCTTGGTTGTTCATTGGATCAGTTGTCGCATAACTCAGTAAATCCTAACAAGTGGTATTATAGCTTCAAGTTGTTCCCTACAATTTTTTCCCGCTATTCGTGGTTGCTCAAGTTCCTTGGAGAATATGATAGATTAGAGTTTCATGAAGATTAAGCAATTGATAGTAAGATCAACTTTAATCTCTGGAAGGTGAACATATACGACACATTGGTTCAACATGGCTTGCATCTTGCCCTAGAAAGAGATAAAGGGAGGTCAGTCGGTATGAAGAAAGAGAAGTGAGATAGGATTTGTTCAAAAGAATTGAGTTTTATACAGGTGGCATTGATGAACGACGTCAAGTGCAACTTCCTTGAGGAGGGAAGCACATCGAGTATGTGGGTGAGACTCAAAGTTGACAACATGAAATCGTCATTTCTGTATCGGATGTACTAAAAGAGAAAACTATTTTATATTTAGATGAAGGAAGGTTCCACTCTTCAAGATCATAAAGTGAAATTTAATAAGGTGTTATATGATTTGAGGGCGATAAAAGCAGATGATTTAGGCAAAAGAGGGTAAAACTTTTAACTTGATAAATTCACTTCCAGATTCGTACAAACATTTGATAACCACCATGCTACAAGAAAATCTACAAAGGAGAAGCTTTCGGTTGTGGTTGTGGTTGTGATCAAGAACTTGAAGGATGATGAACTTAAGAAGGAGACTCAGAGATCGACGTCTACTTCTATGAGTTGCATGGCAGTGGGCGGAACTTCAATTGAAAGTGATAGTGCGCATAAGGGTGGAATCCGTTGCCACAATTGCAGAGGGATCGAGCATTACAAGAGGGATTGTTACAAGTTATTGAATCAAAAGGGTGCCAACATAGTCAGTATCGCTGATTCAGGTGATAACTTATACTGTATTCTTGTTTCAAGTATATATGTGGATTCTGGCTAGTTTCCTGATTTTGGTAGTTCTTCTCATATTTGCTCCGAGAGGGATGTATTTTCTACTTACAAGTCTACAACAATTTTATTGTGTGAGAACCCGGATTGGTGAGATTTTGTATGTAGTGGATAAGGGAACAATTCAGATAGAGATGCCAGATGGAAAGAGGTTCACATTGGAGAAGGTCATGCATGTTCCTATGATAAAACATAACCTGATATCATTGAGAACTCTGGAAGCATGGGGTTGTAGGAACACAACTCTCAGTTTGGGAAGGTCGTCGTAAGGTGATGAAGGGAAGGATGGGTGTTCAACAAAAATGTTAGGTTTCGAGGGTAATCTCAGATTAAATACACAACAAAAAAATTATAAAAAGATATCGAAACATAGCCAAGGATCCATGTAAAAACCATAAATCGTGTTTAGGAGTTATACCTTGAAAACGGATCTGCTGTCTCCACAGTATGTCGATCACAATACTACAATATTGAGATGTCTCTACGGTATCTACACAAACGAATCAAATCAAGCTTTTCCTCACGCCGCGGTGCTAGCTACGGAAAGAGGATGTTCCTCACGACCTCTCTCTTTCACAATTTCTGTGATGGCTAGAGTTTTTTCAACTATATCTTTTCCACGGATACATAACATATATATAGATGTAGAAAATCAACCCTAAGAGAGTAATGAGGCTGTTGGGCTCACAATCTGACCTAGGTCAGCTTCGTGTGTGGACCTTTAAACTTTAGTTGACCCATTTAATCTAATTAATTGTCCAACAATGTCAGAAGTCCAAGTCTTACTAGGATTCTCAATTAAATTCATCTCATAAATTTAAATCCAATTTCGATCCATTCGAAGTGTGTGACCCTGTAGGTTCCCATTACATTGATAGTAATACTAAAATCATATCTAGTGTTACAAACAGTGAGCGGTATCTAGCAATACATCACTGCTACTCAAGTAACGGGAATGCTAGTGATTTGACATAACATATCCGTGACAAATGTTACCATGTAGTCTAGTCCTTATGTCCAGATATCTAATTGACCACAAGGCATAGAGCGTGTCACCCTTGTATAGTTTAATCTTTGGTTTCTTGATGTCCGAGTAGACTTACTAAAATAAATGAGCTCAATATTTCATATTGACTCATTTGAGCACAACCATGCATTTTGTAGTCTCACTCAATCAAGGGGTCGTAGATATCGCTTCTGTTATGTAAGAGGGAAAAATCCTATCAAAGTCACTCACATCCCTCTGCATGATTTGTAGTATATTCAATAGTCGTGTAATTCCCATTTTGTTTGTGCTGAATTATATTCCTTTCTCTCATTGTATTATTGTAATTCTATTTTCAATGCAAATTTTCAATTCTTCTGATGAACCTAAGTTGTATCTTCAATTTCATCATTTTTTGAACCCAAATCCTAAGGCCAACCGAGCCCAATATTACTATTATTATTTTATTTAATCTTGAGCTCAACTATTGAAGCCCAATCTTTAACCATCCTATTGTTGGATCTCTTTTGGATGCCCAAACAAACCCATTAACTCAAACCCAATTCCCCTACTACCTGCCTATTGACCAGATCAAACCTCTCTCTCACGTTCCCCCTCAAATCTCTCACGTTCCCCCACTAATCATAACTGCCACATTAATCCCCTGATTCTCTCTCCTTCTTCTTAATCTCCACAACAAACCCCCAACTCTTCACCTTCTTTACTATGCAACCCCAACCCTTCACCCTCTTCTGCTGTGCAACCCTCCATCTTCTCCCTCATCACCACCCACCGAAACCCACTGTCCTCTTCATCGCTCTCCACCGTCGCTGCTTCCCGCTACTCAACCCGACCACCCCTGTCGACCGCACTCCACCATCGACCTCATCCTCGAACACCTCATCCCGCTGTTGTCCCTCGTCGCCTCATCTTCCACCTCGTCCCCTTCGTCATCACCGCAATCCCCTACTTTGAACCCTCGCCCTGTTCCCCTCACCCTCAGCCCTGCAGTTATCCCCGTCGACTGCATGCTCATCCTCAATGCCCCTGCCTCGAGCTCCACCGCAACAACCCCCTAGCATCCCAATAGGCGATCAACCATCACCATCCTCGTCATCCCCACCTTTTCATTGCCAGTGTCATGCCCCGCTTCCAAAAATACGGAATATAAGTACATGACATTGGCCCAGCGAATGACTAACGTCACCCATAAGCTGTTTATTCGATCAACTCAACAATATAATCAATACAGAATAATTGCGCATGTAATAATAATAATCTCATGAACAATAATACTTGGAATGAATCAATACAAAATATCCAAACACAATAAACCAACGTCTGGAAACAATAATAAAATTCGGGACAAAAGTCCAATACAATAATAATCCAATCACAAATAATAATAAGTCTCAATACAATAAGTTCAATAAAATAATAAGCAACTAGAAAGCATTAAGTCCTCAGAATTTTCGTTCTCCTTTTCCAGCATGAATTCTCCTTCATTACCTGTGTACACTTCATCTAAAAAGATGAAAAAAATTGTCCTTAGAGCAAGTTATGGACATCAAGTAGAGAAAGTAAGGAACAATGGAATAACGATATAACAATGAATTCAATGGATCAATAAGAATCAATAACATGGAACGATAGCAATAATCAATATCATGGTAAACGATGTAATGGTATATACAATGGTTCAATATTCGGTAACAATAATCAATGATTAATAACACTTAAACAGTATTTGGTATCAATAGGAACAATGATGTACAATATGCAATGTCGATGTTGTGTCAATCCTTATGTCTATTAATCATATTAATCCTAACTAATGCATGTACTACTGCATCCCATACTACATGTTCGATGCATACAATCAATTTTATTTAGACTGAATGGTGAATCCTATAAATCATGTGTCGGTACGATAATCACTGATACGATACGATATTGTTGCGTGATACATTATGATAATTCACTAATTCACTGATACGATACATTGATATGATTCATTGATGCAATACACGAGAGATTGGGGTACCGTAGTCAGCTCTCTGTAGATTTTTGATTTTGATGACTACCACACGATGCACATATGTTCTATTTTACATATCTCTTGCAGTGTGTACTTAATGCTTTTAAGGCTCAAGATCAAGATACAAGACAAGGAAGCATTTTCAATATTCATGATCAAGATACAAGACAAGGGTTATTCAGAGCTTCAAAGATTCTCAAAGTGATCAGCTCAAAAGAGTGTCTTGTAAATTTATTGTATTTTTTGATATGTCTTAGAAATTTTGTAATAGCCTTAATGCCCACACTCACACATCCCGTAGGATTAAAATAAAGATTATTAAAAATCAAAATGTCAAATTCAATCTTGTATAAGTTCCGCTGTCAAAGTACCAGTCGACTTACTTCGATAAGCAGTCGAATGTTCAAGTACGAAATAATCTGAACTTACTCAAGCTCTGACCAGTCGACTCCTTTGGCAACCCAATCGACTGTTCCAGCAGTTTTAAAATTTTTTTGAAGTTTAAAAAATTGATTTTCAAACTCAATTTTTTTTCTGCTGTTTGTTGGCAGTTGGTGAACCGTTTTCCAACGTTCTTGGAGTTCTTACTCTATAAATAGAGTTCAGAATGAACTTGGAAACGGTTACCCAATGCTTTTATAAGTCTTTGCTTTTATTTGATAAAAAGAACTTAAAACTTTCAAGTACTCTCATTCTTTAGACTTGGTTCTCTAATTTCAATCTTGTATAACAACGATTAAGTTCAAGACTACAATTAGAAGCTGACTTATAGCCTTTATACAAAAAGCACACTAAAAAATCAAGGCTTTAGGTGTTGTAATCTTCTATTTCTTTGTTGTTTCACTCTCTAGCTGTGAGAGTGGTCCTCTCGGTTGGAGAGAAGGGCTCTTGGTGTAGAGTCAGTATTCACTCTAGGTTGTAGAGTGGGGTGTTGCTCTCTCTAGTGGTGAGATATGTCTACGGGTTTGGCATAGTTGTTGCCCAAGGTCGTAGGTTATGCTTGTATTTTTTTCAAGAATAGTGAAAAATCTCAAGTGGGTTGCTTGGGGACTAGACGTAGGTCGGGATGACTGAACCAGGATATATCGTCGTGTTAGCATTGCTGATTCTCTGTGGTTTGATTTCTCTAACTTGCAATTTTAATTTCGTTGCACTTTATTGTAAGTCTGTGTTTGATCAATCGACTGGTTCCTTTATTAAGTCGACTTAACAGACTCGCTGTTCTTCAGTTGATTAACTCTATTTTATCTGGCGTTTCAGTCGACTGGTTTTGCTTTCCAGCCGACTTAACAGTTGCAACAAGTTTAAATTATTTTTTTATTTTGTACATAACACTATTTACCCCCCTCCCCTCTCTCTCTAGTGTTATTTGCCTTGCATACAGGATCCAACACTTGGTATCAGAGCCTGGTTAATCGCAAATGGCATCAACTTCAAATACAAATCAATACCACGAAGGTCAATCTACACAAAGGCCGCCTCTCTTTGATGGAACAAACTACAACTACTAGAAATGTAGAATGAAAATTTACATACAATCCATCAACTATGAGATTTGGAATATGACCAAGACGGAGTATACAGTGCCTACTCTTCCCTATGCTCAATGGAATGACGATATGAAGAGTGATACCATGAACAATACAAAGGCGATGAATGCTCTCTTTTGTGCACTTACCAAAGAAGAATTCAACTTTGTGTCAAATGCAACAACGACATTCCAAATATGGCATACTCTCGAGGCAACACATGAAGGTACAAATAAGGTCAAAGAATCTAAAATTTCTGTTCTTGTTCACAGGTTCGAAATGTTTCGAATGAAGGAGAATGAAAATGTATCGGAGATGATAACAAGATTCACCGACATCATAAATTCCCTTGTGGCTCTTGGCAAAACATATGCACAAGCAGAGATGGTGAGAAAGATTCTTCGTGCCCCCATATGGGAAAAGAAGACTACCGCAATTGAAGAAGCCAAAGATTTAACACAACTTTTGCTTGAAAATCTTGTTGGAAATCTAATGGCTTATGAAGTACAATTGGAGGAGCTCAAGAACAACTTAGAATCGCAACAAGCCAAAAAGAAAATTCTTGCTTTCAAGGCTATGTCTTTCTTTCCCAGTTGACTGATGATACTTTATAAAACAATTTTTGGATTCTTTTTTTTTCCGAATGTCGTGACTGTGTTTAGACTTTTTATTGTCTGAATCATCACTTGTTGGAGTTTCTTTTGATCTTCTTAGACCCGACCCGGTCTACTTTTAACTCTCTATGTGATCTACACCATCAATCCATCCTCTCTTTTAATCTCCACCCTTAATTATTTGTAAAAACCCAAGCCTCCTTTCACTTTCCTCTTTTTACTTTTTACTCTTCTTCAAACTCAAGACCAGACGGCTACTGCTGTGAAGTTGTTTTTGGGTTTCTTTTGCTCTCGCGCTTGTTGATTGGAGTTGGCAACTCGATCTTTTTATCTCGGAGTTCCTTCTACTTTGATCCTCAACTAGCTTCGTTTTCTCTCTTTGTTGTTGGGTACATTTGTTCTTTGTGTTTTTCCTCTTATCTATTTAGGTCTTTTAGATTAGTCTATTTTCTTCATGCCGAAATCCAAAAGATCTATGTCTGCCCATGTTGAGGAAGAACAAACTCATCCAAATTATCTTCAGTATTTGAGGAATCCTAGTCTAGTTGAAAAATATTTTATCATTTGCCAACTAGTTATTTTTCCTGGAAGATTTATTAACTTTCCTGATTTGGATAAATATCCTATTGCTCCACTTTTTCAACAATGTGGATTGTTTGATCTCTTATCTTTAGTCAATCAACCCTATTACTACCGCAACTTATTTATTTGTTTTTTACTAATATGAATGTTGCTAATAATGATGATGGTGATGTGATTACTATCACTACCTTTGTTAAAAATGTGAGGATCAAATTGGATGATAAGACATTAGGACAGATTTTGAACATTCCTTTTGATGGGTTAGATTTAGGTGAGATTGAACTTGATGATCAATCTATTTTGTCTAAAAAATTTCTTCCCAACCGTGGTCCTCCAATGACCAATAAAAACATCACCCCACTTGCAAAATTTGTTGCACGAATTTTGTCATATAATATTATCCCTAAAACGGGAAGTTACGATCAATTTTCGTATGAATTACAAGCGGATGTGTATGCTATTTGTGGGAATATTCAAATCAACTGGAGTTATGTTATATTTAGTCGTCTCCACAAAGCTGGCTCCTCTTTTCTACCTTATGGTGCTCTTCTCACTCATGTCTTTAACAACGTTAAGGTAGATTTAGATTCAGAGTCTAGTGCTGTGTCTCGTTTTGAATCTTTTAATCGAGCCAGTCTTGCCCATATGAAATTACTTCATACTCCTCCTACTTCACCTCCTCGTAATGCGCCACCTATACCTTTAGCCACTTCCATTCCCCATCGTTCTTCGGCATCTAGTTCGTCTTCTAGTGCTCGTCCTAGGGCTAGTTTTTCTCATCCTGAGAGCCTTTATACGTCTGTAAACTATCTTATAGACCGTCAAGATCTCATTTTGGGTCGACAGGATTCTCTTGAGGCTAATCTTGCTAACCTCACTCAGATGTTTGTTCAACAGTTTCCTCAGCCTAGTCCTGCCTCCAACAGTGACGAAGACGACGATCGAAGTTGTTTTTCTTTCTTTTGCATTATGTTTTCTATGTTTGTAAGATTTTATCTTTTGAATTATGCACAATATTTGGCTATTTATGTAAACCTTTATGTTTCTCTCTTTGGATTGTCTTTTATGGTCTATTGTTTATATATGAATTTGGCTTCGCTCTCTATTTTTATTGATGCCAAAGGGGGAGAAGTTTTTTCATGCTTGGTTGTGTACATGCTTTATGATATTGTGTATCTTATTTTTATTGTTGTGTGCATATCTTATTTTATTTAGGGGGAGCAATCTTAAATTGTTTAGTTATGTTCAGGAGAAGCATGTATTCTATATTGTTTAGTTATTGTGTTGTCATCATCAAAAAGGGGAAAATGTAGATTCTTGATTTTGATGACTACAACACGATACACATGTGTTCTATTTTATATATCTCTTGCAATGTGTACTTAACGCTTTCAAGGCTCAAGATCAAGCTACAAGACAAGGAAGCTTTTTCAAGAGTCAAGATCAAGATACAAGACAAGGGTTATTCAGAGCTTGAAAGATTCTCAAAGTGATCAGCTCAAAATAGTGTCTTGTAAATTTATTGTACTTTTTGATATGTCTTAGAAATCTTGTAATAGCCTCACACATCCCCTAGGATTAAAATAAACATTATTAAAAATCAAAATGTCAAATTCAAGCTTGTATAAGTTCAGCTGTCAAAGTACCAGTCGACTTACTTCGATAAGTAGTCGACTGTTCAAGTACGAAACAATCTGAACTTACTCAAGCTCTGACTAGTCGACTCCTTTCGCAACCCAGTCGACTGTTCGAGCAGTTTTGACAATGTTCTGAAGTTTAAAAAATTTATTTTCAAACTCAATTTTTTTTTCTGCTGTTTGTTGGCAGTTGGTGAACCGTTTTCCAACATCCTTGGAGTTCTTACTTTATAAATAGAGTTCAGAATGAACTTGGAAAAGGTTACCCAATGCTTTTATCAACTCTTTGCTTTTATTTGTGAAAAAGAACTTAAAATTTTCAAGTACTCTCATTCTTTAGACTTGGTTCTCTAATTTCAGTCTTGTATAACAGCGATTAAGTTCAAGACTGTGTTTAGAAGTTGACCTATAGCCTCTATACAAAAAACACACTAAAAAATCAAGGCTTTAGGTGTTGTAATCTTCTATTTCTTTGTTGTTTCACTCTTGGGCAGTGAGACTGGTCCTCTCAGTTGGAAAGAACGGTTGGAGAGAAGGGCTCTTGGTGTAGAGCCAGTGTTCACTCTAGGTTGTAGAGTGGGGTGTTGCTCTCTAGTGGTGAGAGAGGTCTACGGGTTTGACATAGTTGTTGCCAAAGGTCGTAGGGTATTCTTGTATTTTTTTTCAAGAATAGTGGAAAATCTCAAGTAGGTTGCTTGGGGACTAGACGTAGGTCAGGAGGACCGAACCAGGATATATCGCCGTGTTAGCATTGTTGATTCTCTGTGGTTTGATTTCTCTAACTTGCAATTTTAATTTTGCTGCACTTTAAAGTCTGTGTTTGATCAATTGAATGGTTCCTTTATTAAGTCGACTTAACAGACTCGTTGTTCTTCACTCTTTTATCTGGCATTTCAGTGGACTGGTTTTGCTTTCTAGTCGACTTAACAGTTGCCACAAGTTTAAATTATGTTTTTATTTTGTACATAACACTATTCACCCCCCCCCCCCCCCCCCCCGCGTTATTTGCTTTGCATACAGGATCCAACACTCTCCACAATCAATCGATAAACACTGGCTGACACAGTCACTATATTATTCACTACTCAAGTCAATCCCTTAAATCTCGGCTTGTTAATTATTTTATTAATGCAACAATATAATATACAAATATGAGACATTAGGTGAACGATGGCAACAATTGGGAAACAATAAGATGGTAAACAATGATGATAACTCATTAGGATCATGCAATACAACATACACACTTCGATTCATGCAATACAATGATATAAGATTAATTAAACTATCAAAAACTGGAATATAAAATTCTGGACAGCAAGAGTAGCCTGTACAAAAATGTAGTTTTTCGTTGTTTCAGAACTAGAAAACTGAATCTGTCAGAAATTATAGAAACTAGACTTCCACACGGTTCCAATGCATATTTAAAGTTCAAAATCCGACAATAGTAGCTAGGTTAAACACATTGTTCTTTACAGATTTCATGTTCAGGCAGAATTTCGACGTCATGTTGTTAAAATTTTAGAATAAGCAAAATCTCAATATAAAATTATTTTAAAATATTTATTAGACACCTAAACATGATTACTAACAATCTGGAAATTATCAGAGCAAAGTTTAATTATTTGATCAGCCTTTTTACTGTTTAAACATAAAACATACATGAATCTGAGAATCTGGAATTAAAAACACAGCTTAGGTAAATCAGGCATAACTTTTGCTACACAACTCAGAATTTAGAAATTCAAGATGTTCTGAAAACTATAAAGGTAAGGCTACAATTCATATTCAGAAAGTAATTTATTTTAAGATCATTTACTGGGTTGAAAATAACAGTCAAGATACAGCCAGCAAGCAAGATACAGGTTTTAGGGTATTTTTCATGAAATAATTTAATTAAACATGTTGGGTATCAATTCTATTGTCAATAAATTATATAATCAGCATGATGGGTGCAATAAAAGATAAATAAAATTAGAATACACGCATACATCAATTTATCATCAACAAACATCAATTGATCAACCACATACAACCTAGCAATTAGTTATGCAATAATTTATTTGTGTGACAATTATATGAACAATCCTATTATTAATTCTATATGCACACATGAAAGATTCAATCTTTGGAGTCAAAAGTGACACGATGTCAAGTAAATTGTGGTTAGCTCGTGTAAACCCTCAATATACCCAACGAAAGATATGAATAATGTATAATACGATAAACAAAGGTATCTACTTGCAAGAGTTTCAATAAAACTTGAATTGATACAATTAACAATTCAAGAGGAAGTGACTTGCCTTATAATCAGTGAAAACAAATACCAAGAATAACGGGATAAGGATCCCGAAGCAACGAACCCACGAACACACGAATCCACAAGATAGCACGTGCAATATACGTGCAATAGAGAACCCAAAAGCAATAACAGCACAAAAGAGAGAGAGCACGACAACAATAGTGGGCCTCGATCTGGCCGACGTTGGGGCTGACTGCGAGCTGGGGCGACATCGACGGGGTGGTCAAGGTCGACGGAAAGGTGAAAAGGGCGGCGTCAGGGGAAGAGGGTGTTTGGTCTGGGGTCTGTTGCTGACATCAAAGACAGAGGAAGGAGGTCGGGGTTTCGGGGTGTGGTGGTGCGCGCTGGGGGTGTCGTCGGGAGGCGGCAACGAGGGGGGTCGCCGGAGAGGGCCGAAGATGGCCGGAGGAGAGAAATAGTAATGGGTTCTTGGGATTTTGGGCGGGAATTGAACGGGGAGAGAGAAACGGCGAGGAGAGAGAAAGAGGAGTAAGAGTAGACGTCTCTAGGGTTTCAAATTGTGCAATTTTTAGGGTTTGCAATAGAATTGTATATATGGTACAATTAGGATATTGGGTTAAGGGTTTACAATCCAATAATAGCTGTTTTGGGTCAAGAACAAATGAAATTGGGTTTTTGGGTTCAATATGAGATAGATCTAAATCAATGGGGTTCAAATAAAAATACCCACAATTAATAAAAGAAATTAGGATCAACAAGAATAGCTCAATCAACAAGAACGAAGAATTTCATGTACAAAATTTTAATTAAAATAATCAAGAAAGAAAGAAAATAGAGTATTTTATTCAATTACAAATAAAATATTACAAAAGGGAGAAAAATGAAAATAGCGGGAACGGTAGTTACAATCCTACCTACCTTACAATAAAATTTTGTCCTCGAAATTTAAGCAAGTGGTAGTAGGGTAACCCTGAAGAAAAGAATGAACAAGAACTACTCAAAAAGATGGGGAAACCCCTTCCGGTTCACACTTTCAAGCTCCCAAGTCGACTCACCAGGCGAGTGAGGATTCTAAGCAACACGAACCAACTTGATAACCTTATTCTTCAAAATCTTCTCCTGCCGGACCACAATCAACACTGGATCAATCGCACATGACAAATCTAGTCGAACCGACAACTCCGAATAGTCAATAACATGACTATTATCCCGAACATACTTCCTGAGCTGAGAAACATGGAAGATGTCATGCACTCCGGAAAGATTTGGCGGCAACGCGAGTCTATAGGCCACCTTGCCTACTCGCTCCACTACATCGAACAGACCAATGAATCTAGGGATTAACTTGCCCCCACCACCAAAACGAATCACACCTTTCCATGGAGAGACCTTGAGAAACACATGATCACCCACTTCGAACTCTAACGGTCTCCTGTACATGTCTACCCATTTCCTCTGCATGTCCTGTGCGGCTTGCAAATGCTTCCTGATCTGGGCCACTATATCAACAGTCTCCGTGATCAACTCTGGCCCCAAAAGCTTCCTCTCACCAATGTCATCCCAACACATTGGTGATCTACACTTCCGACCATACAAGACTTCATACAGAGCTGCCTGAAGACTAGCTTGGTAGCTATTATTGTATGAAAACTCCACCAAGTGTAGATGATCTTCCCAAGATCCTCAAAACTGAAGCACACAGGACCTCAACATATCCTCCAATGTCTGAATAGTCCTTTCTGATTGGCCATCTGTCTGCGAATGTAATGCAGTACCGAACTTTAGCTTACTCCCAAGACTGTTGTGAAGACTCTCAAAATTGAGATCTGTATCTAGTATCTCTGTCTGATAGATTACTAACAGGAACACCATGCAATCTCACAATCTACTGCATATACTTCTCTGCAGGGCTCTCTGTAGTCTGACCAACTCTAAAGGGAATGAAATGAGCACTCTTTGTCAAGCGATCCACAATTACCCAGATGGCATTGTGACCCTTGGGACTTCTTGGTAAAGCAGTCACAAAATCTAGAGTGATATTCTCCCACTTCCACTCCGGAATAGGAAGCGGTTAAAGAAGTCTAACAGTCCTCTGATGTTCACCTTTTACTTGCTGACAGATCAAACACCGAGAAACAAATCTTGCAACATCCCTCTTCATACCGTGCCACCAGAAATGCAACTTCAAATCCCGATACATCTTCGTACCACCGGGATGAATAGAATATGGCGAACGGTGAGCTTCTTCAAGTAACTTCTGCCTGACTTCTCCCTTCGGAACACATAGAAGAGTCCCAAAGTGGAGAGATCCATCCTCACGAATCACCATATCATTCCTTGAACCAGCTTCAACCTCAGCTCGAAATTGCTGCAACTGCACATCACCGGACTGTGTCTCCTTAACCTGATCTACCAAAGACGAATGTAACTAAAGCTCCATACAACTCTGCTCAGAACTAGGCAATACCACATCCAATTCCAATCTCCTCAGAGCTTCCACCAATTCCTTCTGCTCAGTAAGAACCATAGCAATAGGTCTTCTGCTCAAAGCATCAGGTACTATATTAATCTTGCCAGGGTGATACTGCAAACTGATATCATAATCTGCCATCATTTCTAACCATCGCCTTTGCCTCATATTCAGCTCCTTCTGAGTGAACACATACTTCAGAATTTTGTAATTAGTGAAGATTTCCACTTGGTCTCTGATATGGCTAAAAATGGGGTTAAATCGGGACCGTCCAGATCGAGCACGAATCCTGAAGCACGGGGGTAAAGAGGTAATTTCACATACGGACGGATCCAAAATGGGTATTGGGCCTCCTTCTCACAGAACCAACCACCCGCGAATAGATCCACTTCAACTGGGCACGGGTCCCGACCCGATACAAGCCCGGTCCACCAAGAGGAGGATCAGGCCACTGATTTGAACAAATCAAATCAATCAACCTGATTGGCTCTCACCAGGGAATCAGGGGCTAACTTCCCAAAAACAGAATAAGAGGATTTTTCTCCTAACTGTTAGGCAGGAAATCAAGCCCCAAATCATTCCAAAGGTGACTATAAATACAACCCCTCTACCACCAAGACCAGGTTAATCACTTTTTCACCATTTGAGCTCTTTCTTAATCTTGGGCTGATTACTGACAAGAGCATCGGAGGGTGCGTCGCCGGAATCAACCCCGGTGTCTCGCACTTCCTTGCAGGTTGCGGCAGGAGCAAGAAGGCCGAGTCAGCTGTTCAGGTTTTCCTCGGATCCACAAATTCTATCTGATTACCCCCACACCGAAATTAGCGGTAACAGATTGGCGCCGTCTGTGGGAAACACCACGAACAGTCTCAGCCCATTCTCTGCCGTCCTCTGCAGCCATGCCGCCGAAGAAGAACAGATCCAGAGGGTCGAACCGTGGGGGCAACCCCACCGACCCGGCAAATGAAGCTCCGGTCAATCCTGTCCTTCAGTCCGACCTCCCTCCGCTGACCCAGCAGGTCCCACCTCCTCCTCCTCCCAAGCAGCAGCCCAACAACGGTCTGTCCGGTCATAACGGTCGGAAGGAGAAGCAGCCCCTCAATCCGGGCCACGTCTCGGTCCACAATGGGTCCTCGGACTCGATGGCTTCTCATCACCCCGACCTCCGCATCACACTCCAAAACCGCCATAAGGACGACGACCTCCGTACCCATCTTGACGAGAGGCGGGCCCGAGAGGGAGCCTCCCGCCAGCGTCAAGGTGAGCGGTCGCCACGTCGTCGGGACGGCAGAAGGTCCCCGGAACGCAGAGGCCGAGCGGCGTCCCCTGAGCGCCGAAGGAGGAGGTCCCGGTCCCCCAGGGATCGGCGTCATCCGAGGGACCGAGATATGCCCATCAGCCGAGCCGAGTTCCTCCAGTTTCAAGAGACCGTTCTGCAGGCCCTCAATCTCCGACAGAACGCCCAGAATGCTCAGAGGGTTCCGACGCCCCCCAGGGATCCCAGTCCCCGGCGCCGAACCCGGAGTCCTTCCCCGGCTCCCAGCCGACAGCAGCGGCAACAGAGCCCCCGGCGGTCCCAGGAGTACCGGCGCCGCAGTCCACGCTCCCCCTCCTATGAAGAGGAGTCTGGGGGGTCGTATGATTACCAGCGGAGGGACGACGCCCTCATCCGCCGCATCCACGAGGTGGAAAGAGGCATCGGCCGCATGGACAGGGAGGATGAGTCCCGAGTAGGAACCTTCCGCCCTAGCCGACCGCCCTTCTCACGGTCGATCATGGAGGCCCACATACCGAGGAGTTTCAAACCGCCGCAGTTTGAAACATACTCTGGGGAATCCGACCCGGTCGACCACGTCGAGAGCTTCAAGACCCTGATGCTGATCCACCAAGCTTCTGACGCGGTGCTCTGCAGGACCTTCCCTGCCACCCTCTGGGGGTCGGCTCGGGAATGGTATTCCAGGCTCGCCCCTTCGTCCATCTTCTCATTCGAACAGTTTGAGACACTGTTCATTACTCACTTCGTGAGTAGCCGGCGAGCCGAGAAGACGAGTCTTTCCCTACTGAACCTGCGGCAGTAGAAGGAAGAAAAGCTACGGGACTATGTGAAAAGGTTTACCGCAGAAGTCAGGTCAATTGCTTCCTTAGACCAGTTCGTGGCCACCGTGGCGTTCCAGTCGAACGTCCTTAATGCCAACCTCCGATCATCCCTGGCCAAAAAGCCCCCCCAAGACTTCGCCGACCTCCTCCTGAGGTGCGAGAAGTACATCCGGGCAGAGGAGGCCGAAGCCCTTCCAAACTTCGGGGGGCCCTCCGCAGGGACGAAGAGGAAGGCGACAGGGGAAGAAGGGTCCAAGAAAGCTCAGAAGGACATGGGCGGTCAGCGCCGCCCTCCCCCCAGGTTCGAGAAGTTCACTCCCCTCACCACAAATGTCTCTACTATCCTCATGGAGGTGGAGAAGGAGGGAATCATCCCTCCGGCCCCGAGGATGCACACCCAGGCGAAGAGGAGAAACAAAGATAAGTGGTGTCGTTACCACCGAGACCACGGGCACGACACGAACGACTGCCGGGCTCTGAGAGATGAGATTGAAGCCCTCATTCGGAGGGGGCAGTTGGCCAAGTTCGTGAAAGCTAACGATCGGACAGATCGGAACTCTCCTTCCCCTCGGGGGGCTAACAAGCGCTCCGAGCGCCGCGAGGAGACGCCCGAGTTTGAGGAGGAACGGGTTCTGCACCTGATCCACGGAGGCCCAATGGGGGGCTCCTCTAATTCCTTCCGAAAGGCCTTCGTCCGGGAGGTCAACTCAGTCCACAGTGCCCCTCCCCCGAAGGGTCTCGGCGTCCCTGTGTCTTTCTCCGATGCCGACCTCGAAGGAGTCCGAACCCCCTATTGCGATGCCCTCGTCATCGACCTCCGCATGGCCAACTTCAAGGTGCAGAGGATTTTGGTGGACAATGGGAGTTCGATCAACATCCTATTCCTCTCGGCCTTCCAAGGCCTGCAGCTGTCCCGAGACCGTCTCAAGCCGGCCGGTTACACTCTCCACGGGTTCACGGGGGTCCCGGTAACCGTCGAAGGGGTGATAACCCTAGACGTTACTGCGGGAAGCACCCCTACTACCCGGACCGAGCCGATGGACTTCATGGTCGTCGACGTCCCGGCAGCATACAATGTCATCCTAGGCCGTTCCGGCCTAGCCGCTCTGGAGGCTGTCCCCTCGGCATACCACTTGAAGATGAAGTTCCCCACTCGCTCGGGAGTAGGGGAAGTCAGGGGGAGCCAGGAAACAGCTCGGAAGTGCTACATGACTTCCACCGGGGGGCCAGTGCTCTCGCTCGAGACACTAGAGATCCCCGAGCCGAAGGCTCGCCCAACGTCCGAGCCAGCGGATGAGTTAGAAGAAGTGCTCTTCTCCGACGAGGATCCGAGCCGAAAATTCCTCGTCAGCAAGTCCTTGCCGACCGTGCTGTTCTCTGACTTGGTGAGATGCATCCGGGATAACCGCAACCTATTTGCTTGGTCGGCCGCGGATATGCCTGGCATCTCCGAGGACTTGCTCGTCCACCACCTAAGCGTCGAACCGGGGTGCAAACCGGTTCAGCAGAAGAGGCGAAAGTTCGCTCCCGAGCGACAGTAGGCAATCAAGGAGGAAGTGGATAAGCTGCTGAAGGCCAAGTTCATCCAGGAGGTAAATTATCCCGAGTGGCTGTCGAATGTCGTAATGGTCAAGAAGTCCAACGGCTCGTGGAGGATATGCATCGACTTCACCGACCTCAACAAGGCGTGTCCGAAGGATCCCTTCCCTCTCCTGAACATCGACACCCTTATCGACGCCACCTCGGGCCATGAGCTCCTCAGCTTCATGGATGCCTTCTCGGGGTACAATCAAATCCGGATGTTTCCTCCGGACATCCCGAAGACCTCCTTCGTCACCGACCAAGGCCTCTACTGCTACCGAGTAATGCCGTTCGGTTTGAAGAACGCAGGCGCCACCTACCAGCGCCTCGTCAACAAGGTTTTCCAGCATCAGATCGGCCGAAACATGGAGGTGTACGTTGATGACATGGTCGTCAAGAGCATCCGCGGCACTGACCACGTAGCCGACCTCCAGGAGGCCTTCGGTGTGTTGAGGAAGTACAACATGCGGCTAAACCCCAACAAGTGTGCATTCGGAGTCTCCTCTGGCAAGTTCCTCGGTTTCATGGTGAGCCAGCGGGGAATTGAAGCTAACCCCGAGAAGATTAAAGCCATATTAGACATGGCCCTGCCTCGGAACGTCAAGGAGGTGCAGAAGCTCACCGGTCGGCTCGCAGCCATCGGTCGGTTCCTCTCCAAGTCAGGGGAAAAGTGCCTCCCCTTCTTCAAAGCACTCCGGGGGGCTAAAGGATTTGAATGGGGCTAAGCACAGCAAGAATCGTTCGACCAGCTGAAAGCCTATCTGGTGAACCCCCCTCTGCTCAGCAAGCCAGTCCCGGGCGAGCCTCTCTTCATCTACTTGGCCGCTTCCTAGCAGACCTTGAGCGCTGTTTTGGTAAGAGAAGAAGACCGGACCCAAAGGCCCATTTACTACGTGAGCAAGGTGCTTCGGGACGCCGAGCTCCGCTATCCGAGGATAGAGAAGATAGCCTACGCACTGGTCATGGCAGCAAGAAAGCTTCGGCCCTACTTCCAATCTCACTCGGTCGTTGTCCTCACCGATCAACCCCTAAAGCAGATCCTCCACAAGCCAGAGACCTCGGGTCGGCTGATGAAATGGTCCGTAGAGCTGAGTCAGCACGATATCTCCTATCAGCCTCGGACGGCAATTAAGGCACAGGCTCTCGCCGACTTCATCGTAGAGTCCACTATCCCTGAGGTCGGCCACGTCCCGAATGGGCCCCCCATTTGGACAGTCTTCGTGGACGGGTCCTCTTGCAGCGAAGGAAGCGGCGCCGGCATCATCCTGAACGGCCCTGACAGCTTCGTCCTGCAGTATGCGATCCGCATGAACTTCAAGGCCTCGAACAACGAGGCGGAGTACGAGGCTCTCATAGCTGGTCTCGGACTCGCACGAAGTGCTGGGGCGCAGCGCCTTCGGATTCACAGTGACTCCCAGTTAGTCGTGAACCAGGTCTTGGGCGAATATGAGGCCCGGGACGAGCGAATGGCGAAGTACCTCGCCAAAGTCCGGGACCTCATGGCCCGGTTCGAAGAAGCCATCATCCAACGGGTCCCCCGGGAGGAGAACTCACAAGCCGACGCTCTCTCCAAGTTAGCCTCGTCTTCTCTACAAGGTCTCGAACAGACCGTACTGATTGAAGTCCTCTCTAAACCGAGCATCGAAGACGAGACACCTGGCTCGGTGGAGTCATTGCCGGTCATGCTGCAGGACAATTGGATGAAGCCACTGGTAGAATTCTTGAGGGATGGAGTCCTGCCCTCGGATCCCAAAGAAGCACGCCGAGTCAGAACTCGGGCCGAGCGCTATGTCTTGATCGAGGGCGTCTTATACAAACGCTCCTTCTCTCAAATAGATGGCCGACCTTATCTAAGGTGCCTCTCTCCGGAACAGGCCGAATACGCCCTACAGGAGCTTCATGAGGGCATCGGAGGGGCACACTCCGGATTCAGGTCTTTGGCCCGGAAAACTTTGAACTATGGGTACTTCTGGCCGACCCTTCTTCGAGACGCCGAGCGACATGTTCGGCAGTGCAGCTCCTGCCAGAGACACTCCAGCATCCGACGCCTCCCTCAGGCCAACCTCACCTCCCTATCGAGCCCTATCCCCTTTGCGATGTGGGGAATGGACTTACTAGGGCCCTTCCCTCCCGCTCCGGGTCAGCTCAGGTTCTTAGTCGTAGCCATCGACTATTTCTCGAAGTGGGTCGAGGCCGAGCCCCTCGCAACTATAACCGAGAACAAAGTGGTACAGTTCTTCTGGAAGAGCATCATATGCAGATTCGACGTCCCCCGCGTCCTCGTGACGGACAACGGGACTCAGTTCACTGGCACAGCATTCCGAGCCCTATGCGACGACCTCGTCATTCAACAGCGCTTCTCATCCGTCTCGCACCCTCAGTCGAACGGGCAGGCCGAGAATGCTAATAAGCAGATCCTCGCAGGAATCAAGAAGAGGTTGGACAAGTGCTCCAAAGGTTTGTGGGTCGACCAACTCCCTAATGTGTTGTGGAACTACCGCACGAGCAAGCGGACACCCACCGGAGAGTCCCCTTTCAACCTTACTTATGGGGCCGAGGCCGTGATACCCCTCGAGGTCGGAATACCTTCCCCTCGGCTCATGGCCTATGACGAAGCGCAGAATGCCAGGGACCTCAGGGGAAACTTGGACCTGATAGATGAACTGAGGGAAAGGGCATCGATTCGGCAACAGAATTACAGAAGGAGGGTCGAGCTAGCGTACAACAAGAAGGTCCGACCCGCCAACCTTAAGCAAGGAGATTTGGTATTGAGAAAGCTAGCCGTATCCCTCCCCAGTCAGAAGAGCAAGCTAGCTCCGAATTGGGAAGGACCGTACCGGATCACAAAAGTTGTTCGGCCTGGGGCATACCGACTTGAAGACATGGATGGCAGAGAGCTTCCGAGGACCTGGAATGCCGACCACCTCCTGAAATACCAAGAGAGCGCTCCGGCACCTCTCTAAGTAATCCGAGGTGTCGAACCATTCCTCTCCAACTTGTAACCCATTTTTTCTCAAATTGTATTATGCAAAACGGTTCGCCGTCAAGTATCAATAAAGAAAGCTCTGTTATGTTTGTGAATATGCATGTCGCTCCCCCCTCTTATCACCTGCATTTTATGTTGTGATCTTAACCAATGGTTCGGAGTCCACGTTCGGCTCGGCCCCATTCCCTCAGTTCGTCTCCGGGCGGACTAGAGTCGGACCGCCGTTCCGAACTGCTCCCACAGCCGTTGAACTATACCAATGGTTCGGAGTCCAACACTCGGCTCGACTTTACCTCCTCGGCTCGTCTCCGGACGAACCAGGGGTAGGTCGCCATTCGGAATTGCTCCCACAGCCGTTGAACTATACCGATGGTTCGGAGTCCAACACTCGGCTCGACTTTACCTCCTCGGCTCGTCTCCGGACGAACCAGGGGTAGATCGCCGTTCGGAATTGCTCCCACAGCCGTTGAACTGTACCGATGGTTCGGAGTCCAACACTCGGCTCGACTTTACCTCCTCGGCTCGTCTCCGGACGAACCAGGGGTAGATCGCCGTTCAGAATTGCTCCCACAGCCGTTGAACTGTACCGATGGTTCGGAGTCCAACACTCGGCTCGACTTTACCTCCTCGGCTCGTCTCCGGACGAACCAGGGGTAGATCGCCGTTCGGAATTGCTCCCACAGCCGTCGAACTCCGCGACAACCCCGAGGGCAAACACTTGGTTAAATTCCTGCCCTAAAGATTGCCTTCCGGAAATCCCCTGCGTTGTGGCAAGCGCTCGGCTTACATTCAGTCCGATCCTCGTCACAGAAACGGGGGAAAATAAGGAGGATGGACCTACCCTTCGGTCGGAATCCGAGCAAGTGCCATTCCGAGCCCGTAAACGGAGAAAATTCCCCTTCTCCTCAACTTTCGCGCTTGATCTCAATCAGACGGCCCAGATCTCGCCACCTGCGCAAAACGACAAGATAGCGTTTTCTCGGGAGCTGAGCTGCCTCGAGATCCGTGCCTACGATCAGCGGCTCAGATCTTGCCACCTACGCTAAACGACAGAATGACACGCGTATAGTGGCCAGCTCAGTCCAACGACCTCGCCGACGAAACCGACAGGTTCGGTCCAAAGACCTCGGCGCAGAAAACACAGCCATAAACAAGACAAAAGCGCGGAGCAATAAAAAATATTTTATTAAACAGCCAGGCCGAAATACAAAGCACATCTGTCCCATAGTTACAAAGTGTTCGCAAGCAAGTTACAATTCCGACCAACAACACTTAGTGTTCAAAAAGAAATATCTTCACTGAATTCTTCGGCCGACCGCTCGTCCTCCTCGGCCGACAGCTCCTCTGCATCCCCCCGGAGCTTCGCCATTACAGCCCGCAAGTACCGCATCTCCGAGAGCAAGTCATCCCGCTCGGCAATAATCTTCGACTGAATGTGCCGAATGCTTTTGACCCGAAGAGCGTTGCTGAATGCGGTCTGCGAGTCGTCATCCTCTCCTGTGGGGCTCAGCTCAATGATCTTATTCTCCAAGCGTTGAACCTCGGCTTCCCGGAGACTAAGGACCAGCGAAAGGTGGTCCCACTCGCTCTCGGCTCGCCGTAACTTCAGATTGGCGCTCCTGGGGCTCAGAACCACCGTTCCAGAGGTGCCCCCGGATTCGGCGACATCATTCGAACGGTCAGAGTCCGAACCATGGATCGTCACGACGAGCTGAAAAGAAGGGAAAGAGAATAACGCAATTTCAATACGCCGCTGAAGTCCAACACACTTTCAAAACGTTCTAAGGAAACTTTCAAAATTCACATTCAGATATAATGGTGTTACAGATGGCCGAACCGACCCTACAATTACAACAATCAACGGAAGTAAAAAACAACAAGGTCAAGATCTCCTCGGAAGGGGAATGCTTCGGTTTAGGGATACGCGAGAACGACGAGGTCTGCCCTCCGAGCTCGATCCTAAACCAACGAAGCGCGACCCCCCTTCGCTGCTAGCCCTGACCACGGCACCTGCCGAGGCCCCGCTCGACGAGACAGCCGCGCTGCTCTGCGCGTCATCCGGACTCTGCCTGGTCATAGGCGAGCGCGTCGCAAGCTCATAAAACGTAATCCCCTTCTCACTTTCTTCGCGGGTGCACGAAGTACTGCGAACGTTAGCCCTCTCCGGCGCAGGCTTGAGCGACGCGATCTCCTCCTCCAATTCGACAATCCTGTCTCTAAGAACGTCGTCCCTCGCCGACCTCATCGGGCGAGAAGGCCTTGACGAGCCAGAGGCATTAGCACCTTCGGCAGCAAGCCGACGGAAGTGGGTGACCTCAATTCCCCTATCTATCGTGATCCTTCTGAGCCTGTCGACGTCGGCCACTAGCCTCTTGCGCTCGGCCAACGCCTTCTCCAGCTCGGAGACCAGCTTCACTGCTTCCGCCGAGCGTTCCCTCTCCGCCAATTCCAAGTGTCGGACCTCTGCCAGGAGATCAGCATTCCTATGCTCGGCAGCGGTTAGCTCCCCGCGGAGCCGCTCGACTTCCCCTTCGGGACAAGGGGCTTGGTAGTGCTTCCGCAGCTGATACAGCTCGCGGCACTGCCTCCGTAGAACTGCCTTCACCTCCTCCGCCTGGCCGAGCAGAAGAAACCGCCTCTGTCGGCTGTCCTTGAGCTCTCGTTTCATTTTGGCCAACTCCTTCCGGAGGCAGACGAGCTCCGTGACAGGACCGAACTTCACCTGAAAAGTAGAGATAAATCCGATACCCAACACTCGGAAACATCTACGGCTAGTCACACACAAATCCGAAGCTCAACACTTGGACAAATTTTGGCCAAACAAAATATTTTCATTTCAGAATTAAAGTGAAAGCTTTACACTAGCGGTGGCCAGTTCGCAGTTAGGCTTACAAAAGAAAAAAGACAAAAAAGAAGACAACCGAGTCAGGGGTCGACCTTTTTGCCGCTCGGGTCCGTCGACCCCTCGGTCTTGTCCTCGCCACCTCCCTCGCCTTCGCCTTCGCTCCAGCTCTCCTCCTCGGAGCCGTCCACCTTCTCCCCCTCGACCTCGGACCCCGCAGGACCCTCGACGACTTCCGTCTCTCCCGCAGGCCCGAGCATCCCCTCGGGCACGCCCTCCTCCCCTTCCACGGGGTCGTAAAAGTGGTAGGAGGAGATGTCGACGCCCGGGTTCCTGGTGGCTATGTGGGTCAGCGCTCGACCATAGGCTTCCTCCATGTTCTGGAGCATATGCTGAGCAGCCTCCTCCTGCACGGCCTTCTTCACCCTCTTCACCTTCTTCTGGAGCTTGGCCTGGGTCCTCTCGGCCCTCTTCTGTGCCTTCTCCGCCTCCGACCGAGCGTTGGCCAAGGCCTCCTTCAGTTCAGCGACCTCCTTCTCCGCGGCCTCAAGCTTAGCCGCCATGTCCTTCGACAGCTGAATGGACGTGGCCAGCTGCCCCTCCAACCCCTTCACCTCATCAGCCCTCCTCGTCGAGAGGAGCTGCTCGGCATCGAGCCGCTGCGTAACCTTGACGCGCTCCGCTCTCTCCCGTTCCTTCTCCTGCTCCTTGCTCGCCATCTCCTCGACCAGGAAGTTGAAGTGGCAGAGGGTCTGGAAAAGAGCGACGGATTAAAATCCGAACACAAATACTTGGTAAAAAAAAAAAAAAGGGAGAAGAACTCAAGGGAAGAAAAGCCAAAGAGAAAGAGCCCGGCCAACATACCGACATAGTGTTCCGAGCTATCTGCATCACGGCGTCCCCTGCTTGCCCGGCCTTCAGGGTCGCTCGGTCCTTCGGGGTCGGCAGGTGCTTCACGGCCTCCATGCAGATGTTGCCATCGCCCAAGAAGCCATCGACCTGCATGACTTGCCAGTCGGGGACGAAGATCTGTTTGTGACGCTCGGTCAGGATCTTCTCCGCCTCGGCAGTCAGGGGCGGAACTTGGAGGGACAACACCTCCGTCACGCCGAACATGCCGATCGACGGACCAGGAGCGTCCCCCTTCGGGGTCGGTGTCGGTGCGTCCGGGGCGGGCGGGCCGAGGACCTGGACCTCCGCAGGGTCAGGGACCATGACCTTCGGCTGCTCGGCGGTCTTCGCGACCGAAGGCTTCTTCGCTGGCCGGCTCTCCTGAGTCTCTGCCGCCGACCTCTTCTTCTTCTCCTGCTCCGAACGACCCTTCGCCATCAGGGCCCTGTAGTCCATCTTCATCGTCTCTGCAAAAGCCGAATGAAAGAACTTAGATAAATTTTCATGAGCTTTAAACAATAAGTATAAATACCAGAAGCGTACGAGGGTCGATCAGACTGAGACCCCCACGGAACAGATCCTCCTCTGTAATATCTTTCCAACTCATGGTTGGCAAAGCGAGGAGCCTCCCCCGGACCTCGGCCTCTCCCTCATTCAGTGGCACCTCCTTCTTGGTGCGCTTGGGCAGGCCCTCCGTCTCCCAAACCGCCGGTATCACCCACGGCGTCAGGGATCGGACGAGGAAGTACTTTGTCTTCCAGTGTTTGATCGAGTCCGGATTCTCGATCAGTTTCACGCCCGGCCGGGGCGACAGGTAAAACCTCTGTTCTTCTTTCCTCGGCTGGCAGGGTCGATAAAGATTACGGAAGAGGAACATGCTCGGCTTAGCGCCAACCTCTTGGCATCGAAGGACGAAGGCTGTAACGTGCCTCCATGTGTTCGGCGCCAGCTGAGCAGGACTCAAACCGTAGAAAACCAAGACCTCGACCACGAACGGATGGAGGGGAAAGCGGAGTCCGGCGATAAGGGAATCGACCGGGAAGACACACACGTCTGGCGAACAGCTCGTGTTTGCTCGAAAACCCGGCCCAGGGAGAAGCAGGACATACTCTAGCGGGATCCGGAATCCCTCTCGGATCATCCGAAGGTCATCCTCGGTGAGCGACGAGATAGCATGGTCCACCTCGGAAACTTCCCTCGGCTCATTCTCCTCCACCAGTGGGGCTGTACCCTGAGTCACTTTCTCCAGGACGTCATCAGCGTAGTCCCGAACGCCGCCCACACTCGACAAGACAATGGGCTGCCGGCCGAACGCCCCCGCCCTCTTCGGCGTCTCCACAATGGTGACCACGGCCTTGTCCTTCCGGGACGGGGCCTCAACCTCCCTAGGCCGCTCGGCCACATCACCTTCTCTATCCGGGCGAACGACCTCCTGCTCGCTCGGCTCCGCCACACCCTTCCCTTTATCCCCTCGGCCAACGGTTTGTTCCGAGGCGGGGGTCTCAGTGATCTTAACCATTTCAAAGAGAGAAGGGATAGAAACTGACCTTGAAGTGATGTGTACGGTCGGAGAGTTCGCCGGAGTCTACAAACGCTACCGCGACAGCCAGCAACACCACCAGAGAGCAGAAAACTTCGCAGCAAAGTAAAAACTGAGGAGAGAGAGTAAAAACGAAAAGTGAGACTTGGTCTAAGGGGGGGTGAAGATTTATAGTGAAAACGGGACGTCCCTTGGACTCCCAAAGCGACTTTTGGGCCGCTCTCGAAACATCGCGAAGGCCCACCATCGCTCTCTCCATCACCAAGTCAGCTAGCTCGGCACCAGGGGATCTGTATCCGAGCTACAAGCGAAACTTACATTACGGCCACAGAGTCCGGTCGGAATCCGTGCAAGTGCCTTTCCGAGCGCGTAAACGGAGAAAACTCACTTTCTCCTCAATACTCGTGCGTGATCTCAATCAAATGGCCCAGATCTCGTCGAGAACACTACACGACAAGATGGTGTTTTCTCGAGAAACGTGCCCGTCTCGAGATACGCGCCAGCGTCGAACGGCTCTAATTACGCCGCGTCGCTCGGACGATCGAACTTTCGGATGCCTCACCTACGCCCAAGAAGGGCAGTAAAATTTTGATTCAGTTTTGAGGCGCCGCCTTCGGCAAGCGCCCCCCAGGTCCCGTGGCTCGGCTGGTATCCTACCGACCCACGGGCCCCGGTCAGAAACAGATCGGCACTCCTCTCGTCTCTAACTCCCCCGGGCTGACGTCCATCGGAAGCCATCAGCCCGGAAGGAAGACAGAGATGAGAAGGGACCCATCCACACTCAGGGATCGGGAGAAACGCACCATTCCGAGCCAGTTGTTTGCAACTGGAAGGTGCGGCTTGCTAGAGAGCTCTAACCGCAGCGCCTTCACAGTTGCTAACAACAGGCTCGGACGGTCCAAAAGCCCGAGCTGCAACTCATGATGAAGCGCACCATTCCGAGCTGGTTGGTTGCGACTGGAAAGTCCGGTCTGTCAGAGGGCTCTAACAGCGGCGCCTTCACAGTTGCAGCAAACGGACTCGGATGGCCTGGAGATCGGCATCGGACATGGATCGTCACTCTCTCGCCAAGACCTCCGCTCGCTCCGACGCTCGCTTTGGAGCCACCAAAGAAAGCAGAAGATCTTGGTGAGAGAACGACCACCCGTCCTTCCGAAGAGGCCCACACCCCGGGTCCGGACTATTGCCGTCGACCCTACTGTCTTATTGCTCCCCACTCCTAACACCCCCTTCCGGAGCAGTGAGGAATGGGGAAACAACAAGACAACAAGGCGACCGCCCGTCCTCCCGAAGTAAATCCTCCCTCGGATCCGAACTACGGTCGTCACCACTACTACCTTGTTCCCCCCTCGCTCCTGACATCCACTTTGGGGCCGTCAAGAACAAAGGGAAAACCAGGTAGAAGGGCGACCACCTCTCCGGACCTCAAGAGAGAAACTACCCAAGGCTAAGTAACCCCGAGGTCTGAAGCTCTATGTTGATTGTGACAGAAATGGCAAAGGAAGTGGAGTACTTATAGCCAACCTTCAAGAGCCAGTCATTATGACCCTCGGAAGTTGAAACGCTGCGTGTTAATTAAGGGACTTATCCTTGATGACATTGGGAAGGCGGAACGCCGCGCAAGTCCCAGAGCACAATTAATACCATTGAGAACAGAACTATCCCGGATTGCCAGAAACCACAGGTCCTCGGTCGGCGTCCGAGCAAGTGCCGTTCCGAGCTCGTAAACGGAGAAAAATCACTTTCCCCTCAACTTTCGCGTCTGATCTCAATCAGACGGCCCAGATTTCGCCGAGAGCACTAAAAGACAAGATAGTGTTTTCTTGGGAGCTGCGCCCATCTCGAGATACGCGCCAACATCCAACAGCTCAGATAACGCCACGTCGCTCGACCTGCCGAACACCGATGCCTTCGGTCGGCGTCCGAGCAAGTGCCTTTCCGAGCTCGTAAATGGAGAAAAAACGACACCGATCAACCGCGACCGTTCGATCTCTCAGAAATTCGCGCTCCTGACGATGAACGATCCAGATTGCGCCACGCGCACTAAAAGACAAGATAGCGTTTTCTTGGAAAACGCGCCACCATCCGATGGCTCAGATTGCGCCACGTCGCTCGGAACGCCGAACCCAGTCCTCTCCGGTCGGCAGCCGAGCAAGTGCCTTTCCGAGCTCGAAAATGAAGAAAAACGCTGCCGAACTATAACAGCCGACAGATCCTTCCGAAGTTGGTGCTCGTCCATGATCAACGGCTCAGATCAAGCCACGTCATTAATCGGTATCTAAATCGTTTTTTATTTATTTTAATCGTTTTATTTGTTTAAAAATTGCAAAAAATTTGCTAAAAATTCGGGAAAATTAGCTAAAAATTCTGGGGAATAATGGAAAATTTGGGGACATGCTTTCGGGCCCCGGAGCGAACAATTATTACCCCGAATGCACCGCTAAAGCCTGTTTAATTCTGCAATTAGCAAACACATCGCAGAATTAAACAGATACTTCGAAAAAAGTAGATAAAAGACTGTCAGATACCCCACACAGCTCAAGAACTGCACGCAGCGTCAAGAGTTACCTCACTACCCCCTTTTTCTAGATTCAAAATGCCACATTTGGACTCCGATACAACTCCACCAGCCGTTGAGACAGCTGAACTACTCCTCAAAGTCTGATCACGCTCAGTCTTTAGGAGTGGGGGGCTCGTGATATGGCTAAAAATGGGGTTAAATCGGGACCGTCCAGATCGAGCACGAATCCTGAAGCACGGGGGTAAAGAGGTAATTTCACATACGGACGGATCCAAAACGGGTATTGGGCCTCCTTCTCACAGAACCAACCACCCGCGAATAGATCCACTTCAACTGGGCACGGGTCCCGACCCGATACAAGCCCGGTCCACCAAGAGGAGGATCAGGCCACTGATTTGATCAAATCAAATCAATCAACCTGATTGGCTCTCACCAGGGAATCAGGGGCTAACTTCCCAAAAACAGAATAAGAGGATTTTTCTCCTAACTGTTAGGCAGGAAATCAGGCCCCAAATCATTCCAAAGGCGACTATAAATACAACCCCTCTACCACCAAGACCAGGTTAATCACTTTTTCACCATTTGAGCTCTTTCTTAATCTTGGGCTGATTACTGACAAGAGCGTCGGATGGTGCGTCGCCGGAATCAACCCCGGTGTCTCGCACTTCCTTGCAGGTTGCGGCAGGAGCAAGAAGGCCGAGTCAGCTGTTCAGGTTTTCCTCGGATCCACAAATTCTATCTGATTACCCCCACACCGAAATTAGCGGTAACAATCTCCAAGTAAATAATCCCTCTAATGCTTCAAGGCAAACATCACAGCAGCAAATTCCAAATCATGTGTAGGATAATTCTTCTTATGTGGCCTCAATTTTCTAGATGCATATGTAACAACCTTGCCTTGTTGCATCAAAACAGCACCCAAACCTCTACCTAAAGCATAACAATGAATTACGAAACCTCCTGATCCATTCGGTATAGTCAACACAGGTGCTAATGTCAACCGATTCTTCAGTTCAACGAAGGCTTCTTCACAGGACTCATCCCACACAAACTTCTGTTCCTTCCCAGTTAAATTGGTCAACGGCTCTGCAATCTTCGAGAAATCCTGAACAAACTTCCTGTAGTTATAGTGCCCCAAATTTCCAATATAATTTCTCAGAAATACGTGGCACAATTTCCAACATCAACCTCAATTGTAATAGTAAATATAGCCAAAAACACAGATAAAAGTTGAAAACTTTTATTACATTTGTTCTTTACACAGCACAGCGAAAAAACAAACACCTTGAATTGCAAATTCTTTCTTTTACAACACATTCTTTTACAATTACATAAGTCATAACATCAATTCTAGCACAAGCATCCAAATCCCAAAGCTGTAAGCACCTACCTGTAAAACATGAGGCTAGAAATAACCCTAATCTCCAAAACTACAGGGGTCAGTCATAACGGTGTGAGTGACATAAAATAAATGCAACATAAATAGAACATAAACATAGATTCATAAATAACATGTATCAACAGCAAGAATGAAAGAAATAAGAAATAACAATAATTAAAATATGAAAACATCAAGTGAAACTGGACTAAGTGTCAAGTGTAGAAAACCAGGAAAACAACATGCATAAAACCAAGTTAAGAAAACACCAATGCTATATGCTGACTCTCTAATGCATACTTTTCGGATTCTATGCATCCCACTCTACATAGGTCCAGTGCAGGTCCTTATCGTTCTTCATTTGATCGGGTTTAATCCCCCGCTATGCAACTAATCCTACTACAATGACTACTATGAAATTTAGACATTCTGTAAGTATTGTTTCCCGCCCTTGGAATACTGGAGGCTAATCCCACCTGCAAATCATTTTGTGGCCCTTACGTCCCTCGTCCCGGAAACTGGAGATTGCCTCACTCTGCAGGTCATCCTGGAACCCTCGTTGCACAAACATCCCATGAGTGTCACTCTTGTCCTCGGAATACTGGAGATCAATCCCACTCCGCAGATCACTCTGTGGCCCATATGTCCATCGTCCCGGAATATGGGGGATATCTCACTCCTTGGATCATCCTGGAGTCCATAACTCACGTTTGCACTTATTTCGTCAGATCACCATCTAGTGCATGTCCTTATCTTATTAAGTTAATTAATTATTTACGAATCTCTTAGAGTTGGTGTACCCTATCGGACTTTACTTAACTAATCAACAACAAAGCCACAACTGGCCAAACCACAAAATCTCAACTTCCGATGTCTAGGGTCCCACACAATCTCTAAAGACTCACAACTCAACCATCACACCAAAACTTTTCAATAAAACTTACAAATCCATCATCATAACGTTTATAATAAGAAAGCTTCTTAAATCAACCCAAATTCAAATTCATTTAATGTGCTCATAAAATTCCAAAATTCAAATGAAATATTAAATCCATTACATAGCAGAAATCATATTTTTGAAGTCGTAGAATACCACCAAAACATCAATTACTTTGAAAACCACATATAGCTCTTTTAATAGGGTCATATGAATACATTTAAAACTCTACTATAAATAAATATAACTCTCTGTAAAATATTGTAATCTGTAGTAAAAATATCATCTAAAATAGTAGATTAATAATCCATAATATCGAAGAGATAATTGTTCAAAGGAACACATCAGAAAACTCAAGAAACCCATCAGCCAGAGCAATAACAGTCGACTGTTGAAGAATGGCCAGTCGACTGTCCTGCAAAAATCCGTAACTCAAGAAAACCATCAGTCAGGACAGTGGCAGTCGACTATTGAATAGTGCCAGTCGATTATCCTGTGAAAACTCAAAATTCAAGAACTGACAGTCGACTGTCGACTTCAGTTCAAAGACAAAACGGTAGACTGTTAATACAAACAAATTCAAAATTCAATAACTAGCCAGTTGACTGTCGACTTTAGCTCGGTCGACTGTCGACTATAGCAGGTTGCAGGTTTGAAAGTCTGTGCATGTTTTAAACTGATACATTTATTTACTTCATAAAAATGCAAATTTGTAAAAAACTAATTTCCTGAGATAGTTGGATATAACTTGTATAACATATAGGAGTTTATAAAACACATCAAAACATATCAAAATCTCAAAATATGATTTTTTCACAAAAATCTTCAAAATCAGCCAAGAGAATATATATGTATATATGTAGGGTAATTAAGCTTCAGTTTGAACATCAAATACATCAAATAAGAGTAGTCTAATGTTCAAAACCATCTCAGTACCAAAATAATTGAAATCCAATCAAAACTCCATCAAAATTCATAAAACCTTCAAAACAGTATGTACACAAATGTGAATGTGTACATGTGTTGGTATATGTAAGTATATAGATCAGTAAAATCATGTTAAGGAGTAGTGTAAGGTTGTATTTCATCTCAGCATCATATAGAACTTGAAAACCAATCGAAAACATCAAAATATCAAAAATCAACTTTTCGGTCAGCATACAAACAGACCGAACAAAACCCTACTTCATCCTTCAACACTTGATTCCCTTTTTAGTTCAAAAACTCCTCTTGGATTTATCAAATGCATACACACTTAAAATCATCCAATTGCCCATGATTATATGCGAATACAACAAGTATATAATCAAGTTCCATTCATCAAACCTTCAAAACAGAGCATATACTTACATACACAGTAAAGAAGAACTTTTCATTTGGTTTCATGCAATATTATCATACAATTTCATATACGTATTCAAACCAGCACCAATGTGAACGAAAATAACATACCCATGATTTCTATTAGGTTCTTTAACAATCTCAAGTCATTTAATTAGGGTTTTAGTCATCAGTAGTGTAGTCTCATGAAAAAGATTCAATTTTTAACTCATTTATTCATCAAAACTCATTATATCTTCATACCATCATCTAACATGCTTTCTAATGGATAAATCATCATATACAACATGCTTAGAACAATAAGAAAACAAACACGAATCACTCACTTTATTGAAGAATCAACCGAAGATAATAAAGAAATAAGAAAAGTCCCTCATTCGCAAGAAAACCAAGATCCTCGCTTTAAAACTTCAATAAAATAATAATAAGAAATTCCTTTGTGTTGTACAGCAAAGAGACGGCTGCACCTCACCCTATATAGGCCGGAAATTTGTGTAAAATACATCTTTTAAAATATATCTGTACATATATTGATCCTTATACATAGAAATTGAATAAAACCAACCTAACTGAGATTTTAAAAACAAAACAAATACCCTATAACCAGCCGACACTATTCTGAAAACCTAGAAAACGAATTTGGACTTTTGCCCCTCTAAAAGGCAATTTTGCAAAAAGATCATTCTTTATCAAAACTTGCAAAATAAACCAAATTTGTTAAAACAAAAAGTAAAATCTTTACCTCTGAGTTAACTAGGCATCATGCCCAGCCCAAAAATCCAAAAATCTAGAGTTTTCACCCTTAAGTGGTATTTTTGCACAAAAGTCCATCTTTTTGTAATATTTGCAAATAGGTCCAATAATTATCAAAAAAATCCAAAAAATTCAAAAATAATATTTAATAATAAATAATGATTTTTCCAAAAATAAAATTTGACTTTGGACTTCCCAAGAAAATATTTACACGTATTTTGCACGTGTAAAAAGATAAATTTTTAGAAAAATATTTATTAAATCATCAAAAATCATTTTAACTCATTTATTAATCTTAAAAGCATTATTTAAAAATCTAGGGTATTACAGTAGTAACTCGCTAGACCAAGAAAACTCTGAACTTCCGATACAGACTTCGGCGTCGGCCAATCCTTAACTGCAAAAATCTTGGACGAATCGACAGAAACTCCATCGTCAGAAATAATATGACCCAAGAAAGCCACACGATCCAACCAAAACTCACACTTGCTAAGCTTCCCATACAACTGATTCTCCCTCAAAGTTTGCAAAACAACCTTCAAGTATTCAGCATGTTCATCCTGATTCCGAGAGTAGAAAAGAATATCATCAATGAACACCACCACAAACTTCTCTAGAGAGGGAGAGAAAACCCGATTCATCAAGCTCATGAACACAGATGGAGCATTAGTAGCTTCGAAAGGCATCACCAAGAATTCATAGTTCCTAAATCTCATATGAAAAGCAGTCTTCTGTACGTCCTCGATTTTCACCTTAACTTGATGGTAACCAGAATGAAGATCCAGCTTCGAAAATACATAAGCACCTCCCAATTGATCAAATAGGTCATCAATCATTGGCAATGGATACCAATTCTTCACTGTGACATTATTGAGCTCAGGTAATCAATACACAACCTCCGACTACCATCCTTCTTATTGATGAACAGAACAGGAGCTCCCCAATGTGATGGCCTGATAAAACCTCTATCCAGTAACTCCTGAATCCGCTCCTTCAACTCAGCTAACTCAACAGGAGCCATTCTATACAGACTCTTAGAGATTGGATCTGTTCCTGGCTGAACATCAATACTCAAAACCAATTCACGATATGGCGGTAATCCCGGCAATTCCTCGGGAAAAACATCCAGAAAATCCTGCACAACTAACGGTGCGACAACATCATCAGCACACACTTCCTCCGTAACTCTAATTTCTTGACTAGCCAACTTCTCCACACAAACAAGCAGCGTTTCACCGGCACAGAATTCAAATTTCTAATGTTCTGGCATTCGAAACACCACATTCATCTTGCGGCAGTCAATCACAGCATAAGTGGCACCAAGCCAATCCATCCCCAAGATAACATCGAATCCAGAATTGCCGATGACAATTAGATCGGCAACAAAATCAACACCACCAATAACCAAGGGACTCTGCTCACAAATCTGAGAACACACAACAACACCTCCACCTGTAGTAATGTTCTAAGCTACCGGCATAGCACTGCTAGCCAAGTGATGCAGATCAACGTAGCGGGAGGAAACAAATGAATGAGTAGAACCAGAGTGAGCAGAAAAGGAATGGACAAGGATAATGCCTAGCATGAAGTCAAAGTGAAAACACAAAAGGCAGAAGCAAAATGCAAGAAACAGATATGAATGGAAGGCTAACATGAATAAGCAACAGGGTAGAATCACAAAATAGCAAGGAAATCAAAATTAAATACAAAATAAATACAATGAAAAACAACTAAAGATATACCTGCAAAAATGCCCAAAGAAGTCTCAGCATCCTGCGTAGCCAAGTTGTAGGCCTAACCACGACCCGCAGGAAGATTACCCCTAGGAGCTGCTCACCTCTGATCAAAGATTTGCCTCTGCAGAGGAAGTGGTGGTCCACCTTGACCACGAACAAGCTCTCCCTGCAGAGCGATACCTCCAACTAGTGCCTGGGGCCTGGACTTAGGGCAATTACGGACCATATGAACATGCCTCCACACAGAAGGCACAGGCGATTAGCTATCCTGCAATCTTGGCGCAAATGCCCAGTCTTCCAGTAGTATGAACAAACCAACTGTGGCCTCTGATCAGCAGGTGGGTATGGCAGTGCCCTAGCAGGAAGGGGGTGGAACTGACCTCCTAATAGGCCCTCCTAAAGGCCTAGCAGTAATAGGGTGTGGAGTAGAACGCTGAATAGCATGCTTCCTCATACTAGTCTATTCCTGAATTCTTGTAGCATCTAGGATATCAGCATAAGAACGAAGTTGCAAGGCAGCAAGACGATCCTGAATCTCAATATCCAAGCCCAACAAGAAACGATAGCCTCTATCTTTATCATTCCCCACCATGGAGGTAGTAAAATGACTTACTCGGGTGAATTCCGCAGCGTACTCATCCACGGTCCGGCTCCCCTGATTCAAGAAAGTATTTAGTTTAACGTCGATACTTTATGAAATAACAACGAAAAAGTATAAATAAACACTATCTGACGAACCTGAGTTAAAGAAACAAACTTTTATTCCATCTCATTCTTGGTGGCACTAGGGAAAAACTTTGTAAGGAAGCTCTCCATGAAGGTTGCCCAGAGAATGGTCGCCCCAATCGTTCAACCTCAGCTTGCCACCAGATGTGAGCAAGATCAACAAGTTGGATGCTCAAAACATCCACACAATCAACATCTGCTATACGCGCTGCAATCAATAGCTAAGCATTCCTGATAAGCCATTGTTCGACTTCAAGTGGACCTTTAGTGCCCGAAAACTTGTCTGGATGGAGCCTCATAAAATCAGCCACATTACCAGGTCTCAGTGGCGGTAATGCAGGGACAGGCACAATGGGTTCCCTATTAGCAACTTCGTAAGCCATCCTCATCTGTTGATTATGTTCCCCTTGCATCTGCAACATCAGTTCATTATGCTCACGCTGCATTTGCATCATCTGTACAATAGTGGGCTCATCAGACTGATCATCCCCAGCATGGGAAGATGAAGCACCTCTCCTAACCATGGTCTGCAATAAAAATCAATTGGTTAGCATCCAGATCATAATTTGGTTATCAATTGTTCCTGCGATCCTGTATTGCACATACTGTTGAGTCAAACCGATAAAATCCAATTCTGATTAATATATCAATCAAAGCCAAACTTCCTTTTGTTATTCATTTTTGACTGATATATTATCCAAATCTGGGCTCTGATACCACTAAAAATCTTGTCACGCCCCGCTTTCCAAAAATACCGAATACTAGCACATGACATTGGCACAGTGAATGACTAACGTCACTCATAAGCTGTTTATTCGATCAACTCAATAATATAATCAATACAAAACAATTGCGCAGGTAATAATAATAATCTCATGAACAATAATACTTGAAATGAAACAATACAAAATATCCAAATACAATAAACCAACGTCTGGAAATAATAATAAAATTAGGGACATAAGCCCAATACAAAAATAATCCAATCAAAAATAATAATAAGTTTTGATACAATAAGTTCAATAAAATAGTAAGCAACTAGAAAGCATTAAGTCCTCAGAATCTTCATTCTCCATTCTCAGCAAGCAATTCTCCTTCATTACCTGTACACACTTCATCTAAAATGAGGAGAAAAATTTTCCTTACAGCAAGTCAATGATAGCAAGTAGAGAAAGCAAGGAACAATGGAATAACGATGTAATAATAAATTCACTGGATCAATAGAAATTAATAACATGGGACGATAGCAATAATCAATATCATGGTAAACGATACAATGGTATAAACAATGGTTCAATATTAGGTAATAATAATTAATGATCAATAACACTTAAACAATATTTGGTATCAATAGGAACAATGATGTACAATATGCAATGTCGATATTGTGTCAATCCTTATGTCTATTAATCATTTTAATCCTAACTAATGCACGTACTGCTGCATCCCATACTACATGTTCGATGCATACAATCAATTTCGTTTGGACTAGTGGTGAATCCTATAGATCATGTGTCGGTACGATAATCACTGATACGATACAATATTGTTGCACGATACATTATGATGATTCACTTATACTTACACTGATACGATTCATTGATGCAATATACGAGAGATTGGGGTGCCATAGTCAGCGCTCCACAATCAATCGATAAATACTGGCTGACACAGTTACTATATTATTCACTACTCAAGTCAATTCTTTAAACTTCGACTTGTTAATTATTTTATTAATGCAACAATACAATATACAAATATGAGACATTAGGTGAACGATGGCAACAATTGGGAAACAGTAAGATGGTAAACAATGACGATAACTCATTAGGATCATGCAATACAACATACACACTTCGATTCGTGCAATAATATGATATAAGATTAATTAAACTATCAAAAAATTGGAATATAAAATTTTGGACAGTAAGAGTAGTATGTACAAAAATGCATTTTTCCGCTGTTTCAGAACTCAAAAATTGAATCCGTCAGAAATACTAGAAACTAGACTCCACACGGTTCCAACGCATATTTAAAGTTCAAAATCCGACAACAGTAGCTAGGTCAAACACATTGTTCTTTACAGATTTCAGGTTCAGGCAGAATTTCGACATCATGTTGTTAAAATTTTAGAATCAGCAAAAGATCAATATAAAATTCATTTAAAATATTAATTATACTCCTAAACATGATTACTAACAATATAGAAATTATCAGAGCAAAATTTTATCATTTGATCAGTCTTTTTACTGTTTAAACATGAAACGTACAAGAATCTGAGAATCTGGAATTAAAAACATAGTTGTAGTAAATCAGGTATAACTTTTGCTACATAACTCAGAATTTAGAAATTCAAGATGTTCTGTAAACTATAAAGGTAAGGCTACAAATAATATTCATAAAATAATTTATTTTAAGATCATTTACTGGGTCGAAAATAGCAGTCAAGATACAGCCAGCAAGCAAGATACAAGTTTTAGGAATTTTTTTCATAAATAATTTAATTAAACATGCTGGGTATCAATTCTATAGTCAATAAATTATATAATCAGCATGATGGGTGCAATAACAAGATGAATAAAATTAGAATACACGCATACAGCAATTTATCATCAACAAACATCAATCGATCAACCACATACAACATAGCAATTAGTTCTACAATAATTTATATATGTGACAATTATATGAACAACCCTATTATCAATTCTATATGCACACATGAAAGATTAAATCTTTGGAGTCAAAAGTGGCACGATGTCAAGTAGATTGGGGTTAGCTCATGTAAACCCTCAATATACCCAACGAAAGAGATGAACAATATATAATACGATAAACGAAGGGATCTACTTGCAAGAGTTTCAACAAAACTTGAATTTAATACAATTAACAATTCAAGAGGGAGTGACTTGCCTTATAATCGGTGAAAACAAATACCAAGATAAGAATCCCGAAGCAACGAACCCACGAACACATGAATCCACAAGATAGCACGTGCAATATATGTGCAATAGAGAACCCAAAAGCAATAACAACAAGAGAGAGAGAAAGAGAACACGGAAGCAACAGTAGGCCTCGGTCTGGCCAACGTCGGGGCTAACGGCGAGCGGGGCGACGTCGATGGGGTGGTCGAGGTCGACGGAAAGGGGAAGAGGGCAGCGTCAGGGGAAGAGGGCGTTTGGTCTGGGGTCTGTTGCTGATGTCGAAGACAGAGGAAGGAGGTCGGGATTTCGTGGTGTGGTGGTGCGCGTTGGGGGGTGTCGTCAGAAGGCGGCGACGAGGGGGGTCGCCGGAGAGGGCCGGAGATGCCCAGAGATGGCCGGAGAAGAGAAACAGTAATGGTTTCTTGGGATTTTGGGCAGGAATTGAAAAGGGAGAGAGAAAGAGGAGAGAGATGAGACGGCTCTATGATTTTAAATTGTGCAATTTTTAGGGTTTGCAATAGAGTTGTAATTATAAGGTACAATTATGATATTGGGTTAAGGGTTTAGGATCCAATAATAGCGGTTTTGGGTCATGAACAAATGAAATTGGATTTTGGGGTTCAATAAGAGATAGATCTAAATTAGGGTTCAAATAAAAATACCCATAATTAATTTAAAAAATTAGGATGAACAAGAATAGCTCAATCAACAAGAACGAAGAATTTCATGAACAAAATATGAATTAAAATAATCAAGAAAAAAAAGAAAATATAGTATTTTATTTAATTACAAATAAAATATTACAAAAGGGAGGGAAATGAAAATAGCGGGAACGGTAGTTACAACTGACCTCCACCGCAGTACAACGACCATCATCCCCCAGTCGTCGTCGATGACAAGGCTGCTGTTGTCGCTCACTGTTGTTGCGAAGTACGTGTTAGCACGTGTTACCGTGCACGTAGTTTGCACGTGTTGCCGTCAGGGCACTCATCTCCTTATTCTCGCATTATTAACAAAATCGTCGTCATCTCTATGGCAAGTACCTTGTACATCTTTATGGTTCCTACAAGCATTTTATTTGAATTCCCGCACGTAGTAATTAGATCATCATGTTGAAATCCGTGATTCTTTGTAGCATCATGCTTCGTGATATTTCATATCTAGTTTAGGCGAATCTGCAAATTCTTTTGCCTCTATGATTCGATGTCGTCAAAAGCGTGATTTTTTCATTCCCGCATTCATTACACAAACACAAAAATTGAAACATATATTTCGAATGTCTACGTAGGTAAATAGGTGATTGAATGAATTGAGATTTGTATGTGATCGAATATTCGAAATTAATATTACGGAAATATGAGCTTCATCATGTGAAAAAATAGAAACCCCTTAATGATTTCGATAAACAAATCATGTTAAATTCTAGTTTTAAAAACTATATATTCGCAAGTAAGAATCATTTTAAATTGAACCGACAAGTTGCTGCCATGGTGTGTGCTGTAACCTATAGTCAGGTTTTGACCTAGTTGCATTTCAAATCGATTAGAACTTTATAAATGAATGACGTATCTCTATGAATGTAGTTTCCATAACATTCGACGGATTCAGTTCGAATTTATAGACAATGATATATCATATTTTTTGTAGAGCTAGGTCTGCACATTTCAAATAGTCACTTATAGTACATCATCATGTTTCACATTTTAAAATGTCATGTTAATAAGTGAATTGAGACATGATATTTATCAACACACTACTAGAATTGATTTGGAGCCATAATACAATTTTTATAAATTTTTTGAATAGGTTTTTCAGACCGTTTTATAAATGTGAACTTGACTCCAGAATGTTGTCCATACACTAGACCAGTAGAGAGCCCAAGTTTCGACCCAATATAAGTTAAAACCAGCTAGAGACATATAAATAGAAGTCATAGCCCTCTGTGTTAGGAATCCAGAATACTTGACGAATTTGGAATCCGACTTACGGATTGCAAGTTATTCTAATTTTACCATTATACTATCATAATTCCAGATTCACTGCTTAATTACACATCATCATGTCCTCATCAGTATATTTATTTAAGAATTTGAACTTAGAAGTTATAGAATTTGTTTTTGAATGGCCTCGAGAGTTAAACATAAATTTTTGGGATAATTTAATAAAGTTTCTAGTTGAATTTGACGTAGTGTAATCTCGTGCTGAGTTGCTGCCTGCGCAGTAAACCCAATAAGAACTATCTGGTTGACCTATCTATTTTATTCAAAATGTATCATGTAAATATGCACTGGAACGGGCAAGGAGTCTAGTTTCTATATTCCTTTACGGAACCAGATTTGTTGTAACACCCCGAATTCCAAAATACAACTGAATTCGAGATTCCACAGGATCTTTACACTTCTTTCGTACAATTTAAATAAAAACTTTTCTTTCATCAGAGTTACATTTACATTTGTACATTATCACAGCGGAAGCAATATTACAATAAATTATATGAAACAATATTTAACTCAATCCTGCGCAGCATGTATGCTTCAATAGTCAAGCATCTTTACCCTGCATATAAACTGTGGGCGCGTCAGTTCATTCAACTGAAGAAATATTATACACGGCCATCCTTTCTATGCCGGAAACAGTATAACGATTCTCATTTCTTAACAAACACAAACTTGTCAAAACAAAGCTAAAGGGACTATCCTATTGTTGTCGTGTTGTGAATGTGCACTTAGTCCTTAATGCAATTATTTATATTATATGTCACTAATGCGCACTTGTTCAGATTCTATGCATCCCATACTACATAGGTCTGAGGGCAAGCCCTTAATCGTTCTTCATCTTGTACGGTTCAATCCCTCGTCATGACTTAATCTACTACTGTAACTACGGTAAGTATCCTAGATGTTTTATGATTTACGAGCTCATGTCCAGACAGCCTGGAGGAAAATTCCACGTCATGTCACGACACATTGTGAAGACAGCCTGTGGTCAATTCAGCCTCCGTCATGGGACATGACACCACCCGCAGTCACCAAACATTTCACGAGCGTCGCCACCGGGACGGTACTCTGGAGCAGTATCCACATCATGTCACGACGCATCGTGAAGACAGCCTGTGAATAATCTCACGCCGCCAATCCAATGGTCCTCATACTCAATGTTTTTTTCTTACTTTCATCATATCTTCACTATGTATCTAATCCTTAGTTTAATTGAACCATGAATAAAATCAACTCTTAGAGTGTAGCACTTCCACTATACCGGTCTTATTCATTTAATTAACATGACCCAAACATTGGTCTTCTCATTTCAAATTCTATTTCAATTCATTTCTCTGCCGGTATAAGGCTTGGCTATACCGTAATTCTCAATTTCAACTCATAATTACAATGTCATACCCATAAGAGCTTTTCATGATTAACCACCATTCATGTTTCAAAAGCATAGTATTCATGTATTCACATTTTTCATAACTCATCACAATCAATAATGCAATGCATATATACTTGGGAACTGAAATTCTTCAAACATGTCGCATTCGCTAATTTATAAGCTCACATAATTCTATTTCAATCCATTCCAAATCCATAGTTCACATTTTCAATTGTTTCACAATTCACACCTTTCAAATTTCTCTTTACCCAAAATCTCATTTTAACTTCTTAAACAATCCATTCGAAATTTCTCACAGAAACAAATTAAGTTAATAATCAAAAAGAGTTCCTTTTGTAAAAATAGTCTCACTTATACAAAGCCTCAGGTCATAGAGATTTTCTCCCACAATACAGATATTATTTGAAACTTCAGGGCAGTCGACTGTTAATCATGACCAGTCGGCTGTTTTGCGAGTTTCTAAAGCTCGAGAATAAATTAATCAGAGGAGTCGACTGTTTCATATGGATAGTCGGTTGTTCCGCTATGATTTTTAAATTCAAAAATAAACGATCAGGCCAGTCGACTGTTAAATGTGATCGGTCGGCTGCTCTGCGATGTTTTTCAACTCGAAATCAAAATGACCAGGACAGTCGGCTGTTACACATAGTCAGTCGGCTGTGCTGTGGGGTTTTTCAAGTCTAAATATATATTTTCTTCTCTTTTTGAAACATAACTCTCCAGATTACAATCTACTTAAAAATTTACAATAAACTCGTATTTCACAATGATCATTTGCTTTATAAAAACTTCTGTTATTAATTAATTACACATTATGCATTCAATCATTTGTTTGCAAAAATGCATTCTTTTTCATTCATTCTAATGGCATAAGTAGCAATGGGGAATTTTATGGCATCTATTACCAATCACTTCTTAATAATTTATTCTATCAATTCATCTTTAACACACCATTCTACTTTAGCACTTTAATCAATAAACATGATTCTAACTTCTTACTAGTGAATTTCACATAATTGCAATTAAAGCATAATTAGCATGCATTCTAAAGTTATAAACAATGAGAACATACACTTTCACTTATATTAAATGAATCTAACCATCACAATAACACACATTTACTAGTTTATCAATTTCTACTCTAAATAGGCAACATGTATTTCATCTCAACTAATTACTTTTTAATAACAAATTCAATTTATTCCTAACATAATTTCTACTTTAGAAGTCATGAGAAACACCCACCTTTTTGAAGAAAACTAATAAGAAAATCTCCTAGAGCCTCCTAGAATGCGAGAGAGTGCCTTCTCCTCCTAGATTGCGATGCACGATCTCCTTCTACTTGCTCCTTGCCAAAACCGAAAGCTCCAAGATGGAGTTTATTAGCCGGCCTCCAATAGGGGAACACTCACTCTCAACTCACACTAATATATATCTCTTATATAATTGTTCTCTTCTTCCAATAGATTACTAGTGTAAAATACAAATAAATAGAAGGGATATTTATACTAATTTTGAAGTAGATTGGAGGGCTAGGATTCAATGGATAGTTGTAGGATGAATGGCTAGGATAGGAGTAGGAGTTATAGCAACTACCCATACACTAAGTAACCACCCATGCACACTCACCCACACTCCCATCACTCCCATCACAAACCGGCCCAAAAGGTGTGCATTGCACACTACGTGCATGCACGTGCCACCCAGTCCCCTATGTAAAAGTTTGTACAATTTTAATTAATCAAATGTTCACCATTTGTCTCTACATGACAAGTGTGGCCATTTAATTGATTAATTAAATTAGTGGGCTTCATAAATAGTGGGCTTAGGCTTGTGGGCCAAAACAATAAATTAATAATTAATAGAAGTGGGCTAAAACAATTAATTAGTGTTTTAGGCTTTCGGAAAATAGGCATTTTTTGAAAAATAAAGGAAAATAATTGTTCATACAAAATAAGATTTTACATAAAATAAATAGATAATATGTGCACGAAGTTTGCACGTGCACAACACGTGAAAAGAAAATAATATTTTTATTAAAATGAAATTTTAGGGTATTACATTTGTTTTCCTTTGGCAGCGGGAAAGTTGATCTTTGTACAGTGACGTCTGACTGCCCAGACTTGCAACTTCGTGTTTGTTTATATATAAATATGTTATTCCTCGCATTTATGACTTGAAAAACATTACATGTGTTGCATAGCCTTTGATGTCGCCCTGATCATGTCTCGACACTATTTTTGTTGTTGCATCATGTTTTACTATTATAAAAGAATCACAAGGCGGGGTAATAAGGGAAAGACCTAGCAGTGGACGATATAGGAGATTGTATTAGGAAGGGGGCCGTGTTTCCCGTGATGATGATACATGATTACAAGTTACATGGATATAAGTGACACGTCATGGGTGATGGGGGCCACCTCTAAACTCCATTACATGACCACATGATTACTTGATTACACGTCGTATGGAACTAAGTGTTATGTCATGGGTGACGGGGGCCACCTCTAGCCTCTACGGGGCCACCTTTAGACTCCTCCACTTGACTACATGATTCCTGTTACATGATTTCCCGAGTACTTGTGTAACACCCCGCAAAATTGAGTTATGATAATTTTGTCCTCGTGTATTATGTACGTATATTTTGTACTGTTACGGGTAATATTCGTAACGTATTTTAGTATAAATATCATACGTATTTTGTATTTCGACTATTTATAAATTTTTCGTCTTATCGAGATTTATTCTTATCCTATTTTAAACCAACTCAAATATTAATTTTCAATCTTTGTATTTTTACGTGCATTGCACGTGTTATCGATGCATGTGTCGATTACGTATATTCGACCGTTATGTATAATATTTTCTATGCGTATCAATTATTTATTTTAAGAATTGTTCGAATTCGTTTTATAAATGAAAATTCATTTTTTCTCCTATTTCGATTAAAATATTTTATGCGTGCGGTGCAAGTGTTTTTTATGTACGTATTGAGTACCTTATGGTATATGTATAATGAAATATATTTTTTGTACGCTGTATTTTGATTATTTATAAATATTTCTTCGTTGATAAAATCGATTTTGTATTTAAATATTGATTTTACGTGCAACGCACGTGTTTGCAGTGCACGTATTAGTTGTATTATCTTTCAAAATAAAATTCATGAAGTATGTGTGTGTCTATTTTTATTCATACATGAAAACCCTAACTTTTAATTAAATTAAACTAATTTTATACATATTATATATATTAACATATGTTTTAATTTAAAAATAAAAATAATTAAAATTGAGTGTGGTGTATACAAAGCACGTACACACGTGCAATGTGCACACCCAAAGGAGGTCGGTTGTGCATGGGAGAAGTGGGGAAAGAAGTGGGTTAGTGGAGGAGGTAATGAGTAATTAGTTATGTTAACTACCCCTATAATTATTGTATAGATACCCCTAATCTAAAGCCTTTCACTGCACAAATTAATTAATCAAAATCAAAGTTAGGCTGAGGTGCTTACGGGATTGGTTGCTCTGGATCTCAGTGGAGGGATTTTGGATTTTGGAGCTTTTTGAAAGGGATTTGCTTCTAGTATATTCTCTAATAGGTGGGCGGGTGACTCTACTTCCTTTCTAATTGTGTTTTAAAAGTATGTTCAGGAATTCATGTTAGAATTGTGATTGAATTATTTTACTTCTAATGTTTATGTTTGTGTGATGCATATGGTATGAAAATTTAGAAATCTAGTGATAGAAAATTGTGAAGAATGCATGTTAAAAAGAAGTCGTTTGTAGAATTTATGTGTAGTTGAAACATTAAATTGTGTTAATTCTCATATGTGGTGCCATGAAAATTTTAGCATAGTGTGAGTAGATTTTTGTAGATGAATTGTGAGATAAATTGATTGTGCTCAAATTGAGTGAATTATAAATTTCGAGAAATTTTTCCATCACTCTACATGACATTAAAGAGAAAAACATATATATATGTTTGTAGAGTAGTGTTGTTAATTTATAAAAGGCATATGTTATATGAATGTTCTCAAATTGCTATCTACATTTTAGTTTGTATAGAATTACTTTATGATGAGTAAAATCAGTAGGAATGAATTTTTTAGATGTGTTATATGAGCAAATAAATTTAATACAATTAATAGAAATCAATTTTTGAATGTGTATATTAAAATGGGGGAATGAACAGAAAGAAGGTTCTTAAAGTTCGTAACTCTCTATATATATATATCTGTTGTGAGGTTGGCCTTTGTGGCTAGCGCATGCGCGCTGCGCTCATGTGCTACCATGTAGCACGCGGGGGGGTGTCTTGAGGTCACGGGTTCGATTTGGGGGTGTGCTATGTTACTATTTCAAAATTTTTTAGAGGGTGAAATGAGGGGCGTTTGGGTTTTTAAAAACACAGAACACCATACGACAGTGATCTGAGCTTGGCTCAGTGGGTTGGCATTTGTTTGCCTTGCTGTTGGCATGGGTTCAAGCCAGGGAAGGGGTTATTTGAGTTTAAAACACATTTTTTGAATTTTTTGAGTATTATTTTATAGGAAAGATCACGAAAAATTCATAAAACATTATTAGAATAATTTGGAGTTATTTTTCATTATTCTAAATAAAATTTTAGAATCTAAAGGGCATGTTTTGTTTAATTGTTGAGTTGGAATTCAAATTTTAAAATGTAGAAGGTTGAAGAAATTAAAAGTTGATTTTAAACGAAAGTAAAGTAAAGTAAAGTTGGAATTAGATATAGATAAATTTTGGGGATGATTTTAAAAGTTTGAAATTGAAAATAAAGGAATGAGTTTTGATTGAAATATAAGTTAATGTGAAAAGAGCTAAATGTTTTAAAGTGATTTATTTTGAAGAATCGAGTTTTGAGAAAAACTCTGGAAGTGATCAATTTGATTGATTAATTAAAAGTTGTTTATGAGAAATTTGATTGGAAATTTTGATTGAATAAATTATAAAAGTTGAATACTTCATGGATGAAAAGAATTGTTGAACAAAAGTTGAAATATTATTGTTGAGGTTTGATATAACCTATTTGATATGAGATGATTGTTAGAATCTAGAGGCTAGGCAGACCCTAATGACCAGTAGTTGTTATTATTGTGATTTTAAGGAGTAACTAGTGTGGGTTGACTCTCTCTGAGAAGTAGCCAGGTTGGGCTGACTGTCTCTCGTGTTGTTTTAAGTCCGGTAGGGTAAGCTAGCTCTAAGTTGTGATGATTTTTTCTAAAACTAAAACTTAAGGACATGCACTAAGGGGGGCATGATGAAGTACAAGCAAACATGGGTATGAAGACCTCAGTTGGTCTGCGGTGTAAGATGGTTTCCTCGGAATTATCGAGGTATGATTGGAAGTTGTCCCCAGCTCATCGGCGGTGTGGGATTCATCTTCAGAATTATCGGGATCGAGGCAACGCCCATGGGATATTTTGGGACTATTGAAGCGTCATAAATTGTGGTGTGAGATGGCTTCCCCGGAATTATCGAGGTGTGATTGGGAGTTGTCCCCAGCTCATCGGCAGTGTGAGATTCATCTCCGGAATTATCGGGGCGTGGGCTTAATACTCACAGAATATCTAAACTTTACCTTAGTCACCGTAGTAATAATTCATGGCGAGGGATTCAACCCTTTAATGTGGAGTACATAGGTACTTGCCCGCGGACCTATGTAGTATGGGATGCATAGAATTCGAACAAGTATGCATTAGTGCATCGTAGTGTAAATCTGCATTAGGCATCTAAGGCATATCATACACTGACATGTTTAGGATAGTCACTTTACACTTTGTAATGCATTCTAGTTTGTATTTGCTAAAGTAAGTGAGTCGCTATATTAAGGTATAGCGAGGATCGCTGTTTATAGCATTTGCGTCAGTTGTATGTAACTGACGTGCCCACAATTTCAAATGCAGGACTTGGATTGCAAGGGGATATAAAGATGATTTGATGCTCATGATTATTTAGATGCTAAAGCTGTTACACTTGTACTTATATCATGTTGTATGTCATTTAATTTTCGCTGTGTGGTTATAAAAGAACTTGATGTAATAAAAGTTTTAAATTCCTTGTATAATTGTACGAATTTGAAGTAAAAGATTATGTTGTGCTACGAATTACTGTGATTTGGAATTCGGGGCGTTACAACTTGACCTTGTATAATTCGCCACCAGAGTCTAAACGTTAACATGATTGTATGCACCCAACCTGTGGTATGAGACACAGGATTTCATGCATTAGCTAGGACTGATTAAATGAATAAACTTAAGATTAACACTGAGCACCTGCATGTTCCTGTTAACATGTTACATGTCCTGTTTACAAGTATATGATTCATGTTTACTAGTTTCATGATTCCTGTTTACATGTTGCATGCTTAGTTTCAGTTTCATGATTCCTGTTTATAATCAAATTTACATGATCCTCGTTTACATATTGTATCTTCCTGTTACATGACTCGTTTCCTATATACATGATTCTCTTGTTATATTCCTATCCTTGTTCATTTTCTTGTACTACTTGCGGCCCGTTACCTGCTCTAACGAGTGTTCTCCTTCCCAAACTTGAGTTGATGAATATACAGGAGTGGGAGAGGAATTGCTAGAAGGAATCAGTGATCAGGTGTTCTGAAGAATGGAGATGGATTCCACCCTCCTTTTACTTGCTTTATGTTTTTATTCTCAGTTATATTACTTTACTGCAAACTCTGTATTCCGGGCATGTTGTCCCGCACTTTATTTATTTCTGGATGTTGGTTATTTATGGACTACTACATGATTTATTTATGTTAGTCATGTTTATGTGATTATAAGTTTGCATGTGTGGTTGTATTTATTTTCATATTGTTGAGTTGATTATAACAGCTTATGAATGATGTGAATATATCATTCGCTGGGCCTCAGTCACGACCCCGTATCTTATTATATTCCAGGAAGCGGGGCATGACAAGTCAACTTTATAATCACTTTATTACAGAAAATGTTTGATGCCATTAAAACATATAACTTCTCATGTAGGGAACCGTTGTGACTTCAAGTCAAATGACCACACGCTTATGACACTCACGTACGATCCATGGAGCGTTCTCATGGTGGGTCAGTCCAGTACATTATTACTCTAATATGCCATATGAATACTTGATATCTCATATCCATGACCCGTGAGATATGGTCATCATTCTACACACATACTACTCTCTATGTACTATTTGTTGTCCTAATTCACAAAAATTTGACTAGGGACATTTAAAAATAGTGTTCTGATTACAAACAATAGGATCTCATAATCAAGTCATGCACATGATATCCCATGATATTGAACCTACTATTCTAAGGACTTTACTATGTTCATTTAATCACAATAAATAACACAATAAATGAAATGCCTCGTATATGAAATAAATATCATGATACAATGTAAACTAGTAATGTCAATACATAACTGGCCTTTAGGGCATACACCAACAATCTCCCACTTGCACTAGAGCAAATCAGACATACATCTAATGCCCATCGATATAGTGTGACCATCATGCTTTCTTTGTGCAAGAGGCTTTGTCAATGGGTCAGCGATGTTATCATCTGTCGGTAATTTGCATATCTTCACATCTCCTTTATCGATGATCTCTCAAATGAGATGGAAGATCCTAAGTATATATTTGGATCGCTAGTGAGATTTAGGCTCCTTAGCTTGTGCAATAGCCCCATTGTTATCACAATAGTGGTCCACCGATTCCACAATGTTAGGAACCACGCCAAGTTCAGTGATGAACTTTCCGATCTAAACAACCTCTTTTGCTACATTGGAGACAGCAATATACTCAGCCTCTGTGGTAGAATCGACAACTGTCACTTGCTTCGAACTCTTCCAGCTCACAGCTCCGCCATTTAGGTAAAACACAAAATCTGATTGTGATTTGTAGTCGTCCTTACCAGACTGGAAGCTAGCATCAGTGTAACCCTTTACAACAAACTCTTCCTCGACTCCATATACCAAGAACGAATCCTTAGTCCTTCTTAAGTACTTAAGGATGTTCTTGATAGCAATCCAGTGACTCTCACCGGGATCTGACTGATACCTACTCATCATGCTCAAAGCATATGAGACATCTGGACGATTACATAACATGGCATATATGATAGATCCAATTGCAGATGCATATGGAATTTTAGTCATGTGGTCTCTTTCATCTTGAGTGGAAGGACATTGAGCCTTAGACATGCTTACACCATGCAACATAAGGAGAAATCCTTTCTTGGACTCTTGCATATTGAAGCGTTTCAATACTTTGTCTATATATGTACTCTGACTCAGGCCAAGTAGTCTCCTTGATCTATATCTATAGATTTTGATGCCTAATACATAGGTAGCTTCACCCAAGTTCTTCATGGAAAAGTATTTTCCTAGCCAAGTTTTTACAGACTGTAAGGTAGGGATGTCATTCCTAATGAGTAGTATGTCATCTACATACAACACAGAAATACAACTGTGCTCCCACTAACCTTCGTGTAGACACAAGGTTCATCTTTGTTCTTGATGAAACCAAATTCTTTGATTGCATAATCGAAACGAAGATTTCAGCTTCTAGAAGCTTGCTTTAATCTATAAATGGATCGTTGCAGTTTACATACCTTTTCAGCATTCTTTCGTGTGACAAAATCCCCAGGTTGTGTCATGTACACATACTCGAGAAGATTTCCATTTAGAAAAGAAGTTTTAACATCCATCTGCCAGATTTCATAATCATGATTTGGTGCAACAGTAAGCAAGATCTGAATAGATTTAAGCATGACAATTGGGGAGAAAGTCTCATCATAGTGCACACCATGAACTTGCTTGAAACCTTTAGCCACCAACCGCCCCTTAAAGGTATACACATTACCATCCATGTCAGTTTTTTTCTTGAAAACCCATTTGCACCCAATAGGTTTTATCCCTTCAGGTGGGTCTACCAAGGTCCATACTTGTTGGTATACATGGATTCCATATCAGATCTCATGACCTCAAGTCATTTCTCAAATTTTGGGCCTTTTACAACTTCCTCATAAGTCATAAGCTCATCCTGATCCATGAGTAATATAACACCATGTTGAGTCACGAGAAATCCATATCTCTCAAGTTGATGAGGTATCTTACTAGACTTACGTAGGCCTTGTGCTACTTGGGCAGGTGGTTGTTCCACAACAATTTGTGGAGCCTGCTCCATTTTCACTATTGGTTCGTTGCTACTTTGCGAAGTTTAAATTTCTTCAAGTTCTATTGTTCTCCCACTGGTTCTTTTGGAGACGAATTTTCTTTCTATGAACACAGCAGTCCGTGCAATAAACACTTTGTCTTCGGTCGGATTATAGAAGTAGTATCTTTTGATTTTCTTGGGATATCCTACAAAGAAGCACTTATCAGATTTGGGACCAAGTTTATCAGGGCCTTGGCGCCTTATATAGGCTTCACAACCCCAAATATTCATAAAAGACACACTAGGACGCCTCCCAGTCCATATCTTATATGGTGTCTTTTGAACCGTTTTAGATGGGACACGGTTAAGTGTGAAAGTAGTTGTTAATAGAGTATGTCCCCAGAAAGAGCTTGGAAGGTCTGCATGACTCCTCATAGATCGAACCATGTCTAACAAGGTTCAGTTTCTCCTCTCAGATACATCATTCTATTGCAGTGTTCCAGGGGGAGTGGGTTGAAATATTATCCCACACACTTTTAGATGGTCATTAAATACTTGGCTTAAGTACTCAGCACCTCAATCTGATCGAAGGGCTTTAATACTTTTACCAAGTTGGTTTTGAACCTCATTCTTGAATTCTTTGAACTTTTCAAATGATTCTGATTTATTTTTTATCAGATACACAAACTCATATCTACTGAAATCATAAGTGAATGTAATGAAGTACTGAAAAAATCCTTTAGCCAATGTGTTGAAAGGTCCGCAGACATCACTATGTATGAGACCTATAATATCACTAGCCCTTTCACCTTTTCTAGTGAATGGAGCTTTTGTCATCTTGCCCAACAAACAAGGTTCACATCTCATATGATTCAAAATCAAATGAGTCCAATAATCCATCTTTATGGAGTTCGGATATGCGGCTCTCATTTATGTGGCCCAAATGACAATACCAGAGATAGGTTGGGTTCGTATCATTTGATTTGAACCTCCTAGTATTTATATTATAGACGGGCATTTCAAGGTTGAGCATATAAAGTCCATTATTCAATTCTGCACTGGCATAACAGATATCATTCATATTAATAAAACAAATTTTGTCATTTATTATAAATGAAAAACCTTTCTTGTCCAAACAAGAAATAGAAATAATATTCCTACTAATAGCAGGCACAAAATAACAGTTTTCTAACTCAATGATAAGCCCAGTGAACAATGATAAAGGACAAGTTCCTACAGCTAAAGCATCAATTTTTGCTCCATTTCCAACTCGTAGGTCAACTTCGCTCTAAGATAATGGTCTATTCCTTTTGAGATCCTGCACATTTACATAAATGTGAGACCCACATCCAGTTCTAATATCCAAGATGCAGAAGTTGATAAATTGACTTCTATAACAAAAATCTCTCACTTCCTTTCTTCTTCTTAAACTCCTCCAGGTACTTATGGAAGTTCCTCTTTCAATGTCCGGTCTCACCACAGTGGAAGCATGTGCCCTCCTTGGCCACCCCACCCTTAGGTTTCAAGACAGAAGTGTTGGGCTTGAAATTGCCCTTGGCTTTCCCCTTACCCCTGGGTTTCTTAATCTGTTTTTTGGCATTGTCCTTACATTTATCCTATTGGACCATCATAATGGTCTTTCCCTTACTAATGTTCTATTCAGCAGTTTTCAACATGCTTAGAAGTTCTAACAGAGGTTTGGCAATTTCATTCATGTTGTAGTTCATAACGAATTGACTATAACTTTTCGGCAACGATTGCATGACTAAGTCAGTGGACAACTCTTGACCCAAAGGGAAACCAAATACTTCAAGGTTCTCTATGTATTCAATCATCTTGAGCACATGAGTTTCAACAGGACTTCCTTCTGCCAGTTTGTACTGAAACAATGCCTTTGAGACTTCAAACATCTCATGTTTAGCCTGCTCTTGATAGAGCCTCTTGAGGTGTATGATCATATCATAGATATCCATGTTCTCATGTTGCTTCTAAAGCTCAAAGTTCATGGTGGCTAGCATGAGACAATCAACGTCCAAGGTGTCATATTGATGCTTCTTATGAGCATCCTTTTTTGTGTGAGGGGCATTTGCAGCAGGTGGGTCAGGAATAGGATGCTCTAGAATATACAGCCTTTTCTCATGCATGACTATCCTCAGATTCATGTACCAGTCTAGAAAATTTGTCTTAGACAATTTGTTCTTCTCAAGGACAGATCACAATGATAGGCTACTTGATGTGTTGGATGCCATGATAATCTATCAACAGAAATATGCAAAGTAAATGTCATTCCACAGAAATATGCAAAGAAAAATATTTAACCATCAACCAAAATATGCAGAGTATGTATCATGACATTGAAATATTTAATAAGGTCTTTTATTAAATGTACCTCTTACTGTTTTTATTCAAATCAATAACCCTCATCGTTGATTCAGAAAATCTCATCGTAAGATTTCTAGTAGATCAAGATCCATATTTCACCTAGTTTTAAGTCAGCTTTGGCTTATCACAAAGAATTTAGTTATTTAGGTAGGGAACATTTCCAATTACATCATATGCAACTCCTGGATAGTTGGGTGAGTAATAGAGACTAAAGCCCAACTCTATACCTCTAAACCTTCAATCCTATTGAAATAGTTTAGTTAAGTCAGACCTATTGGTTGGAATTGAATATTACTTTTAACTCATCGTGTCTCTAGGATAGATAAAGGCACCCTGCTTTGGCAGACCTACACTTAATCGATCCTAGCATAGACGAGTGTTACGCATTGGAAGACATTTTATTGCTACTTAATATTTACTTTGAGGGATTTTGTTATTTTATTAATTGATATCACCATTCATCATCCATTAGTATACAACAACGCATCTCATACAATATTAAAAACATAAAATTTATGTGACATGGTTGTGACCCTAACACACTGATTCTCTCAAACCAATGATAGTATAAAAAACTGAACAAAGGGATTATACCGCCCCTAGTGGAATGGTGTTGCATGCGAAAAAGTACGTCCGGGATGCCTACTTTCGATGTCCTCTCCAAGTAGCCTCCCAATCTTGTCCTTATATGGTTGCCAATTTCTTGCTTGCTCAGTGAGATTACATTTACATATAAAGAAAGAATGTACAATTAGAGTTTAGAGAGAAATGATTACATTGAGAATGTAAAAGAAAGGCACGACACGCAGGCCGTGTTCAAAATAACAAAATATAAACAATACATCACAGAACATAAACCATACATCACAGAACATGATAATCAAAGAATATGTTGTTATGATTTTGTTTAGTTTATTTTTAAAAAAATTGACTTTTGGGAAATCATTATTGCCCTATGCAGAGCTGGCACGCCAAAAAAATATTTCCTTATCATCCCTTACCACCGCCAGAGCATGAACCCTTCATGTTTTAAGAAACCCTAATGCCACTGCAAACGACGGAGGTGCATGAACTATTCATGCTTTAAGAAACTCTACGTCACTGCAAATCACATCTTTCTATGGTTTTCAATGGTTCCAAATCGATGGCTACCATAGAGTGGCATCTTTGTTAACAACCAACATATAAACGAATCATTATATTGCAACTGTTGCAAAAATTATATCACATGTGAATTTTTCTGCCAAAAGTGCGAATATATCATGAATAATCACATATCATACATAATCGAATTATGGTTTCGCAAGTGGCTCCGATACCACTGTTAGGTTTCGAGGGTAATCTCAGATTAAATACACAGCGGAAAAATTACCAAAAAATATCGAAACCTAGCCATGAATCCATGCGAGAACCATAAATCGTGTTTATGAGTTATATATTGAAGATGAATTTGTTGTCTCCACAGTATGCCGATAAAAGCACTACAATATTGTGGTGCCTCTATGGTATCAACAAGAACGGATCAAATCAAGTTTTCCCTCACGCCGTGGTGCTAGTTGCAGAAAGTGAATGTTCCTCACGATCTCTCTCTCTCATAATTTCTGTGACGGCCAGGGTTTTCTCAACTATATCTTTTCCACAGATACATATCATATATATATATATGCATAAAATCAACCCTAAGAGAGTAATAAAATTGTTGGGCTAACAATCTGACCAAGGTCAGATTTGTGTGTGGGCCTTTGAACTTTAGTGAGCTCATTTAATCTAATTAATTACCCAACCATGTCAGGAGTCCAAGTCTTACTAGGATTCCCAATTAAATTCATCTCATGAATTTAAATCCAATTTTGATCCATTGTAAGTGTGCGACCCTGTAGGTTCTCATTACTTTGATAGTAATACTAAAATCATATTCTAGTGTTACAAACAGTGAGTGATATCTAACAATACATCACTGTTACTCAAGTAACGAGAATGCTAGTGATTTGACATAACATATCCGTGACCATTGTTACCATGTAGTCTAGTCCTTTTGTCCAAATATCTAATTGACTACAAGGCATAGAGCGTGTCACCCTTGTATAGTTTAATCTTTGGTTTCTTGATGTCCGAGTAGACTTACTAAAACAAATGAGCTCAATATCTCATATTGACCCATTTGAGCACGGACATGCATTTTGCAATCTCACTCAATCAAGGGGGCATAGATATCGCTCCTGTTATGTAAGAGGGACAAATCCTATCTAAGTCACTCACATCCCTCCGCATGATTTGTAGTATATTCAATAGTCGACTTTATAATCACATTATCACAAGCAACGTTTGACGACATTAAAATATATAACTTCTCATGTAGGAAACCGTAGTGACTTCAAGTCAAATGACTATATACACCATGGTCACTGTTAGAATCGCTAATGACACTCACGCAACGATCCATGCAGCGTTCTTACGGTGGGTTAGTTTAGTATATTATTACTCTGATATATACCCATGTGAAGACTTGATATTTCATATTCATGACCCGTGAGATATGGTCATCATTCTACACACATACTAGTCTCTATTTAATATTGTTGTCCTAATTCACAATAATACTTAACTAGGGACATTTAAGAATAATGTTCTGATTACAACCAATAGGATATCACAATCAAATCATGCACTTGATATCTCATGGTATTGAACATACTATTCTAAGGACTTTATTATGTTCATTTAATCACAATAAACAACACAATAAATGAAATGTCTCATATATGAAATAAATATCATGATACAACATAAACTAGTAATGTCAATACACAACTGACCTCTAGGGCAACCTCTGCAAGTTTTGTGGAAATGAGGAGACTCGGCTCAGTGTTTTGGAGCTCATCGTTCCAAAAACATTTTCTAGTTTGCCGCACCTAGAATCACTGAAGCAAAATGACGATGTTCAAATATCATCGGGAGGTAGAGGATGCCTCTGGGTAGGTGGAGTTTTTGCGGATGGTGGAACCTTCGTGTTGAAACCTACAGGGTTATGCCCTTGACGGGGGCATATGATTGCAAAAATAAGAGGTGGTGGTAAATTTGACTAGCAGAAGAAGCCACTGAATCATGTTGTTTTAAAGAGGAAAACAAGAGTCTATAGGCAATTAATTGCACAAGTGTGGAACCATGAGCATGCAATCCAGTGTGGAGATTGTTAAGTTTATGTCTTACATACTAGGTTCGACATGAAGAGAAGACGACAAAGCGAGAAGATGTTCAAAGCAAATATGGAAGAAGAAAGGAACAACAACAACAACATGTTGAAGCAACAGCAGGGAGCAGTCCATTGCATGAAATTGCATTAAACTGTAAAGCTCTCAGTAGCATTAGTATAAATACCCAAAACCCGGATCCGACCCGGACCCGGCATTGGACTGGAACCGACCCGGCCTATCCGGGTCCGGGTCTGGGTCTTAAAATGGGACCCTTGTACTTTCAGGTCCGGGTCCGCTCAAAAGAGACTCGAACTGGACCCGGGCCCAGACCTGGTAAAAAAAACCCAAAAAAATTAACATAAAAATAAATATTCTATCCTCATCCTTCCCCTCCTTCCTCCTCAATTCTAAATATTTCTCTTCCAAACTCAAAACTCATGCATTTTTCTTCTCTCCTCTATTATAAATCCTCTATTCGTCGCCTCTGCTTGCTGTTCACACTCTCGCTCCTACCCGAACGAGTAGGAATATTTTAATACGACCCGGACCCGGTCCTCACGGGTCTGGGTTCGGGTCCGGGTCCGGGACCAATTTTTGGACCCGTAGGGGACCGGGTCTGGGTAGTGAAGGACCCGACCCGACCTAATACCAATGCTAGCTCTCGGGTTGCTATCTAACTTGAGAACAGTAAGTAGCGACAACAATTGGGCAGTTTTTGGGTGAATCAGTTTGAGCCCAACTTCATTTCCAAGTTAGATCATACGGCTTTTATCGTGTGGCTTCCTCTGCATGGTATATCAAATGGTTATTGTATCAAGATTACAACATAGGTTTCTCTAAATCTCTATGTAATATTGTAATTACTTCCATTGAGATGTGTGTGAAAAGCATCGAGTACTTGATATGAAAGTTTTCCATTGTAAAGATCATTTTCTAGTGAGACTTGAAAGATAGATAAGTTATTGGTGAGAGTAATTGTAACTATTGTATCTTCTTTAGTTGAATAATATCATGGTTAATTTTCCCCAGATTAGGTGAAGTTGAACCAAGACAAAATTGTGTGCCTGTGTGTTTGGTTTGGTTTACTATTACTTGGTTGTTCATTGGACTGGTTGTCGCATAACTCAGCGAATCTTAATATTTACCATATAGAAAAATTATAATACTTATTAAGATCCACTTAAGTCAAATTGAACTCCAATCCATGTCAACCACCATCATGTATTTTTTTTAATCCTATAAATAAGAAGGAATTTTTTTTTTTGTAACTGTAAGAAGTATTTACATATAACGAGTATGCATTACATTTAGTGATGGCAACCGGGCCGGGTTAACCCGCGGCCCGCCCACTCAAACCTGGCCCGCAATTAGGCGGTTTGGGACTGGGTTGAACCCGCTAGTCGAACCGGGTCGCCAAATTTTTAAACCCAACCTGCTCGACCCGACCTACGAACCCGTTGACCGGGTCAAACCTGTCCGCTCGACCCGCAGGTTTGGCTCCGTTTGACCCGAAGCTCGACTCGCGGGTCAAACGGTCAGAAACAGACCAACAATTGTGTGTGTGTGTGTGTGTGTGTGTGTGTGTGTGTGTTGATTATTTGTTGTTGATTATTTGTTTTTTTCCCCTATAAATACCCCCTTAATTCAATCTAAAAATTTCCACACCTTACTCTCGTACTCTGTATACTACTACTGCTACTACACAATTCAATCTCAATTTAATCAAGTTTTTTCAACAAATAAGTGAAAAACTTCGATCATACCGAATTTTGTTGATTCAACTCTCAATTACATCTACTTCAACTCCTCCAACAAAGAAGCTCTCTCCATCTCTTTCACCGACTACCACACATTGTGACTACGTCAACTACCTTTCTCAATCGACTACGTCTACTTCTACTTTTATTTTCTCTCTCATTTCTATATACGATTATCTGCGAAATACGATATCAAAATTTCACAACCCTCCTATTGTCTTGATTTTTGTTGTAGTTCTAATTTTTTGTATCATATTTGTTTGTTGGTTTTTCGCTTTTCTCTCTCTCAACTCTCCTATTATTTTTTAGATTTTATTTTTTAACATATACCTCTTAGATTGTTTTGTATTATTTCACATACACTAGTAAAATCCTAGAAATCGTTGTTTTTTTCACATACACTATTACCATGCTTAGATCGCGAGGTAGCGGCCGTAGCCAAAGTGGACAATATTCCATTGGTACTTCACGTCGGCCTCCAATAGTCCTACATGTAGAGCCTGAATTTATACCGAATCATATGGTAGGATCTCACGATGTCCCTTCATACGACATAGAAGAAGAAATGCATAATGTCGACTCACAAACACAACAAACCGAACCTACTAGTAGCAGAAAAAACTAAGGGGGAAACAAATGATTGACACAGATTTTATGACTATATCCCCGATGAGGATAATCAGGGAGTAGGCATAAGATTTGTAAACATTGTGATAAAAGTTAAAAATGGAAGAAGAGTAAGGGAACATGTACAATTAAACGACACATTTTAAATGTACACAGCGAATTAGTACAAGACAAACAAGGTCAATAAGAAATCAACTCTAGGACTGGACAAATAGATACCCAACTCTATGATCCCGAACTTATTCATCGGGAAATGACCCGACTAGTTATTAAGGATGAACTACATTTTTCCTATTCCGAGAGTAGGAATGTAAATTCTTTCAACTAAATCCACATTTCAGAAGAATTTCTAGAAATACACTAAAGTGATTGTTTTAAATTTTACAACGAAATGAGAGACGCTTTAATTGCACTATTGTATTCTTTAACTTGTAGAGTATCGTTAACTTCCGGTTTGTTGGAAATGTTGTAACGATATTCCGATGATGAGCTTAACTTGTCATTTGATAGATAGTGATTGGATGATTCAAAAGAGAATCATCTCACTTGCCGCTGTGCCGTATCCCCACAGTGGACAAGTTATTGCAACACGTATTTTAGAAGTTTGTGATTTATATCATATTCACGATAAAAATTTTACTATTAGTTTTGATAATACATCTAACAACAATGCTTCGATTAGTACATTAAAAACATAATTAGCTCATCCATGTAATGAATTTTTGCATGTTAGATGTATGTATCATATTTTAAATTTATGTGTACAATATGCATTGAAAGTAGCCGATTCATATATAGTTGCAATTAGAAATTGTGTACATTTTATTTCTTTAAGTGGTCCTATGCTTCAAGAATTTAAAGAATTGTGTAAAGCCAGGAGAATGCATTTTAAATTTTTTTTTAAAGATGTTAAACACCGATGGAACTCTACTTTCGATTTACCAAATGTTGTTACTTAATACAAATATATTATAAACGTTTTTTGTCTTGCAAAAAAACATGGAAAAATTTCAAATGACTCCCCAATTATGGTATTTTGCCGAATCTTTATTACGATTTTTTGAACTTTTTAAAACTTCGATTGTGAAGTTTTCTACATCTTATGATTCTATATCTAGTAATATTTTTATTTCAATCATTACTATGATGCAAACTTTTCAAGAAATGATTTCGGACGAATACATTAATCATATTGTTGTTCCCGCTTATACAAAATTTTTGAAGTATTTTAATCATCCTTCTATGTTGTATTTTATTGCTACTGTTATTGATCATCGTATCAAATTAGCGGGTACGGGATGTTTAATTGAAACATTTTTTACTTTACTTTAGATGATTCCGAATATGATTCTAATGAATTTTTAGGTAGTTTTGAATCGACATTGAATAACTTGTATGATTATTATGATATAACTTTTGCATCTAGTAGTACAACTGGTATAGTTACTTCTTCTTCTTCTACTTCTAGAGGTAAGGGTAAGAATACATTAGAAGATGTCATTGCTAATTTACTTGCTCGTATAATAAAAAAAAACTAGGACTAATGCACCTAATGAATTAAATTGGTATAATCAATAAGATAGTGAGAGTTCTAGTAATAGGATTGAAGTGCTACAATGGTGGAAAGAACATGAATTTTTTTTCCTATTCTTTCACATATGCTAGAGATCTACTAACTCCTTCTATCTCCACAGTTGCTTTAGAAAGTGTTTTTTCTACAGGTGGCAGAGTTCTAATAGATTATAAGAATCGCTTGAAGCCGGATTCCTTGGAGATGCTCGTGTGCACTGAAGATTGGATGAAGGCTGAAGACAGGACTCTAGGAAAAACGACATCTACATCAACAAGTGGAAGCAATTTGCCTGAAGTCCAACAATAAGATTAGGGAATTTAGGGTGATAAGATCTTAGGTTTAGGTTAAGTAGAGGTGCACGACAGTAGTCCAATGCCTTCTCTTCAATCTAACTCTAGCCTATCTCGAACTCTAGATTGTCCTCTTAAACATGTAATTGAAAGAAATTTGTATATTTTTTAAACAGTCTCTGTATGTAAAAAAAAGTTGTACAAATTTCATGGAAGTTGAAATGAATAATATATACAATTTTATTTAATTCTTAATCTTATACTTATTGTACAAGTTTTTTTTTTAAGGTTAAAAGAGAGGGGAAAAAAACAACCGAGCCAACCCGTCGACTCGTCCGGCCCGACCCGGGTTCAACCTGAATGTGTTCACGTGTCGACTGGATCGGTTTTTTATTTCCCAACCAGACTCGAATATTGGCCCAACCCGAACCGAGCCCGCCCGAACCGGGTCAAGCCCGAACGGTGGACTCGATTGCCATCATTAATTGCACTTGCAAATACTAAGAGCATCCAGAGTGGTTTCTTATAATTGGCAATTTGCCATTTTATAAGAAACGATCGTCTGCAGCGGTTTTCTATTTTGCCATTTTTTGGCAAACTCGCTATACCTGTTTCTCATATATGAGAAACGAAATAGCTATTCTCAAATTATAAAGGACGGTATAACATATACCGTCCCTCCGATTTTAATATATTTTAATCCAGTCAGACGGTATAACGTATACCGTCTCTCCGATTTTAATATATTTTAATCCAGTAAGACGATATAACATATACCGTCCTTCCATAATTAATTTTAAATGTATTTTTTTTAAAAAACTCCTGAGACGGGATATGTTATCCCGTTTGACATCGGACGGGAGAACATATCCCGTCCCAGGAGTTTTCTATTTTATTATTATTTTTTTTTTTGGTTAAATTAACGGCCAAGATTCGTCCGATCGGATAAAAAAAAAAAAAATCTCGGACGGTACATGTTGTACCGTCCTTGAATTGGGGGATTTAGTTAGGTAGTGGGTAGGTTTAGGTTAATTAATTACAGGGGTGTATTGGATTGGAATTTGAAAAGAATTTAAAAGAATGTGAAAATCCTAGTGTATTCAATTAGGATTTTAAAGGAGTTTATAAAAGTCACAGTGTATTCAATTGAGAGTTTAAGTGATTCTATTCAATTCTCAGTGTATTCAATTGAGATTTTAAATGACCCATTCAATTCTCGGTGTATTCAAAAAGTTATTGATTTTGGTAGAATTGAGAATTTTGAGGATTTAGATGGAATATAGGGTTTGAGGTATATATACCAAAAGTCTTTGCAATTCTCACGTTTACCGTAGAAACTTTCAAGTCATTAGACATTCCTCCTTCCCCACAGTTGCATCCACCCCTCTTGTGAAGAAATTGATTGTCAGTTAATGTTCATCTTCTCCCCCCTCTCCCCCGACCAGCTCCGGCCACCCCCTACCGCCGGCGACCCCGTCGCCACCCCCCCTCCCAACACGCGCCACCCAACCCCGACCATGTCCTCCTTCCCCGTTCGTCGTCAACAGCAGCCTCGCCCAAACCAGGGACTATACTATCCTGCTGCCAATTATTATGGGTATATTTGTATAGGTAAGGTTTTTGTTATTTAGAACATAAAACATATTAAATTGATACCTAATTTGAACGTTAAACAGTCTGGATATTCATATTGCTTATTTCATTGTATGAACAGGTTTTGACCCACGGAGTGAATGGAATGACCGCGATCGGTTTTTTGGTGTAGATGGTCAATAAGTCCATTACTCGGTTTGTTCATAGTCAAGATGATGCTGACTAATAATGCTGACTAATTAGATGTTTCTGTATCTGATGCAGGGTCTGCAAGCGGACGGTTATCCATATGTATATTATCCACCTAGCTATGGCTATGCACAGTCATCTTACAATCCTTACAATCCTTACAATCCATATATACCAGGTGCTGTCATGGGAGTTGATGACCCAATTATGGGAACACAACAATATTTCTCCAATCCTTCATTCCAGCCACCTGCCTGTTCACCTACCACTTATATTCCATTGGTTGTTATGCCGAACGCAGATGCAGTTCCTCCTTGCTCCTCGTTAATTGGGATTGGTACATCTGTTCCTCCTAATAGACAAGGTGGTTCTGGTACAAATTACTCACAACCGCGTGTGTCTTCAAATGGAGGCACCACTTCTCAAGGGGCTGCTTCAAGTGTTTCAGCATTTGAATCTTCTCAGACTACATCGTCAGAAGCTTCTACAGATATGTCATTGAGTAGACAACCTTCCTCACTGATGTCATCTGGAAGCATTACTCAGATGGCCTGGGTACTATTGCACTGCTGAATTATTGTTCACAAAACATCAAGCATAATGTGTGGTCAAGCACTCCTAATGGTAACAAGAAGCTACATAGTGCATATGAGGATGCCCAGAAAAGGAACTGTCCCATATTTTTCTTTTTCTCGGTTAGTACTTTTTGTTAACTAATTCAAATGTCATTTTCTGAAAAATTTACATAACGAATTATTGATCTTTACTGAGCAATGTTTTGGAAAGCGTTCTGGAGATTTTGGAATTTTTGGGAACTCAAGTTCTGGACGATCCAGCAGCTTTGAGAAATCCGATACGCGACGGTCTGATGGCTTTGGTTTCGGCAGTTTTGGTGGGGATTCTAAGCCTTTTGTTAATCTAAGCAGCTTTAATTAATCTAAGCCTTTTGTTGGCATGATGTATTGCTTAGAATTTGTATTAGTATAGATGACATGGTATTTTTGTTTTGGTAGCAGCCTCTGGGAATAATTTGCAGATTAGAACACTTGCAATACATTAAATTGGTTGAATTATAATTTGGTCTAATTTAATTTTTTGCAGTTCTTGATACAACAAATCGAAAAACATCATTCTGTTCATTAGGGCTGTTCATACTTTGGTTAAAACCGATTACTACTCTTATAAGAATGACAATCTTGTGTAGGAAAAGTTCAATTGTCATCGAATTCCTTCGAATTCTATCAAATTCATAATAAGAATTCCATCAAACTATTTTAAAATCCTTATAAATTTCTGTCAAAGTTTAGGTGAATTCTCTATAAATCCCTTAAATACTGAGATTCTCAATTCTTTTAAATTCTTTTCAAATTCCAATTCAATACACCCCTGTTAGATTTAGTTAGTTAATTAATTAGGTTCAGGTATTATTATATTATTTATTTTATTTAATTAATATATTTTAATAGTTAATCAGTAATTAAATTTTTTATTTTTTTTTTAAATGAGAGAGACGGTATATGTTATACCGTCCCACACAATTTTTTTACAAAAAGCGAAGAATATAGCAAACAACCACTGTAGCCTTCTTCGCTATTTGCTATTACTGTAGCAGTCATTTTTGGCAAAATAAGAAACACCATTGTGGATGCTCTAACACAATTCTACCAAATAATACTCCTAAGCTCCTACTCATAGGATCATCCTACAGGCGTCTCTAACATCCGTTGATCTACATCAAAACCATCTCCATGCTCTAAGATTCGCTCTCCTCTCCAACCTTTCCTAGATCCTCCTCTACCTGCGCGCGTCGCATAGGATTCTCCCCTCTCCGGCCGCCATAGCCCCTCAAAATTAGAGATAAACTCGCGCATTAAGTCTTGGACAGGTCTTTCCCGATCAACCCCCCTATCCCCTTCCTAAATCCCCAACAAGCAGACTCGATCACGCACCTTTTTTCACTTTGCCCCCAATTCTCTCCCCAGTTTTTACTACCATCCCTAAACGGATCAAGGATCGTTGATTCAGATTCTTGGATCTAGGGTTTCCAACTTATTTTGATCTGTGATCCCCCCCTCCCTTTTTTGAAGCGTTGAAAATGCAGAGGCCGAATAGGTACATGACTCGATCGAACACGATGACGAGGGAGAAGAGGGGGTTGGAATATGTTGAGGATGATGAACAGAATCTTGAACCCAAGCGGCAAAAGGTTCCAGCTCTCGCGAGGTATCATGATGAGATTTGTGTTGATTTTGGTTTAGATTTGGGTTAATCTGAGCAATTGGTAGTGAACACTGAAGCTTGATGTAGATTTGTTAGATAGTTAATTTTAATGGTATCTTGAGAGCATCCACAGTCGTTTTTCTCATTTGGTATAATATGGCAGCTACAGTAATAGCAAATACCCACGTTCACTGCAGTCGTCGTTTGCTATAATTTTTCTATTTTTTAGAGAGACGGGGTATCATACCCCGTCCGATCGTTTCAAATATTTTTAAAAAAATTAATTACTTAAACTATATTAATTAACTAAATTAAATAATATAAAAATTACTAAACCTAATTAATATACTAACTAAACTTACTTTATACTAAAACTACTCCTAATTAATACCCTGCCACATTAAATGCTCATTAAATGCTCCAAATTTTGCTCCTAAATTTCCGGACGGGGTATCATACCCCGTCCCACATTTTTTTGTTTTTTTTTTTTTTTTTTTTTCCTATCGCTCAATCCTGAGCGTTGATTTCATTAAAAAAAAAAAAAAAAAAAAAAAAACAAATAAAAACAAAGGGAGAGACGGGGTTTGATACCCCGTCCGGGGTATCATTCCCCGTCCTACCAATTCTTAAAAAAAAAAATATTAAAAAAAGGTGGGACGCAGTATCATTCTCCGTCCGATAAGATTTAAATAATATTATATAGAAGAGACGGGGTATCATACCCCGTCCTCTATAATTTGAGAAAGCTCATATGGTTTCTCAAATTTGAGAAATAGAAATAGGAGCTTTGCCATATTATCCAAATTTGAGAAACGACTGCAGCATGGTTTTGGGGATCGTTTGCTATAATTTGGATATTTGGAAATTATAGCAAACGACTGTGGATGCTCTGAGGAGTTAATTCGTGTTATAATGACAATTTCTTGTAGATTTGGTTTTCTCAATTAATATAAGAAGGTTTGAAGTAGCTGTTGACTTGACGGTTTAGTTGTGTAAAGTAGATTTTGGTAAGTTCAATGTTAATGGAAGAACCTTTATATGGGAAAACTGTAGAGTATTTTGATTATAAGAAACTAGTTTGAATGACTTTGATTGTCCGACTAGCATTGAATGATTTATTCACAGGTCATATTTTTGGAGCGAGTTCAATGCATTTTGTTGCTGCTATCATGTTATTTCCTTTCTCTTTGATCGTATGCCCGTTAGTTTTCCTCATTTCCTGAATGTTATGTCGTCCAAACATATCCTCAAGTTGATATGACTTGACATTATGCAGTGGCGAAACCAGAATAATTTTGTCCGGGGCCAAGAAAAAATCCTATAGTTATATATAAATATATAGGGGCTTTTTTCATAATTCTTTTGGGGGGCCAAGCCATAAAAACTTAATGGACTTGGGTATTTTTTTTTCAAAAAAAAAATAATGTTTGGGGAATTTTTAAAATTTTGAGGGACCCGGGTCCCGACGTAGCTCCGCCCATGACATTATGTTTTATGATTTAAATAATGGTGACTCCTCGAGTTACTAATTTTCCTGCTCTACTCTTATCCATGTTAGGTAGATGCAGTTTAGCTTTGATGCAAAGGCCACCGACAGATAACGGATAGTTTTGCAACCGGACACATGGCTTCCTCTTGTGATAAGATAGGGTACACAAGTTTTGGAGAGGATTACCAAAAAAAGAAACCTAAAGAAGATGGACTGTTAGAAGTCACTTCTAGAAAATCTAAATATATGTACTCATTCATAAAAGTTTGCTTCAGAACTTCAATACGCCTTTCTTTTATAAGGCTCCACAGTCCACATATTTAAAGGGTTAGATAAATTGTCGAAGGGGTTCTACAGTTTATTGGGTAAAAAGGAATCAAAATTTTCACCAACCATAAATTGGGTTGTTCGGCTGCCTCTTTTTCTCTCCTACAGGTACAAACTGTAATAAATTTACAACAACTGTTGGACTTGGATCGAACATGACTATTTTTCAACTTACTCAACAGTTCGCTGCATCATCTCATCACAACCAACACATTCAAGAACACACTACCCACCAGGGTGACTATAACCATTAAACTTATTCTTATAATTAGGCTCATCACTTTGCACTATGAAACTCCTCGGCTCCTCCAAGACGACCTTCATCTCCCTCATTATTGAAGGCATCATGAGGAGACGATCCTTATTGAAAGTACCTAATAATTGGCAACAATGAAACCATCCACATAAAAGAGGAACAATGTTCTCATTCATAACACAGAGAGGATTGCTCGGTAACACAATAGCCCTATTCCTGCTGTTTTTTTTTATAACCTTTGCTATATATATATATATATATATATATATATATAATGTAAGATACACTTGCTAAGCTATGATATAGTCAAAATTCAATTTTTAATTTCAAAATCAACTCCATTATACTCATCACATTGCTGCTCCGTCTATGCATTATACCACGACACATACAATCATCTTAGTTGATTAGGTCATCTACGTTACCTACATGATCTACTCTGAACACATGTTGACAACAGTGAAAAACTAACCTTACCCCCATCACCTCCATTCATTAAGTATGAAAACTATGTCAACTCTGAATTACCAATGGCTCCACTTCTACAAAGTGACAGACGCCATTCTTTTGAGCAAGCTTCCTCTGCATTTGAAATCTCTTAGAGATTGACTTCTTATACGTCAACACAAGCCTAGATCAGATCAGAGAATATTTCCTTATTGTTGTCCATAATTCATTGCCTTCACTGTGCTTCACTTTGACGGAACTTCACTTTGATGTCCTCTGTCGTAGATTGACAAGTTAGCCTTGACTCAACCTTCGATGTCCACTTGTCGCAATGCCATACATCACTGCACCTTTACTCGTTCATTGGAAAACAAGAACTTCTGCCAGAGCTCGGTTGATCTCAATCAACATTATGTGGTTGGAGTAGATCACTGTATGTAGGTGTTGGTGATTGATAGGTTGTGGTCACTAGTACATGCTGTGGTATGCACGAAGTGTACAGATGGAGCAGTGATAGGTATACTGGAGTTGTTTGGAAATTGAAATTTGAAACTCAAATTCTTAGCTTAGCACATGTGTTACATGTTTGCTTTTTATTCCATTTATTGCAGCTAGCCAGAAACCACACTTACATCACTTGATAGCAAATATAAAAAGCATAAGGTATAAGAGTTATTGTTAACAAGTTTATAAGTATTCATTGGCCAATTTGTGAAGCATTTCATGGTCACAGGGTCTTATGAAAGGATATGAAATGCAGCTTTGTCATGAGTTCGTTCACTACATGGTTAGTGTGTCCAAAATAAATGAATGATGGAAGTCCTTACTACCTTCCTCCCATTAAGAAGAGGAGTGTAAAGCTGGTTGCTCTTACGGATGTAACAGATCAGAGCTACCATTTTTATTTCCCCTTTTGAAATTTCCTAGAATCCTGTTATTTTCGGGGCAAGTCAGAATGCGAACTTGCAGCCTTCAGATGCAGTGTTTGTCAACTGTATGGATTTTCTTGCATCTTGTCCTGCAGTTTCGTGAAATTAGAACTATATATAGTTGGATTCAACTCTTTGCATATTACGAAGTCCACTACATAACTGCATGGAGGTGAGCAGGGATAGTCTGTACCAATTGACTATGGACATCTAAATATCTAGATAGAGAGTCATACCTTGGTTCAGTTTGCTTTCATTAATATATTTGATTTCTTGTTATCCAAGAGGAAAATGAACTTACCTTGTTGTTAATGGCGTGCCCAATTTTCGATGGGTTTGCACCATAATGTTGGTCAGAGGTAATTTGACACCATATAGCTTTTTTTGGAGGTCACTAGTAAACCCTTCTGGCTAAGCATGTAGCCACTGGAAATGTATGATACCTGCAACATGAAATGCCTTCAGACAGCCAGTAAATGGAGTCACAATATGTTGAATTATTGATGAAGCACTTACAGAATGAAGCCAGTTCATGTATTGCAGATGTCGTGCGAACTCAGACAACCATGAAGTGCGCATTTCAAACGAGTTGTCTGCAAAGCTAACGGACAAATTATCTGTCCTGAAGTAGCATGATATGGGATGACATTAAAGCTGATAGCTTTGTTAAAGCTAATAAAGCGTTGAAGTATGCCACTTCACACTTAGCTACTCATCTCTGAAATATATGTTTCTTTAACCCCATAAACATGCATACCTGCTTGGCAAGATGTGCAATCTGGGCTTGATTTATTAACCATTTCTAATGAGCTTTTTCCGTATGGCAACTCCTTCTTGTCGCCATGGCAGACATATCGTATATCATCGTATAGAGTATTATTGATCTTGTATATTTTATTTAATATAATTTTAGTATTCATTAATCATTATAGTACTATACACTTCAAAATTTGTTTACTGGGTGCTAATTTCTTCAGTGTGATTGTGGAAGCTCTTAAGCTGGATAGTTTGCAGAAACTTTGTTCATCATTGGAGCCAGTGCTGCGACGAGTGGTAAGATATTTTACCTACGCCCTAAACAGTCATTCTGGCAAGAAGTTATAGATTGTAGTGTTGTTTATTTTTCGTATTTCAATGTTACAAAACAGCTATAATCGGGAATTTACATAGATGACCTGGTCTTTAAACGTATTAGGTATATAACTTTCTATATATGAAAATTGAATATCAAATACCCAAGTTAACCAACAACTGATTTTGAACTGAGTTTCACATGTATCCCACATTCCAATGTATCTTGTTGTTGCCTTTTAGTAGGTATCTAGTTATATTAACATATAGGGTTATGCATCACTACAGAGTATACTTTTATTTATTCCTCATGAACTTAACTAGGATGTTCAACAACCTAAAGTACAGATCATATAAAAAGTGTGGATCCCATGTAGTAAAACAAGTGGGAACCGTTGTATAAGATGCAGTTTGGTATGCGACATATTTGAGTGTCATTGTGGAATCCATGTTTATACAACTTATGTTGTTTTTCAGACACCATCCACAAATTATGTTTTTTGTCTTTACTGGAGAGTTTCAGTTGATGTGTCATTTCTGTATATAAGGTCTTACATATTAAAATTGAAACTTAAAATTTTATTTTTTAGTACCTTTTTCTCTGTAATTTCCCCTACATGCTCTTTTATTTAAATGCACTGTTGTCTCAATTCGGGTAAAGACGCATGCCCATTTGTGTAGACAGAAGATGATACACTTCAACCATATTTAATTAAAGCTATCCTTGTCAACGGTTCTAATGCCTTTAAACTTGATGATAACTGTTATTGTTGCATGTTGAATAGAAGTGTAGCGGACTTGGTTCTAAGAATATGCCAGTCCATTTCTTATGAAAAACATCACTGACTCCTTTTTCTCCACCTCTCTAATCCTAATCCTCAACAAGCTGTTTTTCCTTTAATTTGGTTGCTAGTGATAGCCAAGTTATTTCCATGGTCGGATACAACCTTATCATCACCATAAAACGAAAAGAACATTTATGTTTGTGATTCATATGGAGCTTAAAGAGTTTTACAGTGGAGGTGTTAGCCCAGTTATGGGGTGTTATTGGGAAGGGATTTAAAAAACACACTACGAGAATCACTGTGTTTTCAAAGTTAGGTGTTAGTGGAAAAGGATTTTAAAGTGTGATTTCAAAGTTGAGTGTTGGCCAAACATGATCTTAAAAAAATAAAAGACAGTGATTTCCATGGAATTCCCACTTTTTGTGTTTTCAAAGTCACACTATATAATAAATAGTTCCAAAATACACCCCTCCACCTATGTTTCTCAAATCCTAGTGGTTGTTCATCTTCCTAATCCTCCTCTTCTTTTTTTAAAAAATTTGAACAATGTAAAAATATAAGCCGACCCAACTAGTTGGTAAAAAAGCTTTGTTGTTGTTGTTGTTGTTGTTGTTGTAATTGGTAATGTAAAAAATATATAAATATAAGTCCAGAACTTTCCCAAATTTATTGGGGTTTGATCATAAGGATAACATTTGTTACTCTTTATAAGGTAAAGAGTTAAGCTGTTAGGGAATAGATTTAAATCATTGGGGTAGAATAGTTCCACATAGCTTTATGTTCGATGATCATATATTTATTTTTTTAGATATAATTTTGTTCTTGGTGGCAGTGGCTTTTCCCCCCACTTCGGAGTGTTATGGTTAACATAGAGATTGAGAACATGTTATTGGATTGATTATAACCGAGTACAATATCTCTTATATATAGGAGGGAACCAAATACTAAACTAATACATATTCCGATATGAGATTAAATATATAACATAATATCTAACACCCTATCTCAAACTCACGATGGGTCGAACAATGTGAAATTTGCCCACCAATTATCGAAATCTCTGAACACTGTGGGATTTGGTGAAGAAGTCTGCTGTCTGCTGTGAAGAGGTAACAAAATAAAGTGAAATGGTCTCTACTTCAAAACGCTCACGAACATAGTGGCAATCAATTTCTATGTACTTCGTTCGCTCATGAAAGATCAGGTTACTTGCAATGTGCAATGCACTCCGGTTATCACAATGATGATGAGTAGCTCATGTAAGAGTGACACCCATATCTGATAACAGCCAACGAACATGATTATTTTCTCTAGTAGTAGCTGTCATCTCTCTGTAATCAGCTTCTTTAGAAGAACATGCAACAACTGTCTGTTTCTTCGCCATGAGATCAGCGAATCACCAAAAAATAAACAGAAACTTGTGATAGACCGTCTGGTAGTTGGATCACCTATCCAATCTAAATCAAAATATGCATTAAACTCCAGTTTAGATGTAGAAGGCATGAATAATGAGCGAACCCCGAAGATATCTGAAGATCCGAAAAAGAGCACTGTAGTGAACTGATGTAGAAGCAGAAACAAACTGACTGATAATACTGACTGCATGAGCAATATCGGATCTGGTCATGCATAAAAAGACAAGTTGCCTCAACAATCTGTCTGTATCTTGTGGGATTGGGAAGGAGCTCACCATCTATGGGACGATGCTTCACTTGAAGCTCTAAGAGCATCCACAGTCGTTTGCTATTTTTGCCATTTTCTCATTTTATGAGAAATGAGCGACTGCAGTCGTTTGCTATTTTGCCATATTTTGGCAAAAAAGCTACAGTCGCTTCTCATATTTGAGATACGAAATTGACTTCAAATTATATTCCGTCATTATTATTTTTTTAATGGGATCAAACGAAACATGTAGTTTCGTCTGACCATTTTTTATTTATTTTAATGATCAGACGGTACATGTTGTACCGTCTGAAAAAACCGTAAATCGTCAAACGAGATATGTTGTCCCGTTTGAAGCCATTTTTGGCTTGGATGGGACATGTTGTCCCGTCCAGCCCATTTGGTTAGTTTAAACTAGCTTAATCTTAGGTTTAGTGTTATAATTAAGTAGTTAGTATATATTTTATTATTTAATTTATTTAATTAACCTATTTTAATATCTAATCATTAGTTAATTAACTGTAAAAAAAACCTGACGAAATAAGATGTACCATCTTTATCAAATTATAGCAAATCACGACTGCAGCAAATTGCGATTTTTGCTATATGATATTTTGCCATATTCTCATATTTGAGAAATACCATTGTGGATGCTGAAAGGGAATATTGACTGATCAACTGTCAGAGAGACATGCAACAGAGATAATGTCTGATGTTTATTTCTGTTGAGAAATGAGTATCCATTGGGCAATCTCTAGACCCCGAAAGTAGCATAGTCTATCAAGGTCTTTCATATGGAACTGCTGATAGGTATTTCTGGGTGGATGCAATACCTGCGGAGTCATCCCTAGTAATAATCATATCAACATATAATAGTAGAGTACTCTCCCATGCAAGGTTAACCGCATAAACAAGTGGTCCTGGAAACTCTGACTGAAATCGGCCTGTGTGATGACACGGCGAAAACACTCAAATCAGGCTCGAGGGGCCTTAGCTCGAGTAGACGACAAACATGACGAGGTGCGGTAAGGCCAGAAGGAGGATGCATGTAAATAATTTCAGATGAGGTACCATGAAGAAAGACATTCTTCACGTTCATCGGGTAATGGCCACTGACGGATGACGACAACGGCAAGGAGAGTGCGAACTATAGTCATATGTGCAACTGGAGCAAAAGTCTTATTATAATCAATGCCATGCTCCTGAGTAAATCCTCGAGCAACTAGACAAGCCTTGTCCTGCTCAATGGAGCCATCAGTTCGATATTTGACCTTGAAATCCACTTGCAGCTAACAGGCTGGACGCCTACTGGCAATGGAATTACATTCCAAGTGTCAGTCTGATCAAATGCACTAAACTCCTCTGCAATAGCTTTCTAAGTGGAGTGTATAGCAGTGAGATACGCATGAAATTGTGGTGGGTAGAAAGCTAGGGTGGCAAAGCTAAACTAGGCAGAAGGACCAGTTGCATCAGGTGTAACGTGTCAGTGGGATGCCCGAAGTGGAACATATAGACTGACGGACCGGTGGTGGATTGGCAGGGTGTAGGGGTGAGGTCGGTGGGGTGGGTGCATGTAGCGGAGGAGATGCAGGGGGTGTGGGTGCATGATGGTGTGGTGATGCAGGTGGTGTCTCTGTAGGAGGAACAATAGGTGTAACGACTGTATTATGGGAAAGGAGCCAAAGGAGTGAGATTGAAGGGAATGCGTGAATGTGTTCGGGGAGGTAGTCCCAACAACTAGGGAATCGAGAAAGTTAGTATCCTCAGGAGAGGTCAAGTAGTAAGGAGAGTTTCACAAAGAAGATATGTCGGAAAATATGGATACGACCCGTCGAAGGATCAAAACAACAATATCCTTTGTGCTCTGAATTGATACCTAAGTGAACGCCCTTAGCAACACGAGCGGTTAGCTTTGTGCGCTTAGTGGGAGGGAGGATGATGTAACAGGTGCACCCAGAAATACAGAGCATACTATAGTTTGGTGGTGAGTGGTGAAGAGCCTCATAAGGTGTCGCACCAGATATGGTAGACAAGAGATGTTAATGAGGCTAATAGAAGTCATGACAGCTTCAACCTAAATTAGACGAGGAATAGAGGAAGAGTAAAAGCGTGAGCAGTCTCAAGAATGTAACGATGCATGTATTCAGCTACACCATTCTGCTCATGTGTGAAGGCATAGAGCTGGTATCAGGTCCAATCGGGTCGGGTCCTCTATTACCCGAACCCGGTACCTCACAAGTCCTAAAAATGGACCTGGATTCGGACTTGCGAGAACCGTGTCCGGGTCCTTGTTATGAAAACCTACTCGTCGGGTCCGATAGCGGGGAATAAATATTTGCACTTAGTATTTTTGCACCCGACACCCTACGGTTCCAACAATTTTTACACTTAAGTACATGAATAAATATTATATTTACACATTTATCTTCAACATTACATGTATATCACTATAACCCAATTATTCAAATTCCATATTTTTGGGGCATTTTTTAACGGGTCCGGGTCGGGTTTATTTTGAGCGGACCCGGACCCGGAAGTGCATCGGTTCTTATTTTAGGATCTAGAACCGGATCCGTATAGATCGGTTGGTTCAGTCCAATGCCGGGTCCGAGTCGGGTTTGGGTATTGGGTCAAAGTAACAACTCTATGAAGGCATGATTGCTGAAAAAGTGTGTTGTGAGACTGAAAGATCGATTTCATAGTAGTGGAAGTGTACTCACTAACACCGTCTGACGGTCTGAGCGAAAAATCTGATGCGCACACCAACTGAGTGTGAATTATGGTCGTAAAGAACTGATAAATATTAGGAATCTCAGATCATTGGCGCATAAGAAAAATTTGTGTATATCGAGTGAAGTCATCGATGAAGACAACATAATAGAGATAACATTTGCTAAAAGGTACATGAGAGGGTCCCCATATGTCAGAATGAACAAGTTGAAAATGATGAGTGATTTGAAAAGTGCTTTTGTTATTAAAAGTAAGTGCTATGTGTTTGACCAACTGACAACCCTGACAAACAGACAAATATGTAAAAGAAAGTGACAAAAGGCACCATTACGGGCTAAAGTCTTGAGTCGAGACTCGCTAACATGACCTAAATGTCTGTGTTACAAATCAGCATCAGAGGGCACAATACCAACAAAATTATGATGAGATTTATGTGCATGTAGAAAAATCTAGATGATATAAACGACCATGTTGACTAGCACGCCCACACTCCTGACCAGTGTGCGAATCTGTAATAGAACAACCTAAAGAATCAAAAGTAACGACAAGACCACTATCTCACAACACTAATAAAATAAGGTTTATGGATAAATAAGGAGCATGAAGAACATAAGGCAATGTGAGAGTGAGAGAGCTAATAGACCCTGAGTGGGTAGTGAGAATTTGTGAGCCATTGGTTCTATGAAGGGATGGAGAGTGAGAGGAAAGTGTAGTGCTAGTAGTAAGCAATGTATAATTACTAGTAAGATGATGTGATTCACCAGAATCTGAAATCCAGAAAGAATTCATACCGGGAGTTCAGAGAATGCATGGGCAGAGGGGCCAGCAGTGACGGACTGGCCCACGAGCCGAAGTTTCAGCTGAGCGAGGCGATGCTAAAGATTGGTTTAAGCAGTAGGAGATGGCAAGGCCGGAGTAACGATCATGGCCAAATATGTAAAGAAGAAGTAATGCGAGGAGGAATAAGATCGGTGTTGCTGTAGCAGAGATCGAAATGAGGGCGAAGATGTTGTTGATGTCGGGGTCAGGATAGGGAACTGGATGGTGCTACCGGTGTCGGAAGAAGAGGTGAGGCAGGGTTAGAGATGATGTTGAGAGGAGTGAGGTCGTCGAAATTAGGATGATGGCGGTGCGGTTGCTGTCTGAATCTGGCATGATTTTAAATTTTGGATTTCGGACTCGTCTCTGCAAGGGGTGTTTCGTCTCGGATCGGAGATATTGGAGGAGATTTCGAGGAAATGTGATCATATTGGATGTTCATTTTCTATATTCAATAAATATTTTTTTTTGGTTACTAAATAAGATATTGTATGTCTTACATGTCATTTATCAAATAAAATACCGTATAATCTAACTAATGACATGAATCAATTACGGTAAATTTTCACAGAATTTAACAATAATATAAAAGAGAATGTAATATAAGTATATAACTAAATTGAATTTGCATTGATTAGAAAAATATATATTAGTTAATAAATTTACTTGACTTTGCATATATATAAATAATAGCGAGACGAAATCCTCACTTTATCTTAGCTTAAGGTCCTATATTGAAAAACATATATGCAAAAAGTGAAAGAATTTTTTTTATATATTCACAATAACATTTGTGTCTATTTCGGCTAATATTTCGCTATATTTCGACAATTTCGGCCGAAATCTACACATTTCGGTCCAAAACGATATAAAGTATAAAATATGTGATTTCGTATCGGCAAGCTAGCCGAAACAAATTTTTTGCCGAAATTTCGGCTGTATCGGAGGAAATTTAAAACAGTGGAATCTGGATGGGGACCGGGATGTGGGGGAGAGTGAAAAGGAAGATGTAGCGGTGAAATCGGTGGAGACAGAAAGATACTGGTGAAACTGGAGTTCCATGGGGGGAAGTTCTAGTACTTCCATTTTTTATTGACTCTTTTTTTGGGATTGACGACAAACGGCAACGGCGACGATCAGCGGTAGCAGCAACTGACGGGCGAGAGTAGGGAGAGGTAGGGGTAGGGTTAGGGTTAGGGTTAGGGTAGGGTTAGGAAGAGGGTTAGGAATAGGGTATTCGGGTTAGGATAGGGTAGGTTAGGAAGAGGGTATTCGGGTTTGGATTTAAATTGGGTTTGGATTTTGGGTTTCAGGTGTTGGTTTTTTTTGGTTCGAGTAATTGGGCTAGGTTGGGTAGAGGTTGGATATAGGTGGTGGTAAGCAGTTGGCGGCTAGGGTTTGAGATGCAGAAGAGTGAGGAAGACAGGGCGGCTAGAGTTTCAGGTAGGGTAGGTTAGGGTAGATGGCTAGGGTTTCGGCGAGGGTTTCGACGGCAGGATGTAGCGTAGACGTCGGGAAGGGAGAGTGGGTGTGAGTTTCAGATTGGGTGTCGGATTTGGAAGGGATGGGGAGGTCGCGGTCGCGGATTTTGTGGGAATTTTGATGTTGGGTTTCGAGAATTTTGAGGTCGCGGAAGGGATGGGGAGGTTGCGGTTGGGGATTTTGAGGTTTGGGGTTTAAGATTTTGCAGATGTTGATGTCGATGTTGCATATGTTGGGTGTTGCTGGAGTTGTTGTTGGGATCTGTCGCCGGAGTTGTTGTTGTTGTTGGTAGTTACTGGAGTTGGTGTTCCCGGAGTTGTTTGGGTCTTGCTGTTGTTGAGAAGAAGAGAATTTGTGTAATTAGGGTTAGGAATTAGTGAGGGAGAAAGAAATTTAGGGTTATGGCTCTGATATTAACACAAAGATTGAGAAAATGTTATTGGATTGATTATAACTGATTACAATATCTCCTAGAAATAGGATGGAACCAAATACTAAACTAATACATAATTCGATATGGGACTAATATATATAACGTAATATCTAACACGGAGTCTGTAATATTTGTGGAGATTACTTTGCTTGCTTATTTTATTTTATTTTTTGAAAAGTAAAATTGTTTGTCATTACTCATTACTTGCTTTCAGATCGGATAGAAACTCTAATGTTGGGGAAGAATGAGAGTTTGGACTTTTGGAGTTTATGATGATAAAGATTATTTTAGTTGGTGGCTTTTGATAGGTACCAAGTAGTATTTTTTTATCTTTCAGTATATTTTTCTGATTCAATGACTATCAAAATTGAAAGCATTTTGTATCCTTAAAATCTAAAGCACTTCAACCTTGAAACTTCTGATGACTCTTTTATCTTGCAAAATAAAAAATATCTATATATAATTGACTTTTTAATTTATTTAGTATTGATAATTATGATTTGACAACAATATATAAATTTATTTACTTATTATTATTATTATTATTATTATTATTAATATTTCTCATATTGATACATGACAACAATAATAAATATCATGTGAAATCCAAGTTGAGTGATTTCAGAATCACTCTAGCCATGTTTTTGAAAGTCACGATAAAAGTCACATAGATTTTGAATTACCATGATTTACTTTTGAAATCACCTTGATTCTAAAATCACAGTATATTTTTAATATCCTTTCCAAACTAACTCCCAGTTAGCAATTTTGTAGCAATTAGTAAATTGTTGTAGGCATGCAGAAAAACCTTTATTTTGTATTGGCATGTTGGTGAAGAATGTGTTGTTATCCAAATTATGATGAGCAGTTTATAATTTATAATTTATATTAAAATTGAGATATAAGTTCCAAATGTTCTGCATGCATCAACCACTTAAAAATTTCCATATTGCATTTGTATGTGTGACTTGATTTGTATGTGATTAAATGTTTTTGAAATGTTATAATGTTAACATATTTGTATTGAATCCAGTCTGTCTTTATCTTGGTTGATTGGAATATGTTTCTTTGAGTGTCTACTTTATTAGGAAAATAATTGTACTATAAAATGAGTGTCAAATTATCATTGACTGGATGGAACCATGAAATAAATCCTCGATCTCCTTCAAGAAGAAAAAATCATTAAGTTGAGTAGGAATGGATGTTTGAGAATTAAATTTGTGTCGAGAAGAAAAAATCATTAAGTTGAGTAGGAATGGATGTTTGAGAATTAAATTTGTGTTGAAGTTCTGTTTGCTACTGGATTGTGTAGTGACGATCAACTTGGTTTATTTATTGCTTGTTTCATTTTGTATCTCACTGCTTTACTGTGCTACCATCTGCATATTCAGGTCAGTGAAGAAGTGGAGCGTGCTTTAGCTAGGCTGGGTCCTGCTAAGCTTGGCAGCAGTAGGTATGATCTTGTGCTATTTCCCATTAAGTTTGTTTAAACAGCTTATGAAATTGACCTTTAATCCCATTGTTGTAGCTTTGATGAAAATTTCATGATTACAACAACCAAGCTCTAGAAGATTTTCATCATTGCTTCTCCTTTCATGTTTGTTTTTTTGTAATCAACTAATCATTCATTAATTCATTCTTGTTTGAAGGTTTTAAATTACTAGAATGCTATAGAGGTTTTTAATTGTATGTAATAGAGAGATGGATTTTAGGTTTTAGGGTTCCTATGCCAAAAGTCTGTTGGAGAACATGAGAAGAATTGTATTGGTTGAAAGGACAAACAAGGCAAAGTGTATAGTATAGTCGGTGTCAAGTTCTCTATTTGAGGAAACTAATTTCATGTAGCAGAAGGAAATGATGTAATAGTGTTTTTTGAGTGTAAATATAGGCTTTCATCAAAATTGGTCATGTTTGGGCAGGCATTTTTGACTGGCTCTTGGCTTTATTTGTACCCACAGAGGAAATAATTTAAACAATCCCAAATGGAAACTTTCATTCCTGAAAACTTTTCCTTGAGTTCCTGTATACTCGGGAGAATGGAAGAACAATTGGCTATAAAGAAAATAGTTGGGCAGGCAGGATTTCAAGTTGTTCGTGACAGACCGATCTCTGTGTCTTAAGGAGGTTGAATATAATAATTAATGGTCTCCCATATTGCTATGTTTTTTTGTAGTTGTTATTACTAAATTATCACTTGTATCTTTTTTATGCTTAATAACTTGCATTAACTATCAATGCAAATCTTTTAATGAGAAGGTACATTCGACTCAATTAGTTAGTTAAGCAATATGAATTTGTCTTGCTTCTATCAAGTATGGTTCATATCTTATTTAAACTATCAAATACTACTTTCACTTTCTTTGATATAATATTTGATGACCTTCTGAACTGTAATTGATTTTTTGTTGGTGTTGTGTCATCATGATATCCATTTTGTTAAAAGCTATGGGCTCACCTTATCTCACGGCTAGGGATAGAGCTTTGTTGGTGCTTGGGGATGTCAGTGCTTCCCAAGATTTCACAGCCACTCTTTGAGAGATTGGGAATTTTTAGTTCCCCTCTCACCCCCAAAATCCAAAAGCAGATTGTTATCTTGTCCCTCAAATGAATTACCTAGGTAAAGGCCAATGACTGATGCTGGTACTGGCCCATTCGATCTTTTGAATATTTGACTAGTAGTGGGCCATTTATTAACCGCTTTAAAACTATAGTAAAATGAGAAATGGAAATTTTGTTTAGGCCTGCTTTTGAATGTTTGACTAGTAGTGGGCCATTTAACCGCTTTAAAACTGTAGTGAAATGAGAAATGGAAATTTTGTTTAGGCCTGCCTTTGAATTTTGAATTTCTAATTATCCTCCTTGACTAGTTATGCCTTTAAACTCTTATCATCAAAAAATATTTTGAGAACAATTTTGTTATAACATCCAGTTCAAAGCCAGAAGAATACCTCTTCTAAACTATCCCCTCTATTTTTCCCTTTATTTTTTCGTTTGTCAAAATGAGATCTAATATTTTGCTTTCATTTTTAAAAAAAATTATTTATAATAAAAAAGTACCATTTATTCATATAAAGTACAAAAGACGGATTGCCTAAGAAACATGATAAATTTTCAAGTGCATGAAGGGTTGGATTTTCGCTTAAGACGGTTTGTTTCTGATTGTGGACAACCACGACAGAATGTGAAAGGGAAAAAAAAAGAACCTTTTGCTCATATATGTGAATGTATATGTGAATGTGGGGACATCTCGATACATATTTATCTATTGGAAGAATATATGTTGTTAGTTGATCTCCCAAAGTAGTTTTTTAAGCTTTATCCCTGCTCATGGGCATTCCTTTTGTGCTGGAAGCTTGTTACTTTTAGTAGCGTTGGACAACATCATTGCGTGTAAATTACAAGTTCATGTCTCTCGTTTAAATGATATTCATTCATAGCACCTAGAGGTCATGTGGTTGATATCTTTTCATAGCAAACAAGTAATGAATGCATGATTAATCTAAGATATCCTTGCATCCTAAGTCTGGATTATCCTGTTCTGTGCCCAAATTATTGAGTTAACCATAAGTATACTACTGTGCTTGCTATTCCTGTGCTCAATAATACTGCAATTACTACATTAGATTCTGCTGTTCAGATGAATTCTTGGTCATCTTTTACGGAGATTTATCGACTTCTGATTCATGCTTCATATCTGACCTCATTTTATAAGGAAATGACATACATTAATGATGGTGTTGAAACATTAATTCATTTATAGTAGGTGAATTTGTAACATTTGTAGGGACTTTCTATAAAACAGGTTGAAGCAGGCATGTCTTCTGCCAAGTGCCAATATGTAAATAAAATTCGTAGATACTTGTTTGTTTTCTTCTGAGTTTTGGTTATTGCAGGTCTTCTCCAAAACGGTTAGAAGGGCCGGATGGGAGAAACCTTCAACTGCATTTTAGGTCAAGGTTATCCCTGCCAGTTTTTACAGGTGGGAAAGTAGAAGGGGAGGAAGGAGCTGCAATTCATGTTGTGTTACTTGATGCAAACACTGGGCGTGTTGTAACCGCAGGGCCTGAATCATTTGCGAAACTGGATGTTATTGTGCTTGAGGGTGATTTTAACAATGAAGATGATGATAATTGGACTGAAGAAGAATTTGAAAGTCATGTAGTGAAGGAGCGCGAAGGAAAACGACCACTTATGACTGGTGAGCTGCAAGTAGCTTTAAAAGAAGGTGTTGGTACCCTTGGAGAGCTCACTTTCACTGATAATTCCAGCTGGATAAGGAGTAGAAAATTTAGGCTTGGTCTAAAGGTTGCTTCAGGCTATTGCGAAGGTTATCGCATTCGTGAGGGAAAAACTGAAGCTTTTACAGTCAAAGATCACAGAGGGGAATGTAAGTAATCCACAAATTGGCTTCAGTACATACTCTTTCCTGCCCATTCTTATGTAACAATTTTGTTTTCCGTGTCTCAAGTATACAAGAAACACTATCCACCTGCCTTAAAAGACGAGGTTTGGAGATTAGAAAAGATTGGCAAGGATGGTGCATTCCATAAGAAATTAAATAAGTCCGGAATATATACAGTAGAAGATTTTCTTCGTCTTGTTGTTAGGGATTCTCAACGGTTGCGGAGTGTAAGACTTTCTAATTATCAACTGTTGATGTAGAACCACTTCATAATTTATTGATTTGTTTGCTTAAATCCTTTTTTACTTCTTTGACGGTAGATCCTCGGAAGTGGAATGTCGAATAAGATGTGGGATGTCCTTCTTGAGCATGCCAAAACTTGCGTTATGACTGGAAAATATTATATATACTATTCGGATGAGACAAGGAACATTGGTGCAATATTTAATAACATCTACGAGTTTACTGGTCTAATTGCTAGTGGGCAGTATTATTCAGCTGAATCACTGAATGATAGCCAGAAGGTTGGTTATATCTTATGTCTTATTCTTTTCATAATACATTTCTCATTCTTATTATCAATGTGCTGTCTAGAATTTATAGATATCCCTGACCCAAACCCTAATCCCACTAATTACAAAGAAAATATAAGTTTACCTGATTCATACATAGTTTAGCAGCTTTAGCTTGTATTCATGTACTTGTAATTACTATAATTTGCTAATAGACTACTACTTCATTAACCTTTGGTCAACTGCAAAAGCACTTATTTAACTTAATTTTGTTCAAGGATTGTTTGCTTTTGTAATAGACAGCGTTGTATGCTATACTCATCATCCCATATTTTCTGATAAGTTTGATGTATCATTTTCGTATTCTTTAGCAATGATATCTTATATTCGAAGTTGATTTTCAAATTATACAGGTCTTTGCTGATGCACTGGTGAAAAGGGCATATGATAATTGGATGCATGTCATAGAATATGAGGGCACTGCACTTCTAACTATAACACAGAGTAACCAGTCAGTCCAGAAGGAACCTCTACCAGCTCCAGCAAATTATCCTGTTGCCTATGATCAACAAGTCTCTCAACCACACCTACAAGTTTCCGCTGTAGTGGAGCCTATTTCAGTTGATCCCTCCATTACTGTTGGAGGTAAGGAAGCTGATATTTTAGATTGGTTGTTGTATTGGGTTAATCCGATTTTGACTGCACGATTTTATGGTCTCAAGTGAAACCCACTTGCGATGCTTGTTATTACCTCATCGGTGAGATCTGACGCACGTGTAAGCATCATACTATCAAGCATTTAATTAAATAACATACATAGTATTTCTCATTCCAATAAGAAAAGCATAATGAACACTTGGAATTTACTAGGATCGTAAATCAGAAACAAAGTGAGTATCAAAATTGTAATAGACAGTGAAAAGTATGGAAAGAACAATACGAGGAACATATCTTGTAGTCTTACAAAATTTTACCATAGTAAATATTTTCTCATCTAACTAGTAAAATAGAAGAAAGATATCCTGATGCAGAAAGATTAGGAGAAAAACAAATAGGGGGTTGAAAAGAGGAGAGAGGGTTAGAGCGTGAAAGGAGAAAAAGAAGATAAATGCTTGACAGTCGAAGAATTACGAACATTCGTTTCTTCACACCAAGTAATCTCTAATTGCGTACAATGATTTTTGTCTTACATATAAACTTTACACGATTTTTTTTCTTTTTGGGAACTAAATTTCAAATCATATTCTAACTACTGTAACCTATCTTAACTAGAAATGAAACACCGATAAAAGCTATCCTCTCAGTGCAATAAAAATGACCACCCACACCCACCCAACACCACAAATCACCATATCCCTTCCGTATGTGAAAAATCTTGTTTATATAGTCCTCCATATGCGGTAAGTTTTTCCCTTTCCTTTCCTTTTTCTCTTAGAAGTACTGTTTTATGGGAAAAAAATTGCATGCTTTGACTGCTGACCAAATCAATAGCAAGGTAGAAACTTAAAAGACGATCATGTTAATTACTCATTGAAGAAAGTCTTCCCTGAATCAATATTGTACCAGCTGCTCTGCCCAATTTGATCAGTACAGTTTTCCTTTTTGCCTAGTGTAGCGATTTCTCAGTAGATCCAGTTGAAGGAACCCAGTAAATTTCTTCATTGTCTGATGTTTGCGAGGACTAGATTGCAGGATCTAGACTGTAGATCATTGATCATAGATTTTGGACTAAGCATAGACTCGTAAAGGTTCTAGATGTTACTACTTACTTTATTGGAGTGGGAAATATCTTCGGCCACTCTTATTTTAATATTGATATTGTTAATGGCAGGGCCCTGTATTATATAAATTTTAAACGATGTGTACATTTTCCTTTGTTCGAACAGTTTTATATTCTTGACAGCTGCATCTTTGCTTCAGGTGGTAGTACTATTTCTGCTTCATACAATGGGAACCAATTGAATGGATTCTCAGCTACTCAGCATGTTGCTCCTAGTCAACACATGCAATTTGAGAACAATTCAATTGCCGCCACAAACCAGTTCAGTAGCTCTCAGCAAAGTCAAATTACAAGGAATGACAGCATGGGTCTTGCTTTGGGCCCTCCCCAACAGAGCTTTGACTACAACCGGATGGGCCCGGTTACACAGTCATCAACTGCAAATTCATATGACGACTGGTCTAATCCTAATCATCATGAATTCCTCTCGGAGGAAGAGATCCGGATGAGAAGTCATGAGATGCTCGAGAATGAGGACATGCAGCACTTGCTTCGAGTCTTCAGCATGGGTGGACCTTCTGGTAATTTACCCGAAGATGGTTTTAGCTTGCCATCCTACATGCCTTCCCCCTGCCCCAATTTTAACTTTGACGATGATCGCAACCGTCCAACTGGCAAAGCTGTGGTTGGGTGGCTTAAGATCAAGGCAGCCATGAGGTGGGGCATATTTGTAAGGAAAAAAGCAGCTGAGAGGAGAGCTCAGCTTGTTGAGCTGGATGATTAGTGATATCGGCTGTGAAATCAAGTCAGTCCGCTCATTTGTACTCTGTAGAACTGTGATTGTAGAAAATAAAATTTGGTATCTATCAGCGAATATTGTTGTTTACCTACTTTTGTAATTAATTTTCTAACAAATGTTATTGAATGAATACTTTCTGTAATGTCTCTTAGTTGATTGTGGGTGATTATATAGTTGATGCATACAAGTTTTGTATAAGAGGTGCACACATTTCCAGCTTCAAGTCAGCTTTGGAATTTCATCCATAAATCTTTGCTGATGAAAGTCTCTAATCCTACATGCTTTTGCTGGGTTTTAAGACAATATCAAATGCAGCAGTTTAGATTTTCTGAACCCAAATTTTTTCATGATGCAGAGAAACTGAAGGCACAACTGAATCTTTCATGTGGTGCAGCTAATGGTGTCAGTGTTAGGAATATATTGCAAAGTTTAGAGATAATAGATCCAATGATGAACAATCAAACAAGTAGATCAAATCAAGCACGCAAACACAATGATTTATCTGGTTTGGGCAAACCCTAATCCTAGGGGGAAATAGATGAGATATTATCAACTAGAGAAGATACAAAGTAGTACACTCGTACCAAGAGCCTATCTATCTCTTAAGCCAGAGATAGGAGCCATACGATCTAACATAGAGTAGAAGAAATACCCGAAACAGTCAGTCCAGACCCGACCTGTTTGGAGTCGAGCGTCGCTGAAGATAGACTGCCTTGGGGGCAGTCAACTGCAATGCACTCAATCCCAAATAAAGACTTGGGGCAATCGACTGCCAAATAGGATACTATTACTGTGTTGCTATGCATGTTGTTGATGCTGCTGACTTCTTCTCACAATGATTGCTTCGACCTCTTTCGCTTTATCATCTTCTACTTCTCATAGAACAAGTATGCAAGACATAAAACCCAACAATTTCCACATTGGATTGCATACGTATGCTATCAACACTGTGTGATCAAACTCATCTAGACTCTTTCATTCTTCACCTTCAAACGAATTCGGTTCAGTGCATTCTTCATCTAGTTAAATCAATCTGCTACCTTTCTCTCCAATTAGTATGCCCCCTCAAGGGCACACCCTAGTGGGTGTTAACACAGAGGCGCCGCCCTCCGCACGAACTCCACCTACCCTGAGGCACTCCACCTCTCAACGGTATTCGAACATCGTAGTCCCGCTTCAGTGATTCTAGTGACGGCAAACTAGATAATACTTTAGGAACAATGAACTTTAAAAACACTCGGCGGAGTTTTTCCATTACCGCAAAGCTTTTAGAGGTTGTGCGAGATACCCCTCTTTCCCAACATCACCTTACAACGACCTTTCCAACTGATAGAACTCCACAATGAGTTGTGTTCCTGCAACATTGTGCTTCAAGAGTTCCTAAGGACATAATGTTCCGTTTCAACAAAAGAATATGCACGACGTTCTCTAGTGTGTACATGTTTCCATCTGGAACTTCGAACTCGACTGTTTCGTCACTTACTACTCCACAAAACTCACTAACCACCATTCTCACACAACAGTCTCCTGTGAACTATGTACGTAGAAAACATCTAATTCTCGGAGCATATATGAAAAGAACTCCCCAAATCATGAAACTAGACTGAATACACATCTATAGAATTTGAAACAAGAGTGCACTCTAAAGTATCATATGACTCAGCGGCATTGGTAACACTAGCAATAATGACACTCTTGCGATTCAGCAACTTTTGACAATCACTCTTGTGATACTCAATCATTATGCAATGGTGGCAATGAATCCTTGCCTTACCTGCACTTTCTCTTCAACTCGAAATACCATCCACCCCGATGCAACTTGTAGAAGTAGATGCCAATATCTGTGCCCCCTCCTAAATCCATCCTCCTCCAGGCCCTCAATCATCGTTGCTGTGGAAAGCTTCTCCTTGGTAGACTTTTCGTCTAGCATGGTGTTTATCAGATGCTTGCATGGGTCTGATAGTGAATTTATCATGATGAAAGCTTTAAGATCATCTGCGTTTGATGCACTCAATTCAATTGACCCTAAACTGGATTCCCCTATATAATCTTGATGAGCGGTACTTTCTTTCATTGAGTACCTGAACAATTTTCTCTTCCAGTACATCAATTCTTGTAATGGTGATTCTGCAGCGTCAGTTATAAGTCTTGCCCAAAGACTTGCCGTGCTTCTACACTTGACTCCGTTCATCGAAAACTTCCGAATTAAACCAAAGACTTTTGAATAATTCTTCAACCAAATCTCTTGCTTTATGTCAGACGGTCTCCCCTGCTCGATCTTCGTGAAACTATGATATGTCATATTCTCCAAGGAAACTCGAGCAGCTCCTGAACTGTGGAAGATTTCTGACATGAAACTCTAATACCAACAGTTAGGAATTCGTTGCTGAGTTTAGCGATAATAGATCTAATGGCGAACAATCAAACAAATAAATCAAACCAGGCACACAAAATACACAATGATTGTCCCGCACACAAAACACACAATGATTGTCCCAGTTTGGGCGAACTCTAATCTGGGAAAAAAATAAGAGGGATATTATTCAATTAGAGAAGATACAAAATATTACACTCACACCAAGAATTTATCTATCTTTCAAGCCTAACTGGAAGATAATCAACCGCTTATAATGGAGAACTCTCAATCTAAACTCTCATATGAAGTACTATCACTTGCTTCTCAATGGAGACTTACACAATAATATATAGAGATCTAGAGAAACCCTAGGTTGTAGTCCTGATACAGAAGTCGTCCGATATATCTTGAATGAACAGACCAATGATAAGAGCCATACGATCTAACATGAAGTAGAAGTAATACCCGAAACAGTCAATCTTGATCCGACCTGTTTGGAGTCGAGCGCTAGTGGAGGGCAGTCGACCGCAATGCACTCAATCCCAAGTAGAGACTTGAGGCAGGGACAGTCGACTGTCAAAAAGTTGCTATTGTGAATGTTGCTGTGCTGCTGGGAATGTTGCTATTGCTGCTGACTTCTTCTCACAACAATTGCTTCGACTTCCTTCGCTTCATTGTCTTCTACTTCTTATCGAACTACAAGGATGCAACATATAAAACTGATGCGGTTTGTTTTTGGAAGGCGTGTGGATGCACCAGGTGTGAGTTCTTACTCGATTTGTATTGGTGGAGGAAGCTCCGGTGCCGACGACCCTCAGCCGGGCGAACGGTACGGAAGTAGGCGGTACTGAGGTCGTGGCTGGATGCTCAGCTCGGATTGGGAGGCTCAGATCCGAGGTCTCGTGTACCTGCAGACGGTCTAGGAACACCGGGGTTGGTCCCAGTGGCAGACCCTCCGACGATCTAGTCAGCTACTGAGAGAGAGTAACAGTAACTAGGGTTTGAGAGGGAAAAGTTTGATTACCTGGGTAAAGGGTAGGGGGTCTGGTATTTATAGGAGAAGTCAACCGAGTCTGGATCCGTTTGGGGCGAGGGCGTCTTGCAGCATAGTGGGCCAGTAGTACCCGTGATTCAAAGCCTTTCGTGCTAGCAAGCGGCTTCCCATATGGTATCCGCCGATCCCCTCGTGTAGCTCCTTGAAGGCGTACTTCGCTTCATCAGGGTTCAGGCAGCGGAGGTAGGGTCTGCCATCCGTTGTTGTGTAGGACCTTTTGAAGAGGGTTGCGTCGATTATGGCGAACCTTTCTGAACGGACCCTGACCCTCCTCGCTTCGTCCTGGTCTTTGGGGAGTTCTCCCTTGATTATAAATTTCTTAATAGGAGTGGTCCAGTCGTCGGGAGGAGCTCTGTCTTCGATGCATAGAGCCTCAGGGAAGTCTGTGCTCGGCTTCAGCAGGACTTCAATCAGGACGGTTTGGTCGAGGCCCTCAAAGGATGGGGAAGCTAACTTTGACAGGGCATCGGCCTGGGCATTCTGCTCCCTGGGGATCCTTAAGACGACCGACTCGTCGAAGGACGTTAATAGCCGGTGGACTACGACCAGGGATCTGATTATCCGATCGTCACGGGCCTCGTACTCCCCAGTGATCTGGTTGACCACAAGCTGAGAGTCGCTAAAGGTCCTGATCTGTCTAGTACCTGGCCTGATGAGCCAGGTTGAGTCCGGCGATCATGGCCTCGTACCCGGCCTCATTGTTAGAGGCCGAGAAGTTGAGATGGAGGCAGTATTGAAGGAGAAAACCATCTAGACCCCGCAGAATGATGTCCGCACCACTCCCCGCTTTGCAAGAGGAATCGTCGACGTAAACTTCCCACGTCCGGTCGGCTTCCTTGCTTGTCAGCTATTCGGAGATGGTGCATTCTGTGATGAACTCGACGAGGGCCTGTCCTTTGATGGCCGTCCTTGGCTGATAGCCGATGTCATACTGACTGTGCTCGATCGACCACTTGACTAGTCGTCCCGAGTTCTCGGGCTTATAGAGCACGGCCTTCAGGGGTTGATCCGTGAGCACATGGACTGAATGTGCTTGAAAATATGGACGGAGCTTCCGTGCAGCTATGTCCAAGGCGTATGCTACTTTCTCCATCCTCGAATATCTGGTCTCGGCGTCGAGCAGGACCTTGCTCACATAGTACAGAGACTTTGGACTCCTTCCTCTTCTCGAACGAGGATGGTGCTGAGCACGTTCTCCGAAGCTGAAAGGTATAGCCAGAGTGGCTCACCTGGTTTGGGCTTGCTGAGGAGAGGAGGGTTGGCGAGGTACTCTTTCAATTGGACGAAGGCCTCTTGCTGCTGAGTTCCCCACTCGAACCCTCCGGTTCCACGCAGTGCCTTAAAGAACGGAAGGGACTTCTCTCCGTATTTGGAGAGAAAACGGCCGATGGCCGCCAGTCTTTCTGTCAGCCTCTGGACTTCTTTGATGTTCCTGGGAAGGGCCATGTCTATTATGGCCTGGATTTTTTTGGGCCGCGTTGGCTGACGATGAACCCGAGGAACTTTCCCGAGGAGACGCCAAATGCACACTTCGCCGGATTGAGCCTCATGTTGTGGGTCCGAAGGACCCCAAAGGCCTCTTCCAGGTCGGCGACGTGATCCCTCTCCTGCTTGCTTTTGACGAGCATGTCGTCGACATACACTTCCACATTATGCCCAATTTGATTCTTGAAGACTCGGTTAACGAGTCTCTGATAAGTAGCACCTGCGTTCTTCAGCCCGAAGGGCATGACCCGGTAACAATAAAGCTCTTGGTCCATAACAAAGGACATCTTGGCTATATCTGGAGAGAACATCCAGATCTGGTTATAGCCTGAGAAGGCATCCATGAAGGATAGGAGCTCGTGACCCGATGTGTCGTCGATAAGAGCATCGATACTGGGGAGAGGGAACGGATTCTTGGAGCACGCCTTGTTGAGATCGGTGAAATCTATGCAGATCCTCCAGCTCCTGCTCGCCTTCTTGACCATGACGACGTTCGCCAGCCACTCAGGGTAGCTGACTTCTTGTATGAAGCGCGCAGACAGGAGCTTGTCTACTTCCGCATTTATCGCTTGCTGTCGCTCTGGGGCGAACTTACGTCGCTTCTGGACGACCGGCTTCGAACCGGCGATTACGCTGAGTTTGTGCGTGATGAGATCCTCGAAGATACCGGGCATGTCAGAGGGCTTCCAAGCGAAGAGGTCGACATTGCGGCGAATGCAGCTGATCAGGGCGGCTTTGAGGTCGGGAGCGAGGGAGCAGCTCACTCGGAAACACCTTGACGCGTCGCCTGTCTCGAACAAGACATCTTCCAGCTCGTCTGCCAGTTCTGGTTCTGGCTGGGTTCTCTCGGGCTGCAGCTCGACGACATCGAGGGGGAATACCTCGCCCCCGATCGTCGTCATGTAGCACGATCGTGCAGCTTCTTGGTTTCCTCGGACAATTTTGACACCAGTGTTGGTAGGGAACTTTATCTTCTGGTGGTAGGCCGAGGGAACTGCCTGAAGGGAGCAGAGCCCGGGATGAACGAGTATCGCATTGTAGGCTGCCTTGACGTTGACAACCATGAAGTCCATTGACTCGGTCCTTCGGTGTGGGGTCGTACCGGCTGTCACGTCTAAAGTGACGATCCCCTCTATTGGCACCGGGACGCCGGAGAATCCATGCAATGTGTATCTGGCTAGTTTTAGTTTATCTTGGGACAGCTTCAAGTTCTCGAAGGCTTCTAGGAAGAGGATGTTCACCGAGCTTCCGTTGTCAACGAGGATGTGCCGGACCTCGAAGTTCGCCATGCTGAGGCTGACAACGAGCGCATCACAGTGCGGGAGCCGACTCCTTCCAGGTCTTCTCCTGAGAAGGAGACAGGGAGTTGCTGGACCTGGGGGGAGAGGGGGCCCTGGACGGCGTTGACATCCCGGATGAATGCCTTGCGGGAAGCGTTGGACTCCCCTCCCATTGGCCCTCCGTGGATGCAATGTAAGATGGCTTGATCCTTGGGTTCTTCAGGCTCCAGGTCCCGCTCGGGGTGCTGTCTGGGCGCTCGAGGAGGAGGGAAAGTCCTCTTATTTCTCCTATCCCTCTGGTCCCGAGCGTCTTCCCATTTTAACTCCCGGAGGTACCCTCGTTGGATGAGGACCTCGATCTCGTCCTTCAGGGCACGGCAATGATCCGTGTCGTGCCCGTTGTCTCGGTGGAAGCGGCAGTAGAGCTGTTGATCCATCTTGCTGCTGTTGTTGTTGTTTGGCCGGGGGGAATTGCATGAGGTCCCTGTCTTCGATCACCGAGAGAATGGTTGACACGTTCTGCGTCAGCGGGGTGTACCTCTCAAAGCGAGGGACCGGAGGATCCCTTTTGGTGGCGCCCCCGTCCCTTGGAACTTTCTTTGTTGGCTCGACCTTGTCGGCCTTGCGCTTTCCCTTCCCGGGGATTTCTTTTGAGTCCTGTGGATTCAGGGCCTCCTCAGCTCGGATGTACTTTTTGACCCGATTGAGGAGGTCGGGAAAATCTATCCGGGGCCTCTTCGCCAGGGAGGCCTTCAGCTGTCCATGACGGACATTGTGCCGGAATGTAGCCAAGGCGACCCCTGGGTCTAGGGAGGAGACCGACCTTGCCTCGGCGGTGAACGTTCGGACGAACATCCGGAGCGACTCCCCTTCCTTCTGCCGGAGGCCGAGCAGGGACGCACTTGTCCTCTCGGCCTTTCAGCTGGTTACAAAGTGGGCGAGGAAGTTGCCCTCCATTTGGTCGAAAGAATAGAAGGAGCCGGGGGCGAGCTTGGAGAACCATTCCCGAGCCGGACCCCGGAGGGTGGAGGGAAAGGCGCGGCACAGGAGGGGATCCGATGCGCTGTGAATCATCATGAGGGTTTTGAAGCCCTCCATGTGATCAGCCGGATCGCCCTCCCCGTCATAAGTCTTGAATTGAGCTGGGCGGAAGTTCCGGGGTATTTCCGCCTGCAAGATGGCGGCGGAGAACGGAGGTCAGACGGGCCTGTATCCGTAGGCCAGCCTAGGGTGCCTTCGTCGAAGTGATCGAGGTGGTCTTCTATTTCTTGGAGGCATTTCTAGATGTCAACATCATACTCCGACTGGACTGTCGGGACGCGAGACACGCTGGCCTCGGCATCCGAACGGGAGTGAGAACGGCGGATGCTTTTATCGACGGGGGTTCCCCGGATGGCCTCCATGATTTCTTTTCGGAAGTCTTGGAACTCCTGGTTGGTGACCGGGGCTCGCTCGGCCCGATTTAGTTGAGCCGGTGGGCGTCGGCCGATACGGCTGAGTGCTGGCCCTCGCCCTTGGGACGGAGGTTTGGGATGGTTCGGGGCCGAGTTGGAAGCGGCCCTTTCCCTAGACCGGCTGGCCTGCCGGTTCTGGATTACCCCCCGTAGGTCGGGCTGGACTGGTCGGGAGGCCCCCAGTTGGTGTCCGTGACTGACCCCTGGGTTGTTGGATCCATTAGCATCGGCGGCAGCACCCTGAGGGGGCGCGTCCTGCCGACGCACAGAGGTAACGACATTCTTGGCCTTGGGCGCCATGCGTGGTCGGGCAAAAGGGGTACCGTTGACGGCTGGACTCGGGTCGGTGCATGCACTAGGCGTTTCCCACAGATGGCGCCAACCTGATGGGGTTTGTTTTTGGGAGGCGTGTGGATGCACCAGGCGTGAGTTCTTACTCGATTTGTATTGGTGGAGGAAGCTCCGGTGCCGACGACCCTCAGCAGGGCAAACGGTATGGAAGTAGGCGGTAGTGAGGTGGAGGCTGGATGCTCGGCTCGGATCGGGAGGCTCGGATCCGAGGTCTCGTGTACCTGCAGACGGTCTAGGAACACCGGGGTTGGTCCCGGTGGCAGACCCTCCAACGATTTAGTCAGCTACTGAGAGAGAGTAACAGTAACTAGGGTTTGAGAGGGAAAAGTTTGATTACCTGGGTAAAGGGTAGGGGGTCTGGTATTTATAGGAGAAGCCAACCGGGTCTGGACCCAGTTGCCCGTGGGCCTGAAGCGGTGAAAGCCTGAGCGGTATAGGACTGACGTGACAGAGGCCTGGGCGGTTTCCAGGCTGACGTGGCAGAGGCCTGCGCGGTTTTCTGATGCTGACGTGGCGGATCCGAATGATCCGGTGATACACATTTTCTGAGGAAATCCTGTGGCCCAGAAGGGGCCACGTCATCCAACCCACATCAAAAACCAAATAGTCAATTGTTTGTTCTTAGCTCTGTACATGGAAACCAGTCTGCAAAACTTACCAAAACCAAAACTAGAGACTATTCAGGAATTCAGGATTAGCAAATAGCACTTCCTTCTGTTCATTTAAATCTCTCTGTCTCTCCCTCTGCCTGGGCTATTTAAATGGCCAGGGTCTGTTCCTCGTTATTTTCAAGTTACTTAGCATACGATGACTATGAAAATCCTTTTGGTTGAAGCTTCTGAAGCCGATAAAGTAACTATATGTTTATTCGTCTTTCGGCTTCAGAAGCTGATAAAGTAACTATGGAAGCTGCATTTAGCTTTTGAGTTGCGAACAAAGTGAGTATCAAATTTGTCATGAAAAATAAATTACACTCTGAACATTGTTTCCATAGCCTTAATTGGCTGATTGAGAGCAATTCTTTGCAAAATTATCTTCGGCATTGTTTCTTCAGAAAGTAACACAGACAATGATAAGAATAGAAATAAGACTATAAGAGTACAGAGCATAGTTTACCAATTCTAAATCCGACCACCAAATTTCCTTCCAAAATGACCCACTTTTTGAAAGTATTTACCAAACCGACCCACTTTCAAAACTATTTACCGAATTAACCTAATCGCTATGCTAATATGAGATAGCGAGTAGTAGATCAATTCGGTAAATAGTTTCTAACATGGGTTAGTTTGGTAATTATTTTCAAAAAGTGGATCATTTCGGAAAAATTCCAATGGTAAGAATGTAAGACCATCTCCAACGGGATCGCCAAATCTCCCTAATTAGCCAAAATAGCGACAATCCCCCAACAGATTCTCTCCAACGGCCACGCCAAATCGCTCGCCATCCTGGCGATTCCTTTTCCGCTCGCGATCCGCTCGCTAAATCTGGCGATTTGATTTCAGCTCACCATTCTTCTTCCTCTCTTGCTGCCACAGATGACGGATTTTCCAACGGTAAGATTTTAAGTCTGCCGATTTAAATCGAAGTGAAATTTGTTCAATTACTTCAATCTCTGTCTGAATTTCTTCAATCTCTTTATTTGAATTTCTTCAATTTCTTCAGATTAGTCTGCTGAATTTTGGGTTCTTATTCATCTTCAGGTAATGTTTTTTCTTTGTATTTTTTTTTTTGTGTGAAAATTTTGATGTTTAAAACTTTATCTGAATTACAATTTGTGCTTAGTAGATTCCTGCTTCTTCATCTTGTTCATCGGAGTCTTCTTTTTGTTCATTGGGGTCTTGTTCGTTAGGTTCTTCATCTTCAGGTAATACTTCAGCTTACAAGATATACAGATACTCCTTATCAGATATGCATTTCTACTATATACATTTCAATTATAACCTGATACTATATACAAGATATACATTTCTACTATACTTCAGCTTACAAGATATACAGATACTCCTTATCAGATATGCATTTATACTATATACATTTCAATTATAACCTGCATAGTATTGCTTAAGTTTGCTTATAGATTAATGCAGATTACATGTATATATATCATGTGCAGATTACATGCTGCAAATTGGTTAAGTTTGATTAAGTTTGTTTATACATTACATGTGCAAATTGCTTAAGTTTGCTTAAGATTACTGCAACTTACAGTAATATTTTAAACACTATTAAATTGTTTACAGTAATACTTAAGTTTGCTTAATATACTTATCAGATATTAATTTATACTATATACAAGATATACAGATACACTTCAACTATAACCTGATACTATATACAAGATATACCGATACACTTCTACTATACTTCAGCTTACAAGATATACAGATACTCCTTATCAGATATGCATTTATACTATATACATTTCAACTATAACCTGCATAGTAGAAATTGCTTAAGCTTTCTTATAGATTAATGCAGATTACATGTATATATATCATGTGCAGATTACATGCTGCAAATTGGTTAAGTTTGATTAAGTTTACTTATAGATTACATGTGCAAATTGCTTAAGTTTGCTTAAGATTACTGCAGATTACATAATATACTTACAGTAATATTTTAAACACTCAATTAAAACAAGTGGACAGCGCAGGAACCAAGAGCAGCGGTATGATGGAACACGGAGAAGCGTTCCGCTATTCCGCAAAAGAAAATGAGAAGGGTGGGTCGGTGGGTATGATACTTATAGAGTTTAATGGGCCCAAAGAGGGGTCCAAAATACAGTTAATTATCTCTGGGACTAGTAATTCTACAATTTCGAACAATCAGACACAATGTGGGCCCATCGAGGGGTCCGCAGAGGAAAGTGCCGCTATCATTATTGAGTCACCAGTATGTGGGCTCAATGAGGAGTCCGTAATGACAGAACCTACCATACAACGGAAAGTTCAGCAAATAGATAGTGATGAGGACCTGGAAGGGCGACTAAATCTAGACAAAGATTCTCTTTCACTGATGAAGAGTCAGAGGACCTAGAGTTCATCGCTAACACACAGAGGGAGATATCGCTGGAGATGGTCTTGTCCACACTTCCAGATTCAGTACCTGGAGATAGTACTGGAGCGTCGAGCAGGGTGGTTGGGTTTAGAGTTCAGCGATCGCCCAAGAGTGCTCATGTAGAGTCCTTGGATGACTATCTCGAGGTTGCAGCGGCAGCCAAAGCTGCAAAATTCGACAACGGAGGTACAAAAAGTTTTTTTAGCTACTGTATTAAATTTTATGTCAGACTCTGAAGTTTTTTTCCTAGCTAAAACATGTGGGTTAGAGGTGTGTGACACAGAGCGAAATGCTTTACTACTCAATAAAATTAGGGATTGGAAACTGAAAGGGTTAAGACTTATGAGACCGCTCTAGGAAATAGCGCTGGGTCGACAGACATCCGCGAGGATGAAGCCGGCCCCACACCCACACCAACGATCACTCCTGACACAGTCCCCCAATGAGTACACTATTCTGGAATGTTAGGGGGTTGGGGGGTAGGGAAAGAGAGATATGGTTAGGGATGTTATTAGCAACTCCAAGGCGGAAGTGGTAGGGCTGCAGGAGACCAAACATCAGCACGGGCTCAAACTCAAAAGAATCGGGGGTAACAGAATCAAGGAATGGGTGTTACGCCCATCAGCAGGAGCCTCTGGAGGGATCGCTATCGGGTTCAACTCGGATATTCTCACCTGCACCAAGGTATACATTGGAACGTTCTCCCTGACTACTCGATTGAAACGACGGTCTGATGATTGGGTGCAGACGGTGACTGTCGTTTACGGACCGAATGTGGCTTCAGATCGAGATGCCTTTTGGCAAGAGCTTGCCAATATCCGACAGCACTGGTCTGGGGCTTGGATTGTTGGGGGGAGATTTCAATATCACCAGATTTGCTTTCGAGCATAAAGGTCGAGGCTCCAGCAACAGACACAGAGAGGAGTTTAATAGGGTGATAACGGAACTAGAGCTGATCGATATCCCAATTAATGACAGACTATTCACATGGTCTAATATGCAAGCGACTCCGGTTATAGCCAAGTTGGACAGGATACTAATATCGATGGAATGGGAAGCTAAATTTCCATTAGCTACAGCTAGATCGATTCCTAGGCCCACGTCAGACCATACCCCGATCTTGCTCGATGTGGGGGTACGCAGAGCGCAGAGGACACAGAAATTCAGATTCGAGAAGGCCTGGCTAGAAATTCAGGGGTTTCATCACATGGTAATGAAAAATTGGGTGCTCCCAACTGCTGGTAGGGACGCTGCATCTCGATGGTGTGAAAAAATCCGCAGATTGAGAAAGTGGCTGCACAGATGGAATCGGTCTAGGTTCTCGACCATCTGGCATTCCAAAGAGGCATTCTTGGAAGGAATCGATGAGCTAGAAAGGGTGGAAGAGACGAGAGTCTTGTCACAGGAAGAAAGAAACAGGCTATTAGAGCTCCGGGGAAATGTCGCCAATCTTTGTAAGTTGGAAGAGATCAAATGGCAACAAAGGTCCAGGATTTTGTGGCTCAAAGAGGGAGACGCAAATACGGCCTACTTCCACCGAGTGGCCAGCGCAAGACGCAGATCCAATCTCATCTTATCAATATAGACGGAGACGGGAATGTCGCAAGACGAAAATGTGATTTCCACAACCTTTCAAAATTATTACAAGGACCTCTTTGGACGGAAGAATGATTTCAGGATCCCTTTGAGGGAGGATTACTGGCTGGCAGTCCAGAATGATTCAGCGCAAAGTTTCTCCACCTTGGAGGAACCTTTTTCGGAAATGGAAGTGAAAAAGGCCATCAACCAAATGGGAGCAGACAAGTCACCTGGGCTAGACGGCTTTCCAATGATGTTCTCCAAGTGTTCTGGGAAGAAATTAAAAGGGGACATTATGGCACTGATGGAGGAATTTTTCACAACAATCTCAGATTGGGCATGTTCAATTTCGCGGAAGTTGTCCTGATACCTAAACGGAAGGAATCTAAGCACGTGGGGGATTTCAGACCAATTAGCCTCATTAATTGCTCGGTGAAGATCATCACAAAGGTCCTGGCCATCCGTCTGGAAAGTATAATGGATAGTATTATCAGTAAAGTCCAGGCGGGCCTCATCAAGGGCAGATGTATCCTGGATTGTGTGGCCACTGCTGAACAAGTTATCCACCACTGCCATACGAGCAACTCTAAGAACTTTCTCCTAAAACTGGATTTTGAGAGAGCATACGACTCCGTCGACTGGGAGTGTTTGCTGGAAGCTCTCAGAGGGAGAGGATTTGGGGTCAAATGGGTAAGGTGGATCAAACAATATTTACAGACTAGTAAAATGGCAATATGAGTGAATGGGCGGCCAGGTACGCCGTTCCCTTGTAAGAAGGGACTACGGCAAGGGGACCCGTTATCCCCACTTCTATTCACTATTGTAGCAGATGTACGAAGGGGAATGATAGAAAACTGTCGGAGAAAAGGTTGGATCATGCCCGTGGCCAGCAGCACCTCTAATCAAGGGTGCACGATTCTCCAGTATGCTGATGACACCCTACTGTTTGGGAATGGGACCACATCAGAAACAGTTTGCTTTAAAGGGGGCCTCTACTGTTTTGAAGCCTGGTCAGGTCTCAGGATAAATTTCCACAAGAGTGCACTGATTCCCATTTCTCTCTCCGATGAAGAAGCTCAGGAACATGCCACTATACTAAACTGTATGACGAATGAGTTCCCAATCAAATATTTAAGGCTCCCACTCAGACCAGGGAAACTCACTAAATCGGACTGGCTGCCAATAATAGATAGGGTGGAGGACAGACTGTCGGGCTGGAAAGGAAAATCGCTGTCACTAGGAGGTAGAGTGGTACTCATTAACTCAGTATTGTCTAATCTGTCCATTTACTACATGTCTTTTTTTGAGCTTCCAAAGTGGGTTATCCAAAGGATTGACCGAATCCGAAAAAGATTTCTTTGGAAAGGGACATATTCGAATAGGGGAGGTTACCACCTGATCAAATGGAGCATTGCTTACATGAAGAAGAAGCATGGAGGACTAGGCATCATCGACCTTAGAGATATGAACCTTACCCTTTTGGGAAAATGGTAGTGGAAGGTTTTTCACCACGGTGGGGAAGGTTGGCAGGATTTCATTCAACCATACCTTCGGGGAAAAGGTACGAGAAGTCTAGGCTTTCGAGTAGGGGCTAAGGTCTCCCGATTCTGGAAAGGAATTACCAAAGCAAGCGGACCGTTCAACTCAGCAATGACGTCGACTATCGATAATGGACGGTCCACCAGATTTTGGTGGGATAAGTGGTGTGGTGCTCATACACTGAAGGAAACTTTCCCAGAGCTGTTTGCAAAAACGAATCAACCTAATATCTCTGTGGCAGAGACTTGGAAGAGGGGAAATTGGAGGTCGTCGTTCCGAGGAGCTCTTACCCCAGGATTACTTCAGCAACTGCTCGAATTTCAAACACACATCACACGGTCCGGGACGATGTGCGCCCAAGGACCAGACCAGATGAGATGGTGATTAGAGACTAAGGGAGCTCTCACGGTCAGATCCTTATATCATCGTATTCACTTCCGGGGATGCAGACCCAGCTAGGCACAGATGTTATGGAAGGCGAAAACACCACTGAAGGTCAGAGTCTTCCTCTGGCTGGTGCTGAATAATACAATCCTCACGAGAAAGAACCTGGCCAAAAGACAACCCCAGATTGCGACTGACTGTGGGTTCTGTAACATGCATACGGAGACTTTGAACCACCTTTTTATTCACTGCCCAAGGAGTAAGGCGACTATGGTAGAGGTTTTAAGAGCCCTAGGAACAAGTGACTACCCCAATGAATATGAGGATTTGTGGATCGGCCCCAAATTCGCAACGATTCGCCACAAAATGAAGGATGCGTGGTACATTGCCATTGCGGCGACTACATGGGTGTTATGGCTAGACAGAAACAACTTTTATTTTCGTGCTTCATGTAGTAGTATTTCTGATAACCTTACTCATATCATGCATCTTATTTCTTTTTGGCTACAGCTGCTGCCACAGGAGCGAGAGGGAGGATTGCCAGAGTCTTCTAGGTAGAGGATTTTGATAATGAGGAGGTAGAGTTTGGGCCGATACTGGAATGAGGGGCGGTGCCATCCATACTCATCAGAGTCTCAATAGCTGCAGTTTCTGCTAGTTTGTTTTGACCCACTGTAATTTTGGTTGTTTTTGATGTTTGGAGGATTAGACACACACCCCAGGGTTTTGTTGGGGGTTTATGTTTTATTTCCTGCACTATTTTTTATTTCCTGCTCTGTACTTTTGTAGCTCTCCCGGTACACCGGGGTTGTTTTATTAATTTATTATTAATGAAACATGGTGGCTTTATTCCACCTTTTACCTCAATTTTTTTTTAAACACTATTAAATTGTTTACAGTAATACTTAAGTTTGCTTAATATACTTATCAGATATTAATTTATACTATATACAAGATATACAGATACACTTAAACTATAACCTGATACTATATACAAGATATACAGATACACTTCTACTATACTTCAGCTTACAAGATATACAGATACTCCTTATCTGATATGCATTTATACTATATACATTTCAACTATAACCTGCATAGTAGAAATTGCTTAAGTTTTCTTATAGATTAATGCAGATTACATGTATATATATCATGTGCAGATTACATGCTGCAAATTGGTTAAGTTTGATTAAGTTTACTTATAGATTACATGTGCAAATTGCTTAAGTTTGCTTAAGATTACTGCAGATTACATATATGTTAAACACTATTATCTAATGTCACAGTAATATTTTGTAATGGTTAGATGGATTCACATAATAATACATCTTACACTGCTCTGCTGTGCGAAGGATCAAACTTCGAGGATGAATTATTTAGTCCAGAATTTGTTGAGTGTACTCAATTCACAGATCATCCTACCGTGACACCACCAGAAAATCGAGCAACAATTAATTCATCTACTAAGAAAACACAAAGACGGGGTAACTTCACAACGGAAGAAGACCTTCTCATTGTACATGCATGGCTTAGTATTGGTTTAGATCCGATACAAGGAAACCAACAAACAATGGGTAAATATTGGGATAGAATACATGAATATTTTCATGCAAACAAAAAGTTTAAGTCTGAGCACAATGCAAATTCTCTCCTGAATCGGTGGTCAGGAATTCAAAAAGAAGTTAACTTCTACTGTGGGTACTATGCTTAGATAGAATCAAGAAACCAGAGTGGGATCACCAATGAAGACAAGGTATTAATATCATTGAAGTTTATGAATTAGTTTTTTTTCCTAAAAAATAATTATTAATTTTAACTATTTTTAGATTTTTCAAGCAAAGCTATTGTACGAAGAACTGCAAGGAAAGCCATTTGGTTTTTTGCATTGTTGGCATGAATTGAAGCATAATCCCAAATGGACATTGGAAATTTCAAAGAAAAAGTCCAAAACTTGTAAAAGGATAAGTTATGCAAAATTGTCTGCTTCAGTACCGGATCAAGTTAATTTAGAGACAGAATATATTGCAACTGATATGGAACGGCCTATTGGTAGAAAGGCTGCCAAGGAGCAACAAAAGAGAAAGCAGAAGGAACACAATCAAGAGAAAACACCTGCACTAATGTTCCTGCAAGAATATATGGAGGAAAATAAAAAAATTAAAACAGAACAATATGAGAAAGCATTCAGTCAACGACAAGAGCTAATCGAAATTGAGAAGGAAAAACTACGTCTACAAATGTTAGCAGACGAGAAAAAATAATGGCTATTGATACCACTGGAATGGACCCACTGCGAGCAAAATATTACGAAGCCCGTAAGATGGAAATTCTTGAAAAAATACTAAGCAATAATTAATATTTGTTGTGTATTTATTACTATGAATAGCCATCGTTTATTAATGTATTTTTTTTAACCTATGCATCTGTAAGTCTTCAGCTAAACATCTTATTAATAAAAGTTGTATTTTGCCTTTATAAATCCAATTTCCACATAAACTTGTAATATAAATATTCTAACTCAATTTATGCTTTCACTCTTATCAGCTCAATTAAGCAATAAAACACATTTTCTCACTGATGGCACATTTTTGTAATGTACTTGATATGATGTTTGAGATCAATGACCTTGATGTCTATTCTGATGATAAAATGCTACCTTTAGCATTAATGACTATAGAAGAAGAAGAAGAACTAATTACAAGAAGACGAAGAGCACCTCATTGTGGTTCTACTCCAAGCCACGCTATTATTCAACGTGATAGAGCTCAAGGACATGAAAGACTATTCAATGACTATTTTTCTGAAAGGCCTGTATATCCTCCTAATTTCTTTCGAAGGAGTTTCCGAATGAGACGTCCTCTTTTTTTTAAGAATTCAGTCTGCTATAGAAGCCCATGATTGATACTTCATTCAAAGAAGAGATGCTTGTGGATTTCTTAGATTGTCTTCACTTCAAAAGATGACAGCCGCAATAAGGATGCTTGCTTATGGGGTATCAGCAGATTTAGATGATGATCACATACGTATTGGAGAAAGCAATGCAATCGAGAGTCTTCGTCATTTTGTCAAGGCAATTGTTGAAGTATTTGGCGATGAATACTTAAGATCACCAAACAATAATGACATTACTCGATTGCTGGCAATGAACGAAGATCGTGGTTTTTTAGGTATGTTAGGAAGTATTGATTGTATGCACTGGAAGTAGAAAAATTGTCCAACTGGATGGAAAGGAATGTATACTGGTCACATTCATAAACCTACAATTATTTTAGTAGCTGTGGCTTCACATGATCTTTGGATATGGCATGCATTCTTTGGGTTACCAGAAGCTCTTAATGACATCAATGTGCTACATTGGTCTACTATCTTTCATGATATTGCTAATGGAAGAGCACCCAAGGTTAACTATTCTATCAATGGTAATAACTAAACGATGGGATATTATCTTGCTGATGGTATATATCCAGAGTGGTCAACATTTGTAAAAACTATTCCATTTCTGCAAGGTATTAAGAATAAATATTTTGTTGAAGCTCAAGAATCAGCAAGGAATGATGTAGAGCGAGCATTCGGTGTTCTTCAAGCACGTTTTGTTATTGTTCGTGGTCCAGCACGTTTTTGGGATCAATAGACGCTTCATGATATTATGACAGCATGCATAATAATGCATAACATGATAGTCGAAGAAGAGATAAAAGATAATAATAAGGATTTTAACTATGATGCAGTTGAGGAAAGTCCGTCCATAGAAGTATCACATGATTATACGCCTGAACTGCTTACATTTATTCAAACTCATCATCGCATCAGAGATAAACGGATGCACTCCCAACTCCAGTTGGATCTTGTAGAACACTTGTGGCAGCGACACGGACAATAAACACTGCTATTTTTGTTTCTTCCCAAAGGTTGCAAATGGAATGAAATTAATTGAGTGAATAAAATTAGTAGATTGAGTTCATAGTATTGCAATATCATGTAATAGTTTAGTGCTATTTGAAAACTAATATTTCATTTGATTCTAAAATTTTTGAGGAATGAAATGTTGTCATTTTAAAAAATTATTATTGTAACTATTTATTAGTAAATAAAAATTAAATTATTTATGGCTAGCCAAAATAGATAGCATGGTTGGAGTGTGAGCTTTTTTCGCTAGCCAAATGATCCATTTGTTATCTATTTTGGCTTTTCTAGCTAGCTAAAATAGCTAGCGTGGTTGGAGATTTGAATCAGATTAAGGAATGAAGCATTGACGATGACTTAATTATCTCTATTAGCTACAAACACAATAATGAGGATGCTACAATTATTTCGCAAAATTGTTGTAAGCCGATTGGCGTTAAGTTAGGAGTTGATAAATTTTCCCAATACAAACTAAAGATGGCTTGAATTTAAAAAATAAAATAAAATATATTTTTGAATAAAAGATGGCAAAACTCCATTCGAGTTATTCACATTGAGAAAGAAGATGGTTTGTAACTAATTATAGAAAGATGGCATCTGTAGGTCGTTGGAGTTAAAAATGGGTATACGGAAAATATAAAAATAGCAAATAGGGTTGCAGTGGTGAACATTCAAAAAATGGCTTTTTAAAAATCAAACAGAACATAATTTACCGTCCGAATTTTTTAAAAAAAAAATTAAAAGACGGCATATGTTCCGCCGTCTGATGAAAAAAAAAAAAAGGTTTGTGAAGGACGGGAGATCATCTCCCGTCCAACACATTTGGGTTTTTTTAATTTCCTCAAACGGCAGATCATCTCCCGACTTCCCATTTTTTGTTTTTTTTAATTTTTCTCTCTTCCAAACGGCATATCATTTGCCGTCAGCTCAATATATTTCCTCAGACGACATATCATCTTCCGATTTCTTTAATATGCATAATGCCAATTTCGTTGCCAAATATAGACATCTACTGTTCATCTCAAATAAAAAAAAGGGGTAAATAGACGATGGCTATCATAATTTTTATCCTATTTTTGAGTATATAGCCAACGACTACAAATGCTCTCATGCTTTAAGACTGTAGCACCGAATATAATTTGAGGAGTGGCTGGTTCCAAGTTTGTTTTGGGGGGTTGCAGAAGCTATAGGCTGGGATGGGAACTTAGAATTTCAGGAGTTAGGGTAGGCAGAGATGTACGATAGTAGTCTTCTACTCTCTTTTCATTCTAAAACCTAATATTCTAGCACTCTCACTCCACTATTAGCATATAACTCTTAACCTTATCTATAACTATTATAATGGGAGAGATGAGGTTGGTAAACAAACAAACTCTAATTTGTTTATGAGCAAACCCGTGCATCGCACGTGCTTTTTTTTTTTGTCCTTTTCCATTTCCGTTTCTGTCCTTTTCCATTTTCCTCCACGTGCATCGCACGTGCATGATACTAGTGATTATATATGCTACTTTTGAGACAGGGAATACCGAAATACCCCTTTTTTTGTTTTAAAAAAAATGAGAAAGAAGAAGAAGAAAAGAAATTCTCTTGAACATATTGATTTAGGTGGAGCCAATAAACTCCAACTATAAATTCATGCAATGCACGAATTTTTATACATTTTTATGGAATTTATTATTAATATTATTTTTTTTTTTTTGGGGGGGGAGGGGGGGAGGAGAGAGAATTTTATTATTATGTTTGGTGATTGCACAAATATTTGCAAAATCTTATATGGGCCCCACAGCCACAGAGGATTATTTTCAGAAAAACTTCTGTAAAAAATTGGCAGCCCAATTTTGCAAACAATCTTATGCGGCTGTGGGGCCCACATAAGATTTTGCAAAATATTAGTGTAATTGCCAAAGGATTCTTATGCAAATAGTGCTCGGAAATGTGGCAAAAATACAAAATTTCAATTTTACATATCCAAAAATATTCGCTAGTTATTATATCTATATATTATGCTAATAGGAGAGATAATGTACATCATCTCTCCTTTCTCCATTTTGAAATAGAGAAATGAGAGCAAAAACAAAAATTCATATATACCTTAACACGTGCACATACTCAGCCACTACATCCGCTCAATTTTTGACCGTTCGATCATCCAGTTGCGTGAAGAAGTGCGTAATTGAGGCTCCCGATCGCGCCCCTGTTGTCACCCAATCACGCATGTCCAATTCATTCAGTAGGCGTGCCCATTACGTGACCAACGTCTCAGGTCACGCCACATCACCACATTATCCTGGCACCTTAATCCACTTAGTGGGCGAGCACATGCTCGATGAGCAATCCAGATCGCTCTAAAAATCGCTCCAGCTCGATAAATAAAAAAAAATCACAGAAAATGATTTAGAATTAGGCAATTAACTTAAAATTTCAAAAAATTATTAAATACAAAATTTAATTAGAAATTCTGAAAAATAATTAAAATTTTTAATCTATACAATATATTATGCTATAGGATTTTTCTCATTTTTTATTTTTAAATAAAAAAAGAAGGGCAAATGTAGGAGATAACTCTCCATTCTTACTTCATCCAAATTAAAGTTGAAATCTTCATTATTATATAGATGTTATTAGATGATTTTTTCAAAAAAACATTTTATTATTTTCTTATTTAAAAAAAATCTATGTGCAGTATTGCACAGGTTATACTACATATTATATTATATTATATTATATAAGTTTGTGCAATATTGCACAAGGGTACACTAGTACAATATCTTAAGCTAATAGGCCCACCCCCTCTCTCCTTTCTCCATTTTGAAGTAGAGAAAGAAGAGCAAAAGTAGGAATCACACTTATCTTAATACGTGCACATCATACTTTTTTACTTGATAAAACAAAATACAAAAAAAAATACAAAAACGAAAAAAAACCCTTCCTCTCCCAACTCCCCCTCCCCCCAAAATCCCGCTAACCCTCCTCCCCAAAATCTCAGCAACCGTCGTTCGCCAGCCCACCCAAATCCTCGCCGTGGACGCTCGCCGGCCTGCCAGGGTGATGACACAATCGGTAAGAATTCTCCTATGAGAAATTAGGTTTTTGAATTCGTAATTTATTTTGTAATATTGTATTCACAAAATCCTAATTTACCACATGCTTTTACTCTTGATTTCTAATTAAGGCATTTCGATTCTTGAAATTTCGGACTCCAAACTCTAATTATGGATTCAAAAATAAAGATTGGTTATTTTCAGACCAAATCCTATCTAATGTTCTGTTCTTGATTTTTTGTTCCATCAGATCCAAATAAATTAGATTTTAGAGGCCATGGTAGATTTGGGATTTCGGAAAGCGAAGAAATGAAGGAAAGAATGAACTGTGGGAAAGTAAGAGGTAATGTAAGTGTTTATTATATGTTTGTTTTTGTTTATTCACTGATTTACAGTACTCTCTCCAATGTGTACTTCCAGAGATTACGGAGATGACAGTTAGGCCTGTATGTCATGCCGTCGTCGCAATTGGCCCGGATGAAGGTTACCTGAATATCAACTTTTATTCTTCAATTTGATGGTAATTGTGTTCACTACTTCTCAAGAAAAATTACTTTTATTAAGTTCTTGAACTTTTCATTTATTTTAGCAATCTTTCATAATTAATTATTTTAGCAATCTTTCTTCAATTAGAATTGTTGCTTCAATTTTTATATACTTTTTTGGGGTAATATTTAATTTGTTTGTATTTGAGTATTTTTCTGCTTTTTTATGATAGTATGGTCAAGTTTTGAGATTCGGGATCAGATGCGAACCTAATAATGTAGGGTTTTGGATTAGAAGAAGGAGGATCGTCAAGTATGAGATTGGAACGAACTGACTTGCATATGAGGGCTTTTTCTTCTAATTATTATCTGTTTTTATTTGGACTTTTGCATTCTAAGTAATATGATCATTAAATTTTCAATTACAAAGAATGATGGATTGTAGATGATGGTAAAAAAGCATGAAAGTTGAATAGTTTGGTCCATTTTATCATTATTGTATTTTATTTTTTTTATTTTCTTAGGGTAAAACTGAAATGAGTGAATATATAAGAAAGCTAAGGACTTGCATCAAATGGTTGATGAAATGAGAAGATGAAAATTTGATGAAGCAAGAGAAGCTTTGGAATATGTTGGAGTCAGAAGGGAAACAACATGCAGATAGTGGTATCTTTTCTACATCTTTTGTTTTGTTTGAAAAGTTTTGGTGAATTGTAGTATTGTATGTGTGTTTTATAGTTTGATCATTTTATAGAGACACAACTAAGGAGTAATATAGAACAGTTAGAGACAAATATTGAGGAACTTCGTAGACAATATGAGTATTTGCAACCAAGCTTTGGAACAGAGGAATCTGACAAGATTGTAAGTCTCTTTCTTAGCATCTCTAAATTTCGGTAATTATTCGACTGTTTTTTTTATTTTCTTTTAATTGAATGATGTTGGCTGGTTTGAATGTGTGAATTAGTTAATTTGTAGATTTGTCATCTTTTCATTATATTGTGATTGAAATAGCTAAGAGGCATTTCTAAATTTTTTTAAGTAATATATAATTTTATGAGTCTCTCAAAATTATTTTAGCCTGTACAATTTGCACAGATAACGCTAGTTATAAACTTATAATAACATAAATATGACAACACGAGAGTTGAAGGTGATGCCGTGAAGGACTTAAAGGTGCTGAAGATCAGGTGAGTTACAGCCAGTGAGAAAATGAATCAACATTTTTATTTTATTTTAATTTACATATCTCACTACAGGCTTTGTATGATGCGAAGTACTCAAAGCAGCACGTACTGCATGTATTTTAATGTGTTTTTGTGCAATATGCAGAAATTAATCAAAGCTTTAGCAATATACCACAAAGCAAGAATTGGTCGTGGAAACAGACGGGGACTCAATTTCCTTCTTTGAAAACGGAGGAGTTGCCGAGGTAGCAGTCATTACGGACTGCTGTCTGTCCTGAACTTCATGTTACGCTCCTATGGAAGGGCTGCCTGTCTCTGCACCAACTGTTAAAATCGTCAGTGCAACTAATAGCACCGACGGATACCCAAGTGTCTATGCAACTAGCGTTCGGTGCTAAAAGTGCGCACCAACAGTTTTCTATTTAAACAATTAAACACTAACAGTTGTTCGTCCCTCACTGCTATTCTTTTTCAATAATTTAAATTAAATTAAATTAAATTAAATTATCTAGCACGGATGGTCGGCGGTGTGTTTATTGTTTTATTGTTTTTTTTTTGTTTTTTTTTTTGTTTTTTTTTTTTAAATTAATTGGTTTTTAAATTAAGCCACCTAATTTAAGATGCCACCTAAGATAATTTGGCATATTTGGATTTTTCAAAATGATTTTAATTAATATGCTTCTAAAAATATATCTTCTCCAGTTCTCCTAACAAAACATGAATACAATTAAAGGAGAGCTAGTTTGGAAGCCAACTATATACCAATCACTGGGAAATGATTTAATTATTTTGCTATGAATGGAAGTATTACAAACATGTTTACACTAGCTAGACGCATAAAAAATGTATGTTTGTCTCAAATCTCAACATAAATCCACCACATCACACACCCACAATATGTTTTTCCTCTTCTCACAAATTTGGATCAACCAAACTTTTCGACAAGTACGAAAGCCTATGTCCTTAATTTGTCGCTTCATCTTGTGCTTCAAAACAGTGAACTCACTCACTAACCAGCAATTTGACCATGGCCCCTGGCTCTGGTGGACAACCTCAGCTTGTACATGAGCACAATTATTTCGTTATCTAGCAACTCTTGATGGTTCGCGCGACCGGCCGTCGGCAAAAATAGTGGAAAATTCTCAATTTGAATACTAAAACATGAGTCTAGAGTGTACGAGTGGATGGATTTTTATGGAAACCTGACGTGCTCCTCCGAGCAGATGGGTTGCCTTCAGACATACAAGTTAATATTGTGTCTCTTATTCCTCTTATATATATCGTTGTTAATTGGGACATAGGGAGTGAGGACTGAGGACAAGAATGAGAACGAGGACAAGGACTAGGATACGAGGACTATGTAAAGACGCTTAGCTAATAGAACCGTGTGTTCATTACCTGTTTTAGGCTAGCTAGTGTTTTATTTGAGTTCTTTTGTGTGTGTCCCCGCGCGCGCGTTTTCAGGCTAGTAATATTCGTGGTTGTGTGTTTCCCGTTTGCTTTTGGGCTAGGTGCTCAATTTAATTTAATTTTATTATTCACTAAAATTCTGGTTTTTTAGTTGATGTTGTGTTATAATCTTGTCCAGGCATTACAACACTAATTGTCTTTCCCGACATTTTTATTTAGATTCCCTAGAGTTTATAAATGCCGGTGTATTCCATACCGGCGTTTTCAAAAACGCCGGTGCGAATGCAGGAGAAGTGACCGTCGCGGTAGAGTTGGAGTCTGTACAGGCGTTTTTAGAAAATACCGGTATAGATTTAACCTATGCCGACGTTCTAAAAACGCCATCGTAGAGGTATCTTCGTTTAACCACATTTTTTTTGCAATACCTACCCGGGCGTTTTAAAAACGCCGGTATAGAGAATTTAAATTTTAATTGGTATTTTTTGAAACTTACCCGACGTTTTTAAAATGCCGGTGTAGAGTATTTTCCAAATCTGGGCTTCTATACCCCGGTGTTTTACAGGAGCCAGCGTAGGAGTATTTCATTTGACCTCATTTTATTTAAATTTACTACTCTGGCGTATCCAAACCGCTGGGGTAGGGTTTATAAAATTTATTTTTCACCCCCTTTTTCTATTTATTTTTTCAAAAAATCAATAATACAATACAATTCAATTCACAATATCATTTCAAATACCTGTAATATAATTCACAATTAATTCTATAAATTTTAGGCTAATCAGGCATAATAATAAAATTCACAACCAAACACAATAATTAAGCATAATAAAGTAACATACATTCCATTAATTATCCTAGATTTCAACATATTTCATAAATTACATTAATCTTCAAATAAACAATTTGAAAACAAATAATATCAAAGTACTTGTCACCACAAACTATATAATAACTACAAAGAGAAGACTTGACTGGACCGCTACTACGTACCTCTCCTTCCGACGGAGTTGCTTCCATTCTCTTCAGAAGTATTTCCTTAAATTTGCATGGCTTATATTTGATGGAATTATATGGCTGTGTAAAAAATCAAAAAATCAATTAATACATTGATGTTGCTTGTTTTAGGGTGTGGGGACAACAGATGTGAGTTCTTGTAATTTGTGAAGCAGAAGGGATGACACTGGCGTTGATCTGATCCTCAGGCTGTATGTTCGGCTCGGGAGTAACAGGAGAGAGGTAGAGGCTGGGTGCTCGGCTCAGATCTTAGTGGCTCAGCTCGGATCTTGATACCTGCACAATGCCTAGAAACACTAGGAGAGATTACGGCGATAGGCCCTCCGACGATCTAGTTAGTCACTGTAATAGCAATAGTAACTAGGGTTTAGATGGAAAAAAGTTGATTACCTACAGAAGGAAGGAGGGAGTCTGGTATTTATAGGGAGGGGCTAACAAGTCTTAGACCTTGATGGACCGGGTCGGACCCGTTAACCAATGACCTAAACTGGTTGAAGCCCATTGGACCTGTTTGACTCGATGATCATGGGAGAGCCAAATCTGAGGAGATCTGATGGCCTTGATGGGGCCACGTCATTTTATACCATATCATAAGCCCCCACTCCTGGAGGGTTGTGTAAACCAGCCGTGAAGGAGTAATTTATCTTTGTGGGAAGAGCGGAGGGAAGTATTTGGTACAGATGGATTATTGAGTCCCTGAGAAGTTAACTGGGATCGTCGCCGAGCTGAGCGTCAATAGAGTCGAGGCATAGAGCGACGAACGAGGCCGTTCACGAGAGGGAGCGGCTACGGTGGTAGGATGGAGAACCCCTTGGAGACTGAAAAAAGCCGAGCATCGAGGCCGACCTTTATGGAGTCAGACCCCTGATCTCCAAGCGTCGAGCGTCGAGTGTCGAGTGTCGAGCGTCGAGCATCTTCAGCTTTGTGAGAGAAGCTAGGCCTTTGCTCGAAGTCCATGCCGAGCGTCGAGCGTCGAGCCCCTTCAGCTTTGCAAGTGAAGCTAGGCCTTTGCTCGAAGTCCATGCCGAACGTCAAGCACCTACAGCTTGTGAGAAAGCTAGTGCATTGCTCGAGGTACAGGCCGAGCGTCGAGCACCTACAGCTTGTGGAAAGCAGGTGCATTGCTCGGGGTACATGCCGAGCGTCGAGCACCTACAGCTTGTGAGAAAGCTGGTGCGTTGCTCGAGGTACATGCCGTGCATCGAGCACCTACAGCTTGTGAGAAAGCTAATGCGTTGCTCGAGGTACATGCCGAGCGTCGAGCACCTACAGCTCGTGAAAAAGCTGGTGCATTGCTCAAGGTACATGCCGAGCGCCGAGCACCTACATCATGTGAGAAAGCAAGTGCGTTGCTCGAGGAACATGCCGAGTGTCGAGCACCTACAGCTTGTGGAAAGCTGGTGCGTTGCTCGAGGTACATGCCGAGCGTTGAACACCTACAACTTATGAAAAAGTGGGTGCGTTGCTCGAGGTACATGCCGAGCGTCGATCACCTACATCTTGTGAGAAAGCTGGTGCGTTGCTCAAGGTACATGCCGAGCATCGAGCACCTACAGTTTGTGAGAAAGCTGGTGCGTTGCTCGAGGTACATGCCGAGCATCGAGCACCTGCAGCTTGTGAGAAAGCTAGTGCATTGTTCGAGGTACATGCCGAGCGCTGAGCACCTACAACTTGTGAGAAAGCAAGTGCGTTTCTCGATATACATGCCGAGCACTGAGCACCTACTGCTTGTGAGAAAGCTGTTGCGTTGCTCAACGTACATGCCGAGCATCGAGCACCTCCAAGTTATGAAAAAGTTGCACATACAGCTTGTGATAAAGCTAGTGCATTGCTTGAGGTACATGCCGAGCGTTGAGCACCTACAGTTTGTGAGAAAGCTAGTGCATTGCTCGAGGTACATGCCGAGCATCGAGCACCTACAGCTTGTGATAATGCTGATGCATTGCTCGAGGTACATGCTGAGTGCTGAGCACCTTATAGCTGGTGAGAAAGCTCGTGCGTTGCTCGAGGTACATGCCAAGCGCCGAGCACCTATAGCTTATGAGAAAGTGAGTGCGTTGCTCAAGGTACATGCTGAGCGCCGAGCACCTACAACTTGTAAGAAGCTGGTTAGTTGCTCAAGGTACATGCCGAGCGGCAAGCACCTACAGCTTGTGAGAAAGCTGGTGTGTTTCTCTAGATACATGCCGAGCGTCGAGCACCTACATGTTGTGAGAAAACTACCGCTTTGCTCGAGGTACATGCCGAGCACCGAGCACCTACAGCTTGTGAGAAAGCTAATGCGTTGCTCGAGGTATATGCCTAGCACCGAGCACCCACAGTTTGTGAGAAAGCGAGTGCGTTGCTCGAGGTACATGCCGAGCACCGAACACCTACAACTTGTGAGAAAGCTGGTGTGTTGCTCGAGGTACATGTTGAGTGTTGAGCACCTACAGATTTTGAGAAAGCAAGTGCGTTGCTCAAGGTACATGCCGAGCGGCGAGCACCTACAGCTTGTGAGAAAACTAGTGCATTTCTCGAGGTACATGCTGAGCGGTGAGCACCTACAACTTATGAGAAAGCTGGTGCGTTGCTCGAGGTACATGCCGAGCGCCGAGCACTTATAGCTTGTGAGAAGGCTGGTGCGTTGCACGAGATACATGCCGAGCGTTGAGCACCTACAACTTGTGAGAAAGCTGGTGCGTTGCTCGAGGTACATGCCGAGCATCGAGCTCCTACAGCTTGTGAAAAGCTGGTGCGTTGCTCGAGGTACATGCTGAGCGTCGAGTACCTACAACTTGTGAGAAAGCTAGTGCTTTACACGTGTGATGCTAACATCAAGTGGGGGAGAATCGAGGTGTTGAATTCTTATCAACCATTAGATTTCGGTGATCAAGATTGGACGGTTTGGGATCCTTTTGTGGATTTCGAGGTGTCTCCAGCTTCTCTATAAATTTCCCACCCCCTTCTCATTTCTTCACTTTTCTTTCTCTCTCTAGACTCTTGGAGCTTCTCTCTCTTCCTGCTGGCGATGACCTTTTCGGTGACCATTCCGTTAATGAAACCCAGGTTAGTATCGTTTTTGTTATGTCGCGGTCTCAGTCTGGTTCCGAAGCGAGTGCCTCTGGTCGGAATGAGAAGGATCGTCTCTCAGCCTCCACGATATAGGATCTGAGCGACAAAGTCTACGATGTTATGCCGCTCCACAGTTGCAAGCCGTTTGTGGTGGAGTCCAGCGATTCCGATGGTGAGGCAGATGTAGCGGGTGAGGAAGTCGAGGAAGGTGTGGCGGATGAGGGAGCCGAGGGTGTACTTGACGGGGGTAGTGGGAACAATGCTGTTGAAGTTCGCCACATTCTTTCGCCTTCGGCGACACCGTCCCCTCCGAGGGCTCCTCGTGTCCAAAGGAGGAGGAAATGGCATCTCTTGGACAGTCCGTAGACGCTAGAAAAGTTTGCGCCTAAGCACGGGCTCGACGTTACGTATTTCAAGCAGCCCCGACAGGATGTATCCTGACGACAACGAAGATTTGGTTCGGTTCGGGGTGGAAATATCTTCTCCAGGTCGAGTCCAGATCCAGATGGACAACGCTCAGTGTATTTTGACGGCCGACCACCTGCCCGTGATAAGGGCTAATTACTTCATAGGGCGGGTGTATGAGCTGATGATTCCCATCCTTAGCCTTCATCCGACCACCGATTTGGCACTCAGCTACTATATATTTCCTGAGGATGCTTTCGTCTCAGGGCTAAGGCTGCCGTTTCGCCCATTTACCAAGAAGGTGCTGAGTTGGGGGCCCTCTGCACGATGCAGTATGGTCACATCTCTTTGAAGCAGTTGGTTTGCTTCATGTTGCTCTGTGAGGAGAGGGGAGTGCCCTTGAAGTTGAAGTACTTCCGGGCCGTTTTACGGGTGAGCTCATTGGGAGAGCAAGAGGGCATATATTACATATCTCCTTGCCCCCACAAGAAGGTGGTGCACGGGCATCCAGATTCTATAAAAGGGTGGAAGGGGAAATACTTCGTTGTCCGAAGCCCGGTGCCTTGGGAAATTCCTACTGCTTGGAATTTTTACAAGCCGAATCACAAACCCCTGAAGCGAAGAGAGTTAACAGAAGCGGAGTGGGCCGATGTCGAACATATCGTAGGGGGCCACAACATCGGCTGGCCCAATGTGACCGAGTTGCACTTGGCTCGGATCGGACTGAGCCCCGTTGACCCTTGTATGTTCCGTTTCTTTTTTATCTAACTTCCGGCTTTCGTGTTAATAGTCTTCCTTTTCTTCTGCAGCGATGGACAAGGCCAAGCTCGAAGCGAGGTAAGCCCTGAAGGACCTGGCCAAGAAGGACAAAAAGGTAAGTCTTCCTTTTCTTCTGCTTAGGCAGCCAAGCAGCCTAAGCAGAAGGCTGGATCCGCTCAGGGGGGCTCCCAAGAAGGCCCCTCGAAACGAACTCCCAAGAAGGAGAAGACCCTCTCTGTCAGAGGGTGCGGGGCAGGAACCGAGCTCTAGTAGCCGAAGGGTTACTGAGGCTCAGAAGGGCAGGGTCCCCCAGTTCGCCCCGATGCTCAGGACATGGTGGGTAAGGAGGGGCTCAGGCCATGGGCTCCTGACTGGTCGGTGAAAGCTGCCGACACTCTGGTTGAGGGGCCAGTATCAATCGAGGTGGTGGGCTGCCTTGCCACACTGTGCAACCGGGCTATGTTGGCGACCGAGACCACCAAGACGTGCTATATGAAGTGGGCTCAGGCCCACGTGATGGTAAGGTCCCGTTTGTCCATTAGCTTTATACTTAGTGACATTACTTTAGTTATAAAATAACAACTCTTGGCCCCTCGTTCTCAGGTATCTATGGCTGGGGCTCAGTTGAAGAGGTGCTACGAAAAGGAGCTCAAGAGGGAGGTGAGGAACGCTCAGCGATACGAGCGCGAGATGAGGGAGCTGAAGTTGGAGCTGGAGGCATCCCAGGGGTGCGAACAGGCCCTTCAAGCTGACCTCGCAACTCAAGTGGATAAGCAGCTTCGTGCCTTGGCGGTCAGGGTGGAGGCGGACACAAAGTACCAGGAGATGGAGGCCTCCGCCATGGATGAGGTGCTTGCGGCCCTGGACGAGGCTTACGATCGGGCGAAGGAGCACTTCTTGTTTCTTTAGCCCGAGGAGGCCAAGGCTGATGAACTTCACTATGGCTGGAAGTTGTCCGACCATCCGAAGACACCTGGGAAGAAGGCAAGGAGGTTGAAAAGGAGGTGGGAGGAGCGGCAGACGACGATGTTCGGGGGCCGGCCAACGAAGAGGTGTTGATTTCTTCTAAAAAGTAGTCTTAATCTTCTGCCCCCTCTTCCTTTTGTATTTTCCAAGTGCGGACTGGCCACCGTTTTTTGTAACAATTTATTGGGATAATGAATATATGTTTTCAGTCGAACTGTATGACTTGTTATTTTGAAAGCTTGGAGTATACTCTTTTTTACTCTCTTTTGTGTCAGATGGACGAGACCCTCGGAGCCGACCTTAGTTCGGCCGAGGTCAAGAACCTTCGGGATAGGATGGAGTCCAAAGAGTCTTTCTTGATTCGCTATCACAAATAGGCCCATGATCGGGAAGCCGCCGAGACGGCGTGGTCGATGTCTGATGCCTCCACCAGACGACCAACCTCTGAGTCCTTCCTTCGCGAGGTCATGGTGGAGAAGGAGCTAGAGATTCAAAGGATGAGGGTGTAACATCTGCTTTTTTTAATTCCTCAATTATTTGGTTTAAATTATTTTTAAATATTTTTCTAGGTATATTAACCCTTAATAATTGATTTTATGGGTATTAGAGTGATTTAATTGAAATTTGGGGTTAAACAGAAAAAATTGAAAATATAGGAGTTTTGGGATGAGTTTTCTCGGAGGAGACGAATCCGATTTGGCCCAAATTTTTTATGTGGCATTTGTACATTATAGGGGGTCAATAAAATACTAAAATAGTGGAGTTTTTAGTTTGTCGAAAAATCGAGTTGAAATAACTCATTTTAGGTCATTTTTCTTAAGTATTTGGGCCTAAAACCCACAATCCTAAACCCTAACCTTATTAAAAACCCTAAAAATTACTAGGATGCCACTCTCTATTTATCTCTCTCCCTCCTCTTTCCTGGCCGACCGAAACCCGCATTCCCTTTAGAAACCCAACTACGATTTTTGACAATTCACCCAATTTCTACCTCCAACTTTAAATATTTTGGGGTTCCCAGAAGATTTTTGGGTGCTCTTCTTCATGGTAGTGTCGGTTTTGTGAGAAAGCTTCGAGAAGGTATGCAGAACTTGTTATTTTTCTTTTGCATTGTATGTTTTTTATTTCTTTTAGCAATAATTGATGTGGGAGGCTTGTTAGTGTATGTAGATCATGTTAGGAGTGAAAGATAGAGGGTTTCTTGGTGAAAAGTTAAGTTGTAAATTTTTCATAACCCTTGAGTTAGGGTTTGTAGATTTGGAAAGGAAAATTGGTTCAATTGATGGTAGGAAAAATTATTGGAGGGTGAAAAATGTTACAAGAGGATTAATAAGAAATTTTGGTAATTTTTATAGGCTTTAAACTCGATTAAATTGAGTGGAATGGAGTATAGGTGAAAAGTGCAGGCCGGGTGTTCGGTGGAATGCCCGTGCGAGATTTAGGTGAGAATTTGTTAGGTTCGGAGGTGTTATTGAGTCTTATTATTATTATTACCCCTAATTTGAGATATTAGGACAAAGGGGATTAAAGAAATTAGGAAATAGAAAATTTTTCATATTATGAAGCCTCCGATCAACATGTGAGTTTTTGCATTGGGATCCGAATTTGAAATCTATCGATGTAACTCGGCTGCTTATGTCTGCAACGTGTGGGTGAAGACGGATTTGAATTTGGAGGTTCGTAGGTCGAGTTTTGAGTTTTAAGCTAACTGGTCCTATAATTTTCTATTTAGGTGGAAAAAGTTGAACTTCGATTGGCTACCGGGTGGACGTGGGATATCGTTTGCTCGATTCGTCAGGTGAGTATGTTGTATCTACATATATTTTATGTTGTGGTCAAATTTCGTAGCTTTTTGATATATATCGTAGAAGTTATGCGAAATATTGATTTTGAAGAAAAATACGGATTTTTAAGGGCCCGAAAATGAGTTTTTGTGATATTTGGTGAAATTAACTATTTTGAGTATATAAAATCTATATTATGGATTAGTGTGATGTGTTAAAGTATAAAAAATAATATATTAAACGGTTTATGCATTTTTCTATCCCGTGCATGTTACGTGCATGTTTTTGGACATATAAGCCATTATAGGTGATTTTGTATCTGTGAGGCCTTGTGTATCGGCTAGCATGCTATAAATGGATGTTATGAGGTGTAATTAGATGAAATAAGTGATTGTGGTCATGTTTTGGAAACCCGTGTATGTGTGGTGCATGTTTTGTGCATATTTTGGGGCATATATGCCCTTGTAGGTGATTTTACTTACATGGAGCATTGTGTATGAGCTAGCATGCTACAATGGAATGTTATGAGATTTAATTAGATGAAATAAGTGATTGTGACCCTTTTCTTGGAAACCCGCGTAGGTGTGGTATATGTTTGTGATATATATATAGATGATAATGAGTTGTAATGTGATAATTGATGAAATTAGTAAGTGGGTATATGTTCACATTATAGTTATGTTCGAAATGAATTTATGGGCAATAGTATGATATTATTATGTGATGAATTATATATTTTGATACGCTTACGATACGGAATAACATGATATAATTGTTTTATTAATGATATAACTGGGCGTATGCATATATGTGATATAATGGGGTAATAAATAGTATGATATTCATAATGTGTGATGTTGTTGTGGCAAAATAAATAGCATGGTACATTCATGATATGCAATAATATGACATAATGGTTTTATATGTTAAATGACATGCTGTATGCATATATGTGATATAATGAGATGATAATTAATATGGTGGACACTAGATATGCGTTAAAATGGTAAGGTAAAAGATAAGATGATATGTGCTAATAAAATGTGTTAATAATTCATGTGGTTAAAGTCAAAGATATGACTAGTTTGTGAATCAAAAGTGAAATGCTTGTGTTGATAAAGTAAGATGGAAAGATGAAATGATTAATGCTAATAACAGATGGTTTTGTTGACCAGTACCTACAGCAATCCTGGGGGTTTGGGCTAGACCTCCTAATACCCAAGGACCGGCTTGGGGTAAGTGGGCCCAAACTATATTTAGGGTAAGTGAATTTTTATCGGCCAAGCTATCGGCTTGAGGCCCAGTTATTCCCTCAATGACGGCTGTCACGAGGAAGTACACAGTTTATCTGGGGTTAGTGGTTTCCCCTCTTGGCTTCGGCTGGGAGAAAGTACCCAGTTTATCTGGGGTTAGTGGTTTTCCCTCTTGGCTTCGGCTGGAAGGAAGTACCCAGGTTACTTAGGGTAAGTGGTTTTCCCCTATTGGCTTCGGCCGGGAGGAAGTACCCAAGTTCTACTTGGGGTCAGTGGTTCCTTCGCTAGTTCGGCTAGGAGGAAGACGTAGCCTTGGACGAGTAAGACTCTGTGTGAGCATCGGTCCGCGTGTTTTACTGGGCTATCGGCTTTCAGTATATTGGGACACTGTGGCTCACTGATCGACAAACTAATAAAATAAATAAGTGTAAATAAGAATGAGAAAGTAAAGAAAGTGAAATGTGAAAGTGAAGAAAGTGAAATTGTGAATGTGAAAGAAAGTGATTGTGAATGAAAATAAATATGAAGGAATACGAGTTATGAGTTCGTGTATGGAAAGAAATGATAAATGCAGTATGTGGTTAATTTAAAATGAAAAAGTAAAAGAGACATGTGTTAATATGAATAGTATGAAGTAATTGTATTATGAAAGTGATTATTAAAGTAAAATACAGTATGATATGAGTTGATACACTATGGAATTGTGTCGAGGAACTACCTGCCCGCTATTTCTGTGGAAATGGTGGGAACTACCTACCTTGACATAATTCGCAGGTGAGTTGGCATAGAATAATGGAAATGAAGAATAATGTAAAGTGAAGATGAAAAGTAATTGAAGTGAATTAATAACCAAACTATTAGTTTGGGATGTGATGTGATATTACCCAAGTTTTACTTGGGGTGCATTGATTATCACCCAAGCTATCGACTTTGGGGTGTGATATATTATTGCCCAAACTGTGTTTGGGATATGGAGTATATTGTGATGAGAATGAAAGTGAAGTTAATGGTAACTTGAGATATAAGTGAAAATGATGGTAGGATATATTACTTATAAGAATGAGAAATTACTAAAGTAGTATAACAGGATGAGAATGAGTTATAAAACATGCTTTTGATGCAATAAGAATGAGCATTCAAATAAGTGATACGGTGATGATGTGATGAAATGCAAGCAAGTCATAATGGGTAATGAGATGTTACGTTTGTGTTATATGACATGAATGAATGTGGTATTATGTGAATAAGAAACAATTAAAGTATATATGAGGTTAGTGGGATGTATATAGTGAAGTTATATATATATATATATAGTTGGGTGCAGATTCAAAGAATACTTTGATGTAAAGCAGTAATTGTGATGTTTTATATTTAGATTCCAGGTTGAATCTTCTTATCTTGGTATTTGTAAGTCCAATTTATTTTCTTTATTCTAGTAATTTATTTGTTACTCTTTAAATTATACTCACACCAGAAATGGCTAATCCCTATTATTTTCTGGGGGTTAGGGGGGTCCCTCCCTGAGGGTGGACAATCCTAACTCTCCTGCAGGTTTGCTAGCAGCCCGATGAGGTAGATATAAAGTTAGATATTATATTTTTGTTGAGATGATAGATTATCTCTGTATTAGTATATGAAGAAACGTGAACAGTTGATGTATTATTTTGTATTAAGGTGAAAATATATATATGTGCTGTGATGAGGTAAGAAAGCCCGTACACCTCATTGTGGAGTATTGGGTTCTGTATTTGGTTTTTGGAAAGTTTTACAATAGTTTTTCTATTACTTATATACATTTTCAAAGGAAATTTATGATTTTTAAATTATAATTGATATTCTGTTGTAAGTTTGGCCCCCAGTGCATGATATTTATATTGCCTATGTGATTCTGCTCATTTTGGTTTGGGGAGCCCATGATTATATTGCTTGTGTTGTAAGCCACAGAATTTAGAGCAGAATTCTGTAAGCTTTTTGTGTTTCGAGGCAGAAATTTCAGGGAAAACTCTGCCAAAATTTTATTTGAAATATCCCTATCTTAGATTATGTTTAAAGTGATGTAGAAATTGAAAGAATTGAATTTAGAGGTTTATTTTTTTTAAAAAAATGGGGTGTTACAGAGGGTCATGTTGGGTATAGGCGGATTTTGGCCCCGTTCTCTCGGGGGAGGTCAACCCTCCGTCACGGGTCCATCCCTGACCCTTCGCGTAGAGATGGCGAGGCCGGGGGACGCCCAGAGCTCCATTGCTGGAGTGTCTACCACGGTGATGCCGACGGGGCCAAGCCAGTCTGTCAGGGAGCAAACGCGCTCGGCGGGGCTCGAGTTGGTCTATGTGAGTCCAAGGCCCCCCTAAGAAATACTTAGGTTTGAGGTGATTGCCGTTGTAATAAACCTAATTGTACTGTGGCCTCCCGAGGCGTTATAATAAAAATGTTCTTTTCGATTCGCCTTAACTTGTTTTTTGAGAATGAGCGTCAAGGGCTTGGGAGAGGACGAGAGATTGAGAAATCTCCTGTCGCATGTCGTCCCCGCCGAGTGGTGAGGTCGTGGGGCCGAGAAACCCCATATGGCTAGGGAGCCGAGCCGAGGATCGAGGACTTGGGAGATTGAGAAATCTCCCATTTGTCGCTCGTAGTCCATGCTGAGTGGCGAAGACGTGGGGCCGAGAAGCCCCGTTTGGCTAGGGAGCCGAGCCGAGGATCGAGGACTTGGGATATTGAGAAATCTCCTGTTTGTCGCTCGTAGTCCCTGCCGAGTGGCGAGGACGTGGGGCCGAGAAGCCCCGTTTGGCTAAGGAGCCGAGCCAACAGTCGAGGACTTTGGGAGATTGAGAAATCTCCCGTTTGTCGCGTGTAGTCCCTGCCGAGCTGCGAGGATGTGGGGCTGAGAAGTCCCGTTCGACTCAGGAACCGAGCCGAGGGTTGAAAAAGTCAGTGCCTTGTTCGAAGTCACTCCCGAGCATTGAGCACCACCAGCTTGTGAGAAAGATAGTGCTTTGCTTGAGGTCAATGGAGAGCGTCGAGCGTCCAAGCTTGTGAGAAAGATAATATCTTGCTCGAAGTCAATGGTGAGCGTCGAGCGTCCAAGCTTGTGAGAAAACTAGTATCCTGCTCGAAGTAATCGCGAGCGTCGGGCACCCCCCATTTTGTGAGAATACACAGAAATTTGAACAAAAGGGGAAAGAAATAAGATTACGCTTCATTCTTTCTACTATTTTATGTTTACACAAAAGGGGTGGCACAAACTGTCGACTACAAAAAGTTCGGTTACACAAGCTCGGCTACACAAGATGTCTAGTCCTCCCCTTGAGGAACTCGATGAGGTGCTCCGCGTTCCAGGGCCTCTTTACTGCCCTGCCCCCCAGATCTTCAAGTCGGTACGTGCTGGGTGTACCACTTCGGAGACCTTATATGCCCCCACCCCCCAGTTAGGGGCCAACTTTCTCTTCTTGTTGGGGTTGGATATATATATTTTCCTGAGCACGAGGTTTCCTTGCTTGATGTTGGTGGGACGGACCTTTTGTTGTAGAACCTCTCAATCCGTTGTTGGTATATGCTTCTTTTGACGACGGACTTTTCACTGAGCTCGTCGATCAGATCCAAATTTTGCTCTGAGGTCGGTTGAGTTTGTCTCTTCATTGAAGCCCATGATCCTGGGTGAAGGGAGCCCGATTTCCTAGGGGATGACCACCTCGGTCTCGTAGGTTAGGTTGAATAGTGATTCGCCTGTGGGGATTCTCTAGGTTGTTTGGTGCGACCAAAGAACGCTTGGTAGCTCGTCGACTTATAGTCCCTCGGGAGAATTATCCAACCGCTTCTTGAGCCCGTCAAGGATTTGGCGATTGGCATTTTCTGCCTGGCTATTTGACTGGGGATGAGATATCGACGAAAAGCACTGCTGGATGCCGATGTCTTCGCAGAATTTTTTGAAAATTCTTGCCTGCGAATTGGGTTCTGTTACCGGTGATGAGTACTTGTGGAATTCCGAACCGGCAGATGATGTACTTCTAGAAAAATTGTTGAGTTTGATGCTCCGTGATCATAGCCAGGGGTTCTGCCTCGATCCACTTGGTGAAGTAGTCGATGACTACCATCAGGAACTATCTTTGGTCTGTGGCTTTCGGGAAGGGGCCGACCAAGTCCATCCCCCACATAGCAAAGGGGGTCGGGCTGGCCAGCGACTTGAGGTTGGCTTGCAGAAGTCGTTTCACCGAGGAGAGTCTCTGGCAAGGGCCGCACCTTTTGATGAGGTCTTGGGTGTCTTGTAATATGGTCGGCTAGTAATAGCCGTGGTTTAGGACTTTTATGGCGAGCGACCTGCTCCCCATGTGGCATCCTCCATCCCCTCGTGTAGTTCCTTTAGCGCGTATTGGGCCTCGTCGGGGGCCAAACAGCAGAGATAAGGTCTTCCTTCCACCCTTGTGTACGAGAATTTGAAGAGTGTCCCATCGATCATAGTGAATCTCTCTAAATGGATTCTGGTCCTTCTTGCCTCGGCCCAGTCCTCAGGAAGTTCTCCTTCTGTCAGAAACTTTTGGATGGCAGCCATCCAAGTGTCCAACTAAACCTCAATAGCAAGGCAAAGGATCTCCGGTATATCCATGCTAGGCTTTAGGATAACTTCGATTAAGATGGTGCAATCGAGGCCTTCCAAGGACGATGATACGTGCTTGGGCAAAGATTTAGCCTGAGCATTCTGCTCTCTCGAGATCCGCTCTACCGAGGAGAAGTCGAAGGTAGTTAAGAGTTGCTGGATTAGTGCCAAGTATTGGTTCATCCGAGTATCAGGAGCCTCATACTCCCCGGTGATCTGGTTGACCACAAGCTGGAAGTTGTTGAAGGCTCTGATTTTCTTTGCCCCCACTTTATGTGCTAATGTGAGCTCTGTAATCATCGCTTCGTATTCTGCCTTGTTGTTGGAGGCAAAGAAGTTTAGGCGTAGGGAGTATTGGAGGATGAAGTCGTCGGGGCCTTTGAGTATGATGCCCGTGCCGCTTCCAACCTTGCAGGATGACCCGTCGACATAAACCTCCCAAACTGGCTCCCCTTCCTGAAGTTCAGAAGGATCGAAAATGGTGCACTCCGTGATGAATTCGGCATGCCCTTTAATAGCCGTTCTGGGTTGGTAGCTGATGTCGTACTGGCTAAGCTCGATCGACCACTTGATTAAGCGGCCAGAATTCTCCAGCTTGTAGAGGATTGCCTTGAAGGGTTGGTCTGTTAGGACCTGGATCGAGTGGGCTTGAAAGTACGGTCGGAGCTTTCACGCGGCCATGACCAGAGCATAGGAAAATTTTTCCATCTTTGCGTAATGGGTCTCGACCACAGGCATGACTTTGGTGACGTAGTAGAGAGGCTTCTGAACCCCATCCTCTTCTCGAACCAACACTGCACTGAGCACATGTTCCGAGGCCGAAAGGTAGAGGAAGAGGGGTTCGCCCTACTCGGGCTTGCTTAGAAGTGGAGGGTTGGTGAGGTAAATTTTCAGTTGGTCAAACACCTACTGTTGAGAGTTCCCCATTCGAAGCCTTTCACCCCTCGCAGGGCCTTTAAAAAGGGGAGCGACTTCACACCAGACTTGGAGAGGATGCGGTCGATGGCCGCCGGTCGTCCCGTAATTCGTTGAACTTCCTTTACATTTCTTGGAGGGGCCATATCGATAATGGCCTGAATCTTCTCGGGGTTTGCCTCTATGCCGCACTGGCTCACCACGAACCCGAGAAATTTTCCCGAGGAGACGCCGAAGGCGCACTTAGCGGGATTGAGCCTCATGTTGTGGAATCGGAGGACACCAAAAGCTTCCTCGAGGTTGGCCACATGATCCTGCCCTCGGCGGCTCTTGAGGAGCATGTCATCGACATATACCTCCATGTTCCGACCGATCTGTTCTTTGAAGAACCGATTGACGAGCATCTGATAGGTGGCACCGGCGTTCTTTAGCCAGAAGGTCATGACCCGGTAACAGTAGAGATCCTGGTCGGTTACGAAGGCTGTCTTGGCAATATCTAGAGGGAACATCCTGATCTGGTTATAGCCCAAAAAGGCATCCATGAAGGTCAGCAGTTCGTGACCCGATGTCGCGTCGATCAGAACATCGATGCTTTGGAGGGGGAATGGATCTTTGGGGCACGCCTTATTGAGGTTCGTGAAATCTATACAGATCCTCCACTTTCTGCTAGCTTCCTGACCATCACAATGTTAGCTAGCCACTCTGGATAGTTGATCTCCTGTATGAACCGGGCGGACAGAAGTTTTTCCACCTCCTCTTTCACTGCTTATTGCTTCACGGGAGCGAACTTGCGTCTCTTCTGCTGGATCGGCTTGGAGCCCAGGTGGACGCTCAGTTTATGCATGATGAGGTCTTCAGAAATCCCGGGCATGTCGAACGACGTCCAGGCAAAGAGGTCGATATTTTGGCGAATACACTCGGTGAGGGTCTGCCTCAGGTCTGGAGACAGGGATCGACTCACGCGGAACCATTTGAATTTGTCTTCCGCCTCGAAGGAGACCTCTTCCAATTCGTCTACAGGCTCCGACTTGAACTGGTTTCTTTCGGACAGAAGTTCCACCGCGTCATGGGGGAATACCCCGCCTCCTACCGCGGTCATATAGCACGAACGTGTAGAATCCTGGTTTCCCCAGACAGCACCGAATCCGAGGTTGGTGGGAAATTTTAGTTTTAGGTGGTAGGCAGAGGGGACGGCCTGAAATGAGCAGAGGCCGGGTCGTCCGAGGATGTCATTATATGCGTCCTTGACATTGACCACCATGGAGTCCATTGATTCGGTTCACATGATCGGGATTGTCCCGGCGGTCACATTAAGCATGACGATCCCCTCAATTTGGATGGGGACGCTAGAGAACCCGTGAAGGGTGTACCCGGCCGACTTTAACTTCTCGCAGGGGAGCTTAAGGTTTTTGAAAGCTTCTAAGAAGAGGATGTTGACCGAGCTTCCGTTGTCCACGAGAATTTGGCAAACTTTGTGGTTCGCTATGTAGAGGCTGATGACGAGGGCATCACAATGTGGGAGCCGGATGCCCTCCAGGTCTTCTCCTGAGAAGGAGACCGCTTGCTGCTGAACCCTAAGAGGCGATTGGTTGTGGACCGAATTTACTTTCCACAAGAAGGCCTTGCAGGAAGTGTTGGATTTCCCCCCCTCCCCCTATGGGCCTGCCATGGACACAGTGTAAGATGGCTACCCCCCGGTTTCTTCGGGCTCAGGTTCCTGCTCGGGTTGTCTACTGACTGTTCGAGGAGGAGGCAAAGGCCTCATATTCCTTGATCTCTCCAGTCTCCTGGATTGTTCTGAATGAACTCCCTGAGGTACCCTATTTGAATGAGGGCTTCGATCGAGTCTTTAAGGGCTCGGCAGTGGTCCGTCTCGTGCCCGTGGTCTCGGTGAAATCGATAGTAGAACCTTTGGTCCCATTTTTTGTTGTTGTTCGGTCGGGGAGGGTTTCGAACGATCCCTTTGTCTTCGACGTATCCAAGAGGATGGCTGCCATGTTCTAGGTCAGCCACATGTACCTTTCAAAATAGGGGACCGAAGGAGGTCACTTCTGACCAGATGTGTCCTTCAGGGTCATCTTGACGGGCTCGGAGTCGTCTGCTTTTTGCTTCCTCTTGGTGGTAGCTTCTTTAACACCCTCGGGGTGCAGAGCTTCCTCGGCCCGGATATACTTCTCGATCTTGTTGAGGAGGTCGGGAAAGTCGAGGGGCGGTTTCTTGGCTAATGAGGCCTTCAGCTGGCCGTGGCGAACATTGTGCCGGAAATCCACGAAAGCGACGCTCGCATCGAGAGAAGAGACTGCCCTTGCCTTGGTGGTGAACTTTCGCACGAATTCTCGGAGGGACTCTCCCTCCTTCTGCTTGAGGTCCAGGAGGGACGCGTGCGTCTTCTCGACCTTTCGACTAGTCACGAAATGGCTAAAAAGTTTTCTTCGAGTTGATCGAATGAGAAGAACGAACCGGGGGTCCCGAGCCGGACCGCACAGGGTGGCAGGGAAGTCGCGGCATAGGAGAGGGTCCGATGCGTTGTGAATCAACATGAGAGTTTTGAACCCTTCCATGTGATCAGCTGGATCACTCTCACCATTGTAGGTCTCGAATTGGGGCGGCCTAAAATTCCTGGGAATCTCGACATCTAGAATTTGGGAGGAGAACGGAGGTCGGTTTAGCCGGTTCCCTTGCCCAGATTGTGGTATGCCCTCGCCGAGGTGGGTGAGGCAATTTTCCATCTCCTGGAGGCACCGAAGGACGACCTCGTCCTGACCCTGCGGGTGAGTCGAATTGTGAAATTCGCTACCCTGGGCTTCTGGTCGAGGATCGGTGTTGTTGCGCTCCTCAGTCCTGGGGCCGTCCCGAATAGCCTGGAGGACCTTGTCTCTAAAGTTTTAGAACTCAGCTCTCGTGACCGGGGTCTGCTCTTTCGGGCCTCGCAGAGGCGGGCGATCCTGGGGCGAGTGGCTATGCGCTGGTTCCCGTTCTTAGGTCGGTTGCTCACTATGGTTCGAGGCCAAGTTGGAAGCGATCCCTCCCCTCGATCGGCTGACCTGCTAGCTCTGAATGACATGCCATAAATCAGGGGCGACTGAGCGTGAAGCGCTCGATTCGGGTCCCGCTGCACCATTGGCTCATGGTCGGTTAGAGCCTTGGGTGTTCGCATGATTGTGAGAGGGAGCAGGATCTGGACGACGTCCAGAGGTGAAGGCTCTTCTGGCTTTGGGAGCCATAGTGAGGGTCCGCCTCGAGATGACGTCCTAGGCTGGGATTGGATCGGTGTTAGTGATGTGCGTTTCGCACAGACGGCACCAATCTGATGCTGCTTGTTTTTGGGTGTGGGGGCAACCGGTGTGAGTTCTTATAATTTGTGAAGTAGAAGGGACGACACTGGCATTGATCTGATCCTCGGATTGTACATTCGGCTCGGGAGTAGCAGGAGAGAGGTAGAGGCTGGGTGCTCGGCTTGGATCTTTGTGGCTCGGATCGGATCTTAGTGGCTCGGCTCGGATCTTGACACTTTTACAATGCCTAGAAACACCAGGAGAGATCCCGAGGACAGGCCCTCCGACGATCTATTTAGTCACTGGAATAGAAATAGTAACTAGGGTTCAGATGGGGACAAGTTGATTACCTCCAAAAGGAAGGAGGGGGTAGGCTGGGGCTAACGGATCTTAGACCTTGATGGGTTGAGTCGGTCCCGTTAGCCAGTGGGCCTGAACTGCCTGAAGCCTGTTGGACCTGTTTGACTCGATGATCTTGGAGAAGCGAAATCTGAGGAGATCTGATAGCTCTTATCAGGCCACATCATTTTATACCATATCATACATGTCACCAAGAGTATAATCATGTCAAGTTCTCAAAAAACAAGGAGTCAACCTAGACCGTGCACACCCCCAGGAGAAGCCTATTTATACAAGGAGGAACAGCAAGGAAACATAAACCAACAATATGAGCAGGGCATTGCCGAACAGGAATGGCAGAATGAACTGCTAGCTATTTCAATAGCAGAAGCTTTGAGACTGATGCCCGTACTGTACGTATGTTCATACACTAGAGAAATATTCTTATCCCTTAGCAAGTGATAAGTTGTATTTGGCCCAAAGTTTCATGTAGTATATTTTTCTCCATTAGCTGCAAACGGCACATAAAATTATCCCAAACCTCTTCATGATCTTTAATGAGTTGTTTTCCACCATGTTCATGACATAATGCATTAAGTTGGGATTAAGTAACTATGACTATATTTAACTTTCATTAACTATAAAAAAAAAAAACAATTCAAGTCATGTATGCTTGAACAAAATCCTTGTTCAGAAACTTTGTCTACAAGTTACTCAAGTAAAACCTCATAACTTATAAACTTTGCTCACATTTCAAAATTTTTATTAATGAGGAATCATCAGGTGGGTACAAGCTGATCCTGCAGTGGTCTCAGGGTTTGTTGCTTCTTGTAGAATTCATCGGAAGGTTGAGTTTTACTCGATTGGTAATCAGATGTTTAGTTACACTACAAGTGTACTACAATAAATCTCCGTTACATACATGAAGAAGATATCTTTCATATATAAAGTCTGAAGCCTTCCATATCCACATTTTTCATTGTACTAATTTCAGTATGCACATTTGAACCATTTTAATCAGAACTATTTCAACTAAATTTTTTTATTTTTAAAAAAGAACTATTTCGAGACTAGCAACAATTCCTATATTGCTCCATTATTTGTCAAATTTTGTGGACGAGACAAATATTTTAAGGAGAAGCTAATCATTGAGTGGTCTATAAGTGAACAAAAACTATTGTTGGAGAAGCACAGAAAATAATGAGACATTTCTTTCACAATCATCAACTTCACATCAGCAACATTCACCACCTACAACACTGATACATTACCTACACATGTCAATGATCAAGGAAATTACGCCAACCTAACTAATCATCGAAAAGATCTCCGGCCAGTGAGTTATTAGTCAGAACAGAAGCAGCTGAAGTAACTTATAAACAGTTAGCATGATTTTATTGCGCTTCAGATCGGACAAAGTGAGGATTTATTACTGACTATCTATGTGAACAAAAACCATGATTACTTCCAATGTGTACTTACTGACGAATCTATGTGAACAAAGTGAATGGTTTGTTATCCTAATACCTTTTAAGTGTACTTTGAATTTCTCATCATTAAGAGCATCTGTAGTTATTGCCAAATTTTGGTAAATTTGACTTGTATCATATAGCAAAAATAGGTTTGATTGTAATCGTTGGTAGCTAAAATTTGGCCGGACGGTAGATTATCTTCCGTCTGATGTTTAAAAAAAAAATTAGTAAAAAAATCATTTTACATACATGATGATAGTAACATTTAAAAAAAAACAAAAAAAACAATTTAAAAAATGTCTAGAGTTTTGGGAGGTGAAGCGGAATGGAGAGAGGGGTGAGGAGAGAGAATGTCATCTTTCCTAGGGATCTGAGCAAATCATATGCTCAAGTACTGCGCCAACCACCCCCCAATCGTCATCATGGCAATCTTCAGATACCGCTTCGATACCCCCACCCCCAAGCTGTCACCTCGAACCGTCCTTTCATCTCCCATCCCATTAATCCCTCATCCCTCCACCCACGACCTGCATTTCAACCCACTCCCAAGCCCCACTCCTTCTTCCCACACAAACCCAACACCAAAATCCACCGCTCTAAGAAGATGGAGAGGCGTTGCTTTAAGTGTGGCGGCGGAGATCACATCACCAAGGAGTGCCGAATCTACGGCTTCCACTGCTTCAATTGTAAGAAATTTGGGCACAGAGTTAGGGACTGTCCCATCAACAACAGGGTTGAGAGCATGGAGATTGACCTACCCCATAACAACGCCATTGCTCAGGCTCTGCCGGCTCTTCACGCAAGTGCGTTTCTACATCTCATTAACCCTCGCCGTATCCCTCTCACTAAAGATCTAGAAAGTGCCTTCAACTTTGCATGGGAGAGGACCGGTCGATGGTGGTCGCTGCAAAGGGTTAGTGATGGGGTCTACCATGTCCAGTTCTCCACTGTCACGGAGGCGGAAAGTGCAATAGCGGATGGAATTTTAGTTTTTCAGGCTTCATTGCTACATTTTCTCCCTGGTCAATGGAGTTCGGGGCCAAACTCCGGCCTAATCCCTCGTTCATATGGATCAACCTTCCCCTCCTCCCATTCCATTATTGGAACCGTGAAACCCTTGAAAAGCTTATCTCTCCCTTCGCGAAGCTGATTACACTGAGCCGGGAAATGCTAGGTGCGAAAGCCAGAGACCAGGCCCTGGTCCTCATTGAGGTGGCCGATCTCACGCTCATCCCAAAAGTCCTTTGCATCCGCTACACGGTACCTTGGAGCCTTGAGCGACATACTCATGAGGTACTTGTGCTGCTGCTAGGGGACCCAATTGCAGTTGAAGACGTTCAAAGTGGTAAGGTACAACTCTTCACTACAGCAAACTCGTCGGGAGTCTCCGGCATCTCAAGCTTTTGGCGTCCCAAGGCGCCGGAGGGAGCCATGGCGGGCAAAGTTGGAGGTCCCTCTGATCCGGCGAAATTTTCAGATACAGTTCAGCAAATCCCCACTAATTTGGGAGAGCGCGATTCTGCGGTTGTTCCGCCTGTTGGAGGAAATTTTGAATTATTTCCTAATTTATCTCCAATTGTGGATTGCATGCATGCAAAAATCCCTGAAAATCAGCCCCTACAATCCCCACAGGCCCCCCCAAAGATTCCGCACCCCACCTCCTCTGTCCCACTGATTATCCCAATCATCGAATCCTCTGATAGCTGATGAACATAATAATATTCACATTTAGGAGCAATAATCTTAATGCAATTGGACATTTAAATGCTCTATATGTGGTATTTAACTCTTATTTTCTCTTTTCCACAGGAAACAGCCTAAAACAGCAAAACGAAGCAGATTCAGGATTTTTAGGATGATACACAGAAACTGCAGAGCATAAGTCGACTGGGTCTCCAAACAGGCGACTGGACAGAGAGGCCGAATCTGCTCGGCACAGTCGACTTACTCCAACACCAGTCGACTTGACTGATGAATCATGAATCTACGGATGTCTCGGCACAGTCGACTTACTCCAAAAACCAGTCTACTGGTATTCAGCAGAGTTAGAAGATAAGAACAGGGAAGATTCGTCCTCATCCAAATCCGAAGCAAGATTAAAGTTATCCAAACCCAGGGCTTCTGCGAATAACAACTCTCCATTAATCGAGATAGGAGACCAGGGTTGGCAAGTGAGAAGATCGACTCAAACTTATATTCAATGTAAAAAGATAGAATTGGAATCTGCAGATGTGGGCAAAAGAAGTTATAAAAAGGCTGGAATAAGAAGTTAAGGGTATCACTTAATCTCTGAATCATCAATCATCAACCAAGAGGCATTATTCTATCAACATCGAAGAAAGAAGGAGATCAAGTACACTGAAGGGAACAATCCAGTCGACTGAGTGACAGCAAGTCGACTTTTCAGGCCAACATCATCAGTTTATTTCTTCTCTTTCTCGTTCTTTTATTTTAATCATGTATTCGAAACTGTTAGTTAATAAAAGTGTTATTATGTGGAACTAATTTCATAGTTGGGTAGATTGAAACCGTAGTCATGTAAAGCTATATTCTTCTGAATGCTACTCTATTACTTATCGATTAAACCTGATTGAATTGGTATAGATTTATAATAATCAAACTTGTTCAGAAGTTCTAAGAGCAGTCGACTGAGAGTGACAGCAAGTCGACTGCCATGCAGAACCTGAGTTTATCAAGTTGCGTATTATAAATCTGAATCTGTTATATGAGCATAGAGACGACCCGTATCTTGTGTTCATAGTTTGTAACACAGGAATCTCTAGGGGTTCCTGGTTTAATCAACTTGAAGGATCTAGATCTGATACCAATTTCTAGAACTTCAAGTGTTTGTTCGTTTCCATTGTTCCTATGTTTTCCTTAAATGCAACTTAGTAGATACCATGCTAAATACTTAAGGAAAGAAACGAATTAGAGTAGATACCATGCCTAATTCTTGGCTTAGGGAATCAATAACTTTAAGGAGTAGATACCATGCCCTTAAAGGAACAAATATGAGTAATTAGAGTAGTGTAGAAGGTGACTTAGCATTATTGACTATAGGTGGAAATCAAAGCCCAACTACTTAATAGATATTTGTGATTCAGAACTACTTGATCTAATCTTCATCTTGTCATTTCTTCTAGAACAACACTTTAAGATTCTTATTTCTGTTTTATTGGTTAGTAAGTTAATTTCTACAATCTCTGTGGGATCGACCCTTGCTTGTCACTACGCTTCTATAAACGATTCGTACACTTGCGAGGTTTTTAATTTGTGTCTAGTTTATCTATTTATTTAGATAGCTGGATTTAACAACAAGTTTTTGGCGCCGTTGCCAGGGATTGTTTAGTATTTTAACTTACAAATCAGTAAAATCTTTTTTATTTTTCTTTTCTTTTATTAATAAATATTTTCTTTTAGGTTACAGGATTTTGGTGAATGCACGGGAGACGATCACTTCGTCCAGAGCTACTACCTATTGACGCAGAAACAGAACGCACTCTGCACAGACTAGGTCGGCTGTTTGCAACCAAACAGTCGACTGGTGCACGGAACAAGTCGACTGCACAGAGACCCAATTCACGAGCAACAATAGCTGAGGAAGTACCAAATCGAGTACCAATGCAGGATAAATTCACACCTAAGAATATTGAGCAACCTTCCTGCATTGCTTATCAACCTAATGTCACAGGGAATATGCATCTATCTTCCCAATTACTTAGCATGGTTCCCTACTTTAGTGGCAAACCAGACGAAAAGCCTCACCTCCATCTGCAAGATTTCTTTGATCTTTGCAGAACACAAAGCGTCCAAGGGCTTACCCCTGAACAAATCAGGTTAATCTTGTTTTCATTCTCTTTAAAACTTAATGCTAAATTGTGGTATAATTCTTTGGTACTAGGATCAATTCAATCGTGGGAGCAATTGGCAACAAAGTTCTTGAAAGAATTCTTTCCAGCCCAGAAAACCAAACAACTAAAAAGGAAGATTCAACTCTTCCAACAAAAAAATGGAGATTTATTCTTCGAAGCATGGAAGGACTTCAAGAACAAGCTTCTCAAGTGCCCTACACACAACATGCCTAAAGATGATCAGGTACAAGCATTTTATGAGGGTTTAAATGATACTAACAAGGAAATTGTGGATTCAGCTTGCAACGGAATCTTGATGAGGAAAAGTGGTGAGGAGGCCATCGAATTATTTGAAGAACTCAGCGAGAACTCATAGTAATTCTCAACAAGGGAAAGAGGCATTTCGAAAAAACAGGGAGTTTACAAAATTTCTAGTAGTAATAACATACAATTAGAAATGGTAAACATGAACAAAAAAATTGATATGCTTGTTAATGCAATGACGACAATGGGCGGTGTAAAAAATCCAACAAAAGAAATTTGTGCAATTTGTTCTCATTTTGATCATACAACTGATACGTGTCCCATGTCTTCTTTCACAGATCAGGAGCATGCAAATTATGTGGGACAAGGAGTGTTTCCACCAAAGAACAACCCCTTCTCGAACACATATAACCCAGGGTGGAGGAACCATCCAAATTTCTCATGGAGCAACAATCAAGGCACTCAATCTTCGCAAGGACATGCACGGAACTTTCAGATGGGAAGTGGGTTTGATCGGCCAATTCAAGAACAGAAGAAGTTGGATTTTGAATCCACCAAGTTGGATTTTGAATCCACCGTTCTTCAATTGCTCCAACAACAACATCAAACAAGCAACCAACAAGGGCAGGCAATTCAGAAATTGGAAACCCAAATCGGTCAAATCGCGAAGGAGTTGAGTGAAATAAAGGCAGGAGAACTCCTGTCATAAACTATACCAAACCCTAGAGGCCAAGAACAGCTCAAGTCAGTGACAACCCTAAGAAGTGGTAAGATAATTGACAGCAAGGTTGGAACATATGCAGATGAATCAGATACACAACCATCAAAAGCTTTGGGTTCCAACAAGGTAAGTGAAAAAGAAGGGGTAGTATTGCCACCATTCCCTCAAAGGTTAGTCAGGCAAAAGAAAGAACAACATTTATTTGATATCTTTGAAACCCTCAGAAAGGTAGAAATTAATATTCCCCTACTTGATGCTATTAAACAAATTCCTTCTTATGCCAAATTTTTGAAAGAATGCTGTACTCACAAGAGAACATTTCAGGTTAGGGAGGATGTGGCTTTGACAGAGGAAGTGAGCACCGTATTATTAAGGAAATTACCTCCTAAATTGAAGGACCCAGGTAGTTTTACCATTCCTTGTAGGGTTGGTGAGCACTTCTTTGAAAAGGCACTGTTAGACTTGGAGGCAAGCATCAATCTTCTTCCATACTCTGTTTACGAAAAGCTAGGATTGGGGGAACTCAAACCGACATCCATCACTTTGTAGTTGGCCGATCGCAGCATCAGGAGACCTAGAGGTATTTTGGAAGATGTCCTAGTTCAGGTAAACAATTTTATTTTGCCTACAGATTTTGTTGTTTTGGATATGGAGGACTCTTCAATGCCATCTTCTTTACCGATCATTCTAGGTAGGCCCTTTATGAGTACAGCTGATATAAAAATTTGTGTTAAAAAGGGTACTATAAGTATGAAAATAAACGGAGAAAAGGTTGAATTTAAAATGTTTGATACACTAAAATTACCACATGATGATCATGAATGTTATAATATTGATGTGGTACAGAAAATTGTCGATCAAACATTTCAGGTACATAGTGTTGAACCACTACAAGCCACAATTACTCAATCTCTAACATTGTCTCATGTTGAACAGGAATACGATGACTGGAGGATTGCAGAGACAGTACATTACCTTGAAACTCCAAAATCATATTCAGGTAAGCTTGTACCTGCATTTGAAAATCTTGTGTCTGATAACATTTTTGTTTCCTCTGTTACTAGGACACCAGACGTGGAGCTTAAGCCGCTGCCTGAACACTTGAAGCATGCATATTTGGGTGAGAACCAGATGCTACCTGTGATAGTTGCTGCAAACTTGAGTGCGCAAGAAGAAGATAAGCTGCTGAGGGTACTGCGAGAACACAAAGGTGCAATAGAATGGACCATTGCAGACATCAAGGGAATAAGTCCATCTAAATGCATACATAAAATACTTCTTGAAGACAATGCAAAACCTAGTAGGGAAGCACAGAGAAGGCTCAATCCACACATGAAGGAAGTGGTAAGAACAGAAGTCTTGAAGCTACTAGATGTTGGCATCATCTACCCTATTTCAGATAGCAAATGGGTGAGTCCTATACATGTAGTGCCTAAGAAAAGTGGAGTCACAGTGGTGAAGAATGAAGAGAATGAGCTTATCCCTACAAGAATGACCACAGGATGGAGGGTATGCATTGACTACGAGAAGCTGAATAACGAAACCAGGAAAGATCACTTCCCTCTTCCTTTTATTGATCAAATGTTAGAAAGATTAGCAGGATATAGTCATTATTGTTTTTTAGATGGTTATAGTGGCTATAATAAAATTGCTATTGCACCAGAAGATCAAGAAAAAACCACTTTTACATGTCCTTTTGGTACTTTTGCATACAGGAGGATGCCCTTTGGATTGTGCAATGCACCAGCTACATTTCAGAGATGCATGATGAGTATATTTTCAGACATGGTGGAAAGGTTCATCGAGCTTGTACTTAAGAGATGTGAAGAATGCAATTTAGTGCTGAATTGGGAAAAGTGCCATTTTATGGTACAACAAGGTATTGTCTTGGGACATGTGGTGTCAAAAAGGGGCATAGAGGTGGACAAGGCAAAAATTGACATCATATCAAAGCTACCCCATCCTACTACAGTCAAGGGTGTAAGGAGTTTTCTTGGACATGCGGGGTTCTATAGAAGATTTATAAAAGATTTCTCCAAAATCTCCAGACCCCTTTGTGAATTGTTAGTTAAGGATGTTGAGTTTGCATGGACAGAAGAGTGCACAAATGCTTTCATTACATTGAAAAATCTTCTCATTTCTGCACCTATCATCATGGCACCAGATTGGAACCATCCTTTCGAGCTTATGTGTGATGCAAGTGATTATGCTTTGGGAGCTGTTTTGGGTCAAAGAATAAATAAGGTACCCCATGCTATTTACTATGCTTCTCGAACTTTAAATGATGCACAGCTTAATTATTCCACTACTGAAAAAGAAATGTTAGCTGTCATTTTTGCTGTAGAGAAGTTTAGATCATATTTGATTGGTTCTAAAGTCATTGTTTTCATTGACCATGCTGCTTTGAGATATTTGTTTGCTAAAAAGGATGCTAAGCCTAGGTTGATTAGATGGGTGCTGTTGCTTCAAGAATTCGACCTTGAGATTAGAGACAAGAAAGGAAGTGACAATGTTGTGGCGGATCCCTTGTCCAGATTACTACATGATGAAGAAAGAATTGTGCCACCACTGAATGAAAATTTCCCAGATGAAAATTTATTTAAAATAAATATACAATTTCCATGGTTTGCAGATATTGTAAATTATCTCACTGCTCATGTTTTCCCTCCAGGTATGACAAGTCAAGAAAGAAAGAGACTAGTGGCCATGTGCAAGCACTATTATTGGGATGATCCTTACTTATTCAAATTCTGCCCTGATCAAATTATAAGAAGATGTGTGGCAGAAGAAGAGAAAATGAGTATTCTACAACATTGCCACCAATATGCATGTGGAGGACACTTTGGACCAAAAAGAACAACACTTAAGGTATTACAATCTGGTTTTTATTGGCCTAATGTATTCAAAGATGCTTTTTCTTTTTGCAGGACTTGTGACAAATGCCAAAGGACAGGCAACATCTCTTCTAGAAATCAAATGCCACTACAAAATATCCAAGTAATCGAGCTTTTTGATGTTTGGGGAATCGACTTCATGGGTCCCTTTCCTAACTCATTTGGTTATTTATATATTCTTGTGGGTGTGGATTATGTGTCTAAATGGGTCGAGGCTGTCCCCTCAAAAACTAATGATCACAAAGTTGTTGTCAAGTTTTTGCAGGAAAACATCTTCACCAGGTTCGGTACACCACGAGCAATAATTAGTGATGGAGGGAGTCACTTCAATAATTTTCCATTTGCTTCTTTGATGAAGAAATATGGGATTACACATAGAGTGGGTACTCCATATCATCCTCAAACCAGTGGGCAAGTGGAGATTAGCAACCGAGAGATCAAGAGCATTTTGAAAAAGACAGTAAATACAAGGAGAAGGGATTGGTCGCTACGCTTGAATGATGCATTATGGACCTACAGAACAGCATACAAGACACCCATCGGCATGTCACCATACCGTCTGGTTTTTGGAAAAGCCTGTCATCTGCCAGTGGAATTGGAACACAAAGCTTATTGGGCCATTAAAAGGTTCAATTTTGATATGAAACAAGCAGGTGACAAAAGAAGATTGCAACTGAACGAGCTTGAAGAATTGAGGCACGACGCATATGAAAATGCAAAGTTGTACAAAGAAAGGACCAAGATGTACCATGATAAACAGCTAGCAATGAAGGAGTTTTATGAAGGACAGAAGGTATTGATATACAACTCAAGATTAAGACTCTTTCCAGGCAAGCTTATGTCACGATGGTATGGCCCATACATTGTTACAAAAGTCTTTCCACATGGAGCATTGGAGGTTCATAGCAAAGAGAAAAATCAAACATTCAAGGTGAACGGGCATAAGGCGAAACCTTATATTGAGATGAGTCTTGAGCCGCAAGAGGAAGATGTGAATCTTCAAACCATTCAATACATTGCATGAACTCATCCAGTCTAGCTGAAGACAGGAAACACAGCGCTTATTGGGAGGCAACCCAATTTTCAGGGGAGTATTTACACTTTCTCTTTATTTCTTTTTTTATCTCTTTATCCATTTTTTTTTATTATTTTATTTTTCTTTCCTTCAAACCGGATGGTAACCTATGCCTATTTTAAATTTTTATTTCAAACATTGAGGACAATGTTCCATCTAAGTTTGGGGGTAGTTATTCACATTTGGAGTCTTTTGATGTTAAGTCTTTTCTAACAACAATGATGAGAAATGAGCTCAGTTACTATAGGTAGAGAGTGGAGAACGAGTATTAAGTGTGGTCTTTATCTTTAAAAATGTTAATAACTTATCATAGGGATCATACTTGAAACTTTCATTCATGTGGCTATGTCAATTTAACGAATTGTGAAAGAGAATAGCAAGTTCAACTGTGAGTAAAATTAACTACACAAATTGTGAGTTTTTGAGCCTTAAATATTTCTTTTGAGAGAGTCACACACTTGAAGATCTCAGTTGACTGCATTCTTGAGATGATCTAGAACTTGTTTTTGCTACTTTTCGAAACTTATTTCTGGTTTTTGCATAAAAACTTGGAAATGATTAAGGCACCTAAGATTCTATCACCAAAGACAAATAGCCTACCTAACATCAATTATCCACTAGTTACCCCTTTGAAGCCTATAAAAGCTTTCTTTTTGTAAGACACATCATCCTTAACCAAAGACTAGATGAATAGGTCACCTTACCTATATCTATTGAGTTAGTAGAGCAAGAATTGTAAAAGAGATGTGGTATGTCAAGATGAAGGGGATGAAAATATAAAGAAGAGTTGGAGGATTTGTCATAAGAAAATATGAAAAGGTGTAAATTGCTGGGGGGAAAAGGTGTTGGCTTGTGATATATGGAACTAAAAAAAAAAAAAATCCTTTCTTTTAGAACAACGCAAGTTGCTCTACTAACTCTTTAGAATTTTGTATTCCTTTTTCCCTTCCTTGATTAAACCCTCACCCAAGGCCCTATTACAACCTATAAAAGACTTTTTGATCCAAGTAGTGTGCAAATCAATGGTGTGAAGATGTAGTAGCAAGATCAAGCATATGGTTTCATCCAAGTAATGAAAGTTGTCCCGAGATCTAACTTGAATGTCCCATGTCAATGAGAGCTATATTTTCTTTGTGAGTGTATGCCATGGTGAGAATTTGGAGTTGAAATATAGTTGAGCTTGCTGGCCTTAATCATGATTATGTTGCAGAGGCATTGGCCACACTATTATTTAATATTCAAGTTAAGTGTTCTTGTGAATAAGTGATTAACATTTAAATTAAAAGCCTGTTTAGACCTATCTTAATGCTTGTTCTAACCTTGACACCTAATGTAGCAAGTTCTCTGAGGTAAATGTTGGAAGGGTCAAGATGTTCAAGAGATGCTTGTAGTTTAATTTTGCTTGAGGACAAGCAAAAGCTAAGTTTGGGGGTATTTGATGAACTCAATAATATTCACATTTAGGAGCAATAATCTTAATGCAATTGGACATTTAAATGCTCTATATGTGGTATTTAACTCTTATTTTCTCTTTTCCACAGGAAACAGCCTAAAACAGTAAAACGAAGCAGATTCAGGATTTTTAGGATGATACACAGAAACTGCAGAGCATAAGTCGACTGGGTCTCCAAACAGGCGACTGGACAGAGAGGCTGAAGCTGCTCGGTACAGTCGACTTACTCCAACACCAGTCGACTTGACTGATGAATCATGAATCTACGAATGTCTCGGCACAGTCGACTTACTCCAAAAACCAGTCTACTGGTATTCAGCAGAGTTAGAAGATAAGAACAGGGAAGATTCGTCCTCATCCAAATCCGAAGCAAGATTAAAGTTATCCAAACCCAGGGCTTCTGCGAATAACAACTCTCCATTAATCGAGATAGGAGACCAGGGTTGGCAAGTGAGAAGATCGACTCAAACTTATATTCAATGTAAAGAGATAGAATTGGAATCTGCAGATGTGGGCAAAAGAAGTTATAAAAAGGCTGGAATAAGAAGTTAAGGGTATCACTTAATCTCTGAATCATCAATCATCAACCAAGAGGCATTATTCTATCAGCATCGAAGAAAGAAGGAGATCAAGTACACTGAAGGGAACAAGCCAGTCGACTGAGTGACAGCAAGTCGACTTCTCAGGCCAACATCATCAGTTTATTTCTTCTCTTTCTCGTTCTTTTATTTTAATCATGTATTCGAAACTGTTAGTTAATAAAAGTGTTATTATATGGAACTAATTTCATAGTTGGGTAGATTGAAACCGTAGTCATGTAAAGCTATATTCTTCTGAATGCTACTCTATTACTTATTGATTAAACCTGATTGAATTGGTATAGATTTATAATAATCAAACTTGTTCAGAAGTTCTAAGAGCAGTCGACTGAGAGTGACAGTAAGTCGACTGCCATACAGAACCTGAGTTTATCAAGTTGCGTATTATAAATCTGAATCTGTTATATGAGCATAGAGACGACCCGTATCTTGTGTTCATAGTTTGTAACACAGGAATCTCTAGGGGTTCTTGGTTTAATCAACTTGAAGGATTTAGATCTGATACCAATTTCTAGAACTTCAAGTGTTTGTTCGTTTCCATTGTTCCTATGTTTTCCTTAAGTGCAACTTAGTAGATACCATGCTAAATACTTATGGAAAGAAACGAATTAGAGTAGATACCATGCCTAATTCTTGGCTTAGGGAAACAATAACTTTAAGGAGTAGATACCATGCCCTTAAAGGAACAAACTTGAGTAATTAGAGTAGTGTAGAAGGTGACTTAGCATTATTGACTATAGGTGGAAATCAAAGCCCAACTACTTAATAGATATTTGTGATTCAGAACTACTTGATCTAATCTTCATCTTGTCATTTCTTCTAGAACAACACTTTAAGATTCTTATTTCTGTTTTATTGGTTAGTAAGTTAATTTCTACAATTTCTGTGGGATCGACCCTTGCTTGTCACTACGCTTCTATAAACGATTCGTACACTTGCGAGGTTTTTAATTTGTGTCTAGTTTATCTATTTATTTAGATAGCTGGATTTAACAACAATAGCAACAACAAAGAACCTACTAAGCACCCAATCAACACAACCGTCAACCAAACTAACTCCTCAGCAGAATAGTCCTGTGAAGAAGTGCGAGAGATGCTTTGGAAAGGTAGATTGGTCTCATTACCTCTCTCCCTATTCACCAAGATAAAGCATGCTGTTGAAGGTGCCCTTCGCGATTCCATGCATGAGGAGCTTGGCAAGTTCAAGGTGGAGGAACATGGCTTTTTTAATGTTGGAACAAGCAAATTGGGCCATGCGAGCTTTCGCACTCGCTCACTTCTCAACAAACCCCTAAGGCAAGCCTCTAATTCCTCCACAGTAATCCCACCAGGTTTCTCGGCGGGACCATCCAAGCATCAGAAGCGTGCTAGATCAGCTTCTAAGCTACATTGCACACGGCCATTCATGAAGCATCTTTCCTCCACCATCAAGAAGAAGGCCTCAGGTACAGCTTCTTCAGCTGCCTCTGTTTCAAACATTCATCTCAATCCTTTTGCTCTACTTTCAAATGAGGACATCTTAGAGGTAACCGAGTCTATTGGAGTGGAGGCTAAGGGGCCACACTCGGTACATACCATCACGAACGTCCAGAAGGTCCTTGTTGATCCCACTGATCACCCAGGACACTTTGACTAGCTGATTTTGGCCCTGATTGGAAGCACATAGCCCTTCCAAACTTTTTTCCCTATTTTTGTGCTTTTTGATTCATTTTTTCGTCATGAAGATCATAAGCTGGAACGTAAGAGGCTTGGGCAACCCTAATAAATGCTCACTTATAAAAGAAGGAATCCGCAGCTGCTCCCCCTATGTTGTCTGTTTGCAGGAGACCAAATTGAGCAACCCATCAGCCAATAAACTCTCCTTTATCGGAGGTAATATCATTTCTAATTGGATCCAATTAGACTCCCTCCATAGCTGTGGTGGTATCTTGCTTGGTTGGAATGATAATGTACTTGAATGCACCTACTCAGCCTGCGATATTTTCTCAATCTCAGCATCCTTCAAGAGCCGGCGCTCTGATGTTAAATGGTCTATTACCACTGTCTATGCCCCCTTCGAGCTAGATGATAGGGAGATTTGCTTCCACGAAATCAAGCAAAGACGAAGCTTCCTCCATGATGCCTGGATTCTTTGTGGGGATTTCAATGTTACTGTCTCCGACTATGAGAGGTCCAGTGGGAAGGGCTCCTCCAGAGATATGAAAAGCTTCCGTAATCTTATCCAAGACCTTGCTATGATTGATCTTCCATTGTCAGGAAGGAAATTCACTTGGACAAATCTGCGCTCATCCCCCTCAATGGCCAGGCTCGATAGATTCCTCATCTCCGCCACTTGGGACCTCTATTACCCTGCTTGCATACAATCCTCTCTAGCTAGATATTCATCAGATCACTGCCCCATTGTCCTAGATACACAGACCCTCCAACGCCAGAATCATTACTTCAATTTTGAAAAAGCATGGCTCTTGCACCCCTCATTCATCCAAGCAGTAACTAATTGGTGGTGACAATTTTACTGTAAGGGTAACCTAGTGGATGTTTTCTTATGCAAGTTAGGCCTCCTCAGGAAGCGCATACGCAAGTGGAAATCTAACACATTGGGCAATATCCCCTCCCGTAAGAAGCAGCTCCAAGATTTACTCCTTCAGCTAGAGATTGAAGCTGAGAATATGCCTTCCCCTCCTGCCTCCCTGAAAACAACCCAACTTGAGCTTCAAAACCTGATCAAAGCAGAGTCAGTATACTGGAGATAGAGATCCCGCGTGCAATGGATCAAAGAAGGTGATGCAAACTCTAAATTCTTTCACTCCATTGCAAATGGAAGAAGAAGGAGAAACTTCATCCACAGCCTTAACATTGATAACACCATCACAACCAACCCCTCAACAATCCGTGCAGCATTTGAATCTCACTTTAAAGCCATCTATGGCACTGCCTCTATCTCTGATTTTAATATCGACTGGCCATCCCTGTATCCCTCCAAAGCTGTGTGCCTGCGACACCTAGAAGAACCCATCACTATGGAAGAGCTCCAGAAGGCAGTCTTCGATATGAGCAGCGACAAAGCCCCCAGTCCCGATGGTTACTCAGTGAGCTTCTATCATTCATTTTGGGACACCGTTAAAGATGACTTATATAATATGATGTATTCCATTTATAAGGGAGACACAGATATTGGGCGCTTAAACTACTCCAACATCATCCTTATTCCAAAATGTGATGGAGCCAGCCTAGTCACTGAATATAGACCTATTAGTCTCCTCAACTGTTCTCTGAAAATCTTCACAAAGATACTAGCCAACAGACTCAGCCTTATTCTTCACTCCCTGGTATCATCATCTCAAAGTGCTTTCCTTAAAGGTAAGTCGACTGTCGACTGCTTTCTCGTAGCACACGAGACCATTAATCTTTGTAGCATAAGAAATTCAGACACCCTCCTCTTCAAAATTGACTTTACCAAAGCTTTCGACACTGTTAGCTAGGACTTCCTCCTTCAACTGCTTAAAGCCAGAGGCTTCGGTCCATCTTGGTGCAAATGGACTGAAATGATCCTCACTACAGCGAAGTCTTTTGTTATCATCAATGGTGAGAAGGGCAGACAAATCAACTCCAAACGAGACCTCAAGCAAGGTGACCCTCTTTCACCGATGCTCTTCATCTTGGTAGTTGATGTCCTGGCAAAGATGTTATAGTGTGGGCGGAGTAATGGCACTTTCTCACAGCTTCCTATCGGAGTCCAACTTTCTAACCTTTCAGTCCTCCAGTTCGCCGATGATACATTGATATTCTACAAAGGTGATGAACAAGGAATTTTGAACCTCAAGATTGCCCTACAGCTGTTTGCAAACATCTTTGGACTATCAATTAACTTCAAAAAGTCCTCTGTTGTATACTTTGGACGATCTCAGGCCAAGCTCCATGCTTTCTCTGCTATCCTTGGATGCAAGGAGGACTGTCTCCCAATCTCTTATCTTGGCATGCCTCTCTCCAAAGGCAAACTGTGCAAGCGGCATTGGCAACCACTACTTCTCAAGATAGAAAGGCGACTATCGGTCTGGAAGGGCAAAATGCTCTCTAGAGAGGGAAGGCTGATCCTCATCAATGCAGTGTTAAGTGCCCTTCCTGTCTATTATGCTTCCTTTTTCCGTCTCCCTCGATGGGTTATCAAACGTATCGACCAAATTAGAAGCAGATTCTTTTGGTGCGGGGCTGATCAAGATGCAAGGGGCACTGCTTGCACTAACTGGCACACCATTTGCCAACCAAAAGATCAAGGAGGTCTAGGAGTTCTGGACTTGAAAGTCTTCAATGAGGCACTACTTATGAAGTGGTGGTGGAACATCTTAGCGACTGACTCCCTGTCAGCAAAACACTGCATGACCTTTATTTCAGAAGATCAATTAAAGCTTTTGTTTGCCCACTGGTAGCCTCTCAGTTTTGGAAAGGTATCTTCAATCTCCGTAACCAATTCCTCATAAATGTTCACTGGCAGCTTGGCAACGGCGACAGGATCTCATTCTGGAAATCTAGATGGATTGATGGGCACAGTATCACCACACTCTTTCCCGCGCTAGCAGCAGCAGCTTGGAATCCTCAAGCTGAGGTTTCCTCACAGGGCGCATGGGTACAAGGGGTCTGGCAATGGCAACCCAGACTTAACTGCATTGCTTCGCCATTACTCCGTACTGAGAAAAGCAACTTACTCCTAGTTCTGCAAGATAAAAGGCCCTCTGACGAATGTGATATTCCAACATGGAGGCTTATAGCAACTGGATCTTACTCAGTTCAATCAGCTTATCAATTCTTCACTATATCTGGTCTGCGTTCCGCTTTCTACAAGACAGTTTGGACTTCATCGGCGCCATTGAAGTGCAAGATCTTTATCTGGCAACTGAGTCAGGGGATTTCTTGAGATCTAAGGGATGGCTGGGAGACACGGCATGCGCAACTTGCGCGTGCCCTGTCGAATCTGTTTATCACATCTTCTTCATATGCCCTGTGGCTTCGGAAACCTGGAAATTCTTCACTGCACTTTTTCATATACAAACACTCCCCACAAACATGCACGATTATTTTGCCTCATGGTGTTTTAGTACACGGGCACACAGGCACACTTGGCACCTTCTCACTATTGCAATATGCTGGAGTATTTGGATTGCTAGGAATGATTGCACTTTCTCTGCAAAGTCTACTTCATCCCGTGGGATCATTTCTAATGCAATTTTTTGGTTTCGATCATGGATAGATGGGATCGACAGTGAGAAGAAGAAACAGGCAATGGTGAAAGAAATGGCAGAAGCTAACATGCAAGACCTACTCCTTCATGAGGCCCTAGCACGCATTGGTCAAACCGAGAGCAACGAGGGAAGCTGCTCTTGGTAACTTCAGCCTACGCACGACTGCTTTTAGATGCTTTTGTTCACCCTATATGGGTAATTTTTTTTGGTACCACATATGGCCATTGATGTTAACGGCCTTGCTCTCTTCATTTTGACACTCTTAGTTGTTTAAACTCTAGACCAAGGGTTCAGGTTGCATACTGAACTGGCTTGGTCTATCCTTGTACTCTTAACTCTATTTTGATTTATATATCTTTTTTGTGAGGTAGGGACTTACCCTACCTTTTCCCCTAAAAAAACAATTTAAAAAATCACAAAAAGTCCACTGAATTGCTTGGACGGGAAACAATGTTTCGTCTTGGTCTTTTTTGTCTTTAGCGAAATTGTGTTGGACGGTAGATTATCTACCTTCCAATACTTTTTTTTAAAATTATAAAATTTAATTAATGGGACGGAAGATTATCATTCGTCCAACAACTTTGTCGTATGCGAATTTGGAGAGACGATGTATCGTTTCTCGTCTGACGTTTCAGTCGAAAGATAATCTTTCGTCTCATTTAACGGACGAAAGATTATCTTTCGTTAACTATAATTTGGCAAAAGCCAAACCGTCTGCTATATTTGGCCAACAACTGTTCACGCACGACTCAAATTTTGGATAAATGGCCAACGACTACAGCCATTTTTTTCTCATTTTTTCCAAAAAATGGGTAAATGGCAAATGACTACAGATGATCTAAGAGCATCTGTAGTCATCTGCTAATTACCCAAAATATGGAAAAAATAGAAAAAAAGTCGCTATACTCGTCTGCCAAATACCCAAAATTTGAGTGGCGCTTGAACAGTAGCTGGCCAAATATAGCAAACGGTTTGGCTTTTGCCAAATTATAGCTGACGAAAGATAATCCTTCGTCTGTTAAATGAGACGAAAGATAATCTTTCGTCTGAAACATCGAACGGCAAATGATACACCGTCCCTTCAATTTAGCATACGACGAAGTTGTTGGACGAACGATAATATTCCGTCCCATTAATTAAATTTAAAAAAAATAGTGAAGGACGGTAGATAATCTACCGTCCAACACAAAATTCGCTAAAGACAAAATCCTAGGACAGGACTTCATCCCTCGCCCCAGGCTGTTGAGGGTTTTTTGATTTTTTTTATATTATAAATGTCACATCTTCACAGGTGACTGCTCTACTTTTTAAATTTTTTTTAAAAAAAAACTTCGGACGGTAAATAATCATCCGTCCGTCCTATTTGGATTACGTAAAAGCCAAAATTTGGCTAACAACGACTACAGAGCGCCGTCAATTTTTCTATTTCTATTTGCTAAATACCCAAAATTTGGGTGTCGACGACTACAGATGCTCTGAGTGCAGCTTAATAGCTAAATCTGTGATTGTAGGGGTAATTAGTGAAGAATATTTTCGAAGGTATTCATCACTAATATTTATTTTATCCTTTCCCCTTTTCTGATATTTCATCCATTTTCTATATATATTTCAGCTACATCAAATTGTTTGGGGTAACTTATAAGGGTAATGCTACACCTACTACCAAGTTTACAACCTTTTCATCTACAACCTTAGGTGGCACACTACTATTTGACATCTTTATCACCTACTCTACACCTACTTTATAAAAACCTCCACTACTAATGTGCCACCTAAGGTTGTAGATGAAAATGTTGTAAACTTGGTAGTAGGTGTAGCATTACCCAACTTATAAACAACACCAAACAATAGAAGCACATTTTCCTCTGGATAAAATGTTTTAACAAATTTTTCGATAATATCCTAGATATATACCGGAAACATTGAGGATCATTGGATGATTTGAAAAATTATGACAAGTACATCAAAAATTTGATGTCCTAATCAACGGTGTTTTATAACTAAAAATGCTCCTTTAATATTTAAGATTATTGATGACAAGTTTTGGGATTGACATTTTTCTAATATTAGACTCCTGTTAGTTGAAAAATTGTTTCACTTTCCCAAGCCTAATCCCCATTTCAACTATAATAAAGTTCAACTAATATAGGAATGGACATAATAGTTTCTTCTTCCTCACCCTCATATTTATATGTGCAACTCAAATCAATATCCAGGAAAACTGAAATATTGCTAACCTTACTGAATATTACTTACAGACGATTTTGGCCGGTCTGTCTTTTTCTATGCACTTTATACCTATTGTTAAAATATTTGGTATGGTATGAACTGTATATTGTGTTTCCTAATTTATAGAAACAGATTCCCTCAAATTTCTCATCTTCTTAATCTTCTCATTAATCACTTGTACCCCTTCTCCAAGAAACTAATGCATATATAAAGAGATAAACAGAAGAAGAATGAATAATAAGAATAATATAATTTTTCCCAGATCTGAATTCAATATGGTATTAGAGCCTAAAATATCATAGGCTACTTGAAGAAGAGGAAGAAGAAGAGGAGTTGTTCAGCCTCACCGATCACCAACCTCTTCCCCGACTTCGGATCCAGATATGAACCCCGAATCCCCAACGAATCCCCGACGAAGCCGTTGCCGCTGCTGTCGCCCATCACCGTCGAAGCTGATCTCGTCGCCATCATCGATTCCAAAACCTCCTGTCAATGACCCTGTCGCCATCGTCTATTGTTTGTTGTTGTTTATAAGTTACCCCAAACAATTTGATGGAAATTTGATATAAATTCTATGTCATTTTGGATTTGACGGAAATTGGTACAAATATTTTGGATTAAACACCATATTTGAATTAAAAATTTTAGAACATATTTTTTTTTGAAGAAAAGGTGGAGTATGGCCACCCTGTTTCATTAATAAGGGATTAATAAAACAAACTCAGAGTACTAAGCCAATTACAAGGTCCTATAAACAAAACGAAAGTACATAACCTCCACCCCAAACATGGGGGGTGGGACAAAAGAATATCAGAAAGGCCGCATCATACATGCGACTAAACAAAATACATCACATCCCCCCAAAAAACCCTGGGGCGGTGGGTGTCTATCAAAAGTAACGGCTATGCTGGCTGTCAATCGATCGTCGGATTGATATCGACTTTCTCATCATCAAAATTCTTAACCTGGAAAACGCTCGATATCCTCCCCCTGGGACCTGTTGCTGTCACATTAGCCCAAAATGAAATAAAATGCATAATGTGAGTCAAATTACCAGAAATATTATTACAAGATCTGCAGAAATAGAAATTATTTCTGTCTAGCCAAAGAACCCAGGTCGTTGCAGCAATAGCGATGTAACACGCTTCTCTCATAGCTCTTCGCTCAGTAGCAAATTTTGACCCTACCCACGGGTCCTCGTATGCACTAGGGTTCTGATTCGTCCCTAGGGTGCTGAGTACCTCAACGAGTACCGCTTTTCTCCTAGGACACTGGAGGAATAGGCGTTCTCTAGTTTCTAGTGTAGCGTGGCAGAATCCGCAACGAGAGTCCACATTTGGTTGGCATTTAGAGAGATTTTCTCTAGTCAAGATCGCATCGTTCAGCACTAGCCATAAGAAAACTTTGATTTTTAGCGGGGCTTTCATCCTCCAAACGACGCATGCCCACTATGGGGTACAACCCCTAAAGTGAATGCGGTTATACAGGGAGCGAACGGTGAACGTGCTGTTCTTTTCCAATCCCTAAGATTTCTTATCTGAACCTTGAGAGCAACTAATTCTAGCATTAGTGATGTAGGCCTGAAGTTCTATGAGTCTAGTCTGAGCACCCAGATCGAGCGATTGTTTAAATGGTGGTTTCCAGACACCTCTTTTTTAGGCTGCGGCCACCGTGCAGTGTGGTTGAGATGCATGATTGTATAGGTCGGGAAACATGGTTCTAAGTGTGTGATCACCACACCACTTATCCCACCAGAATCTGATGAGTCTGCCGTTATCGATAACTGATGTAACACAGCTAATGAAGGGTTCGTAGGCCTTAGCGATGCCTTTCCAGAACTAGGAGACACGTGAGTCTACTCTGAAGCCCAAATTTCTCGTTCCATTCTCATGTAGATTTCTCTGAACAAAATCTTGCCACCCTTCTCCATTAGGGTGAAAAACCTTCCACCACCATTTACCCAGTAGAGCAAGATTCATATCTCGAAGATCAATGATACCTAGTCCTCCATGCATCTTTTTCATGTATGCCTTTTCCCATCTAATAAGGTGGTAGCCGCCCCGATCCGGGTCTGCCCATTTCCATAAAAACCGTTTTCGGGTTAGGTCAATTCTCTAAATTACCCATCCGGCATTTCAAAGAAGAACATATAATAGGTTAGAAGATTTGATAGGACTGCATTAATGAGCGTGACTTTCCCTCCCAATGATAAGGTTTTACCTTTCCAACCTGCTAGACGGTACTCAACCCGGTCAATAATTGGTAGCCAATCATCCTTTTTGAGTTTCCTAGAAGCAATCCCCGGTATTGAATGGGGAAGCTCTCTGTGGAGCAATTGAGAATTGTGGCATGTTCTAGTGTCTCCTCCGTTGTCAGGGCAATGGGGATGAGAGCACTTTTGTGGAAGTTTACCCTGAGTACAAACCAAGATTCAAAACTATATAATATACCTTTGAAGACGGTTGTTTTCCCGAGGTTGCCATTACCAAATAGGAGAGTGTCTTCTGCATATTGGAGGATTAAGCAACCTTTACGGTTAACTCCCTTGTCCACCGGAACAATCCAACCTGCTCTACTGCAATTACCCATCATGGACCGAAGTACGTCTGCCACAATGGTGAGGAGAAGGAGTGAGAGCGGGTTCCCTTGTCTGAGGCCCCATTTGCACAAAAATGGGTGGCCTGACACCCCATTAACCAAAATTGCATTTCTGCTAGTGGTAAGACATGTGTGGATCCATCTGATCCATCTAACCCCAAAGCCTCTTCCAGCAAGTGCTTTCAGGAGACAGTCTCATTCCATCGAATCATAAGCTTTCTCAAAATCCAGCTTCAGGAGATAGCACTTAGCATTTGATGTGTGGCATTGATGGATAGTTTCTTTAGCCGTAGCTATACTGTCCTGAATACATCGTCCTTGAATAAACCCTGTCTGATCGTGGCTAATGAGGCCATCCGTCACCTTTCCCAGTCTATTAGCAAGAGTCTTGGTAATGATCTTGACAGAGCAGTTAAGGAGACTAATAGGGCAGAAGTTCCCACTCACCGGGAGTCTTCTTTCTTTGGAATCAGCACAACCTCTGCAAAATTAATTCTCCCTAATTTAAGCTTATGGTGGTAGAAATCAGCGAACACCCTCAGCAAATCGCCTTTGATTTCCTCCCAGAATGTCTAATAGAAGATCATTAGGAAACCATCTGGACCTGGGGCTTTGTCTTTGCCAAGTTGTTGGACTGCCTTCCAGACTTCCTTCTCACAGAAGGGTGTTTCTAGGGATTGCAGCATAGGTTCGGAGTTGCCCGTCGAGTCCTGCCAGAAATCGTGGTGGAGAGGGACTCTCAAGTCTGCTTTTTGTCCAAAGAGTAATTTGAAATGGGCTGATATTCTTGTCGCCTTGGATCATTCCAGAGTCTGAATGGATTGAGTGAATGAGGTTAGATCTACGCCAGGCACTGGCTACTCGAAGGAAGAATGCAGTGTTCGCGTCTCCCTCTTTGAGCCACGAAATTCTGGACCGTTGTTGCCATTTGATTTCCTCAATTCTACAGATTTGTTTAGTTTCCTGTCTGAATTGGAGCAACCTATTTCTCTCTTCCTGAGGCAGATCCCTAGTTTCTTTAGTCTTCTCCAGTTCCTCAATTCCTTCAAGAAGGGTGTCCTTTGCCCTCAAAATCAGCGCAAATCTGGTCCGGTTCCATTTCCTGAGTTTGCCCCGAAGTCTTCTAATTTTTTCACACCATACTGCGGTTTCTTTAATCCCCGTAGTGGGACGAGACCAACTCTCGTATACCATGTGGTGGAAGCCTTGTATTTCTAACCATGCCTTCTCGAATGTAAACTTTGGTGATTTCCTGGATTGAACTTTCCCAGAGGATAGGAAAATTGGTACATGGTCCGTGGTGGGTTTGGAGAGTGATTTAGCCACAGACAACGAGAATTTGGTCTCCCAGTCAGTGGAGACCAAAATCCTATCTAGTTTTGCTAGAATGAGCGACGATTACATGTTTGACTAGGTGAAGAGCCTATCAGGAATGGGGATATCCACTAGCTCCAGATTCGTGTTAACCTCATTAAACGCTTCCCTATCCGAGTCACTGGTTCCTCTGTCCCTGTGTTTAGAGGCGAATCTAGTGATGTTGAAATCACTCCCTACCACCCAGGGGTGTGGCCAGTCTGCTTGAATCGCTCTAAGTTCTGACCAGAAGGCCATTCTAGAGGCAGAGGTGTGCGGACCATAGACCATCGTAATTGATTGAGTCCACATGTCTGCTTTATGTTGGAGCAAGACCAACAGTGGAAATTGACCGTATAGCTCATCTAGACAACAAAATGTTTCTGGGTTGAAACCTAGAGCGATACTGTAACGCCCCGAATTCCAAGTAAGACCGAATTCGAGATTTCACAGGATCTTTATACTTCACTTCGTACAATTTTACAAGAAAATTTAAACTTTTCAACATACATCAGAGTTCTTTACATTTGTTTACACAGCGGAAGAATAAAAGAAATACAACATTTGAAAATGAAATACAACTTATATAACTTTATCAATGTAAGTCATCAACTGCATCATAACATCTTTACTTCTTCATAAAAAGTTCATTACCTGCATATTAAGCTGTGGGCACGTCAGTCACTTACAACTGACGAAAATGTTATACTCGGTCATCCTCTCTATGTCGTACATATAACGATCTCCATAGTTTAACAAACCACACAATTTTGAATGAACAATAAAGTGTCAAAAGCGATTATTCTAAACATGAAAGTGTATGCGACGCCTTAATGCCTAATGCACATATTTTATACTAAGATGACACTAATGCATACTTGTTCGGATTATATGCATCACATACTACATATGTCCGAGGGCAAGTACCTACGTATTCCACAATAAAGGGTTCGATTCCTCGCCATGACAACTACCCAGTAATAAGACAAAGTTAAGACGTTCCACGAGTACGGATCCCATTCCCGGAGAACCGCCACAACAAATCACCCGCCCGACTACTATATAGACTCTTCGTCGTGAGAACCTCCCGTAAGTGCCCCTCTAGCCCCGATATACATATATACATGGAGTACGGCAAACTATCCGCCCGACTATGCATAGTCCCGAATTTAAAATAAAAGCTCGTCTCCCACGAGGCAACCACAGTCCCGGTGTACACTGCCCGACTGAATCTATAGTCTCGACGAACCGGCGAAACAAGCCCACCGCCCAACTATATAGAGTGCCCCACTTACGTTTGCCTAGGTCTTACTACATCTTCACTTATGTGCCTAGTTCTTAAGTTTAAGACATGAATCAATTACAATCCCTAGAGTTAGCTTTAACCCCCTACCGGACTTAATCACAAAACCGAGATAGCTTCATTGCCATATCTAAAAATATATCAATCATTTAGTTTAACTTTCCGGTACCCGGGGCCTTACTACACTTCTAGATCACAACTTTTCATATACAAGAAATCATGGATATTCATACCCTTCATCATATCATGTCTTAAACTCAAATTATTCTCATCTTTAACTTATTCACAAATGTGATCAAAGTCACACCATTCATGATTCATTTATCCATTCTAAATTCTTTCCAAACAATAATTCTTCTCATGAATTCATCTAATTTAAAACTCCTTATCAATTTAAACACATATAGTAATCAAGTATTCAACATAAATGCATAATCCCATCAAGACAATTAATTCTCATATCAACATTTTAATTTTCTTCTAAGGATATAAATCATGCTCTTAAATAATTTATTTTGAAAACAATATCTCATTCTATCTCAATGTCTCTTTTTTACTTCTAAAAAATATCGAAAAAAAATTCTAAAACTATTTTTAATAAATTCCACATCAATTTATAGGAATATTAGATTTTTTTTCCTCCAATTTTTGTTGCGTTGGAAACTCATCAAAATCAATTTAAAACCCAAAAAATTAAAGGGTCGGCACAGGGTTTCGAACCCGTGACCAACCAGGCAGCGCCCAAAGCACACACCGAACGCCAAGAAGTTCGAGCGAACTTGGTGTCTAGTCCCACACCGAAACCACTTTGTACTCACTCTAGGCTCTGGGTATTTTAAAAAGAAACAAAACAGAAAAATGTTTGGGCTTAACAAGATTCGAACCCTGAGCCAACAAGGAGACCAGCGCAACACCAGACCATAAGGCCAAGTGTGCTCAACGATATACAGTCTCTTTATAGGCTTTTGTTCCAACTCTCTGTTAATCCATATTTTTGTAAAATTCGATTCTCTATTTGGTCTAATCTCTTATTAGACTGAAATTTGTTTATAAAAAACTGAGTTTACTAACAGTAACTTACTGATTTCTAATCCATACTTTAGAAAATAAAACTAACTTTCCAATTATCAATAACATGAATTTGTATTTGTTCAATTTGAGCAAAATTAGTACATTGTATATTTTATAAACAATCAAATGAGTTCATTGGCATCAAATTTACTTTACAAAAATTCATTTGCTTATCAAAAAAGAAAAATCCCAACAATTTTCATACAATCAATTATTTCTTCATGTATACTAGTGCATGGCAAAATAATCAATTAATTCTTTTTCCCATTAACCACTAATGTGATGTAATTTAATTTATTAATCATACCATGATTCACTACTATTCTTACTACATATAATAGTATAGATCACAACAAATTTCCCATACTACTTATTTATTATTACTTAGCATGCATTATTCTATAATTAGAAAGCATGAGAACACACACATCACATCAAATTGATCTATATTAATACTATCATATTCTAGCATAATCAATCTATAAAATAGAAAATATAGAGACCACCCACCTCTTATGAAGATTGAACAAGGGATGGAAGCACAACTCCTAGCTCCTAGCAATTCTTTCTTCTCCTAGCAAGAACTCCTCCAAGCACAAGAACTCTCTTACTCTCTTTCTTTTTCTTTCTCTTATTTGGTTTGCTTTTTGGTGTGTGAAATGAGAATAAAAGGGGGTGTATTTATAGGACAATGTTAAGGTTTAAACTAATAACTCCTCATTTATATTCTCCACCCCTTCACTTTCCTAACTTCTCCCCTAAACTCTCCAAAAACTCTAACTCTCAAACTCCCAACTCTTCTCCTCCCCACTATGCTACAAACCGGCCTCCTCTAGGTCAAAACCGGCCAAATCTCTTGTGTGCAAATGCACACATACACATACAAATTAAATACAATTTTTATAGTTCTAAATGTGTACCAAAAATTATAACTTGTCATGTATTAGTCCAAGCTCAACTTAAATTAGGTTTTAATTAATGGGCTTGATTTATGAGCTTTCTTTTAATCAACTAATTAATTAGGCTAGTGGGCTAGATTTCATTTTGAGGTCCATGGGTTAAAAGATGGCTAATTAAAACTTGTGCATGCTAAAAATAGATAATGAGAGTAAAATGAGAATAAAAATTAGCACGTGCATCAAACGTGCAAAATTGAAAAAATGCATTTTTTGAATACAGGATGTTACAGATACCCCCAGATGCCCCAACCGATGGGGACATTCTGCATTCAGAGATTCGATTTCACCCCACCCTACTCAGTCTAGACATATGTGTAAGTTTGGTCTCTTGAAGACCAACAATGTTAGCTTTTGATTTGGCGATGACCTCTTTAACCATTTCCTGCTTGCCCTGCCTGCCCAGACCTCTAACGTTCCAGAATAGTGCCTCCATTAACTATTGCTGGATAATGGATCGTTACTCGATGTGGGCGTCGAGTTTGAAATAAGGTTAACCCTATCGTTCTCTCACCCCCTAATCTTATTAAAGAAAAATGCATTCCGAACGGCACCGCCTATCGCAAGATCACAGGTTTTGGTTAGACTAAAAATCTCATTATCAGACATGAAATTAAAAATAGAAGCTAGGAAGGAGTGCGTACCTCCATCGCTAGTTTTAACAGATTTGGTCATCGCAGCAATCTCAAGATAATCATCCAGGGACTCCTCTGTAGTCCTCTTAGCCACTTTCTGAACTCTAAAATCTTTGTCGCCGCGAACAGGGACAGGGGCAGTGGGTTGTGTGGGAAGGAAGGTGGAGGGGACAAAATCAGGAGTCAAACCAAGTGTATCGTCATCAAACTCCTCTGACTCCAGTGGCTCCTCTTTTGAGTAGACAAAGTCATCTTCGAGGTTTAGCCTCGCCTCTGTATCATCCTCCTCGTTGTGGTTCTCAAGTGCGGAGTTAGAAACAAACTTGGTATTATGCAATTCAACCCCAATGGGCCTCACATTAGGCCCAGAGATATACAACCCCTCACACAAGCTAGATTGCTTCGTGGACCCCTCTTTGGGCCCACACTCATTATGCACAGCCGCTTGAGAGTCGGTGGCACCGTTTAAGCTAGCCTCTCCTTCGCACTGCACCATACCCCCCACTTTACTAAAGATGATGATGTTCATTGAATTGAATTGAGACAATTCAATTCAATTAGCATTTTAGTAAATATTTGATAATTAGAATTGAGATATTAGAGCAGAGATGATGTTCATTGAATTGAGATTGTTGAAGTCCAATTATAACATTTTGGGAAAAAATGTCTAGTTATTTGAGAATGACTAGTTGAATGAAATTTATATTGATTGAAAAATGTGATTTAATTATTTTGAACGATGATTAATTGGAATGAATGAATAAGAGATGAATTGAGTATATGAATGAATGACATTCGTAATTGATTATAAAAGAGGTTATGGATAACCTGGAAATATTATGAATATTTTGGAATGTGTGAATTCTAGAGACTAAGCAAGACCCAGAGTGCCGACAGGTTATGATATGTGAAAATTTGAGAAGTAGCCAGTGTGGGTTAACTTTCTCTGTGAGAAATAGCCAGTGTTGGCTAACATTCTCAGGGTTTTGGTTTAAGCCCGGTGGGTAAGCTAGCTATAGGTCTTAATAACTATAATTTAAACTTGAGGACAAATACTAGTTGGAGATATAATAAAATAAGAGCAAACGTGAGTATGAGGGCTCGAGGATGATCTGCGAAGTGAGACAATTCCCAGTATTCCAGGACGAGAGATGAAATAGGCCCCAGAATGATCTGCGAAGTGAGATTGATCTCCAGTATTTCGTGACGAGAGCGACGCTCATAGGACGTTTGTTCAATGAGGGTTTCAGGATAACTCGCGGAGTGAGACAATCTCTAGTATTCCGGAATGAGGGATGAAATAGGTCCCAGAATGATCCGCGGAGTGTGATTGATCTCCAGTATTCTGGGACGAGAACCAATACTTGCAGAGTGTCTAAATCTCGTAGTAGTCATGGTAGTAGGTTGCATGGCGATGGATTGAATCCTATAATGAGGAGTACGATAAAGATTTGCCCTCAGACCTATGTAGTATGTGATGCATAGTATCCGAACAAGTATGCATTAGTGTCATCGTTGGTATAATGTCTGCATTAGGCATTGAGTTCATATCATACACTGACACAATTAGAATAGTCACTTTTATGTTTTCTGCATTCAAGTTTGTGATTATTAAGATAATGAGATCGATGTATTATAGCATTGCATCAGTTGTATGTAACTGACGTGCCCATAGTTTTCTAGTTGCAGGACTGGATTCGACATGGACTTGAAGTCACTGTAATGGGTTGACATAAGATTGAAGAGCTTCCATTATCATATGTTGTACTGTACTTTTATTTCCATTGTGTTATTCACTACAACAAATATGACATTTGATAGCATTCATAAAATGCTATAGTAGACCTACGATAGCGTTTTACAAACGCTATCAAAAGCCCCGCTATAAAAAATCTATAGCGTTTTGACCAAACGCTATAGAAAATATAGCGTTCCGGAAACGCTATAGTTGCTATAGCATTTTGGAAACGCTATAGTTTCTATAGCGTTTTACAAAACGCTATAGTAACTATAGCGTTTTGTAAAACGCTATAGAATCTATAGCATTTTCAAAACGCTATAGTTTCTATAGAGTTTTGTAAAATGCTATAGAATCTATAGCGTTCGACAAATGCTATAAAATTTATAGCATATTTAACTGTATACAAAAAAAATCTACGGATACAAATAAAAATCGATTTATCGAAAATGTCAATACACCATTATAACTATAAAAGTTTTGCAAATTTGTGTACAAATATATAAAAACATACCAACATAGAAAAATCTTCACAATAAACTGATACAAAAGTTCATCCAATATACAAAATTTGTCTTACACCTTTACTTACACCGATTATCTGATCTTACAACCACCAAACCCTTCAGGATGATCTCAATCAAAAACATAATAGGCTACTAACCCGTACAAGAAGTTTCAGACAGCAGTTCAAAAAGCAGACAATATTACAACCCGAGTTTAAATCAGTTAAAAGTTTATTACAAAAACAGGAACCCAGCTCCTTAGAAAGTTCTTCTTCCGTCTTATCCTTCTTTCCCAGACTTTGATTGCTCTTCTTCTAGACTGTAAACAACCAATCTAAATGGCTACTCACTAAAATTGGCTGAGAAGCAGTGTTTCCCACCATCAGATCCAGAGCTAATTCATTTTCTAGTGCATCAATCATCTTAGCCTTCATCTTAGTATCAGGAACTGCATTCAACCATAATGAGAACCGAAATTTAGCATTTGCAATGATAGTATCTGAATTATATCTTACTGAGTTAAATATCAGATCTTACAACCACCAAACCCTTCAGGATGATCTCAATCAAAAACATAATAGGCTACTAACCCGTACAAGAAGTTTCAGACAGCAGTTCAAAAAGCAGACAATATTACAACCCGAGTTTAAATCAGTGTGTGTAACATCAAAATTAAAATCCATCCCCTCCCAGTGTGTGTATCATGTTCTATATAAATAAGATCCTCTGTATTCAGAACTATTCATCCAATAAAGTACAAATTTTTTCTTCTCTTATACTATACATTAACACCTACGAAGTAACCGTCCATTGAATCATATACTGAATACCAATCCACAATCTAACAACTTCCAACTAAAGAAAAAAATGCATCTCGCTCAAAACTTTAAAATTCTGGCAGACTAACACCACTTAAAGAACACATACCAAATAAGTCATGAGAAATATTGAAGAACTTTCACATGGAGTGACACAATACATATGCACCAGGGTGCATGTATCTTAGCTCTAGCAACGAGTTTTTATTTGCATATAGTATTCTACACCTCATAATATTCATAATATCCACATATTGCACATAAATAAATTGACCCTAACACCATGCACTAAGATTGCGAATCATATACTGAATACCAATCCACAATCTAACAACTTCCAACTAAAGCAAAAAATGCATCTCACTCAAAACTTTAAAATTCTGGCAGACTAACACCACTTAAAGAACACATACCAAATAAGTCATGAGAAATATTGAAGAACTTCCACATGGAGTGACACAATACATATGCACCAGGGTGCATGTATCTTAGCTCTAGCAACGAGTTTTTATTTGCATATAGTATTCTACACCTCATAATATTCATAATATCCACATATTGCACATAAATAAATTGACCCCAACACCATGCACTAAGATTGCGTGTAAGTGCGTACTTGCTTGCCCATGAGCAAATATGGGGACAAGAAAAAAGACACAATACTGCAACCCTCACCACTATCATCCAGGCCATGGGTGGTCCTTAATATGTACTAACCTATGTAGCTCAATGAGAGAGAGAAGAGAGAAAGAGAGACAGAATTCATGGCACAAACCATTTGTTCCTATCTCATGGGCAAACCCATGTCTGGTTCATATAAATTTATATGTTTTTTATGAGAACTTTATTTGCCTTAATTTTAGGACTAGGCCCGTAAAGATATATAATAGGTCCAGATCATCTGATATATCTAGTCATTTTCTGTGTATGAGCCCACCATGTCACTGGTCCACTATAGCAAATGAGAAATGCTAGACTTATGAGATTCTACCCCAAACTTACACGGGGCTTCCAATGAGAACTTTATTTGCCTTAATTTTATATAGAACATGATATGGACCTTTGATTTTGGGGATTGATTGTGAGAACCGAAATTTAGCATTTGCAATGATAGTATCTGAATTATATCTTACTGAGTTAAAAGCTCAACCCTTTTTTATTTCCATAAACTCCAACAACCAGCAATTGTGATCAATAACCAAGTGTGAGCTAGACAAGGCTAAGGGGAAATAGAAGAATATATGATGATAAGACTCAATCTGACATGCACAAGATGTTTTGAGAATGATAAAATTAGAGAATTATTGTAACACCCCAGAAAGTTCGCATCAATCATCTTAGCCTTCATCTTAGTATCAGGAACTGCATTCAACCATAATGAGAACCGAAATTTAGCATTTGCAATGATAGTATCTGAATTATATCTTACCGAGTTAAAAGCTCAACCCTTTTTTATTGCCATAAACTCCAACAACCAGCAATTGTGATCAATAACCAAGTGTGAGCTAGACAAGGCTAAGGGGAAATAGAAGAATATATGATGATAAGACTCAATCTGACATGCACAAGATGTTTTGAGAATGATAAAATTAGAGAATTATTGTAACACCCCAGAAAATTCATCCAATAAACTGATACAAAAGTTCATCCAATATCTACACAATAAACAGATGCTATAATAAATTAATAATTTAGTATTGTGACTTTTCATGTGTTTGATTTGATGAGGATCTGATTAAAGCATCAGTTTTCAAAAACTACTATATAACTACTATATTAAATCTAAGACTTTATCTTCAATGAAGGAGCTATATATAAGGTAAGATTAGAAACAGATCCATGTCGAAGGAAGAATTCATGTGGGCATAAACATGAACACATGCAAGCAAGAAAAGGCTCCAAGCTTGCAGTAACAATAACTTCTACCAATTTATTGTCAGTGTATTCAATTTCAAATCCTTTATCAATTGATATTGGTGTGGTTCAATACTATATGATTAACAAATACCAAGTTCAAGGGTTTATCCCACTATATAATTTTTTAGAAGGAAAGTAATGTACCTAGTTAGCATCCAACATCTTGATGTGATCGGTCGGCCATACAATTGCAAGTCCCATAACCTCATCTAGAGTATCTACACCACCACCTTGCCTAAACAACGGTGCTGAAGGTTGTCTTACTTCATCCACCCAAACTTTGGAAGCATTTTGCCCAAGGGGTACACAGTGCACTACCACCTCAGGATCATTTGTCACCCATCGCCCAATAGCAACCACTTCACTCGGTGCCTCCCAGTTTAACAATTCACACTTTCTACTTCTACGATTACTGTTGCCATTGAGTGACTAACATGAAAACATAAAAAAAAGTTATTTCAAGTGTTATATATATATATATATATATATATTAAAAGTACTAAAGCTGTACTGGGTTACCTGTGGAGTATCAGTTGCATTACTAGTTGATAATGGATCATTGTTACAAAATTTTGAGCGCTTATCCTCATCCTCATCCTCCTCGTCACTATCATCGTCATTATCGTTTTCACCATCAAAATCCACATTATCATCACTATCGCTATGTTCTTCATCATCTTCACTATCCTCTTCATCTTGAGCATCACTATCCTCTTCCTCCATATCGTCATCACTATCTTCTTCCTCCAGATCATCCTCACTATCCTCTTCTTGTTGAACCATACTCTGTAAAATAACAAACTGAATTATAAATCTATTATGTTTAATCTAATCAGCATTCAAATGAAAATCAATATTCTTACCTTCTTATTTTTCTTATGTTTCTTATGTTTTGAGTAAGAAGAGTTTTTACACTTTGTTTGCTTTTTAAGTAGAGCTGTCAACTCCTTCACTGTTTCAGCAAGTGAATCCACCTTTCCTCTGAGCTCAACTACTTCGGCAGAGGTTGCAATCGAGGCACTTAATTTAGATTGGTTGGCTCCTGCTCCCATCGAGGATAAACGGCCTTGTCATCCAGGCTTGTTAAATACCCTTGAATATGCGTCGCCTTCATAACCCGGGCCTACGTGGGATGTCTCGGGTGGCGAAGAAGCTAGTTCTTCTTTCACCTTTTTCTGAAAATAAAAAAACTCAAAATTAATATGAACATATGATTGAACAATAAGAATCTATATTTAACTAATAATAAACTATGTGATAAAACAATTTTAGAACCATACTATAAGATCAACATCATCTGGCTTTCCTGCTTCACCGTTCTTTTTTGTATATGCTCGATACCAACAACGAAGCCTAACTTTATCTTGACAAATGGAACCCTCTTCTTTCTATATAGCAAACAGATACAATCAACACAAACATCAAAAATATAAACAACACATTTAATAAATATAATGAAAAAAATTTATAATTAACTCACTACTATTTCAGATTCTATCCGAGCAAATCCCTTTCGACTACCACGGTAAAGGATAGTTTGTTTACTTCTCATTTCCTTGAACTTTTCACTTTTTGCCTACAAGACAAATTGTACTCTAATATAATTAATTTTATATAAAAGATAAGATATAGCAAGTTAAACAGAATAGTGTACATAGTTTTTTACCTTGAATTTTGGGTTGTTTCTTGATTTTACAAATTCATCCCATTCTCTTTGACTTTTGTAAATCAGTTTCTTGTTTAAGCTTGCCCCCAATTTTGCTTTGCGTGCCCTGGCAGATCTTCCCATCGCTTGTAGGGTGTAAATTTTTGCTTCTCTATCACGTCCATTGAATGTGAACTTTTGCTGAAGTAATATGTGTATATATAAATTATTATCATAAAAATAAGCACAAAGAATTAAATGAAGTTAACCTTTTGAAGCATTGCTGTTAGTTTACTAATAAAGCATTGTGGATTACTCTGTTAGTTTACTACATAAACACAGAGAATTGTATGCAATAAAAATACTTTCGAAGCAATTAATTTCCTTTAGAAAAACAACTAGCCTGGTGATGTTGTACCCATCAGGTTTTATCAGAATAGAACATTTTATGTCAACACTCAACAAACAAGTTAAGGCTTGACTATCATGGCTACTTTTCGTAAATATAATTCTATATATCATGAAGATGTACGTGTGTGAGTAGATGCATATGCAAAATTGCAATCACACATCTATATAAGATAAAAACAGCTGATTCCTTAGTTTGCGACAGCATGTGCGCTTGAATCAAACACTCAAATATAAGATACAAGCGCAAGCCAACACCTGTATCCCTTGAATGGAAACACAAGGAGAGTAACTTAAAAAAAAAAGATTCACAATCAAGTAACTGTTTTGTGATCCTGACACCCAATTGTAAGCACACTCTAAACCTATAACTCAGCAACATCAAATATTTGTACCTCAGTTTGCATCATAATGCATGCAGGCATCCAATTATAACTTAGTGGAATACTGGAAACCGATTAAATCAACTTCAAGTTATTTGGGAGTTAATTTGAATCACAGCCTGATTAGTGACCAAACAGCTCCCAGCTATTTGCCTATTGCATCGAGACCTTTCTACAGAAAAATCCCCGCAACATGAGATTGTAGCTTAAACATGGTAGTGAGTGACTCAAATTGGTAGCTTGATGCTAAAGTGTCATTTGAAACCATGTTATGTTACTAAGACAAGAGCCAACCCCCTAACACTGTGCAGCAGAATATGAAATAAAATACCAGTAATTACATCTGGAGTATTTATTTTAATTAGCAAAACATAAGTACAGATGAGGAACCGGAAAGAAGGACGATTTTTAATCAACATTGCAAACTCTAATTTGCACTCACATCTATACAATTATGAAAAAGGAAGATTAAAATTTACTGAATTTTAAGATGAAACTTCATAGTCATATATTGTAACAAATAATGAAGATATTTGTCTTAGTCATATATTGGTAACAAATATATATATATATATATCTTACCTTTATTGCCTGCCAATAAAATTCTTTAGTCTCATCAGATATCTTTCTCCAGTCATCATATTTCAGCGGCACCATCTGACGTGCTAAAACGCCTACAAAAGAAGATAGTTTTTTTGAGTTTTCCCCAACAGGTTGACCGAGATCATTTAACGTCACTTCCAACTTTTGTCCGCTGACAGCCGATAAATTACTACAAGTTGTGTGTCCGCGAGTCCTGGTCGTGCCTTCTGACTGTTGTGCTTGTTTCGATGTTTCTTCTCTCAATTCATTTAGAGTCGCATCGCCAATGACATTAGAGTCTACATGTTCTGATATACGTATCACATCATTTGATGCCTTCTCTTTCAGTTTTATTCTTCCCTTTTCTTTTTCCTTTTCCTTATCATTTTCCCTTCTCTTTTTCTTTCCCTTCTCCTTTCTCATTTTCTTTTCCTCATCCCTCCTTTTCCTTTTACCTCCTTGTTTTGAGCACTACAAATGATCCAAACAAGAACATGATTGTGAATAATACATAATAAATATGTTATTGTATACGTGGATAAATGGTTGATAATAGTTTTTACCTCTTCTCGAGCCATGTTTGAAAGAAAGACACCTCACTTAAATAGACAGCCAAAAACAGGAAAAAAATGAACATGTTAGAAAGATTCATCATCATAATTAGAAATTTCAACATGCAAATTATCACGTCTCATCAAATATAAAAATATTGAAGTAAACGAGTGATCATAGAAATTGTGGCAGAATCAGTTATAATAAGTTTCACTATGAAGTTATGATAAAAAATATAAATAGTTGTGCAACAAAACAATATGAAAAATTACACATAGATACCCTCACGGTTCTTTCTTACATACTCATTATCCTCATCATCAGTATTCTTATCAAGTAAGGATACATCTAATGGTCTTGAATAAACACTCTCATTATCCAAATCCAACTCATTAATACCTCTTGGTGGCGCCTTTAGAACAACATACCAATTAGATGAATTACTTTCCTTAGAATAAAACACTTGTTTTGCTTGTGACGCTAGAATAAATGGGTCATTTTTAAATTGTTGTTGTCCTTGGTGCAGGTTAACCATAGTAAAACCTTCATCAATTTTGACGCCAGTTTTCGGATTAGCCCAATGACCAAATAAAACAGGAATCTGAAAAGTAAAATAGTCCAGTAAAATAATATCTTTGATCACTCCATAATAAACAACTGGTTTGATCTTTTGGTGCTTATCCTTCGAGCTCGATCTGCTAACAGTGGTTGCCTTATATGAAACCCCACTATTTTGAGTTGACTTGAATGCATCTTTTATGTGAAAGCGATAGTCATTCACAACAAACCCAGAATAAGAGAGAGCATGCACAGATGGACCTTGTGCAAGCCCTCTTAACGTTCTGGATATGTTATGAGTGGGCATACCATGAGTCTGCCCGTGAATCTGTTCATAATCAATGATACACTATTAGAATTATAGGCAGTAATATATAATAAGCCAAAAATTCAAGGATTATATATATAATTAGACCTTTTCTTTTAACCAGTCTGAGAATTCTTCTGAATGTCTATCTTGAAGTAAAGTATCATTTTTGACCAGACGTTTGTCCAAACGCTTCAACTCCTTCAAGTGTATCCTAAAATAATTAACAATGGTTACATGCTCTTATGTAAAAACATTATCATTGAAAATTACTTTTCGTACTACACTTACTCTAAATATGGCTCAACCTCGGCCATATTAAACAGTACACATCGATGAGCACTTTGTAGCCTTTGATAATCCAAAGTGATCGATGTTCCTTTGGAAATTGGCCGACCTTCAAGTATCGCATCATTCTCGAAATCTTGATTTCTATTTGGACGATTATCCATATCAGCCACTTGACTCATGCATTTACTGAAAAACTGCATGCACTCATCTAATAAATAGCATTGTTCTATACAACCTTCAGGTCGTGCCAAATTTCTAACATATTCTTTGAATGTCTTCATTTGTCTACAGAAAATAAAATTAATATTTTATGATAAAAACTACATTGTACAAATAGAATTACAAAATAATCAATTTGTTACCTTTCAAAGGGATACATCCATCTTTGTTGAACTGGGCCACATAATCGGGCTTCTCGCCCCAAATGAATTGTCAAATGAATCATAATATCGAAAAAAGCAGGAACAAAAAATCTTTCAAACATGCACAAAGTCTCAACAACATCTGCCTCCAATTTTAACATTTCCTCCGGGTCAATGACCTTTTGACATAATGCATTGAAAAACGCACATAGTCGAAATATTGCATTTCTAGGCCCTTTTGGGAGAAGACCTCTTAATGCAACAGGCAACAATTGCTGCATTAACACATGATGATCATGAGACTTGAGGCCAATAATTTTACACTCGTCCACTGATATACAGTTCCCAATATTTGAACTATAACCATCAGGTACCTTAAGGTCAAATAACCGTTTACAAAACAGTTGTTGTTCCTTTTTCGAAAGAGTGTGTGGCGCAGGTGGCAGATAAGTTCTCTTTCCATTTTTCCGTTTTGGATGCAAGCCATGTCTAATTCCCATGTCTTCCAAATCAATACGTGAATTTATCCCATCCTTTGTCTTTCCCTTCACATTCAGCAAAGTACTAATAATGCTATCACACACATTCTTTTCAATGTGCATTACATCCAAATTATGATGCAATACTAAATGCTGAAATTGAACAAAAAGAAAACAATTGAGATATATAAGAAACGTAATGTTAACTAATTGCCAAAAAAATATGAAAAACTAGATAATAAGATAAATAAAGTTGGTTATATATATTACCTCCTAGTAAGGCAAGTCAAAAAATATTGACTTCTTCTTCCAAATTTGTACAGATTGCAACTTTCTCTTATTTTTCTTTGACCCCTTTCCAAAATCATTTTCAATATTTTTAATCTCATTCAAAATTCTTGATCCGACCATTAATCTAGGTCTCCTCAAGCTCTTGTTTCCCATCAAACCAACTTCTTTTGAACCGTAATGTATGTTTTGGTCCAAGAAACCGCCTATGGTTCAGGTAAACATTTTTTTTATTGTGTTTCAACCATTTAGAACAAGTATTAGTACCACATATGGGGCATGCTAGTTTTTTCTTTGTAGTGCATCCAGCCAGGTTACCATAAGTTGGAAAGTCATTTATTGTCCACATCAAAATTGCTTTCAAGTTGAAAAATGTTTTGGTGAAAGCATCATATGTTTGTACTCCCACATCAAATAAAACATGCAAGTCATCTATCAGTGGTTGTAAATAAATATCTATGTCATTTCCTGGTTGATGTGGTCCTGAAATCAACAATGATAACATAATATGTTCCTTTCTCATGCATAACCCTGGTGGAAGATTATATATTACCAGCATCACAGGCCAACAACTATGTGAGGAGCTAAGACCACGGAAGGGATTAAACCCATCTGCAGCCAGACCAAGTCTAAGGTTGCGCGGCTCGGCAGCAAAAGATGGCCATTTATTATCAATTGTTTTCCAAGCCAAAGAGTCAACAGGGTGCCTAATTTTATTATCTTCACTTTTATGATTGTGATGCCACCGTAAATTCTCAGCAAGTTCTGATGTTTGGAACATTCTTCTAAATTTTGGAATTATTGGAAAATACCTCAAAATCTTAACTGGCACTCCAATAAGAATCTTCTCAGTCCGATGATCCTTCTTCCACCGTGACTCATGACACTTCCTACATTCATCATCATCTTTGAACTCACCTCTAAATAGGCAACAATCGTTGACGCATGCATGTATGATTTCACAATCAAGTTTAAATGACTTAATTAATTGCTGTGCAGCTCGTGCGGATTCTGGAATTGTATTTTCATCAGGTAACATATCATGCAATATCTCCAAAAGATGATTAAAGCATTTGTTAGAAACACCATACATGGATTTATGCTTATATAGAATAATTGTTGCTGATAGCCTACTGTATTTAGTGCAACCAGGATATAAAGGAATATTAGCATCCTTCAACATCTTTGTTAAGTCATCCTCTCCCTCTTTACCATTAGATTCATGAATACCCTCATTATCAACATATGCATCTTCAATTATTCTATCTGGCAATACAGATTCCTTAGTAGAACTCTTCGCATTCAATCCTTCCCCATGCCAAATCCAATTTGTGTAAGTCATATCCATTCCACGCTTGAGCAAATGAAGTAAAAGCATATCCTCATTTCCATGACGGAAATTTTGGCAATCTCTGCATGGACATATAATCCAGTTTGGGTCCTCAGCAATTGACTTCGCAATTTCCACAAACTGATGAACTTCCACTTTATATGCTGTTGTATTCCTATAAATTATAAAATAGTGGTCATAAAAGCATGTAATATCTTAATATCTATTATATATTAAAATATTAATTTGGGTAAGATTTCATTACTTGTTAAGATGAACCCAATCTTTATTCATTGTGATGGCACACCAGCTCCTCTGACCTTGAAGAGATGACAACCGAGGAGAAATTAACAAGATAACACCAACAATACACACATCAACAATGTGGATCAAACTTTAATTGATACGATTTTAAAAATATGTTTTTTAAATATGTCATATCCATTCACCAGTTGCATATCAAGAGGTACACAAATTACTAGCAAAAAATGTTAATGTAGTCTGGAGTATTAGTTAAATTCAACTGGATCTGGAGTAAAACCATAAGCAAAGTTCAGATAGCAAGCCTTAATAGATTGAACCGTTTGGACCTGATAAATGAAAGAGTGGTAAGTCTGGTCAATGAATCAAATTGAACTGTGTAAAGAGTAACACCATATGTAGCAATCCTTAATAGATTCAACATTTTACCCTTGGTAAATTGAAAATGCTCTAGGAAGAATATCTGATTTTGCGCTAGACTAAAATATATTCAGCTTTAATATATATCTCTTAACCATCCAAAATGAATGTCCTGTTTGGCATTAGTCGTTTTATCAATTCAGGATTTGTTTCCATGAAATCCAAGAAAAACAATGCAGCCTCATGAAGAAAATTGCTTTCGGTTGAGTAGTTCGGTGTCAATACTCATGAAATCCAACTTTGCGCAACACCATTTTTCTGTCATCTTTGGTAATTGAAAATGTCAAAAAAAAATATGTTTTTTTTTCTTTTCATGTTTCATCAGTCCAGACAACTTTTGAAACGGTGAGCAATAACTTTTATGAGGTTCCATTCATCTCTAAATTTATGGATGCCATGGATTATTTGGGTTGTGGTTTTGCCAGAGACAACCTTAGCTAGTATTCCTCGGTCACTGAGTTCGCATTATCTTATGCTTAGCTTCTCAAGTATATACCTATTTCAAAAATAATGTAATCTATAATCAGGACAACTGCATTGAGTCAAAATCTTCCTTTTGAACTTGCAGATTACAAGAGATTCTGCTGGTGCTCCAGATGTTCTAACAAGGTTGGAAGGCCCTCCCCCAACCATTGCTGATGAAACTGCTGATGCAGAGTATGAAAGCTAACTTCTATTAGTTGCAAATATGTAATGACTTTCTGATAGCAGGAAGCATGCAATAATTCAATTATTTGCATGTTTCCATGTAATGTTCTCCATTTATTGTTTATCCACTTGTATTTAAGAAACATCACTTGAGTAAATATATATATGGAAAATTGGATTTTCTTTCTGCAGTAAGTTTCGTATGTTTATAATTACGAACAGTTGACCTTTACAATTATAGTCATGGTCCTTGAGCCTCACCTTAAGTCTCTACATTACTTAACAGATTAATCAGAAGGAAGTTTCCTCTGGGCAACCAATCTCATTAACTGATCATGTAGATGTTGAAGCTCTAGTTGGAAGTAGTCAGGATATAGCTAAACAGATTAATCAGAAGGAAGTGCATATGGGGGTGAGTGAAAATAGTCTACCAGCATGTGTTCATGTCATTTATAACAAACAACATTAAATTTTTTATTTGTAATTTACAATCTGATTTTAACAACTTCAGTGTAATTTTAAAAGTGAATTTTAGGATGCCTGATGTTTAGAATGAAAAAAAAAGAGTTATCTTATTTAAAAAGCTTATATCCTTTTAGTCTTAAGCATTTATTCGTCAATAACTAATGTGATAGCTATAGCTCAGTTTATTAGCATTACATCAAGGGTATGTTTGGTTAATTTGATAGCAAGTGCAAGCGAAAATTTAAATCTCCCTCCAAAAGATAAAGGATATCGTAGTAATTGAGTAAAAAAAAAGATTGTAAAGAAATTTCTACTTGTACTTGCATCCCCAACCAAACACACCCTCAAAATAAGGGTCGAAAAGTTGGAAACATGGTCAATTGAGAAACATTATCAAAGTACAATAAGGGTTCAGATTTTTTTTTCCCTTCTCTATGTCAAACATTTTTATTCATGTATTACAGGTTGTTAGAAAATAGGGTAATAGCAAAACTTAGCTACACAATATGAACAGATAAAGAGAAAATTGTTAGAAAGTCAACTAAGTATGTATGTTTAAAACATATATATATATATATATATATATATATATATATATATATATATATATATATATATATATATATATATACTTTCAGTAGAGAGACTCAGTTCATGCAATTCCGATATCACCCAATATTATAACACTTGAATTGTGAAAGAGCAATTTGAAATGGAAAATAATAATTAAAATGATTTACTATTATTTTCTTGTAAAAATTAATCAGGCTTTTCAAACTTTTTCAGCCTTCTATTACTTTTAGGTTACTATAGTAACAAGCTGAGCCATCGCATTAATTATTTAATGACTAAAAGCTTATAATAAAACAAATATATCCTTTTTGTAATGAGGAACTAATTTTTCTCAGTTCAAATATCACATTTCCTAAATGTCACCTGTAAATTGTTATGTAAAACAAGCTAAAATGTCCATCTGTTATTCAACTACGAATTTTCAGTTAATGCTTTAATTATGCTTCATAGTTTCTTATATAGGATCTGAACACATATCATACAGTTCAATCACTTTTTCGGCATAATATTTTTTCTGTAGAAATTAATTTTCACCAATGTCTTCTGAACAGCAAAATCAGTTACATGTGTTAGTTGTAGTAAAATAAAACTAGTTCTAAATGATTCACATTCTATGTTATTATGAAATATGCATGAGTATTTGCTTGTATATCTATTATTACTTTGTACTTTTCCTTTAATCTCTTCAATCATAATTCGTTCATTTATTTATTTATTTGGTGCTAGAATTTTAGCACATGTCAATGCATTTTTCTCTCTTTATAATGTTTAACTATTTGGAGACTCATTTATTCCCCCATTGTATAATGATACATGTAAATGAACACGTTAATACAAGTTTTAGGACTCTGAATAGAGATGTCGTGTAAACACACCAGTCTCCAATTATATTGTAGTATAGATTAACCATTTTGTTTACGTTCTGTTTCTGCATTATGTTATAGAGGGTGTAAGCCACTGACCTCCAAATGAAAATTTAAAAAGGTTGCATGACTTTCATGACTTAGAAAAAGGAAAAGAACAGGAATTCCTTCTTCATGATCCTTATAGCCCTTCAATGACTAGCAAAACATGCAATTGAGACAGAATTTCAGATTACAACTAAAGTATAAGGTTCAATATCAAAACCAATTCTAACTTATTTACTATGTGTAACAACTTTTTTTTTCCATTTTTTAAAAAACCAAAAATCATGAGTACTCATAGACTCATAAAGAAAAGACAAGCATAATTCATGACCAATGATGAGAGATATATTAAATTTTGAGCGAGAGAGAGTGAAAGAGTGGTCATAGACTAATATAAGAGTTTTGCAAAGGCATCCAATCAATTACTCAGTAAATAAAGCGATAGAATATTGGCATACCCTGCCTAGCGCTGCTTGAGGAAACAGTAGTGTTTGCCCTTTTTGCTTATGATCTTTCCTCTAATGATTTTCCAGCGGATCTGCAAATTCAGAAGGCAAACTCTACTGTTAGGTTGTTAAGTAAAAGATCTGAATATCAGATAGCATACAGATAAAAGGTTTAAATAGTCCTACCAACAAAGTAAGGAGAAATACAACATATATCTGATATTAAGATTTGGCAATAATGATGTATAAAGCTTTGTACTTTACTTGTATGGAACTGCAATAAACGTAATGTTTTAGGAAGTAGATAACACCAATCACATCCATTATACCTAGTTAATATATGTGTACGGGAAAATGAGATAATAGGCATACTTCTTGATTCGTATAAGAGAAAACTTCAACGAAGTGTTTGAATTAGATGGATACTTTTTCTACATTCATTTCGCGAAAGCTTATTTATCCAGTTAAATGAATAGCTAACATATTCTTTTTCTGTTATGTTTTTTATTTTATTTGGTAAGGACCTCAATCTATGCTTGCGAAAGATTACCCCCTTCAATCCTTTTAAACTAAACATATGTTTCTGCAAATCTACCTAGTCCTCTGTACTAAATATCTCATCACTTTAAACTAGCATGACCTTTTGGTATCAGTAGTGCATGCTCAAAATCTAACTGATTTTCGCTCATTTTCATTCTCAACTGGAGCTAGTTCTAACTTACTGAATATACAAAAAAATCCGTAAAACACATATTACAGCCTGCTTCTCTTACAATTTACTAGAAAATGTACACTACTGCTTCTAACACCTAAAAAGTGTAGTTCAAATAATCACTAACAAGAAACATTAGATAAAGAAATTTTCTTCTCCTTTCTTCCTTTTCATATTGGCTTGAAGTTCCTTCCAGAGATTCTCTTCAACAGATACCTTTAAGTTAAATCAAATAAATTCAAGAAGAAAACAACTTTATTTTTCTACAATAATTTAAATTCCATCTAACCAGAACTTATTTATCATCAATTTTCCTTTAAAAAGTAGCACTTTAATATTCCCAAATAATTAGTATTCCTGCTAGTATGTCTTAACTTCTACACCATAAAAAAAATAAGAAAAGAATCTCTTCTCAATGTGGTAATTGAAGCTCTGCATAGGAATACTCAAAAGTTCAAATCATATTGCTTATCTAAACCAATTATAAAAGTTTCTAACTTCAATGCGGTTATTGAAAACTTATGCAAAAAACTTCATATTGAAGTTAAATATATAAGAAAATATTCTACAATAACAACAAATAATTTATTTTTCTTATATTGCTAAATTTATGAGGCTGACATCGTGAGTTCAAGGCATCTGACAAGCATGGGACCAAAACCAACGAAGTGGTTATTGTACTACCAGCTTAACACTTTAGAATAAATTCGTCATTACTATAACCCTTCTCGAAAGAAATAAAATATGTTTGGCGGAGGGAAACAAATTATATATTTCCAATGTTTGGCGGAGCCACGCAATGACAGCATCAGCATCCTTGCCAAATTCTGTCACAAAGATGAATTGCTTTTAATGATTAGCAATGAATCTGTAGCCAACCATTTTAAATTTGGTGTCAAATTAATAGCCTAAAATGACTAGTTGATGTTCACAAAATTATCCTACACAAAATAGATTATTCAAAAGGAAAAACGGTTAAGTTTTCCATTGGAAATATAACACACTAAAACGAACACTGATTGTAACACACTAAAAAGAAATTGAACACCAAACTCACAGAACACATTCTGTATAAACAGTCTTGGAATTTTAGATTTATGTACCACATAAATCTAAACTCACAGCAAGTATAAAGTATAAACAAAATTACCTGGAATCGACTAGCGTGGGAGATAGCGGGGAGGAGAAGGGGGTGATCCGGTACTGTGACGACGTGGTGGGACTCGGGGGCGGGGAGGAGAAGATGGTGTTCGGTGACGGCGTGTCTGGCTTCGGAGGGCGGGGAGGAGGATAGGGCGATGGGCAATGGAGGGTAGGGCAACGGGGTCGCGGGAGAAAAGATGCTTCTACGGCGGGTCGGGGATTCGGGAGGCGCGGTGAATAGAAATTAGGGTTAGATTTCAGCGGGTCGGGGATTAGCGCGAAGGAATGGAAATTAGGGTTAGAAATTCGGGAGGCGCGGGGATTAGCGCGAATGAATAGAAATCAGGGGGATTCGGGAGGCGCGGAATAGAAATTAGGGATAGATTTCGTGAAGGGGACGTTTTCGAAACGGGGAGTAGTTAAAAGGGTTTTGATAGATTTAGATTTTTTACTTAGATTTTTTTTTTGTGCCCATATCTATTTTGTTTAATTATAGATATAATAGCTGATGCGGTTTGTTTTTGGTCGCAGTGTGGATGCACCAGGTGTGAGTTCGGACTCAATTTGTAGTGAGGGAAGAGTGCGGCACGGGACGACGAGCGGGAGGCTCGCTTCGGCACTTGAGGATCGGCTCGGATCGCCTCGCCTCGAGTACCTGCAGACGGTCCTAAAACACCGGGGTTTATCCCGGCGGCGGACCCTCCGACGATCTAGTCAGTCTCTGTGAGAGAGTAGCAATAACTAGGGAAATTTGGGTGGCAAAAGATTGATTACCTGAAAAGGTGGGTGAGGGTCTAGTATTTATAGGGAATTCCAATCGGGTTTGGATCCGCTTGGGGGCCGGGTCTGAACCCAAAAGCCCATGGGCCTGACGTGGCAGAAGGCTCAGGGGGTTTAGGGCTGACGTGGCAGTACCAAGAGTGGTATAGGGCTGACGTGGCAAAGCCCTTGGTGGTATTTGGAGTTGACATGGCGGATTATGGGGCTCCTGTGCTCCTGGGAGAATCTGGTGGCCTAGGTTGTGCCAGGTCATCTTCGTTCTTTACCAGGCTGGGTGGACGGCCCGGGGGGCTGTCGTGGATCGGAGGCCGAGGGCCATCGATGCTCGTCGGATACGAGGAGACCAGTTCTGTGGGGATAAACTTAAGGTTCGGCGCCGACCCTACAGTGGCTCGAAGCCGAGCCAGATTGTTGTTTTTCCTGTTTTTGAGTGAGAGCTGTACTGGGCCCTGGTTGGGCCCCAAGCCATTTTTACCCTACCACACAAGCCCCCCACTCCTGCGGGGGTGCGGGAGCTAACCGTGGAGGAGTGTTTATGTTTGTAGAAATGGGATACCGAATCGCTGGGTCTTTATGAGGGGGTTGCCCTGATGTTAGAGCAAGCCTCGAGCCGGCGAGGGTTGGTTACCCTGATGTTAGAGCGAGCCTCGAGCTGGCGAGGGTTGGTTGCCCTGATGTTTTAGAGCGAGCCTCGAGCTGGCGAGGGTTTAAGGGTCGGCAAGGGTGATGGCGAGCCGTTGAAACTTCCTGAGAAGATTACCCTGGTGCTAGACCGGACCTCGAGCTTTCGAGGGATTATGGGTCAGCAAGGGCGATGGCGAGCCGTTGAGTCTTCCGGAGAAGACTACCCTGGTGCTAGATCGGTCCTCGAGCTGGCGAGGGTGATGGCGAGCCGTTGAGCCTTCATGAGAAGACTACCCTGGTGCTAGACCGGACCTCGAGCTGGCGAGGGATTATGGGTCGGCAAGGGCGATGGCGAGCCGATGAGTCTTTCGAAGAAGATTACCCTGGTGCTAGACCGAACCTCGAGCTTTCGAGGGATTATAGGTCGGCAAGGGTGATGGCGAGCCGTTGAGTCTTCCGGAGAAGATAACCCTGGTGCTAGACCGAACCTCGAGCTTTCGAGGGATTATGAGTCGGCAAGGGTGATGGCGAGCCGATGAGTCTTCCGAAGAAGATTACCCTGGTGCTAGACCGAACCTCGAGCTTTCGAGGGATTATGAGTCGGCAAGGGTGATGGCGAGCCTTGAACCTTCCTGAGAAGACAACCCTGGTGCTAGACCGAACCTCGAGCTTTCGAGGGATTATGGATCGGCAAGGGTGATGGCGAGCCGTTGAGTCTTCCGGAGAAGATAACCCTGGTGCTAGACCGAACCTCGAGCTTTCGACGGATTATGAGCCAGCAAGGGTGATGGCGGCCGTTGAGCCTTCCTGAGAAGACAACCCTAATGCTAGACCGAACCTCGAGCTTTCGAGGGATTATAGGTCGGCAAGGGTGATGGCGAGCCGTGGAGTCTTCCGGAGAAGATAACCCTGGTGCTAGACCGAACCTCGAGCTTTCGAGGGATTATGAGTCGGCAAGGGTGATGGCGAGCCGTTGAGCCTTCCTGAGAAGACAACCCTGGTGCTAGACCGAACCTCGAGCTTTTGAGGGATTATGGGTCGGCAAGGGTGATGGCGAGCCGTGGTGCCTTAGAAGGTTTGAGCGGAGTGGCCCGCCGTCTTTGCGGAGCATTGAAGGCGCTCCGGGATCTGTGCGATGTTCCAATTTCCTAGGGACATTAATGGCGCCGCCTAATAAATGCATGTGGCGCATGGGCTTCCGTCGATTGGCTTTCCCAAGGTCATAATGGCCGGTCTATGGAGGAGGCTATAAGTATCCCCCCCCCCCCCCCACAGCGGGTTTGATCACAGCAAGGGTGGTCCACTGGCCATCAGAGGTGTCTGCTTCGGCGGACGTCTCTCTTGCAAAAATTTTTAACCCCGGTAGTGTCGGAGAGGTGGTTACTCTGCCGCCCGGATCTTCGATAGGGTTCCAGGCGATGGTGGCTTTTCTCCCACCCTCGAACTGTTCGGGGTTTCGGCTGTAGAGGCCGTAAGCCCCGAGCCGTTCGTGGGTGAGAGGGGAGCCGACCGAGCCCTGGAGCCCGGGGCGCAGGCGATGGTGGCTTTTCTCCCACCCAGGAACAATTCGGGATTTCGGCTGCCGAGGCCGTAAGCCCCAAGTTGTTCGCGGGTGAGAGGTGAGCCGACCGAACCCTGGAGCCTTAAATCTTAAGTAAAACGTTTTCTCCGCCGAACACTTCATCCGAACCGCCAAAAAGGGGGCTGTCTGACCGAGGAGGCCCAGGCCATTGAGGTGGCGGAGAAGTTGGCAACCCCTCGCGACCACAAGGAGATGGAGAGCGAGCCCGTGGAGGTGGCGTTCGCGCGCCTGGCGCAGGCCACCGTGCTGGTAAGCTCGTCGACCCTATCCCCCTTGTTAATTTTACTGCGGAAGTCTTTTTCTTATCTGCGCTTGTCGGTCGCAGGCTTGTATACAGGGGGCTAACGTAAAGAACCTCTACGAAGCGTCCCTGGCACAAGAGCGAGCTCAGGCGGATAAGAGCGAGCGGGAGATGAAGGAGATGCGGAGCGAGCTCGAGGGCTCGCACAAGAGGGAGCAGCAGATGAAGCTCGAGCTCGAGGCCAAGGATGCGGAGTGGGGGAAGAGGGTGGTCTCCTTGAAGAAGAAGTTCGCCAAGGAGAAGGAGGAGTTGACGAATGCGTTCGCCAAGGAGAGGGAAGAGCTGACGAATGCAGGTCAGCTGATGGTGATCAAGGCCCAGGACGAGTGTTACGCGAAGGCCCTAAGTCATGTGAGGCACTTCTACCCGACCGTCGACCTGTCCAACTTTGAGTATGACATGGAGGTCGAGGGGACACCGAAGACCCCTGGCGAAGAAGGGCCTGCTCTTGACCCGTCTGCCGACCCCCCTGCGGACCCGTCTGCCGATGCTGAGGTGGAAAAACAAGTTGTATAGTTTTATCTTTCTTCTTCCTTCCCTCGATTGTATTTGCCTCCCGCGGACTAGCCACCGTATTTTTTTTGTAAGAAGCAACTCGATTTATAAAAAAGGATTTTTGACTGGCCAAGTATTTTGACCTCGGATATTTCCGAACCTCCTTGCTTATGTGTGTTGAGTTGGCTGGTTCTCTTGTAGGTTGCTGCTCCCCTTCCCGAGGTGGACCCCCGTCGTTCTGACGTGGCGTGGCTCCGGAGCAAAGTTGAGGCCCTGGAGGCCACGCTGGTTTGCTACCGAAAGGGGGCTCGTGACACTGATGCGGCCTTTAACTATTATCGGAACAAGTCTGAAGCCTTAAGTGAGGAGGCAAGCCGGCTGAGGAGGGCGATGGTGGATCGGGAACTCGGCGGTGTCGGTCTTGGACATGCCATGTTGAGTGCCTCGGTGCAGAGGCCCTCTTCTGAGAGGTTACTTCGCGATGTCATTGTGGAGAAGGAGATGGAGATACACCGTTACAAGACTATGCTTGTAACACCCCGCAAAATTAGAATTACAATTTTGCCCCTGGGTGTTATGCACGTATATTTTTGTAATGTGTTTCACTACATATTTTGGATTCGTACTATTTATACATTTTCCGTATTGATTTCAGTCAACTAAAATATAATATTTCAATCCCTGGGATTTATGTGCTTTTTACGTGTTTTGATGCACATGTTTCTACCACTACGTACAATGTTTTCTATAGGTTTAAATTATTTATTTTTATGTATTTAAATCTATTTTATAAAACGAAAATTTATTTTCCCCCTATTTCGATTAAAATGCATTTTTCAATTTTCTGCACGTATATTGCACGTGCTTTCTACGAGTAGTGATTTCATCATGAAATATATATAAATTAGTAAATATAATTTTGGTTATATTGTTTTCGATTATATTTAATAATTTTTATCAATAAAATTAATTTTTCGCATTTTGATATTTTACGTGCGATGCACGTGTTTCCTACGCACGTAGTAATTACGTCATAGAATGTATAAATTAATAAATAATTTTTCTTATATTGTATTTAACATTTTTTTTCGTTGATAAAGTCAATTTTCGTATTCCGATATTTTACGTGCGATGCACGTGTTTCGGTGCGCGCGTTTGATCGTATTCGTTTTCAAGATAAATTTTTGGAGTGTTTGTTTTTATTTTATTTATGCATAATATATTCTTGATTTGGGTAAACTATCATATATGAATGATATAGTATTGGCTGATGGTGTATTTGGTTAAGTAAAATGGTGTAAATGGTTTAATAGGACTTATTTGGTAAATGAATGGTTATGGAATGGTGGGGGTCCCACCCGTGAAGAAGCCACACAGCAAAAGACCTTGCTGTGCTTGACTTAGTCAAAGCCACAAGTGGATGTGGCATTTGACATGGGGGCCCACGTTGGTTAAGAAGCAGCAAAAGCATTTCTGCTTGCTTGTTGGGCTCATGGGTACACGTGCATATGCACATTTGTGCATTGGTCGGTTGGGGATTTGAAGGGTTGACCGGGATTGAGTGAGTGGGAGGTTTTGAATTGAATATGAGAGTGAATGAGAGTTAGTGTGAGAGAAGTGGGGAGGTGAAGAGATGGGAGTTTTAGGAGTTGAGAAATGAAAAGATGGATAATTAAAAAGAGAATTAAAATGAGAAGTTATTAGGTGGGAGATTTTGCAATATAGTCCCTAGCATTATCCTATAAATAGCAACTCATTTCTCATTCTTTTTCACACCAAAAATAAAATAAAGAAGAGAAAGAGAAGAATAAAAGAAAGAGAGAAAAGAGTTTGTACTTGGTGGCCATTGCTAGGAGGAGAAGATCTAGGAGAACATTGGATCTAGAAGTGGTGCTCTTCCCTTCATTAGTCAAGTTTCAATTGAGGTGGGTGATCTTTGTGCTTTCTAGTTCATAGTTGAGCATGCTAAATTTTGATAAATGAGTAAAGTAGATTAATGTGATGTGATGAATAAAGATATTTCATGCTATGTTGACAAATAGATTAACATTGTGTTAATTAGTGATCCTATACTTTCTAATTGTAGGGGTTGCATGCCTAAATAGTAGTAGAGTTTTGATATGAAAATTAGAAGATAAATTCATGTTTTCATAAATGTTAAGTGATAGAAATGTTAACTATTGTTTAAAGAGCAAAGTATTTGTATTGTTGCTTGCAAATGAGAAGAGAAATTTGTAGTTTGCATGCTAATGTACACATATAAAAACTAGTAATTTTAGAAATGTTTTGAAGAGAATTTTCTTTTAAAAAGAAGTGTTTGTAAAATAAAATGAGCATGCATAGATTACAAATAATTTGTTGCAAGAGAACACAAATTTTCTAGTTGATTAAAATGAATGATTTTGAAACTAGATCTATTATCAAATATGAAATTTTTATAATCCATAAGTTTCTGTTGGTAATAAATCTCAGTTTATAATAATTACTTGTAGACTAATGGAAGTTTTGATTAAAAGAGAAAAACTAAGTTTTATGAAAAATGATGAAACATCATAAAGTTGGAATAAAACCCCTCGGGCTGCTTGTATGTCGTTGGGCGCAATTGGCATGTTGGCTCGGCCGTACGCTGCTTCTGTGTTCGGCCTAGGTTTGATTCTTACGAAGCCCAAAACATTTTTTTTTTCTTTTAAATAAACTTAAGAGCAGATAGTGAGTAGGTCAATTTGGTAAATAGTTTCGAAAGTGAGTCAGTTTGGTAAAAACTTTCAAAAGTTCCGTTGATACTAGACCTGCAATTTTGATAATGAGTAGGTCAATTTGGTAAATAGTTTCGAAAGTGGGTCAGCTCGACTTTCAAAAGTGTTTCATTTGGGTAAATTTTAGTATTCATAAAACATAAATGAAGAATTTATTCTTAAAGATTGTTTTTGTGTAATTGATAAGTTTTAACAAGGATTTGAGATAGGAAGAAAAATAAATGACTACAAAAGTATTAGTAAAGAGCATGATTTTTAATTTACAAAATAATGATTTAGGGTGAATTGAAATCTCTTTATTTCTAGAAATGCAATATGGTTGAGTTATGTGACTTTTGAGATCATGAAAGATTTTGTTGTGAATGAGTAAATCATGTTTAGTGCTAAAGATGAGACATTGAATCGTGTTAAAATGAGACATCGTATGAATTTGAAATTGTGAATGAATTATTATTTATTATGAATAACTAGATCATGAATAGTGGCAAGACTATGAAATGATTACTTTGTAGATAAGTGTTAAGACAAGATTTGATTATTTTTGTGAAGTGAATTGAAAGATGAAATTATATAAGTTTAAGACATGATTACTAAAGGGTATGTGTACCCATGTTTCTTGTACATGAAAGATTATGATTAAGAATTAGTAAGACTTCGGTTACCGGTAATTTTGAAAGAAAGAATTGATATGATTTTGAGATAATGCCGTCGGGCGATCTCGTATTTTGTGAATAAATCCGGTATGAGGTAAAACTGATTCTAGGGTGATAACATATTCATATCTTGAACTAAAAATAATTAGGCACTTAAGTGAAGATGTAATAAACTTGTGCAAACGTAAATGGGTGCTTCTATATAGTCGGCGGTGGATCTCCGTGGCTATAGACCCAGTTGGTGGACTGTGGTTGCTCCGTAGGAGATGGACTGTATTTTATCCGGGACTTAGGGTAGTCGGCGGATGTTTACCATACTCCAAAGAATATGTATATACCGGGGCTAGAGGGGCATTTACGGGATTATTCTCACGATATAATAGCCAGGGAGGCTGGGATCTGTTATTATAGCCAGGGAGGCTAAGATCCGTATCTGTGAAATAACTCTAAAACTTGTTTTATTACTGGGTAATCTCATGGCGATGGATCGAACCCTTCAATGTGGAGTACGTAGGCACTTGCCCTCGGACCTATGTAGTATGGGATGCATAGAATCCGAACAAGTGTGCATTAGTGTCATCCTAGTGTAGAATTGTGTGCATTAGGCATTAAGGCATGACATACACTTATATTTAGAATAATCACTTTTGACACTTTATATGTTCATTCAATCTTTTTGTGATTTGTTAAAGTATGAGATCGTTATACTATTCCCGGCATAGAGAGGATAGCCGTGTATAACATTTCGTCAGTTGTAAGTAACTGACGTGCCCACAGATTGACATGCAGGTAATGGACTATTCATGAAGCTATAAAGTGGATATGCTGGTGCTGTTTTATTCTAAAGATGTTGTAAATGTTTTATTGTAAATTTCATTCTTCCGCTGTGTAAACCAAGTTGTAATTGAACTCTGATGTACTATTGAAAAAGTTTTAAAAATTTCCTTGTAAAATTGTACGAAGTGAAGTAAAGATCCTGTGAAATCTCGAATTTACCCTTATTTGAAATTCGGGGTGTTACAATGCTGGGTGTCTCGTCATCTTCCTCAGTGGGTCGGCGAGCGGAGGGGGTTCCCTCTGCGCTGCTGCTGTTGGAGCGTATGCGACCAGTTGATGCCCAGAGCTCCGTGGCTGGTGTGTCGACCGTGGCTGAGCCTAAGGACCTTCATGACGAGGAGAGGGCTCCTAGTCACTCGGTGGGAGTGGTTCCGCCCCTTGTCGGACCCGAGGGGCCCTAAGATGGCGGCTTCCTCCAGTTTGAGATGAGTGGAGTGGCCCTGTAACGGTCTTTGTTTGTTTTCTCAGAACAAAATAAAAGAGTATGAATAAAGAATTCTTTTCCTTCTTTGCTCTGGTTAGTAGCGCAGTGAATGATGGCGGAGGCGAGGTTCGGCTCCGTTGATCCGTGAGGGATCGACACGGGGCATGAGGAAGAGTCCCTGGTCTGAAGTCGGGTCGGACCTACCGAGACGTTGGGGACGATACCGGAGTGAGAACTCGGGTGCCGATCCCATGGTCCGGTGTTAGGCCGGAGCTGCCGAGGCATTTGGAGTTTGACAAAAAGGGATTTCTTTCATACGAGATAGGGAGGGCCGCTGAAGCGGCCCTTTACACCTGAAAGCTTACAAAAGATGTTATTTACATTAGCCAAGCTAGAACCTATGTTCGCTCTTCCAGGAACTTCATTAGGTGCTCGGCGTTCCAGGGTCGGCTGATGAGCCGACCGTCCAGGTCTGCCAGTCGGTATGTACCAGGGCGTACAGTCTCGACTACACGGTGTGGGCCTTCCCAGTTGGGAGCCAATTTCCTCTTCTTGGTTGGATCAGAGACAGATAGTTTTCGTAACACGAGGTCCCCCGCCTTGATGTTTGTGGGGTGGACCTTCTTGTTGTAAAACTTCTCGATCCGTTATTGGTAGATGCTTCTTCGGATTGAGGATTTCTCTCTGACTTCGGCGACGAGGTCCAGGTTGGCCCTCAAGCCGGATGAATTTTCAGCTTCGTCGAAGGCCATGATGCGGGGAGAAGGCAGGCCAACCTCGACGGGGATGACTGCTTCCGTCCCGTAGGTCAAGGTGAACGGCGTCTCTCCCGTGGGGATTCTCTTGGTGGTTCGGTATGCCCATAGCACGCTAGGCAGTTCTTCGACCCAAAGCCCTTTGGGGGAACTGTCGAGGCGCTTTTTGAGGCCGTCGAGGATTTGCCTGTTTGCGTTCTCCGCTTGGCCGTTGGACTGAGGGTGGCAAATAGCGGAGAACCGATGCTGGATGCCGATATCCGCGCAGAAAGTTTGGAAGTTCTGACCTTGGAATTGGGTTCCGTTGTCTGTGACGAGGACCCGAGGGATTCCGAACCGGCAAATGATGTTCTTCCAAAAGAACTGTTGTACTTGGCGCTCGGTGATGCTGGACAGAGGCTCGGCTTCGAGCCACTTAGTGAAGTAGTCGATGGCGACTATTAAGAATTTCTTTTGCCCTACCGCTACGGGGAAGGGGCCCACAAGGTCCATGCCCCACATGGCGAATGGGGTAGGACTAGCTAGGGATCGGAGATTGGCTTGAGGAAGCCTCTTGATAGGGGAGAACCTTTGGCATGGGCCGCACCTCTTGACTAGGTCTTGCGAGTCTTGGAGCATGGTCGGCCAATAGTACCCCTGATTCAGGGCCTTCCGAGCGAGCATCCTGCTCCCCATGTGGCATTCGCCGATCCCCTCATGAAGATCTTTGAGCACGTAGCTGGCCTCGTCGCTGGTGAGACAGTGGAGGTACGGCTTTCCGTCGGCCAAGGTGTATGAGCGTTTGAAGAGGATGTCATCAATCATGACGAACCTTTTAGCTCGGACACTGACCCGTCTAGCTTCGGCTCGGTCTTCAGGAAGCTCGGCGCTGACTAAGAATCTCCGGATGGGAGTGGTCCAGTCGTCTGGACTGGCACTGTCTTGGACACACATTGCCTCCTGGTCTTGGTCGTTGATACTTGGCTTTAGGAGGATTTCTATGAGTACAGTTTGGTCGAGACCCTCGAAGAAGGAAGAGGCGAGCTTTGACAACGCGTCTGCTTGAGCGTTCTGCTCTCTAGGGACTCGAATGACTGTGGAGTGGCAGAAGGACGCTAGGAGACATCGGACCACCGACAAATACTTCACCATGCGATCATCGCAGGCTTCGTATTCTCCAGTGATCTGATTGACCACGAGCTGAGAATCGCTGAAGGCCCGGATTTGCTTGGCTCCGGCTCGACGTGCTAGGGTCAATCCTGCGATCATGGCCTCGTATTCCGCCTCGTTGTTGGAGGCCGGAAAGTTGAGGCGGAGGGAGTATTGAAGTAAGAATTGGTCGGGGCCACGAAGGATAATGCCAGCCCCACTCCCCGTTTCGCATGATGATCCATCGACAAAAATCTCCCAGGTCGTATCCGAGGCATCTGTGCAGGGTTGCTCGGAGACGGTGCACTCAGTGATGAACTCGGCGAGGGCCTGCCCTTTGATGGCCGTCCTCGGCTGGTAGCTGATGTCGAACTGACTCAGCTCAATCGACCACTTGACTAAGCGGACGGAGTTTTCGGGTTTGTGAAGGATAGCCTTCAGTGGCTGGTCGGTCAGTACTTGGACGGAGTGGGCCTGGAAGTAAGGACGAAGCTTCCGGGCTGCCATGACCAAGGCATAGGCCACCTTCTCTATCTTTGCGTACCTCGTCTCGGCGGGGAGCAGAACTTTGCTCACATAGCACAATGGCCTCTGGACCCCATCTTCCTCTCGGACTAGGACGGCGCTGAGGGCGCTATCCGAGGCGGACAGGTAGAGCCATAGTGGTTCGCCTTGCTCGGGCTTGCTGAGGAGAGGAGGGTTGGCGAGGTACTGCTTCAGCTGTTCGAAGGCTTCTTGTTGATGGGTCCCCCACTCGAAGCCCCCTTTTCCGCGTAGAGCCTTGAAGAAGGGGAGAGACTTCTTCCCAGACTTGGAGAGGAAACGGCCAATTGCAGCCAACCAGCCCGTGAGCCTCTGAACTTCTTTGACATTCCGGGGTGGGGCCATGTCAATAATAGCTTGGATTTTCTCGGGGTTCGCCTCGATGCCGCGCTGGCTGACGATGAATCCCAGGAACTTCCTAGTGGATACGCCGAAGGCGCATTTAGCCGGGTTGAGCCTCATATTGTGATGTCGGAGGACTCCGAAGGCTTCCTCGAGATCGGTGACGTGGTCCGGCCCGACCCGGCTCTTGACGAGCATGTCGTTGACATAGACTTCCACGTTGCGGCCGATCAGGTCTTTGAAGATTCTGTTGACGAGCCGTTGGTATGTGGCTCCGGCATTCTTTAGCCCGAAGGGCATAACGCGGTAGCAGAAAAGACCCTGGTCGGTGACGAATGAGGTCTTGGAGATGTCCGGTGGAAACATCCGGATCTGATTGTACCCTGAGAATGCGTCCATGAAGGATAGTAGCTCATGCCCCGAGGTTGCGTCGATCAAAGCGTCGATGCGGGGGAGGGGGAAAGGATCTTTTGGACATGCTTTATTTAAATCCGTGAAGTCGATACAGATCTGCCAGCCCCCGGTTGCCTTCTTCACCATGACGACATTAGCCAACCACTCGGGGTAGCTGACTTCCTGAATAAATCGAGCCGACAAGAGCTTGTCGACCTCTGCCTTCACAATTTGCTGCCTCTCTGGCGTGACTCTGCGTCTCTTCTGGACGACCGGCTTAGAGTCTGGGATGACGCTTAGCCGATGCATGATCAAGTCTTCGGAGATCCCGGGCATGTCGGAGGGCTTCCAGGCGAAGAGATCAACATTGCGGCGGATGCAGGCGATTATGCCTGGCTTCAAGTCCTCGGGGAGCGAGCGGCTCACCCGGAACCACTTTGATTCATCCTCAGTGCCGAACGGGACCTCCTCAGCTCGTCGACAGGCTCTGGGGCGGGACCATCCCTCTCGAGTTCGAGCTCAACGGCGTCGAGGGGGAACACACCACCTCCGACGGCGGTCATGTAGCATGACCGTGCTGCTTCCTGGCTACCTCGGACCACGCCGACCCCTTGCGGGGTGGGAAATTTAAGCTTCAGATGGTATGCCGAAGGTACCGCTTGAAAGGAGCATAATCCGGGTCGGCCGAGTATGGCATTGTAGGCTGCTTTGATGTTTACCACCATGAATTCCATGGACTCGGTCCTCTTGACAGGAGCCAATCCCGCGGTGACGTCGAGAGTAACAATCCCTTCTATCACGACAGGGACGCCAGAAAACCCATTCAAGGTGTACCCGGCTGGCTTGAGTTTGCCTCTGGGTAGTTTGAGATTCTCGAAGGCCTCGAGGAAGAGAATATTTACCGAGCTGCCGTTGTCGACGAGAATTCGTCGAACTTCACAATTAGCCATGTGGTGGCTAATGACAAGGGCGTCGCAATGAGGGAGGCGAACGCCTTTGAGGTCTTCTCCGGAGAAGGAGACAGGCACCGGTTGCAACTTGGGTGAGGGGTTGTTTTGGACAGCATTCACCTCTCGGATGAAGGCTTTTCGGGAAGTATTTGACTCTCCCCCCATTGGCCCCCCGTGGACACAGTGCAAGATGAATGGCGTATCCTCGGCTCCCTCGTGTTCGGGATCCCGACCCTGGATGCGGTTCGGAGTAGGGTTCGGAGGCGAAGGCCTCCGGTTCCTAGCATCTCGCCGATCCCGTGGGCTTTCTCTGGTGAATTCTCGGAGGTACCCTCGTGAGATGAGGTCCTCAATTTCGTCTTTCAGGGCCCGGCATTGGTCGGTTTCGTGCCCATGATCTCTGTGGAAACGGCGGTAGAAGCGCTGGTCTCGCTTCTTGTTGTTGCTTGATCGGGGAGGTAGTCGGACAATGCCTTTGTCTTCAATTTCTAAGAGGATGGCGGACACGTTGTGTGTCAAGGGAGTGTATCTTTCGAAGCGAGGGACCGGAGGTGCCCTCTTCGCGCCGATCCCTTCCTTTGCTGTTTTCTTGGCAGGTTCGGCATCATCGACCCTGCGCTTGCCCTTCCCCACGACTTCTTTGCTGCCCTCCGGGTTCAGAGCTTCCTCAGCTCGTATATACTTCTCGACCCGGTTGAGAAGGTCAGGGAAGTCCAGAGGTGGCCTCTTTGCCAAAGAGACCTTTAGCTGGTTGTGGCGGACATTGTGCCGGAAAGCTGCCGAGGCGACCCTTGCGTCGAGGACAGAGACGGATCTGGCCTCGGTTGTGAACCTCTTGACGAAGTTGCGGAGCGACTCCCCCTCCCTCTGACTGAGGTCGAGCAGGGAAGCGCTCGTCCTTTCGCTCTTCCGGCTTGTGATGAAGTGGGCCAAGAAGCTGGCTTCCAGCCGGTCGAACGAGAAGATCGAGCCAGGGGTAAGCTTGGAGAACCAATCCTTGGCCGGACCCCGGAGGGTGGCCGGGAAGGCTCGGCACAGCAGGGGATCCAAAGCGCTGTGAATCATCATGAGGGTTTTGAAGCCCTCCATGTGATCAGCTGGATCACCCTCGCCGTTGTAAGTCTCGAACTGTGGAGGCCAAAGGTTCCGGGGGATCTCCGCTTCTATGATGTTGACGGAAAATGGAGGTCGAGAAGGCCTCCGCCCTTGGACTAGGTTGGGATTCCTGTCGCCGATGCGCTCGATTCGATTCTCCATCTCCAGGAGGCGTCGGAGCACCTCGTCTGCGTGCTCCGGCGGGGGAGTCGGCGCACGAGTGTGGCTTCTCCCTTCGCTCATTTGAGAGGTTCGGCCGTAGGTCGCGGACCTCGGCGCTCCATGGAGGGCCTCCAAGATTTCCTCTCTGAAGCTTCGGAACTCGCCCCTGGTGACCCTGCCGTGGTCGGAAGGGTCGGGTCGGGGCGTAGGAGCTCGGCCGATGCGGCTGAGTGCCGACGGCCTTTCCCTTTGTGCGGGCCTGAAGTGGTTCGAGACAGAGTTGGAAGCGGTCCCTCTCCTAGCCTGGCTAGCCCTTCGGTTCGCAATGACCCGACGAAGGTCGGGTTCGGCGACGTGCGAAGCGCTTCGCTGGGGTCCGGGGTTTCCACCCGGATTATTGGATGCTTGCTCTCCGTCGAGGGCCCCCTCGGGAGCAGGCCCATCTGGTTGGGCGAAACGGGCTGATCTTCGGGCTCGGTGAGCCATGGGAGATTGGGTCGAGGGAGAGCGTCGGTGGCGAGGCTCGGACTCACGTCCGTACCGGATAAAGTTTCCCACAGACGGCGCCAACCTGATGCGGTTTGTTTTTGGTCGCAGTGTGGATGCACCAGGTGTGAGTACAAACTCAATTTGTAGTGAGGGAAGAGTGCGGCACGGGACGACGAGCGGGAGGCTCGCTTCGGCGCTTGAGGATCGGCTCGGATCGCCTCGCCTCGAGTACCTGCAGACGGTCCTGAAACACCGGGGTTTATCCCGGCGGCGGACCCTCCGACGATCTAGTCAGTCTCTGTGAGAGATTAGCAATAACTAGGGAAATTTGGGTGGCAAAAGATTGATTACCTGAAAAGGTGGGTGAGGGTCTAGTATTTATAGGGAATTCCAATCGGGTTTGGATCCGCTTGGGGGCCGGGTCTGAACCCGAAAGCCCATGGGTCTGACGTGGTAGAAGGCCCAGAGGGTTTAGGGCTGACATGGCAGTACCAAGAGTGGTATAGGGCTGACGTGGCAAAGCCCTTGGTGGTATTTGGAGCTGACATGGCGGATCATGGGGCTCCTGTGCTCCTGGGAGAATCTGGTGGCCTAGGTTGTGCCAGGTCATCTTCGTTCTTTACCAGGCTGGGTGGACGGCCCGGGGGGCTGTCGTGGATCGGAGGCCGAGGGCCATCGATGCTCATCGGATACGAGGGGACCAGTTCTGTGGGGATAAACTTGAGGTTCGGCGCCGACCCTACAGTGGCTCGAAGCCGAGCCAGATTGTTGTTTTTTCTGTTTTTGAGTGAGAGCTGTACTGGGCCCTGGTTGGGCCCCAAGCCATTTTTACCCTACCACAATAGCATTTTTAAAATGTCGTAAATAATATAGCGCTTTGAAAACGCTGTCATAACTAAGGGTAAATTTCAAAATTAATCAAAGACAGCATTTTCTTCAAAAATGCTATTATTGATCACTTTCAATAGCATTAACATTTAAATGCTATAATAAGTCCGCTGTAGAAAACCCTATATGTTGTAGTGATTGTAAATAACGATGTTGTAAATAAAAAAGTTTTAAATTAATTTCTTATATTTTGTACGAAATTGATGTAAAAGATCAAGTTTTTGCTACGAATTACCTGTGTTTGGAATTCGGGGTATTACAGAATAAGTTTGAGATTGGTCCAAATTATTTAATCAATGGTTGAGATGGAATCTACCTATAGGAATTATTATGTGTAACTTGCACACAATTTTTTATAAATTCTATGTGTTGGACTCAATTTTTTTGTATAATCAAAGGATGAGATTGAAGATATTAGTTATCATCCACCATTTATCTAAATTTTGGATTTGAACAGACTACATATCAAACTCAAAATTTCTATTTCTAGATCCCAAATATGAAGATTTTAATTATTAACAACTAGATGCTCTAGAACTGCATAAAATTTGAAGGCCGGCCGCCTCCCGGGCCTCCACCAGGCGCCGGCCCTGCTCATCGGTCTTTCATAATTATATAGATCAAATGTTGTCATCAATCAGTCAATCGTGCAACAGAGTGTGAGGTCAAAACGTGGCATTTCCTTGCCTGAGTTTGATGCATGCTTTCAGAGTCATATCATGCATTAATTGAATCTAGATACCTAGCAAGGGTTTTGGTGGAAAAATATATGTAGTACTGGTGGCTTGAGTTGAGTGGACGCACGTCGTTGATGGGTTTTAGAACTGATAGGGATACGATTGAGATCGTACTGAACTTGAATTGATATGCACTTGATATTGTCGATATCGATTGTACAGTTGAAAGAGAAATAGTAACAACACCATCAACGTTGCATAGGACCATAAGTATAATATGGACCAGATATTCAGATTTCTGTTTTATTTCTTTTGCTTTACAGAAAAGATGAAAAAAAGCTAACTGGTTTGAATAGTTTTATTTGTGAGGAATACAAATTTTTTATTAAAAAAGTGTTCAAGATCAACAAAAAAATTAATTGCAACCATGAATATTCAAAGCCTACAGAAATCCATGGCAAATAGAAAACAATTAAGTACCGATCCAACGTGCAGGAGTATCAATAGGAGGTAGGAGGGACCTCTTATGATCCAATATATTCAAAGCCTACAGAAATCCATGGCATGAAATAGAAAAAAATCAAATACCGATCCAACGTGCAGGAGTATCAATAGGAGGTAGGAGGGACCTCTTATGATCGTATTAATATGTCCAATCTGGCTCTAATGTTCATTTGCTCTGGAAGATATTGAGTTTGCACAACTGACAAATAATGGTCGATCATTAACCTTGTTATGTATATTCATAATATCGCCAATATTATGATAGAACGTTTATACTATTTTAACGCCAAAACAGACAGAAAGTTATCATATGATATTTGATGTGAATTAATAATCCAGCTCAATCTGAGCTGCCTGATTCCCTCAGGATCCCCGAACTCTTATAGAATCAGGCATGTAGTCCCTATATATGGGCCTTCTACTCTTTCAGGCCCATAGAAGATGGTCAATCCAGCCTAGGGCTACAATCGAGCTGAGCCAAGCCGAGCCGAGCCGAGCCGAATACCTTCAGGCTCGAGCTCGGCTCGTTTACAAAACGAGCTCATTTTTGAGCTCAAGCTCGGTTCGAGCCGAGCTTTGACCGTATTCGAGCAGAATAACTCGCGAGCTTAGCCTAAAAAAAAAAGACCCAAGCTCGAGCTCAGCTCGTTTACGAAACGAGCTCAGCTTTGAGCTCGAGCTCGGGTCGAGCCGAGCTTTGACCGAGCTCGAGCTGAATAGCTCGCGAATAGCTCGATTCGTTTGTAGCCCTAATCCAGCCCATTAGGGTTAGGGTTCCATCTCTCTGCCTATAAGTACCAAACCCCCCTCCACTTTATGCAGATAATCAAATTTTCTCCACTCAAACCCTAACTCCACTTTTTCCAGTGACTGACTAGATCGTCGGAGGGCCTGAAACCGAGATCTCTCACGGTGTTTCTAAGCATCTTGCAGGTGTTTGGGCGGCCAGCTACCAGCAGTACCACCTCTCCTACTCCTCACAAAACTCCCATCTCAGATCCAGATCTATGCCTGAGATCTGTCTCAGACCTGTCTTTCCCTTTATAAATAACAAGAACTCACATTTGTTGCTCTTACCACTAAATCAGCAGTATCAGATTGACGTCGTCTGTGGGAACAAATAGGCTGATTCAATTCCAGACTCGGATCTCACCCTGCAACTGTACCCCTTCATGGCACCCAAAGCCAATAAAGCGCCCACGGCAGATGTCGAGCTGACACTCCCCATCCTTCTCGCAATCACGTGAGCACACAGGGGTCTCGAAGGAAGCGAGCCGAGGGTCCGTCGGAACCTGGTCCTAGCACTTCACGCTCGGTCGCCAATGACCTTCGGTACGTCATCAATAATCGGCAGCTTGTGTATGACCTCCGGCACCAGCTCAACTGATCGAGGGGCGGGGCTGTCCCCTCCCACCTGGCTCCGGCCCACAATATTCACCCATCCCAGGGTCGAGAGCAAAGGCGCAGCCACTCCCCGAGAGTTCGTCCACCCCCTCGTAGTCAAAGGCGAACAGGTCCCGATCAAGAGAGCCGAGTTTCGGGATTTCAGGAATGAGGCCCTCCGAGGTTGCCCAAGAACCGAGCGTCAAAACGACAACTATTGCCAGGAGGCAGCCCAGGGCAGTGAGTCTCACGACTTGACTCAGCCAGTAAGGCAGGATAAGGCAGGATAAGGCCGTTCTTCAGCGCCTCCAAGAAATGGAGAATCGCCTTGCTCGGATCGGTGAGGGCGAGTTATAATCCAACTAGGGTTATCAGCCTAACCGACCCCCGTTCTTCGTTTCAATCCTCGACGCTGAGATTCTGAAGAATTTCAGATAGCCTCAGTTCGAGACGTACAATGGAGAGTCTGATCCTATTGATCACATGGAAGGGTTCAAAACCCTCATGATGATTTACAGTGCCTCGGATCCTCTCCTCTGTTGCGCATTCTCAGCCACTCTGCATGGCCCGACATGGGAATGGTTATCAAAGCTGGTCCCCCAGCTCGGTTTTCTCATTCGATCAGCTCGCGATAAGCTTCCTTGCTCACTTCGTGACCAGCCGCAAGGTTGAGAAGCCGAGTGCGTCCCTTTTGGACCTCAAATAGAAGGAGGGAGAGTCTCTTCGGGTCTTCGTGCGGAGGTTTACCGCCAATGGTAGTCTCTTCTCTTGACGCTGACATTGCATTCATGGTCTTCTGACACAATGTTCGCCACGGGCCAGCTGAATGCCTCCTTGGCCAAGAAGCTGCTCATTGATTTTCATCGGTCGAAAAGTATATTTGAGCCGAGGACACTCTGCACCCTGAAAGTCTGAAAGAAACCTCAACCAAGGGGAAGAGAAATGCCGATGACTCCGAGCCTATGAAGAAGGCTCAGAAAGATGTATTCGGTCAGAAACTACCACTTCCTGTCCCCTGCTTTGAGAGGTTCACTTCGCTGACTTAGAGTGTGCCGGCGATCATCAAGGAAATTGAGAACAAGGGGATCATCCGCCATCTTTTCCGATCCAACAACAACAAGAAGAGAGACCGGAGATTCTACACCGGAACCACGAGCACAAGTTTGACAATTGCTGGGCCCTTAAAGACGAGATTGGGGCCCTCATCCAAAGGGGGTACCTGAGGGAGTTCACCCGAACTAACCAGAGGGTTTCGCCCCCTCCCCGAACTGCCAGTAGGCATCTAGAGGCGGAACCTGAGCCTGAAGAAGCCGATGGGTCGGCCATTCTTTTCTGTGTCCACGGAGGACCCATGGGGGGAGAATCGAACACCTCCCGCAAGGCCTTCATACTAGATGTTAACTCTGTCCACAACTATTTGCCCCCCAGGGGATCAAGGACTGGCGGTCTCATTCTCCAGCGAAGATCTGGAAAGCATCCGACTGCCTCATTGTGATGTCCTAGTAGTCAGCCTCAACATGGTTAATCACAAGGTCCGCCACATCCTAGTTGACAACAGAAGCTCCATCAATATCATGTTCCTGGATGAATTTGAAAAGCTCACTCTCTCTCGTGAGAGGCTGAAGCCGGTCGGGTACACCCTTCACGGGTTCTCGAACGTTCTTGTCCAAATTGAGGGGATCGACACTCTTGATGTAACAACCAAAATGACCCTGACCATCCGGACAGAAGTAATGGACTTCATGGTGGTTGATGTCAAGGCCGTCTATAATGTCATCCTCGGTAGGCCTGACCTCTGCTCCTTTCAGGTGGTGCCTTTCTCCTATCACCTGAAGTTGAAATTTCCTACTGACCACAGGGTCGGCATAGACCGAGGCAATCAAGAATCTGCTCGTTCATGCTATATGACTGCAGTAGGGAAAGAGTTTTCCCTTAACGCAGTGGAGCTTCCGTCTAACAGGAGTTCGTTGAGCTTAGAGCCCGTCGAAAAGCTGGAGGAGGTCCCCTTCTCTGGGGAGGAAAAATCTAAATGGTTCCGAGTGAGCTAGTCTCTTGCTCCAGACCTAAAGCTAGCCAATATCAGCTGCATCCGTTGGAATGTCGACCTCTTCGCATGGATGCCCTCGGATATGCCGAAAATTTCAGAGGACCTCATCATGCATAAACTAATCGTCCACCAGGATTCATAGTCAGTCCAGCAGAAGCGTTGTAAGTTCCCCCCCAATAGAAAACAAGCGATAATGTAAGAATTGGACAAGGTTCTCTTGGCTTGGTTGGCTCGGTTCATACATGTGGTCAACTACTCATTATGATTGGAAAATATTGTGATGGTAAAGAAACCAAACGAGAAATGAAGGATCTTTATAGACTTCACAGACCTTAACAAGGCCTGTCCTAAAGATCCCTTCCCCCTCCCAAGCATCGAAGCCCTAATTGATGCAACATCTGGTCACGAGCTGCTAAGTTTCATAGACGCATTTTCCGGCTACAATTATATCAGAATGTTCCATCTGGACAACCCCAAGACCGCCTTCGTGACCGACCAAGGCCTCTATTACTACCGGTTCATGCCTTTCGGGCTGAAGAACGCCGGTGCCACCTACGAAAGGCTCGTCAATCGGGTCTTTAACGAACTGATAGGATAAAATATGGAGATATATATCGATAATATGCACTTCAAAAGTCACAGAGGGCAGGATCACGTAAGTGATCTCGAGGAGGCTTTTGGGGTCCTACGATCCCACAATATAAGACTCAACCCCTCCAAATGCGCCTTCGATGTCACATCGAGGAAGTTTCTCTGATTCGTGGTCAGCTAGCGAAGCATTGAGGTGAACCTCGAAAAGATTCAGGCAATACTGGACATGGCTCGTCCAAGAAATGTCAAAGAAGTCCAATATGGCTCACGCATCGACTAGCGGCCATCCGCCGTTTCCTCTCAAAGTTTGGGGAAAAGTTGCTCCCGTTCTTCACGGCCCTCTGGGGGAAAAAAGCTTCGAGTGGGGAGGCCCTCAACAGTAGCCTTTCGAATAGTTGAAGTCCTACCTGGCCAACCCCCCGTTTCTCAGCAAACCAGAGTTGGGCATGTCCATCTTTCTCTATCTGGCCACTTCAGAATATGCTCTCAGCGACATACTAGTCAGGGAGGAAGACGGGGTCCAGAAGTCCGTCTATTATGTTAGCAAAGTCATGCACTACGCTGAAACTCGATACGCCATGATGGAAAATATCGCCTATGCATTGGTGATGGCTGCTCGAAAACTCTGACTATATTTTCAAGCCCACTCCATCCAAGTCCTTACAGATCAGCCTCTCAAGATAGTCCTCAATAAACCAAAAAACTTCGGCTGCTTAATCAAGTGGTCAATTGAACTGAGCCATGACATCAGCTACCAACCTCGGACATCCATCAAAGCGCAAGCCCTCGCAGAATACATCACAGAATGTACCATTCCCGAAGCCTCTAAAATCCGAGAAGATGAGCCCATTTGAGAGATCTACGTCGATGGATCATCCTGCGAGGGCAGTGTCAGGCTTTGCGAAAAAATCTCAAAAATATTGAAACCTAGTCATGGATCCAAGCGAAAAATCATAAATCATATTTAGGAATTATACCTTAAAGATGGATTTGGTGTCTCCAAAATATGCCAATCACACCATGCAAATGTTGCGGTGCCTATACTGTATCAACATAAATGGATCAAATCAAGCTCTTCTTCATGCTGCGGTGCTAGCTACGGGAAGGGGATGTCCTTCACGATCTCTCTCTCACACAGTTTCTATGATGGCTAGGGTTTTTCTCTTGTCTCTTTTCTACAGAATTATATCATATATATAGGTGTAGAAAAACAACCATAAGAGAGTGGTAAAGTGGTTGGGCTCACAATCTTACCTGGGTCAGGTTTGTGTGTGGCTCTTCCAACTGTAGTTGACCCATTTAATCTAATTAATTACCCAACCAAGTCAGAAATCCAAGTCTTACTAGGATTCCCAATTAAATTCATCTCATAAATTTAAATCATAATTTCGATCCATTCTAAGTGTGTGACCATATAGATTCCCATTACATTGACAGTAATACTAAAATCCTATTCTAGTGTTACAAACAGTGAGCGGTATCTAGCAATATATCACTGCTACTCAAGTAACGAGAATGTCAGTGATTTGACAAAACCTATCTGTGACCAATGTTGCCATGTAGTTTAGTCCTTTTGTCCAGATAGCTTATTGACCACAAGGCATAAAGCGTGTCACCCTTGTATAGTTCAATCTTTGATTTCTTGATGTTCGAGGAGACTTACTAAAAACAAATGAGCTCAACATCTCATATTAACTCATTTGAGTACGGCCATGTATTTTGCAGTCTTACTCAATCAAGTGACTCATAGATATCGTTCATATTATGTAGGAGGGAAAAATCCTATGTAAGTCACTTACATCTCTCTGCATGATTTGTAGTATACACAATAGTCGACTTTATAATCACTTTATTACTGGAAACGTTTGACGACATTAAAATATATAACTTCTCACGTAGGAAACCGTAGTGACTTCAACTCAAAGAACTACGTACACCATGGTACTGTGAGAACCACTTATGACACTCATGTAACGATTCATGCAACGTTCTCATGGTGGGTTAGTCCAGTACATTATTACTCTAATATGTACCCATGTTAGGACTCGATATCTCATATCCATGACCAGTGAGATATGGTTATCAGTCTACGCAAATACTAGTCTCTGTATATTATTGTTGTTCTAATTCACAATAATACTTGACTAGGAATATTCAAGAATAGTATTCTGATTACAACCAATAGGATCTCACAATCAAGTCATACACTTGATGTCTCATGGTATTGAGCCTACTATTCTAAGGATTTTATTATGTTCATTTAATTATAATAAACAACACAATAAATAAATTGCCTCATATATGAAACAAATGTCATGATGCAATGTAAACTAGTAATGTCAGTACACAACTGACCTGTAGGGCATACACCAACAGGCAGAAGTGGTGTTGGCGTTATACTCAAAGGTGCCGAAGACTTCGTCCTCCAATACTCTCTGCATCTCAATTTTTAGGCCTCCAACAATGAGGCATAATACAAAGTGATGATCGTTGGGCTCATGCTAGCCCACAAGGCAGGGACAAGACAGATGAGGGCCTTCAACGACTCTCAGCTCGTGGCCAATCAGAATTCTAGGGATTATGAAGCCTGTGACGGATGATCCAATACTTGGCACGCGTTAGACAGCTCTTAACAGTCTTCGAGGTCACCGCTGTCCAGCGCATTTAGAGGGAATAAAATAGCCAGATCGATGCCTTGTACAAGCTCGTCATATCGTCCTTCGAGGGCCTAGATCACACTGTCCTCATTGAGATCCTCCTCAAGCCTAGCATCGAGAATCCCGAGGTCCTTTGCCTCAACCCAGATATTCAAGAAGATACTTGGATGAATCTTATCTGGAAGTTCTTGACAGATGGAGGACTCCCGCTAGACCCGATCGATGCCAGGAAATTAAGAATCGGATCAGAAAGACTCACACTAATTAACAATGTATTCTTCAAGTGCTCATACACTAAGGTGGATGGGAGACCATATCTCCGATGTCTGAGTCCCGATGAAGCTATGTATGCGTTGGAAGAGTTGCACGAAGGATTTGGGGGGGTTCCATATGGGCAGCAGGTCGCTTGCAAGGAAAGTGCTCAACCACGGGTACTATTGGCTGACTATACCGCAAGACTCTCACGATATTGTGAAAAATACGGCTCTTGTCAAAGATTCTCTTCGATCAGGCGCATGGCACAAGTTGAATTCAAGTCACTTTCCAGTCCGACCCCTTTTGCCATGTGGGGGATGGATCTAATCTGCCCCTTCCCGAAGGCTACGGGTCAGAGACGCTTCCTCATTGTGGCCATCGACTACTTTACTAAATGGGTCGAGGCAGAACCCTTGGACACAATCACTGAATATCAAGCCCAGCAATTCTTTTGGAAACACATCATCTGTCAATTCGGGATCCCGTACATGCACATCATTGATAACGGGACTCAATTCATCGGTATTTTTTTTAAAAAAATTTTGCGATGCCCTCGGGGTCCAACAGCGGTTCTCATTGATATCCCATCCCCAGTTGAACGGCCAAGTTGAAAATACCAACCGCCAAATTCTTAAAGGTCTTAAAAAATGGTTGGACATATCTACCAAGGGATTGTGGGTCAACGAATTGCCGAGCGTCCTTTAGTCATATCGAACAACCAAGAAGATCACCATGGGTGAGTCCCCATTCAACCTGACTTACGGGACAGAGGCTGTCACCGCCCTCGAAATCGGGCTCCCTTCGCCCAGGATCATAGTCTTCAATGAAGAATCGAATTTGAGCGATCTCAGGGCCAACTTGGACCTAATCGACGAAATCCGTGAAAAATCGACCATCGGAAGAAATATCTATCAATGTTGGATTGAAAGGTTCTACAACAAGAAAGTCCGTCCGAGGGACATCAAGGAGGGTGACCTCGTACTCGGGAAGTTCGCTATTTCTGACCCCACCAAGAAAGGTAAATTAGCCCTGAACTGGGAGGGCTTGTATAACATTTCACAAGTGGTACGTCCAGGCACGTACCGACTCGAAGATCTGGGGAGCAGAAAAGTCAAGAGAACCTGGAACGCCGAGCACCTTATCAAGTTCCACAAGGCACCACAAAGGCTGACATAGTTGTGAATGGTGATAGCAAATGCTACCCAATCTCTGTACCTCCTTTTGTATAACCAAGCAAATAAAAGCAATTTTTTTTTGAGTCAGAATGTATCGCGTTTACTTATCCGAACGAGAGATTTCTCAATCTCTCACATCCTCACCGTTCAGCTTGGACTTCGAGCCCCAACAAGAGATTTCTCATAATCTCTCACGTCCTCGCCGCTTAGCTTGGATTTCTCACAATTTCTCAACCTCTCAAAAGTCTTCACCTTTCGGCGTCAAACCCGGACCTCAACCCTTGTGAAAGTTTTAATTATATTTACGGCCCTCGCCTTCGGCAAAGACCTCGAGCTCCATGCTCCGAGTTGGTCCCTCTTCCACCCGCTGACGGCCACGGATAGAGCAGCCTCCATCTCCGCTACCCCTTACTGTTAGCGGTTAATAGAAGAACCACCAGTCATGAAAGCTCTCAGTGAATTGAGAAAAAATAAATGGATGGGGGAGGGGTTATACAGCCCAAGGGGAAGAAAAAGCTTGATAGTCATGACGCTGACATGAACGAATCTTAACCATTCGCCCACATCCAACGGCCAAGGAAGACTCTCTCAAGGCCAAAAGTTTCACCTTCCGATGAAGCACATTTATCACGATCCATCAATCCACTTGGAAGACGAAACATCTCCTGATCCAGCCCATTAATATCATCGGAAGACGAAACGTATCACATTTAGCAAGTCCACCTCGCCAACACATCCAGATTGAAGCTGAGCTCAAAAAGCGGATGGATCATTTTATTACAACATACAGAAGTTCATTGATACAATCGAAAAGGCCTTATGAGTTGTTATTACAACAAAGTTAAAATAAGTATGAAAGTTACAGCTGATACAAACTCGACCTACCCATCTGCTTAGGGGGGCCTAGGACTAGCGCAAACCAGTTCTACCCCAATCGAACGCGTTTGTTTGATGACGAGCCCATCAGGATCCTTAGGAGTGCTAAGGTAGACGCTCCAACAACAAAGCTCTGAGCATCACCCTGTCTCGCCACCTCCAGCCTCGGGGTCGAAAACGGGCCCCCAACGGAGGGCCAACCGCCCCTGAAAGAACAGGTTCAGGATCCACCCACTCCGAGCATGACCTTCAAACTTTGTATCTCCAATTCCTTCTCCATTATAACCACGCGGAGGAATGATTCAGAGGTCGGCCGCCGGGCAGAAGTACCATACATCGACCATCTAGTCTCGACGCTCCCCAAGTCACATTCGGCAATCGCCTTCTTCAGACGAGCCGACTCCAAGCCCAGTTCATTTGACTTATTCATAAAATAAGAAACAACTGCTACCCTATCCTGGGCATGTTTGCGATAGCAAACAGAGACAGACTCCATGAATTTCAGCTTTCCCCTAAGGCGCTCAATCTTGAAATCACGAGGGCCAGCCTTGAAGGACTTGTTCATCGGACACAAAGGAGGAAAAAGGAATATCATTCTGAGCCTCATAAACTTTTCCAAATCACAAAACATCACATCACAACTAATACGCCAAAATTTTTCAAAGTCAAAGAGTTCGGCCAAAAATCCATTTCATTCATCAAAATTCTTAAAAAATAGCGGTGGCCAGTCCGCACTCGATAAATACAAAGAAAAAGAAAAGAAAATGAAAAGGGTGAAGCTACTGCTTAGAAGATAGGGCACCTCTTAGGTCGCCACTGTGTCGACCTCGGGGTTGGCCGCCTCCGCTACGTTCTCCTCGGTCAGCAGCTGTTCACTCTCCTCCTCACCTTCTCCCTCAGGGGTTTTTTGAATGCTCGACAAGTTTCATGCCAGAATGAAACTCCTCGAGCTCACACTTAGGATAGTAGTACAGGACATGCTCGAGGGCCCAGTTGTATGCCTTGTCCTGGGCCTCGATGACCTTATCCATGGCGGCGTTCATCATCTTCTTTAGATCCTTGTCCGCCGCCTTCATCATCCCCCCTCCAACTAACCTCGGTCATCGGCGAGGAAATTCAGCTCAGCCTTAAGGGCCTGCTCACAGGTCTCAGCCATGTCCACCCTTAGTTTTTGATCATTCATCTCACATACCACTGAGCATTCTTCACCTTCCATTGGAGCTCACGGGTGTGTAGCCTCTTCATCTGGGCCCAGCCAATGTTTCCTGCGAACGATGAGTTCAGACTTGGAAAGGTGAAATAGAAAAATTCAATTTACGAAGTTTTGAAATACTTACTAGCACGTCGGCCTGAGCCCACCTCATGTAGCACGACTCGAGAGTCTCAGTCGCCAAGGGATCCCTGTCGCGATGTGTGGTCAGGGTTTCCACCACCTCAATCTCTATCGGCCCTTCGGTCAGCGAATTGTCCGCCTTTACAGCCCAATTGGGAGCCCCCCGCCAGAGCCCTTCCTCGCCCACGGTCTCCTAAGCCGTAGGGTGGACGGGCAAAATGCCGCTCCTCAACACGTCTGTAACCTTAAGGTTACTCAAGCTCACTGCCTTCTTCACATAGCTTGGGGTCTCGGCGACTGAGAGGGCCCTCTATTTCTTGGACTTTGGAACAGAAGTCCCTTTGGAGCCCCCTGAGAGGACCTCTTCCACTGCTTCGACTAACCGGCAACCCTCTGCTTGGCCAATTGGCCCATCCTTGTGTCGATAGAGGCATCATCCGTTTCTGCGAAAGATAACCAGAGATATAAGAACGAAGGGAAAATTTTGAACAAAAAATAAACGAAAATCTACAAGAGTCGATGGGGCTCGGCCTAATCCTAGCCATGTGCCTCTCGGTCACGTTCAGCCAGCCGATGCTGTTACCAGCAAAAATTTGATCCACATCGGCCCACTCATCGTCAGTTAAATCTTTTCTCTTCTGAGGCTTGTGATTTGGCTTGTAAAAGTTCCAATTCGGGGAAATTTCCCAAGGCACCTGATTTCAAACAATGTAGTATTTCTCTTTCCATCCTTTTATGGAGTCTGCCTGCCTAAGGACTACCTTCTTATGGGGGTTAGGCGATATGTAATATATACCCTCGTGCTCTCCGGACGAACTGATCCCCAGAACGGCTCGGAAGTACTTCAGCTTCAAAGGCACTCACCTCTCCTCGCAAAGCAACATGAAGCACACGAGCTGAATCCAAGAGTTTGGGTCGTACTGAATCGGGCTCAGACTCCCCAAATTCAACACTTTCTTCATGAACGGGTGCAGTGGCAGCCGCAACCCAAGCTGAAGGCGTCTACCGGAAACTTGCAATACCAAGGGGCCAAATTGTCTGTAGGGCAGATACAAGGGTTCGAAATCATCAACTCATACTCCAGCCCTATGAAGTAGTTCGCCCGTATAAGCGGTAGGTCATTACGTGTCAAAACACTTTGCATCTTGTCAATCTTGATCTTTGGTCGGCTAGGCGAAGAAGGTTGCATCCCATACCAAACCAAATCTTTGACATTATCTGGATACATCCTAATGGAGCCTGGCTACTGAAGATAAGAGACGTCGAGCCCATGTTTTGGGAGAAACTCATCCGGCTGTTCTAGACTGTCCGGGAGGGTCCACCTCATCCTCCTCCCTCGCCTTCAATCGACCTACACGCCTTCAGACATCTAGGAAAAGGCACACGAAACCTTCTATAACCTTCGAAAAGGGGTCAACGGGTCTCTATTCCCCCGAGCAGGCTCTGTGAGGATCCTTTGAGGGGATGAAGTCGCCAATGGTTTCAGATTAGGGGCCTCACCCAACAGATCGACTTCTATAACCTCGTCCTCATCCTCGTCACCAACCCCTCTTCCAACCACATCCTCCACATCTTGCTCGGTATCTCCAACTTACTCCACCTCTTCCTCGTTACTCGCGCCTGCATCGATCGGTTTACCCTCATCAACCACCTCTGCCACCTCTACCTCTCCGTCCGAGTCGCTTGATTCCAACACAAACGGCTTACGACTATGAAGCGGCTTGACAAAGTAGACCTTTTTACTCCTTTCCCAGGACGATGAGTCCGAAAGGCGATCCCCATCGCCCTGAACAAATGTAGAGGCAGAAGAACCTAACCAAGCCCTCAATATAATATTAACTATAATAACCTGTGATCGTTGCCGAAAAGTTCCCCATAAAGATGGTCGCCGGTTACTGAACGGTTCCTAGAGAGAAGCTCTGAGAATTAGAGAGAAAAAAACAAAGTAAAAAATAAGAGGAGGGTTGAGGGATATATAAATAGCTCCATGGTGCCTCAATATCCACAAACAACCATAGCCACCAAATCTAGATCAACTAAACCTAATGGTGGATAAGATTTCGACGCCTCAATTTCCACAACCATGACATCAGCATCACACATGCAATACATGTGTCCACTACAACCATAGTAAGTGTGAACTGATCCAACAAAGTTTCATAAAGTACGCATCGCTCGACGCTCGGCACATTCCTTGAGCCAGCTGTAAACTTTTTCACAAGCTGCACTACGCTCGATGCTCGACTTGCTCCCCGAGCTAGCTACAGGTTTTCCCATCAAGTGCGCGTCGCTCAATGCTAGACATGTTCCTCGAGCCAGTCGTAAGCCTTTTTCACAAGCTACACTATGCTCAACGCTTAGCATGTTCCTCGAGCCAGTCGCAAGTTTTTTGCAAGCTGCACTATGCTCGATGCTCGGCATGTTCCTTGAGCCAGCTGCAAGATTTTTTACAAAGTACGCTTCGCTCGATGCTCAAAATGCTCATCGAGCTAGCTATTGGCTTTTTCACCAACTACCTTACGCTCGATGCTAGGAATGCTCCTCGAGATAGCTGTAGGATTTCTCAGAAACTACGCTTCGCTCGACACTCAAAATGCTCCTTGAGCTAGCTGCAGGCTTTTTCACAAACTACGCTTCGCTCGACGCTTGGCATGTTCCTTGAAGCAGTCGCAAGCTTTTTCACCAGCTGCAATACGCTCGATGCTTGGCACATTCCTCGAGCCAACTACAAGCTTTTTCACAAAGTACGCTTCGCCTAACACTCGGAATGCTCCTCGAGCTAGCTGCATGCTTTTTCACCAACCGCCCTACGCTCGATGCTCTGAATGCTTCGCGAGCTAGCTGCAGGATTTCTGACAAACTACGCTTCGCTCGACACTCGGAATGCTCCTCGAGCTAGCTGCAAATTTTTTTCAAAAACTACGCTTCGTTCGACGCTCAACATGTTCCTCGAGCCAGCCGCAAGCTTTTTCACAAGCTACACTATGCTCGATGCTCGGCATGTTTGTTGAGCCAGCTACAAATTTTTTCACAAAGAATGCTTCATTCGACGCTCGGAATGCTCTTCGAGCTAGCTGCAGGCTTTTTCAGCAACTGCCCTACGCTTGATGTTCGGAATGCTCCTCGAGCAAGCTACAGGATTTTTCACAAACTGTGCCTCGCTCGATGCTCGGAATGCTCCTCAAGCTAGCTGCAGGTTTTTTACAAACTACTCTTCGCTTGACGTTCGGCATGTTCCTCGAGACAGGCTCAAGCTTTTTCACTAGCTGCAATACGCTCAACGCTTGGCATGTTCCTCAAGCCAGCTGCAAGCTTTTTTACAAAGTACGCATCTCTCGATGCTCGGAATGCTCCTCGATCTAGCTGCAGGCTTTTTCACCAACTGCCCTATGTTTGACGCTTGGAATGCTCCTCGAGCTAGCTGCAAGCTTTTTCACAAACTGCGCTTCGCTCGATGCTCGGAATGCTCCTCGAGCTAGCTGGTAGCTTTTTCATCAAGTACATTGCGCGTGATACTCGGCAACAACTTCGAGCCAGCTGCTAGCTTTCACACAAGCTCATAGGGCTCGGTGCTCGGCAGCAATCTCAACGAGCAAGCTACTTATTTTTTCACTTCGCTCGACGCTCGGCAGTAACTTCGGGCCAGTTGCTAGCTTTCACAAAAGTTCACAGGGCTGGGCTCGGCGCTCTGTAGAAATCTCAGCGAGCAAGCTACTTGTTTTTTCACTTCGCTCGACACTCGGAATGCTCATCGAGCGAGCTGCTAGCTTTTTCACTAAGTACACTTCGCTCGACACTCGATTGAAACTCTGAGTCAGTTGTTAGCTTTCACACAAGCTCACAAGGCTCGGCACTCGGAAGAAATCTTAGCGAGCAAGCTACTTGCTTTCTCACAAAGCTCGATGCTTGGCAGCGACTTCGAGCCAGCTGCTAGCTTCACACAAACTCACAGGGCTCGGTGCTCGGCATTACTTTGACCAATCAACTAGCTTCTGTCCTCCACCGATGCTCGGAGGTTGGAGCTCGGTCGTCACGAAGCTCGGTCCTGACCTCATGTCATTCTTCGGGGATCTTCCATTCTGCCCCTATGCACAATGTCGACTGATCTTCTCATAAGATTGGGCTACTCCTCAATGGCTTGTACATACAACCCTTCAGGAGCGAGGGGCCTATGATGTGGGTTAATAATCCATCTCAATCTGAGCCGTTTGATCCCTTCAGGATCTGCAAACTCCTACAGAATCAGGCATGTAGCCCCTATGGGCCTCCTGCTCTTTCAGGCCTACAGATTAGGGTCAACCCGACCCATTAGGGTTAGGGTTCCCTCTTTCTTCCTATAAATACTAGACCCCCCCCTTCCTTTTCTGTAGATAATCAACTTTTCTCCACTCAAACCCTAACTCCACTTTTTCTAGTGACTGATTAGATCGTTGGAAGGCCTGTCGTCGAGATCTAACCTGGTGTTTCTAGGCATCTTGTAAGTGTTCGAGACAGCCAGCTACCAGAAGTACCACCTCTCTTGATCCTCACGAAACCCCCATCTCAGATTCATATCTATGACTGAGATCTGTTTCAGATCTGTCTTTCCCTTCACAAATAACAAGAACTCATATCTGTTGCTCCCACCACTAAATCAGCAGCATCAATATTAATCTTTTGGGCTTGCTGATAATGAGTCTTTTACACTTCCAATAAATAACTCTTTTGGACAAATGATTTTATTTATTATGGTTAGACTCTTATTTTGTTTATGGCACTACAAAACGCAAGGGCTTTTGCGGCGCTTTTACAAGGCTATTGCGGCATTTTTTTGGCATCGTTATAGCCCATAACGGCGCTTATGAAATTGCCGCCGAAAATGTTATTACAGCGTGCGTCGCTATAGCTATATGAGCTATCGCGACATTTACCCATGCCGCTGCTATAGGGGGTCCACCTATAACGGTGTTGCCAAGCCGCCGTTATAGGTACGTTTCTGTTTCATCGTTTTAAAAAATAGTTGAGCTATAGCGGCGTTCCCAAAAACGTAGGGATAGCCTTTACTGAATATTAGCTAGACTTTACAGAATATTAGTACCCTACAGTGGCGCTCATCAAGCGCTGCAATAGAGGGAACTACTTTTGTAGAAATCCTGTATCTATTGCGGCATTTCCTGGTAAACATCGGGATAGGTCAATTTTTTTTTTCCCACATTTCATTATAAAACTTTGAATATCAAAACCTGTAATTTATCGCATATTACAAATACCTGTAATCATATTAAATTTAAATGCATAAATCTCAAAATTAATAATAGCATCATAATCAACAACCAAAAGTCACACATCACAAAAAACAACTCAATAGAAAACAATATATGTAACACATATAAATTGTCATACAACGAGTGTCAAATGTATAAGTTGTACAACACTTAGTTATTACAAAACATAGATATAATTCCTACAAAACATTTAAAAAAAAGTCCAAATCCGACAAACTACAGCGGGGGAGTCTCCTCGTGTGGCCCGGCGTTGCTTCCAATTCCATCGTTATTTTGCCCTAGTTTATGTACGTGACTGGAAACCGACGGAATACGCTGGCCCTGTAAAAAAACATAAATGTTTCATCTTCAATTTATCAAAGAAAAAAAGAAAAAGAGCAAAAAAATGGAGAAAGATCTAATCTGATTGTATAATTATTAGACCAGCTATGTCAGGTCTTAAACTGAATGCCAAAAGGGGAACAACCAGAATACAACTAGCAAACATTCAATATCATCCAAAGTGCTCAAAAAAGAAACACAAGAAAAACTGAACATACAACTACAATGGTAAACAAACATAAAAGTGAATCGACCTACACTACAATGCTGAAAAGAGAATCAAAACATCGAACAAGGTAAGAACATTATGGAGATTGTTACAAATTGATGAAAGGTACAACAATAGATGGTGTTTTCATTAAGGAAAAATAGGTCTAACTTGAGCCTATAATATCCTTTTAGAAAGTATTAGCCAAATATCATGGCTACAGACATGAAATCATTGTTAGTAAAGTGTTTTAGAAAATGATGATTTGACAGTATAAAATCAACTTTTCATTTAACAAAATGTACTGATGTCAATTAAAATATTGAACTACTCAAGGTTTCTGATTGTTCCAATCACTTTTCCTAAAGAAAATCACAAATTACAGCCAAATGTATTTCCTGTGCAAATGCTCTATTTGTGTTTGGCCCTCTGACTTTATTTGTGCCTCAGAGTTGAAAGCAAATTGATATGCAATGTTTTCGTATCTTCTTCCATGCTATGGTTCTATCTTTCTCCTCCAGTACTTCTTCATAATCTAAAACAAGCAATGGAAGGTCAAGCTTAAGCTGCAAGATGAATAAGGCAAATCTTCTCATCCACCAATTGCCGTAGTATGACATACGGCAATTTTTTTTCCTGTCTAAGGTAAACTCCAGGATGATAACCACTCGTAAAATTTAACAAACTGTAGGTGAAGTGTTGTCCTCCATAGCCAGTCTCACATTGTTGGGAAAATTTAGACATAGATCAGGATGACAAGCATGAGAATATAGACCCTTGCCACTATACCTCAATAAGACGTCAAATGAGATCGGTCAATACATTAGACACATCTTGAACTAATCTATTATTAACATCACGAAAGCACCAACACCAGTAATATTATCCACATAAAGCCTAACATCTAAATTCTTTTAAATGATCGAGAAATTATAAAATTGAAAAGGAATTTTATGATTGTCAAATAGGGAGTGTCAACCTAGCATCAGCTCTCTTACATCTTAACTTGAAGCTACTACTTGTTATACAAAGTTACAAACAAAGCTCTAATACATTCCTCAAGTAAGTTTTTTTTTTTCTTCTTTTTCTTTCAGACATAACTCTTTTGGGAAGATAATCCCATACTTAATGTTAGCTATACTTGATCTACGGACTTCTGGTTTGATTGCTCTTATTTTCCTTATTGCTGTTGAAAATTATTATTATAGAAATTATTACTGAAAAATACAACATCAACTAATTATGTTTTCTAGTTAACTTGAAATTATTGTTGAAAATAAAAATAGAACACACCTGAAGAAGCCGAGTGAGTTTATGATTTATTCTAACCACATATTAGTTATTAATCCTTAGAACATTATTTTTTCTGATATAATAAGCATAGAGACCAACTCCGAAGTATATGAAATACTGATTTTTAAACAATTCATTCAGAGAAATAAAAAAATTCTAGACTCAACCGTGTGGTCTCTACCATTTTGACACCTCTTATTAGTATTTTTCATTTCCTACCTCGTTTGGTATATCGGTAAATCAGATATAATTATATTGGTATATCAGATATAATTTATCTGAACAAGTTGAACACAAGTCTAAAACTGAATGCTACAGATGCAATGAAAAGGACATTCAGAGTAACATAAAAAAATTAGAAATACAATACTAACCGGTGATTCTATTTTAAAATACATTGTGTAAGTGCATAGAGTTTACTTTAGCAAAGCAATCAGTTAATGAATAACCATATATTTTAAAAGTGCAAAAGAAATTTTTACATTTTCATACTCCTGGTTATTAAATAGCAGACAAGGGAAGAAACTAGAAAATTAACTCAATATTGTAAACATCATATATATCACTGGAAAAGAAAAAAACACAATGAAAGGAAATAGAAGAATCGTCCATACCTTGACCGTCATCTTTGCACTTGGGTTTCTAGCTATGTACTTGTAATCCCAATTAATACCTATGACTTTGGAAAAATAAACAATCAGATATATTTTGAAAAATGTAATAACTACAAGAAGAAATCTCTATTAAGAAAATAAAATCATCAAGCATTGCATAAGTCAGTTTACAACTTAGTGGTATATCTGTGAAATAAAACAAAGACAAGCAATAGTAATTAAGAAGCCCACAAGTTAGACTGATTTTTTACTAAATTATCGAACATCTTGAATGACATACCTAAAAAACTCTTGTGGGATCACTTAAACTTCAAAACATCTTTAGTTTCATCATCAGAATAAATGTTTAAATCAAAGCACTGTAACATTAATTTTTTTTCCCTGAGAAGTCCATTATAACAGTATTATATAAATATTTATTTCAAAATCTTTTAACTTATTTCCATTAAGTTAATTTGACATGTATGACATATTGAAGGGAAGAAGAAAATTGTTTGGTGGGGACCACGAACCTAAGCTAACTTGCAGTATCCTCGACATTCCACGACTAGATAATTGATCTGATCAGTTGTTTGTGTAGTTTGTCTAGCTTATCCATTCGTTATGGTGTCCATAAGGAATGGAAGAAGAAAATGGTTTGCTTCTTATATATATAATATCATTTGTTAGGTTAATTGTATATATGTAACACATTGTATTGCCTTGTGTTCTTCAATTTTTCTGTTGTTTTATTTTGGAGTAAAAGAACTGAATCTGGTTTCATAGCTTTGTAATAACATTTCAAACACATAATGATACAATTAAATAGTTTTCCTTATGTCATTAGCATTACAAAGAAGCAGTTAACACAAGCCTTTGGATATAGATTATTAAGGACTAACATGGACTATTAAGCATCACAGTCAGTACCAGTATGTCTAAAAGAACGGTTGAATATTAAAATGCTAACAATCGAAAAGTAGCATGAGTTGTAGTACTGCACAACCACCAACAACATATATATGAAGACCTTCTTCATTTTGAGTAAAATTGTATTATTCTACGAAATGAAATGTATTAAAAATTTACTGAAATAATACACAAACTGAAAATACATCACATGCACCAGATTACCAAATAGAGGTAAAAAAATATTGCCACAATTCCCTAACATAGCAAAGCAACAAAGTAATAACTTGCCTTGACTCGTCTTGGTCCTGCTCACATTCCCAGTCTAGTGTAGCACCTCAGTGAAGGTATTAAATACATCCATTTGAAATATACATGTTAAAACAGCATTTACATTGACATGTAGTAGACATTTGTTGCAATCCTCTTATTAGATTAAGAAATAATGTGATACCTTAACATTCTCTTCTCTTTCTCGAAACATGTCTATCAACTTTGGACATACCTACAAAAAGGCCAGAAAACATTTTAGATACTGTACTGATCCATTATAACTCTATCACACAGCAATAAAAAAAAATCAAGAAACACTAATCAGGTAGAAATTGAGAATCAAGAAAATGGATGGCGAAGAAACGAAACCAGAATCACTAATTGGGTAAATCCAAAAATAAGAATTAAAGAGGAGTTTTAAAATTACCAGAAATTGATGGAGAAAAGGGGTTAGGGTTCGAGAATGAGAGGGAGTGTTTGGAGTCGATTCTGAATAGAGGTCGGGTTGGAGTAGAGGCCGGGTAGAATGGAGACCGGGTTGGAATGGAGGTCGGAGCTGGCGATGGAGGTGAGGATGAGGGAGTTTGAGTTGGGTTTCGATGAAAAGGGGAGAAGATGATGATTATGGTGGTGATGATGGGAGGCAGGCTCGAGAAACGAAGACTGGCTGAAGGCGGGGGACAACGACGGCGTAGGGGGGGGGGGGCACGACGATGGCGAGCAAGTGGGGAGGGATTTGGACTAGGGTTTGTGAGAGATATATATATAATTAATTAGAGTGAGAAACGAAAATTTGGGGGGTGCGAGCGGTGGGGTTTGGGAACTTTCGGGCCTATTGCGGCATTTAACACAAAAACGACGGTATAATTCATTCATATCCAGGCATATTTTGTGAACACCGGTACAGAGTGGAACATCTTTTTTTTTTGCTTTTTCTATATGTCTATCCCAGTGCTTCTATCAAACGCCGGGATAGAATTGCCGGAATAGACATTTTATTTTGTAGTTATGTGTTCCGGCTTGGGTTTGTGAGAAAAAAAGAGACATGAGACTAAGATGGTGGTTTGTGCGCTTTTCCCTCGTTTCACTCTATTTTAGTTATAAATAAAAATTAAACAGCTTGCAAGTGATCATGGCTGTATCTTGATAATAATATAGAATCAAAATTGTTTTTATTCTTCATAATAATATTAGATAACTAAATTTCGTGTTATCTACATATAAATTATTATAAGAAGAATACATATAAAAATATAAAAATATTTATAGACAAAAGGAAATATATATATGTGTGTGTGCGTGTGTGCGTGTGTGTACAAACCCTATCCCGGCGTTAGATATCTAATTTATTTTAAAAAATAAAATTAAAATAGCTCTCCCGGCGTGTATTAAATAAACGTCGTTATAGTACACCCTACCCCGGCGTTTATCATATAACACGCTGGGATATCTATTTAATTTATTTTTTAAAAAAAATAAAATAGCGGCCTATGAGGGAGAGAGGGGTTCTTCCGGTGTTTATTTGTACAATGCCGTTATAGTTTGGTCCTATCGCGGTGTTTATTCCAAACGCCGCGATAGAGAGTATATTTTCTTATAAAAAAATTCCCCTCACCTATAACGGCGTTTTTTAGAAATGTCGCGATAAGAATGCTGCTAAGGGCCAAGCCTTTTGTAGTGTGGGTTCTCTCTACTATTATAGTCCAATTGGATGGTTCATGTGGAAATATTGGAAAATTTTGCCGAAATGCCCTCTTTTTTGAAATTAATTAGCGACCTACCCTACTTTCGAAAACAATTAGCGAGATGCCCTTGTCTGTGACACGTCAGCAACAAACGTTATTGGGAAAAACGGCATCAGCTATTTGTATGCCGTTCTTCCCAATAACGGCATCTCTTTTTGAAAAAATTGTCATGCCATTATTCCCAATAACGGTATTGCTTATTTTTTGTAAAGATCTTTACTGTATCAATCTTGACTCGAGATTGAAATGCAAAAAAAAAATAACTGATGCCGTTCTTTGGGAGAACGGCATCGTTTATACTGATGCCGTGTTCCGCAATAACGGCATCAGTTATTATCTTTTTGCACAAGTCCCTATAATCGAAAAACCCATCTTCTTCCCATTTTCACTTGCGGTTTGTTTCCTTCCCCACTTTGACTCCGAAAACCCTAAACCCTTAAAAAAAAATCCTAAGAGGCTGTGTAATCGATTTGAAGTTGGGAGTCTACTCTTCAATCTTTCATTAAGAGTGCCAAATCATTCCGAATCTGAGAATATTGTAAGTATCCAAAAACCCTAATTTGTATTTTGTAAAGTTGATTTTGATAGTATGATAGATGTGTGCATTGGTAGTATAGTACAAGTAATGTACATATGCTGTTATTGAAGTAGTAATTTTGGGAATAACTTTATGTATTGTTAGTGATGTAGGGTTTACAAACTATTGAATTGTTGAGAAAGGTGGAATTATTCATTTTGTTAGGAATACAATGAAAGGTGGAATTGTTTATTTTGAAAATTCTTTTACTAAAATTGTTGTTGATTACTGTTTTTTATTGTTGACAGGCCAATGGATCCTACACAACCATCTTCTTCGCATGGTGCCAGTGCTTCTTCTACTTCTTCATTTGGACCAAAGGGACATCCTGGTCCACTAGATCCTACGGTTCTATATTTGCAACCAGACCACAGATCACAGGCCATTTGGACCGGGAATGTAGTGAAGATGAGTTTTCGGATGCACAACATCATGCCGGTGATCCCCGGTATTGAAAATTACTTGGTCAGCAGCGGATTCTACGGGATGTCGAAGCTGGCGAAAATAAAGTGTGACCACGCTCTACTTACCGCACTTGTGGAGCGATGGAGGCCGGAGACTCACACGTTTCACTTGTCGGTTGGAGAGATGACGGTCACCTTACAAGATGTCGCTGTGATTGTGGGTCTTCCAATTGACGGGGTGGCCGTCACCGGCAACTTGAATTTCAATAAGGTAGCTTTGGTACAAGATTATCTTGGGCTGGACGTGCCTGAAGTGGATCACAGAATATGGGTTGGGGAATCAATTAGACGTGTTTTTCTTGATGGGGAGTTCACTAATCGGATGCCAGCAGTATCGACGGACATCCAACTCCAGAACTATACCTGTGCTTACCTTCTGTCGATGATTGGAGGGATTCTATTCCCTAACTCTTCAGGTAATGTAGTCCACCTCATGTACCTTCCACTCATAGCTGACCTGCAGACGGCCGGCCAAAATTGGGGGTAGCCCAAATAATTACCAGATCAACATCACTATAAGAATATCCAATTTTTGGATCCTTAATTACTTCACCCCCATAATATAACCAAATAGGGATATCAAATTCCATACCTATGCATAAAAATTAAAACATATTCAAGTCATTCACTACTCACAATAAACAAAACATTGAAATAAAAATCAAACATAAGGTTAAGCTGATATTACCTTCAAATTAAACCAAAAAAACCACTGGCAAAAATTTCGTTGTGGAGGAAGACTGAAAATGAGAGTGGGAGTGAGGAGGTTGGATGTATGGAATTTTACAGGACTCAAATGGTTGAAATTTTTTGATTTTGAGATCTAGGGTTTGTGGGTAAAAGGAGCGATGCAAAAGAGAGATGTTTACGAATCAGAAGGGGAAGAAAAGGGGAAGAAGATGGGTTTTTCGATTATAGGGACTTGTGCAAAAAGAAAATAACTGATGTCGTTATTGCGGAACACGGCATCAGTATAAACGATGTCGTTCTCCCGAAGAACGGCATAAGTTACTTCTTTTTTGCATTTCAATCTCGAGTCAAGATTGATACAGTAAAGATCTTTACAAAAAATAAGCAATGCCGTTATTGGGAATAACGGCATGACAATTTTTTCAAAAAGAGATGCCGTTATTGGGAAGAACGGCATACAAATAGCTGATGCCGTTTTTCCCAATAATGTTTGTTGCTGACATGTCACAGACAAGAGCATCTCGCTAATTGTTTTTGAACGTAGGGTAGGTCGCTAATTAATTTTAAAAAACAGGGCGTTTCGGCAAAATTTTCGAAATATTGCAGTTAATAAATCACAAACATTCATTAAGAGGCTTGCTTCTAAACAGATATATTATCCAAGTAGTTTTATACCGCTATTTGAAGTGTTTTGAGAACCGTTAAATTCTCAAAATTAGTTCAATTTCCTTTTTCTTCTAGACCGTTATCCGTTCTGAAGGGGATGGTTTTTGATCATATTCCAAATCTCTATATATAATGGGAGAGTTGAAGTTGTAATTTGTCAACATACAAATCCATGTGTTGTACGTACAACTCAAGCTCTCCCATTAATTACAACAAAAACTAACAAATAAAAAAATTTCACCTATTTAAAACGTGCAGCGCACTTGCAAATAAATTTTCAATATTTTTTAATATCAAACATACACATATGTTGCATGCAAAACTCAAATTCTACTTATAAACACGTGCATTGCATATACAAATTATAACTTTTTCTTCAAAATATTTTTCCCAATTACGTGCAACGCATGTCCAATTCCAAAATTATTCTTAACACATATATCGCACATGAAAATCCTCCAATTCTTATAAAAAACGTGCATCACACGTGAAAAATACTAGTAATATTAGTTTTAGAGATGTGCAGAGCATGTACCACATGATTCTAGTATGTGTAATACTTCTTTAGGTTCTTTTTTTGTGAAATATACTTTACATCTCTAAGCTCTAATCTCTAATCTCTAATCTTTGATCTCTAATATCATAAGAGTTGGGATTGTTTGTAGACAAACTATAATTTGTAGACAAACAACCATATAATCTTAACCACTTATTTTTAAGTGAAAATTATTAACCATCTATTTAATTAATTATTATTAATTAATTACCATAATACCTTTAAAGTTTAAATTTATTTACGACATAATTATTTACAAAAGTGATATTCATATAAAATAAAAGTTGGTGCCACCAAAAATAATTTGTAAAGAATATTGTGAAGTTTTGGGATGAGTAAAAGATTGTTTCGGATTTCAGACCAGACTATGTCGTAGTCTTTACCTTAAAAAATAAATTAGTAGAACATGCATTGTACGTGTAGATTGCTAGTTCTATTTGACGAAGGAGACTATATCAAGGGTTGTTCAGTATATCAGTCCTAACAAGTGGCATATATATATACTAGTAATTTACACGTGCGATGCACGCCTTAATAAATATAGTTTTTTAAAAATAAAAATTCAATCGTAGTTTGGGTTTGAACCTAAGACCTCCTTTATAATAGTTTTGCACGTGTGTTACACGCGTTGATAGATTTACAAATGACACTAAGGCTTTCTCCTATTATAATATTATTAGATTTTAGAGATTAGAGATTTACACGTGCGATGCACGTCTTAATAAATATAGTTTTTTTTAAAAGTAAAAATTCAGAAGCAGTATGAATTTGAACATAAGACCTTATTTATATTAGTTATATACGTGCGTTGCACATGTTGGTAGATTGACAAATGACACTAAGGCCAGTGGCGTGACACTAAAGCCAGGATTTCCATCCAGCGGGAGCGAAATCACAAGAACTAAACGAAGAAGAAGCGAGCAGTAGAAGAAGAGGGAGCGGGTCGGGTGGCGTGAGGAGCGATTGTATGGACCTTTATTTGTGATAGGGCTGTTCATCGGTGCGAAACCGAACCGAATCGAAAATAACCGAATCGAACCGAAATTTTCGGTTTGGTATATTTGAAACCGAAATCCGAACCGAAACTGATCAAATTTGGTTTGAACCGAACCGAATTTTATCGGTTCGGTTCGGTTAATAACGGAACTAACCGAACTTAGGTATAATTTATTTTCAAGATCCATTAAATGAACCGTAGGTGGCAGCATTGGTGAGAACCACAACTTAAGCCACAGACATAATGAGATAATGAAAACATCACATAAATTATTTTGGAACTTCTCTGTATACCACTTGGAAGTTGGTGCTGTCGTGCTTCATGTGTTTTTAGATAGTACTCAGTATGTTTTCCTTACCTTTTAATCCATACGGACCACAAGTTGTCAATTGATGTCTGTCGAGTTAAATAATTAACGTTAACATCAACAAGTAGGTGGCAGCATTATTAGCAAACTCAGATCCTGGAGGTATAATTTATTTTGGTCCAAAAAAAGTTCGGTTTTTTGTTCGGTTCGGTTTATTTAGAAGCCAACCAAAAACCGAACTGAACTCTCTAAAAAAACTTCGGTTTGGATCAAAACCGAACCGAAAACCGAAAAACCGAACCAAATTGGTAAATTTCGGTTCGGTTCGGTTCGGTAATCGATTTTAACCAAAGTATGAACAACCTTAATTTGTGAGTCACGCTCAGAGGGAGCGCTGCGTGGACTTCCATTAATGAAAAAAAAAAAAACTGCACCTATAGAAAAAGCCGATCCAAACTCAGGGAGAGCGGCCGCTCACCCCAGCTTGGGTGTGGCTCCGCCACTGACTAAGGCCATCTCCCATTATAATATTATAATATTAGAGATTAGAGATTAGAGATATGCACATAAATTTCCACAAGTTGGTATTTGCATATTCATTGTCCACAAACGCGGGCGCAAGTAGTACTTCTGGTTATCTTTGATCAAATCTCCAGAAATTTCTGCTCACTATGACCATATATCCAATTATATTTTGATTTCAGTGCCCTTGCCTTCCCGGAATGTCTACAATCCATCCACACTTTATTAAAATTTGAGTTCATTTTCTCTTATGTGATGATGGTTTCTTGACCAAAAAAAATTATGTACGATGATGTGTTTTAACAGTCAAGATGAGGATTCTTGATGTATATCACATAAGATATATTGTGGAATGTACACCTCTTCTAAGTTCTCTAACAGTAGCCACTACAGATGAAAACTGAAAATGTAACTTTAGCCCTAGTAAAAAATTTGTTTCCGATTAATAATGTTTGAGACTACTCTAATATATATGGTGATGAAAATGTTATTTACAAGAGGGGAAATTGCATTCATTACAAAGTTAATTTCTATGCAATTGAGAAAAAGAATGTTGAATACGGTGAAGAATGTTTCTTCTATATATGTACGTGTCTAAAACTATAATTTCTACACCTTAAATGAACAATTAATATTGTTTAAAGTAATCTCCATTTCAAAAAATATTCACAGATGAAAATCATGTGATTTAAGCTCAGTTACGCATAACTTGAGTGGTTAAGGTTAACATAAACTCAATTCGATTATCTAGGCATGGATTTTGAGAGATACATAGTATATGTTTATTTGAACATCTGTTAACTTTGTTTATATCCAATACTCGCTTTGATCCTTACAAATTACTCCCACAAAATTATGAGAAGTCACAAAATTAAATCATATCCCACAGTTAATGAGGAACACTCAAGAATTCAAATTGATTATTAGTGTCTAATTTTAAATAAAAAATTATTATACATCTATTAATGGAACAACATTGGTTCGTCGTCAATTGAACATAATTAATTAGTAGTAATAGATACTATTTAACTGATTCATCTTGCTCATATCTAAGGTCTTAATTTTCTAAACATAACATTAAATATCTTTATTAAATAGATTTATTCAAGAAATTCTTCTAAGTCAATCTAAATATAACACCTCAAATGCATGATCACACCGTTCAAAGTCAACTTCACACCATAAAAACCCTCTACTTCCCTTTTTCATCAAGTACATATTTCCCTCAAAGAACATAAAATAAAATAAAATAAAATAAACAAAAATAAAATATAGTAAGTTAAAATCCCCACAAACCAGTGCATGCCAAACAATGTCCATTTTTCATCTTAGTTTAAAAATTTTCAAAAATAAATTTGGTAAAATTAAATGTTGAAAACTTGAGCTTGGATATTGGAAGAAAACAACATTGCATCAAAATGAGCCATATCTGAAGTAGATAACATAAGACATCTAAGATAGGATCATATAACAATCACATGACATCTGCCCATTTCTACTCAGAACAACTCAGAAATGAAATCTCTCTCTCTCTCTCTCTCTCTCTCTCTCTCTCTCTCTCATATACAATGCAATATCAGAATTGTAGTACAAATAAAAAATGAACCCTAAATATCTCTACACATTAATTGAAGTGACAATTTTAATTATATATGAAATCAGGGAGATTTTTTTTATATATAGATCCATATAGCTAGTTTTCCATATCTTAACCTTAATCATGTGCATGGCCACCATCTTTATAATGTTGTTTAGGGAGTGAGGAAGAGGAATATAAAGAAGAAGATATATACATGTATAGGCCACTAATTAAGATACCGATAATTAAATTACACAAATAGAATAAAACCATCAAAAGATTAATCGGGAAGAAAATTAAAAGAATTTTTGACAAATTAAACAAATTAATATAATTAGATGTATATATATATATATATATATATATATATATATATATATATATATATGTGCTTGCAAATTCATCATAACTTTAGAAATAAATCAACCTCATCATTATCAATCTCTTTTTTATCCCGAGACGACCTATGAAAAATCCCTACAAGCTCTGTAGAACCACTAGTACTCCCCTCCTTCCTCCGACTCTGACTCTGGTTCTGGTTCTGGATCTGGCAGTGGCTCTGGCTCTGACTCTGAGTTGTCCTCTCAATTAATCTCTCTCCGCTGTCATAGACATAACCACCAATATCCCTACTATTTCCTGTTTGGGCTTGAGGGCGAACTACAGTGGCCATCACCATCTCGCGACTCCTCTTGGCTAGGCTTCGCTCCAACTTGTGCGCATTTTGGTGGCCTCCTAGGGCTTGAGAGCTGAAGAAGGTGCGGGGGCAGTAAGTGCACGAAAAAACACGTGCAGGCTCGGGAGGGGAGGATGGTTGAAGGGACAGGTTTAGGCTTAGGTTTACAGTTTCATCTCTACCATCTTCAGGTTCAAGATCCATGATGTATATGAAGAGACTGATGAGGTTGAGGTTGAGGTTGAGGTTGAGAGATTTGAGAGAGAGAGGGGATAGATGGGGGGTAGGGCTAAGTGTCTGGCTTATTAGAATTTTTGACCAAAATGACCCACTCTTTGAAAGTTTTTACCAAAATGACCCACTGTTGAAAGTTTTTACCAAAACGATACACTCGCTAACTCAGATAGCAAGTTTGGTTAAAACCTCATCGCTATCTGAGATAGCGAGTGTATGATTTTTTGCTTCCCCACACTTGTGCAAAAAAAAAGAAAAAACACAGTTTACACGCACTGACTGTAATAGCGTTGATATATATACTAAACTCGTTAACTCAGTTAGCGAGTATGTTTCGTTTGAGGATGGTTTAATAGACTCGCTATTTCAGATCTGTCTCACTTCATCCATACTCTCTCTCTCTCTCTCTCTCTCTCTCTCTCTTCTCGTCCGAATCGAAAGTAACCCACAAACCCTAGCCTCCAATCTCGCGAATTTCCCAACCAAAATCGTCCAAAATATCTCCAAAATTACTTCATCACTATCAACCCCCTCTACTCCCACTCTAAAAAACCTAAATCCTACACCGTCGTTCCTTTTTTTGGTTTTTTTTTGTGAACGGTGAAGAGGACAATGGGACTCGCGTTGAAGTGGCTTTCGTGAACCGTAGATTCTAAAGTAATCATCTATTGTTTGGTAAGTCTTCATACGCTTGAAATTTGATTTTGGGTGTTTTTTTAATTTTGGATTCTTGTACACAGCATAACGGCTGTAATTTTCTCCACACACGGTTGTTATACTTGTGCTTTTCGTCACACAAGGTTGGACTAGAAAATATCTGGAATGCTTTCTTGTGATAGACTAGGTATGTATTTGGTTGAAATCACGATTTCAGTTGTTAATTGAGTTCGAAGGATGATACTGGGGAGGGGAGTGTAGTCTCTGTAGTTACCTTGTCATGTATTATGGCTGATCTCATTTCAAGATTATTTTGGTGCATATGAAGCTAAGTTGCTGCAGTAGGGATTAACGAACACTGCCTCCATTTGAGACAAGTAATTCTACTAGTAAATTAAGTAAGATTATATGTCCTGATTAAGAGATTAAAACAATTGTTAGTATTGGTTTTTTGGGTTTTGTTGATGAAAGTATATTGCTAGTAAGATTATATGTCTTGATTAAAAAGGAGAGAGTAGTATATTCATTTAAACAATTGTTAGTAAGATAATATGTCCTGATTAAGAGAATAGTAAATTGTTGGTTTTTTGGTTTGTGTTGGTGAAAGTGTATTAAATTGGTTAAATTTTACTGTTTTAGAGTATGCAATTATGCACTTAAAGTACGCAATTCTATTATATGAATATACCATATCCATAATTGCATGGTTCTCATCGCTATAGATATGCCACGAATGCGGAATATTCACGAAGAAGGAGAGAGTAGTAGACCCCCAAGTAACCGAAGTCAAGGGGGACCACGAACTTGTTATGGACGACCCCCGAATAGTGGTCGTGACGGTGGACGAAGGCGTCCAAACGTAAGTTGATTGTATTCTTTCGATTAATCTGATTTTGGTTTAATGAATTAATACGTTGTAAGATTGATGTGTCTTGTTATTTGTTATATAGGTTGAGACGGCTCCACCTAATTTGCCAAATCAACCCCCCCCCCCCCCCCGCATCTTCTTTCCCAAATCTGGTGGGGCCTTCTTGCTCTTCCCATGTTCCACCGGTGGTTCCGTTTACCCTCCCAAATCAACCTCCTCCATCTACTTCCCAAAATGAGGCGGGGCCTTCATCAGCCCATGTTCCGCCGGTGGGTCCCGGTCCTGTCGACCCAAGGCTGTTAACGTTGCAATCACAGCATCGTTCGAAGGAAGTTTGGGAGGGACAATTGAAGGAATTTACTTTTCGGGGGCATGTCACTTTACCGATGCATCCATGTATACACGACCTGTTAACGAATTGCAGGTTGTACGACATCGGTCTCATGAGTTCTATTAAGGCGGACCCGTCCTCTTCTAACTGTCCTTCTCGAACGTTGGCATCCGAAGATACACTCCTTTCATGTGACAGTAGGGGAGCTTACTGTCATACTACAGGATGTAGCAGTGATCACAGGTCTTCCCGTAAACGGACAGGTCGTAATGGGTTCGATAGACTTCGATCTAGAGTATTTGATCACAGAGTATCTTGGGGTAGAACCCGATCCGAGGGCAATCGTAGGGAAGTCTCTAAGATTGAAATGGTTGAAAGATACGTTCGCCGATAAGTTGAATGATCATTCGAGCGGCATCGAAGTGGAGTGCTACTGCAGAGTGTATATCATGTCATTGTTCAAAGGTGTAATGTTCGCGAACTCTATCGGTATTTCTGTTCCCCTTATGTACTTACCTCTAATCGCTGATTTAGGAACCGTTGGGGCGTACAGTTGGGGTGGTACCGTGTTGGCAACATTATATCGGAGTTTGTACAAATGCGCTTTTGGTGCTGGCTAGATGAACGGCCCGATGTTGATGTTACAGGTGTAGAGTTGGAAACGTATACATATCGGCAGACCTGTAGTCAGTAGGCAATCATCTAAGTGGTATCTAGTTTCCGAAGATCGGCGCATGAAACCACCACAGGGTGTATACTGGACCAGATCCCTAACATAGAAGGCAAACCCGAATCGATGCTTAACATACTGTAAGGATGAGTTTGATATGTTAGCAGATGAGTGTGCCAAGTGGGAGCCTTATACAGCGGTACGTTTAGGGAGATTGCCACCCCTGTGCACGGCGAACCCTGAGTTGTGGTTGACAAAAGCTGCTGTTATCAACTTCGACACAGTTGAGTCATATTATGTCGATAGAATACTTCGACAGTTCGGCCTTCGTCAAAATATACCGATCGCAGAACCATTCAATGCGGATTTGCATGGTATTACCGGTATGGGTCGGCAACCAGGTCACGATTGGGCCCGTTGTTTTAGTGTACACGTTGATGTATGGAACAATTATTGTTTTGATAACGTGATTGGTAATATTCCATCTTTCCATGCAGGTTTTCATGAAAAGTATATTGTATGGTATCGGAGAATAACTAGACTCTACATATCTCCTACATCCCAATTACTAGCAGGTGTGTAAGTACCGACCCAGCGACGAGCTGCTGATCCGGCTGACGAATACTCCGTACATTTACCAATGTTTCAACCAAAGTCAACATTGCTTTGTGATATTGTAAGTTTTAGTTTATGTATTAATTTTATTTCACATTACACATTTACATCTCGTAAGTTTTAGTTTGTGTACATTATTCTTTTAATACATGTTATTTGTTTGTTTGAAGATGACCCATACATGGACTCGGGCAAAGGAATGTGCAAAAGTTCTCAAAAGTAATGTTGCTGAACCAACGAAGGTGTTTGCAAGGAAAATTTTAAGTTCGCGTCGGGCATAGGCTGACCTAGTTAGCGAAGGAAATAGGCTAGACATCCTATTGTCGGGTCCGGTTCACCAAACGGGTTGTCGAAAGACAACGGCAACACGAACTTCGTATTGCCATAGACAACTGGGAGGGCAAAGGGTCCGAAGAGAGGAGGAGCACGGCGCGGAGGAAGAAGAACATGATGATGACAACATTCCTCTATTTGCACTTACGCAAGTAACTCCAACGTATCCCAAACGAACGAGGAGAGCCCCAGACTTGTTCACCCCCGACCCATAACTTTTGTTGTGTAAGTTTTATTTTTAATATAATCGTTGTTAACTTGTACAAATTTGTAACCTTAAGTTGGACTGTGGACTGCATTTTGTGATGTGACTGATATTTTGTGACTAAATGTGTTGAAAGTTTTAGATCAGCTGTTGAGGCTGTTGTGGACTGCAATTCTGAGATTATGGATTGTGTTTGAGATTATGAGGTTGTGATTTTACATGTGAACAAGTCTGGGAATTAGGTTTTATGAGGCTGTCTGTTTATATGAAATGAGATGAGATATTTGATAATATGAATTCAGATATGTGATGATATGAATTGAGATATGTGATGAGACTGTGTTTGGGAATATTAGTGTGAATTGAGATGTATGAAGGGAAGACTGACAGCATATTTTGAAGAGGATGTGATTTTAACCAAAGTCGCTAACTCAGTTAGCGAGCCTGGTTAAATCCAACTCACTAACTGAGTTAGCGAGTTTTGTATACCCCAGTTTTCCAGAGATTTCCATGTCTCTGGAAAATGAGAAATAAGACAGTCGCTAACTCAGTCTGCGAGCTTTGTTAAACCACACTCACTAGCTAACTGAGTTAGCGAGTTTCATATTTCTCATTTTCCAGAGACTTTCATGTCTCTGGAAAAAAGGAGTATACCACAGTTGCTAACTCGGTTAGCGAGCTTGGTTCAACCAAACTCGCTCACTGAGTAAGCGATTGTTATATTTCTCACTTTCCAGAGACTTTCATGTCTCTAGAAAAATGGAGAACACCAAACTCACTAACTCAGTCAGCGAGTTTGGTTGACTGAGTTAGCGACTGTTATATTTCTCACTTTCCAGAGAATAGAGAATATAAAAGAGCAAATGCTATGCAAATAATACCTTCCGATCTTTGATCGTGAATATTCACCAATTCGAGATCTTCGTGGATGGGTTTAGGGTTTTAATAGTGGGAATAAAGAAATTTGTGAGTGAGGAATTGGATCTGAAAAGATTTTGGACGGATTCTGTTTGTAAAATAACGAATCTGGGAAACTAGGGTTTGGTCGTTTTGGGTTTCTTTCTGAGTTAGCAAAAAGAAGAACAAATAGAAATGAGGGAGAGCGAAACAACATCTACAAAAATTTTCCAAACGACACTCGCTATCTCAGTTAGCAAATTTAGTAGAAACTAGCTCGCTAACTCAGATAGCGAGTTTAGAGTTAGGAATTTTCAAAATATTACACTCGCTAACTCAATTCGCAAGTGTGGTATAAACACACTTGCTAACTGAGTTAGCGAGTTTAGTATATATATCATCGCAGTCAGCGCGTGTGAACTTTGTGTTTTTTCTTTTTTTTGCACAAGTGTGGTGAAGCACAAAATTATATACTCGCTATCTCAGATAGCGATGAAGTTTTAACCAAACTCGCTATCTGAGTTAGCGAGTAGGGTCGTTTTGGTAAAAACTTTCAAAAGTGGGTCATTTTGGTAAAAACTTTCAAAAAGTGGGTCATTTTGGTCAAAAAATTCGGCTTATTAATAGTACTAGGTGTGAGTTTACATAGTTTGGTTTTTCTCAGTCAAAACACTGTAATTAAGCAATATATTTAACGGTCTGATGATGTACGTACAAATTAAAATTATTGGAGAGAGAGAGAAGGAGAGACATTACAGGGAGGATTGGCGGACGGGGATCAAGATGGAAGAGAGCTGTCCCACAATATTTATTATGGCAGTAGCTACAGCATTTGGTAGGATAAAGGACCACTGGTTTTGCATTGGCACGTGCGCTAATTTGTACAAAATTAAAAATCAAAGCTCTAAAGCTTTCTAACACTACTGGAACCTGCACTGTTATTGGGTCGGGTTAGGGATAGGCATAATCGGACCTGCTTTGACATGTCCTTTTTTGGGCTTTGGGCTTCACCTTGACTCGACTTGATCCCCTTAAGACCTTAGACTTTGAACTCCACCTACTACTATGGTTTGAAAAAGGAGAAATATGGGCATATTCACATAAGTACGGGGTTTTATGAAATGACATGACATTGGAGTTTTTTTTTTTTTTTTTCCTTTTTTTTTTTTTTCGGGTCCCCTTCAGTTCTGCACTTGACCTTTTCAACTTCGTATTGACGTTACGAATCGTTTACATTGACCTACACATTTAAATTAGTCTAAATATGTAAAATCAAATCATTTAAAATTCATTTGCTCATCCATTAAAGTGTTACAAAATTGTATGGCTGAAAATCGTTATTTTTTATAATCACATGATGGATGGGCAAATGAATTTCAAATTATTTGATTTCACATTTTTAGACTGATTTAGATGTGTATATCAATGTGAACAGTTCAGATCGTCAATACGAAGGCGGGAAGGCCGAGTGCACACAGAAGCCTAGTGCACAACGGACTTTATTTTTTAATGTCTTTACAAAAAAAATAGCTGTTCTGTACATGATTCTTGTAGCATTTGAAGAAGTTTATCAAGTTTCATGTCATTTCATATGATAAACCATAAGCCCAAGCAGGCATAGGGCTGCAATCGAGCCGAGCCGAGCCGAATACCTTCATGCTCGAGCTCGGCTCATTTACGAAACGAGCTCAGTGCTCAGTTCGAGCCGAGTTTTGACCGAGGTTTGACCGTATTCGAGCCGAATAGTTCGCGAGCTTAACCTAAAAAAAAATCCAAACTCGAGCTCGGTTCGTTTACGAAATGAGCTCAAGCTCGGTTCGAGCCGAACTTTGACCGAGCTTTGATCGGGCTCGAGCTGAATAGCGCACGAAAAGCACGATTCGTTTGCAGCCCTGAACAGGCGTATGGTTTTTATTTTTTCATATTACTAGAATGAAAAATTATAGGATGCTGTATATGGAAAAGTTGCTGACATGTTATATACTTATTGGTCTTCTGAAAATTTTGGTCCGTATGATTTACACACTAATTTATTAATTTATATGTTGCATGCCTATGTTTAGGTATAGTAGTTAAATAAGGTGTGTGCCCAAATCCTATCCATTACCCCCCTTTATTGGGTTAGTTCAGGAGGTTAGGTCAAGTCACCTCCTTAGAGCATCTGTAGTCGTTGAAGTAAAAAATATGCATATATGAATAAATAGAAATTGAAATTAAAATTTTGCTGCAGTCGTTCAAAGCTATTTTTTAAAGCGACGGCACATGAAGTGCCGTCGGAGGAATAAAAAACAAAAAAAATTAAAGCGGAAGGGAGGGACGGCATTCGAAGTGCCGTTCGACACATATGAAAAAATTCGTCCTCGGAATGCAAATAAAATATTACAAAAAAAATATAAAAAATTACAAAAACATTTTAGAAATTACGAAAAAATTACAAAAAATTACAAAAACATTTCAGAATTTACAAAAACATCTCAGAAATTGCAAAAACAAATAAAAAATTGCAAAAAACCCCGGACGACACTTCATGTGCCGTCCGACATAATTGAAAAATTTCGTACATAAAAAATTAAAAAACATTTCAGAAATTACGAAAAAATTACAAAAAATTAAAAAAACATTTAAGAAATTGCAAAAAAAAATTTAAAAATTGCAAAAACATTTCCAAAAATTGCAAAAAAAAATGAAAATTACAAAAACCTCCGGACGGCACATGAAGTGCCGTCGGAGGAATTTGGGCTGGAAAATTTTTTTGGGGGTATTTTAATTGAAAAAAAAAAAATCAAAGGACGGCACTTCAAGTGCCGTCCGACGGAAAAAAATTTATTTTTTGGGTGGGACGGCACTCGAAGTGCCGTCGCTCAAATATGGATAATTCTCAAAACGATTCTCATTTATGGCATACGACTGTAGCGAATTATCGATAAAATGGATATTTGGCAAACGAGTGCAGCACGTTTCCTCAGCCAAATATCCGTTTTATCGATATTTGGCAAACGACTACAAATGCTCTTATATACTTTAAGTTTAGGATCTAACCCAAATAAAATTAACCTCTTTTCTTTTTTTTTTCCTTCTTAAATTGACCCAGGTGAAAAAAGTTCAAACTCATATATGAGTATGAATGCAATTTATAGACAACAGAATTACTTGATATTCATCAATCTTCAACGAGTTCACATTCTGAAGCTTGAGATCATGCACTTCACCATCTAACACTCATCTGATGTGACAAACTATTTTTCCTTTTCTTCTTTCTAATGAACGACTTGTGTTCTAACTTCTAACGAAACGTGTGCCACTTTAGATAACGGCCGAGATATAATGCACAAGTGAGTTTAAGTTCCGCGTTCTAACTTCTAACGAAACGTGTGCCACATTAGACAACGGCCGAGATATAATGCACAAGTGAGTTTAAGTTCCGCCAAGCCCAATCTAAGGACATTTTCTTCCTCGATTCAGAGGACAACTTTGTCAAACCTCAATTGAAGCCTAAACTTGTACCGATTCAATTCACCGAAAGAAGTCAATACAAAATTTACTTATTTTTTTAATATCTTCGTAAAATTGTTTTTTTGAGAAAATTGTTGGACGATACACTCTTAGATTCACGATAACAAATATTCTGCTAGTGAATCTTTTTAAGCCAATAGTTTCTCTCTCTAGAAAATCTAGAGAGAAGCCTTCCCCTAAAATACCCAAAAATCAAAAACCCAAACCCTAGATCTGAGCTTGGGGGGCGGCCAGCGGCTAGGGTTTCATCCCCCCGCCCCCCTCGCCCCCCTCCTGCTTCCTCTCAACCTCTCTCTCCCAACCCTCATCTTCTCTTTCCCTCTTATTTCTTTTCCCCAAATCCTTACTCGTTTCCCTAATCCTAATCCGCCGCCAATGATGACCACCCACCTGAAGAAGAATCACAAGAAGAGGGGCCACGTCAGCGCCGGGCATGGCCGCATTGGGAAGAACCGCAAGCACCCCGGCGGTCGGGGAAACGTCGGAGGCATGCACCATCACCGCATCCTCTTGACAAGTACCATCCCGGATACTTCGGCAAGGTCGGAATGCGCTACTTCCACAGGCTCAGGAACAAGTTCTACTGCCCCACTGTCAACGTCGGCAAGCTCTGGAGCCTGCTCCCCGAGGACGTCATGGAGAAGGTCGGATTTGGGATCTAGGTCGGCGATGATGATCGACGTGGGGCAGTTCGGGTACATCAAGGTGTTGGGGAAGAGGAGGCTGCCGGAGGGCAAGGCGGTGGTGGTGAAGGCGAAGCTGGTGTCGAAGACGACGGAGAAGAAGATTAGGTGGAGGTGCTGTCGTGCTCACGGCGTAAATTTGTCCCTTAGATCCGGGGTTTACGGAGGGTATTTGGTTTTTTTGTTTTAGTTTGTACGGGTAGTCGGGGCTGTCGTGGAGGCATGTGGGGGAAGTCGGGGAGAGAGTGGGGAGAGGGGGATTCCTGATTTGGGAGTGCTGCGGTAGGGGAGAGATTTGAATTTCAAATTGAGTTTTAAAATTTGAGTTGACGCAGTGGAGTCCCTAAGATCCAAATTTGTCCCTAATATCCAAATTACAACCGACTTACAATTAGCGACAAAATGTATCCTAGTTGGTGTAGGCGACGATTGTCGGATAATTTTATAGTTTGAGTTCTACTTTGACCTTGGTTGGTTAAAGTGAGGGGTGTCTTTGGTTCTTTCATGGCAGAGGCCTCGCAGAGGTCAGGTACGATATCTACCCTCGTTGCGAGGTTGCAGTGAGAGTCATCGGGGGTGAAGCGAGGGGATGAGAACGAGAACTCAATCTTGATATGGAGTTGTCAGATTGGTGGAGTGCCTGCGGGGTCTATAATATGGTGCTTACGCTTGTCGTATGGGTCACTGCTGGGGACGACGAGGGAGAGCGTACGATAGTTGGAGAGGATAAACGGCGTACAAGCGAGGGACTGAGTAAGAGAGTGAGCCCGAATTGGCATGAGAAAGTTGTTCTGGCGGGGGTGGCCGATCAGTAGGACTAGATTTCGTCGTATTTTTGTTTGTTGGTTGGGGTATATGAATTCTAAAACCCAGCCTGTTGGGATCTGAACTTCATAAGCCTTATTTTTTGTTGTTTCTTTTGTTAAATTTTTTTAATGAAACATGGGGGGGCAACTTCCAACCTTTTACCATAAAAAATATATATATATTCTGCTAGTGGAAAGCTCAAAATACCTTATCCACCAGATCTCAAACAACTTCAATTTACATAGAACCTTTTTTAAAAACATGCAAGTGCATTATCGGGAGAAAATAATATCCTTGAGTTACACTGGCATTTTGAAGGATGAGTTGAAGATGAAGATCAACCTTTACCAAATCAAGCAGCTAGTTTTGCTCTCAAATCCTTTCGAAGAATTTTGCCAGATGGTGCTTTTGGAATGGATTCGATAAAATATACCCTATGTATCCACTTGTAAAATACCACCTACATCTTTACTATTTTAATAGGAGAGTTGGGGTTTGTAACAAACAAATCCTAACTTTATAACTATATAAACACGTATAATACACATCTAAACTATATCCAACAAATATAAATGTGCACCGCACGTGCAGCCAAAATCAAAACATTCAAATATAAACTATTTTTTTCTCATTCGATATATATTCATTTATTTTGATGAATTTACTTCTTTAGACATGCATCGCATGTATATTATACTATATCATAAAATGGGACTAAAGAGTTTTGGAATTTAGAGAAATGTTATTATGTTTTTTTTTTTATAACAATGATAGAATCGTAAGATTCCAGCCCAATATATAAATAAAATGGAGGAATACAACCAGGTACAATTTTACCAAAAGTAAAACAATATGCAAACAACAACACAACCAAAAGCCAAACACTAAAGCAATTGAGTTCATTGCCAAAAGCATACAACACTCCATCGTCGACCGACCGAAAACATCAACAGAGGAGGTTGGGCCAAAGGGCAAAGACGCAAACATCGTCGACCGACCGAAAACACTGGCCGAAAAAACACCAGCACTACTCGACCCACAGCGCTGGGGAAGCCCACAAGAACCAGGGACACGACGAAAACAATGCAGCAAACAAAAAGAGCAGTGGCCATGCCAACAAGAGGGCGACCCGTGCAGCAGAGAAAGCGGCACCTAAACAGACAAAAACAAAGTAAACCCAGACAGGAAGAACAAAATCCAGCAAGAAGAGAAGGCTAGGGAACGGGCAAAAAGTAAACCAGAGAAACTACGAGATAAAGCCTGCAAACAGCAAATGGCTACAATGCCACCAAGGCTAATCACAGGAAATTCACCATAGCAAAACACAGCAATGACCCCTCCGCTAGGAGGAGCACAACCAAAGTAACCTCTAAAGGGAGCAACGCAATGATACTACAAAAGAAGGAGATAAATGCCTCTAAATCGCATGATCGAAACTACTCAGCTCAAAGAAAGATGCTCAGAACATCATGAATAGCTAAAAGAAGAGACAGGCTACCATCGCAGCTGAGCCAGGGACCTAACACAGAATAACAATGCTTCCAACGAAACTCAGCCAGGGACTGCATTGATGGTCCAAGGTAAGCTTAAGAGGAGCCAAGGCATCTAGCATAATCCAAAAATAATGAAAGCCCCAAAAGACATAGGCTAAGATAATATCACCACAGATACATTAACAGCAGCATGGCACCAAAATAGTACACGAACCAGAAAATAAGGCCAGGAACCAAAATAAACAAACGGCCTCCAAAAGAAATGAAAAAAAAGAGCCATAAACCACCAAGCCAAGAACAGCCAACCCATCTAACAGTAAGAGAACAAAAAACATCCACAAAGCACTAACAAATAAAAGAACTAAATAACCCAGACCAGAACAATAGATATGCGGGATGGCAGCCCAAAGCCTTCGGCAACTACCAAAACGAATAAAGAAACCTCTTGAGAAGGAGGCATAGAAACACTACATCCACTTCAGGTCTGCAAAGAGGAGGATATATAGATCACAAATTAGAATTGAAAAATGCTAATAGGATTAAGAAATAGAAGAACGAAAAATGTTGATCGCCTCATCCAGACGACTTAAGTGCAATGCTTCCACTTTATCATGTGATAAATTGGAAAGAAAAAATTTTGTGAAGAATAAGAAGTCATCGATAATGTTATCGATCGTAGAAGTGGTGTGAATGAAAATATGTTTGTTCCGTTCCAACCAAATTACCCAAATGATAGCCATAAGAGAAAGAACCCATGATTTACAAAACTCTTTCCTGAGAGAATGAGACATCCAACAGGACGAGAATTCGTTGGGGATAGTAGGAGCTTGCCAAGCAAGAACCCTAATCATTCACAACGGTTGAATAAAGCTGCACTTAAGAAAAAGGTGATCGGCGTCCTCATGTTCGGAGGAACACAATGGACATAATTGGCCTATGGCCAGGTTCATTTTATTAAGCACCTCAACTGTGAGAAGCTTGTTGTTAAGTGCAAGCCAAGTTAAGATTTTAGATTTCAGGGGGGCGCAACTACTCCATAAGGACTTAGCACGCATGGAATAGATACCCCCGAAGTTAAGGAAGTTGTAGAAAGATTTGACCGAATAGTTACCAGAAGTGGTCCATCGCCATTTGAAGTCTTCTATGGGATGCCAGGAATAACGGTTGAGACTGACGAAAAACTTCCTCATTTACAAGAGGCGAAGGTAGAACGCCACTAAAAGATATAGACCAGAACTTTTGGTTATTGAGGATAGTAACATAATCCGGCACCGTGGCCGAGGGGTTGGAGGCCATTTGGTAGAGCGAAGGGAAGGCCAACGCAAGCTTAATATTACCGAACCATAAATCGTCCTAGAATTTGGTCTTATAACCATCAGCGCACTCATAGGAAATTCCACATTGGAAAGGACTGGTTGCTTTCTAGACCCCCTTCCAAAAGGGAGAGGCCTTACGGGAAAGGGATGGTGGAAATTCCCAAATCTTACGCCGGGAGAAACATTTAATAGTGATAAGGCGGGCCCAGGGCAGTTGATCAATTTTTAGAATTCTCCATAACCATTTTCCCAGGAGGGCTAAATTTTGGTGCCTGAGGTCAAGAACCCCTAGGCCTCCAACTGCCTTAGAAGTGCAGATAAGCTTCCAGTTGCAGAGATGAGTGCCAGCTCTATAAGGATTAGCACATGACCAGAAGAAGTTCCTTCTGATCTGGTCAATCCTCCTAATAACCCAAGAAGGGAGGTAAAAGAAAGACATCATATATAAAAGAATAGAGGAGAGAATAGAGTTTACGAGAATGAGTCTGCCTCCGTGCGAGAGGTGTTTACCAGACCAACAGTTAAGTCTAGATTCGAATTTTTCAATCATCAGTCTCCAATCCGATTTATGAAGCTTCCCCCATCTCAAGGGAATTCCAAGATATTGGATAAAAAAAAGGCCGAGGCACAGTTAAAGAATTGAGCAATTTCAACTTGTCGGTTTTGAGACCCTCCAAGCCAAAAAACCGAAGACTTCTAAAAGTTAATGGCTAAACCCGAGGCACTTTCAAAAATATATAGAAGTAACTTCAGGTTTTGTAAGGTACACCCGTTGGGTTTCGCAAAAATGATAATATCATCGGCGTATTGAAGGTTCAGCACACCTCAGTAGCTTTGAAAATCCCCAAGACCTTCGATAACATCAGCCTCCCAAGCATTACGGAGCAACTTACTGAACACATCGGCAATAAGAGAAAATAAAAAGAAGGAAATAGGATCACCCTGGCGAAGGCCACGCTTACACTTGAATTTGTGACCTTCCGTCCCATTAATAAGAATAGACGAGGTACCCACGAAAAGACTGGATTTAATCCAGGCGATCCATTTAGGACCGAACCCATGATGAGGAAGGATTTCGAACAGGAAATCCCTGCTAACATTATCATAAGCTTTTTGAAAATCTATTTTTAATAGGATCCCCTCGGAATTGGATCTATGGCACTCGGTAATGATTTCTTGGGCCGATGCCACACTATCCATGATAAAATGATCTTTAATAAAGCCCGTTTGAGCGGGATCGATTAAGAGAGATAATATCACTGAGATAGTTCGAGAGAACTTTCATGATGATCTTGAAGGTCGTATTGAGAAGGCTAATCGGTCGAAAGTTGGAAACCGAGTTGGCTCCCATGATTTTGGGTGTGAAAACAATATGCGCGTAATTGATCATGTCAAAGGAGAAGTTCCCTTGGTGTAAATCAGAGAACATTTTAAAAAGGTCGTCTTTGAGACAATCCCAAAAATATTGGAAAAAGAATGCTGGAAACCCATCCGGGTCTGGGGCGGAGTCACTTTTTAACGAAAACAACACAGACTTAATCTCTTCAAGAGAAAAAGGGTCTTCCAAGCTAGACAGATCATGCGATTGCTGACCATACAATTGGGTCCAGTCCAGATGAATTGAACGATGTTTATATGATCCCAAAAGATATTTAAAGAATCGAAGGAAAGAAGCATGGATTTCATAGTCCATAGTGAATTCATTACCACTATCGAGGATAGAGAAAATACGATTGCATCGCTGACGATGCGATGTGAAATTGTGGAAAAAGGAGGTGTTGCCATCCCCCTCCTTCAACCAAAAAAACTTAGCCCTCTGAGCCCATTTAATGTGGTCGTTGTAGAGAATAGACGCATATTCTCTTTTACAAGACGCACGTTCGGAGTGAAGGGATTCCGAAATCGGACCGAGCTCCTCAAGTTTATCAATGGACTCAATGGAAGACAATAAGACATTTTAAAGGAAATTTGTATTAGTAAATCTCTCTTTACTCCAGATTTTACAACCGTATTTGATTGCGTGAAGCTTAATCAGTATGCGACCTAGCCCGGAAGATCCCGTTACAGAAGAGAGGCACTCCGTGATGAGATTGACGAAGATTTGGTTTTGTAACCAAAACTTTTCAAAACAGAATTTGAATGTCTTGAGAAATTATAGTTAGAGAACAAAGAAATAGGTACGTGGTCCGATGACGGATTGGGCAAGGCCGATGCAAAAGAGTTGTAGAAAAAGTTGAACCAGTCAAAGGACACAAGAAATCAATCAAGCTTAGCCATAGTTGGCGTCATACGCATGTTAGACCACGTGAATGATCTGTCGTTGAGGGGAAGATCAGTCAAATGGAGGGAGCGAATGAATTCATTAAAACGGGAGGAATCTAACAAGTTCGAGGTAATTCCCGACCTTTTAAAGGAGAATCTAGTGACATTAAAGTCACTACAGGAAAAACAGAACCCCTGAATGTTGTTTTGGAAGGAGTTCAATTCGTTCCAAAACACATCACGACGATCCGCAGTGGATGGTCCGTAAACTGAAACAACTGTGAGATCACAATTGAATTCGGCCCAGTGGAGTTGAACAATAAGGAAAAAAGTTAAACGACGTATCGAAATGAGTGAGAAACGGGAATCTTTAAAACCAAAGAGGATCCCTCATCTTGATCCGATGGCATCAAGAGAAATCCAATTGGAGATAAAGGATCCACCGATCGAACATAAGAGGGAAGGGGACGGGAACTCAAGTTTCAATTCTTGGATGGAGATCAAATCACAATGGGGGGAAGAAATCAGTTGAAATACTACTTGTTGCTTAGACGCACACCGCAGACCCCGAATATTCCAAGAGATGCTAATCATTAAACTCCTTAGTCTCAAAAGCTCTAGAGATTTTGCGGCGACGAATAGAATCAAAGTCAACAAAGTTATTCGAATTAACCAGAAACCCCATATCCTTAGTAAGGCGAAGCATGTCTAGATTTGGGAGAGTGTCGAAATGCACCCGATAGATGGAGCCTAGTAGGTCCTGCCCAGAAGAAGAAGGAGGGGGGGAGTCCATCTTGCGGATCTGAGCCGCAAGGGATGCCTGAGAATCTTTCGAATGTTTCGATGCTCTTTTGGCCCGAATACGGGCACCGGAGCGAATGACAGAGATGGGTTTTTTTTTCGAACTAGTGTTCTTCTGACTCTCAGGGAGGGCAGTAACAACTGAGAGCATCAACGCCTTAGAGAGACAGTCTGAAGACGAGGAGTTTAAGGTCCTCCAATCCATAGGACCTGTGGCAGGGAACGAGGAGGGAGAAGTAAGGACAACGGGAAAATAGGAGTGGTGAGAGAGGGTTATCTCTCTACACCGAAAGAGTGGGTGGAAACCCGCCGGAATCGATGCAGGAGCCCAAAGTGGTGAACTAAAATGATAATAAGTAGCAAGACAGTACTTAAGATTGTAACTAGCCGAAAAAGAAGAATAGGGGCCAAATCGAAAATTTCAGTCGCAATTGAAAGCATAACAATTTGAAAAGCAAAACTTAATAACAACCAAATGAAAAGTGAAAATTACCTGCTATTGCGAAAGGGATTGGTCCAGATCTGCTACTTCTTCGTCGAAAATATTATCTTGATCGATCCAAGCATCCGATTTCGGAAAGGAGGAGGAGAAGGCCTTAACAAGAGCTGGAGAAGATTTGGGCCCTGACGAAGGAGTGCAATGCACTGCACTCTTGAACTTATCCCAATCGGAGGAATAATGAGGATTCACCTCCCAAACAGGTCACTTCTCATCGGAGTCAACCAATATGGGCTCAGAAGGAGCAGAGCAAGTAGCAGTCGAAGCAACGGGAATCAGAAAAGAGTGTGACTTGGACGAAGGTTGAAGGGGTAGCTTAGGTGGGAGGTCGATAGAAATAGATTGAGAGACCGGATGGAGTTTCACCGCAGCAATGTGTGGGTTAATCCAGACCAGATTGGGGGCTTTAGAAGGCGAGATTTTGGAGTTGGAAGGAGCACTAAAACCTCTGTGCTGAGGAGGGAATTTCTTTTTAGAAGGAGCTTTGTGTGGCGCCTTCCATTTGGATGAGGGAGCAGTTGAAAGAGAGGAGGCTCCAACAGCGAAGGAATTGGGAAGAGTAGAGGAATTTGCATGGGTTTTAGCAACTCCCAGAGGCGAAGGAACTGGAGTCAGACCTCCCTTAGAATGATCTAGGTAAATGATAGAATTGGCGAAGATAGACTTATTATCTCTTAACGAATAAGCATCAATTCTGTCATTCACGGGCAGAAAAAAGAACTCATCTTCCACCTGGAGGCAACCTGAAGCCAACATGGAAGAGGAAAAAATGCGACGCAATTTTCCAACGCATTTAGTCATGTCAGCGACGACACGATGAGAATCACAGAACGGCGGATGTCCCAATAGGGTGGCTTTGGTAGGGAGTGTATCAGGGTAGGAGGGGGATGACCCAGATGCACCCATTTGTGAATGGAAAGCTTGACTGATCCGATAGAAAGAGAATGGATGGCAATGAGATCTTCCAGGATTTTAAGCGAGGGACATTTAATGACCACTTTCCCGTTAGAACAAGTGTTGATAGCCCGCACCCAAACTTGCACATTACACGAATTGCAAAGAAAAGAGTCTAAAGTAAAGTTGGACACCGAACCTCCAATGAAGGAGACAGCACCGCAGCACTCAAACAAGTTCATTTTATCGGCGAGTTCAGCTGCAGGAAAGAAAACAAAGGTGACTTGAGGCTTGGTCACCTGAGATGAAGGATGAGGAATCACTTGGGAGGTGGGATGCTCCATCGCTGAAATACGCTGCGAGACTAGAGGCGTAGGGAGGAGAGGAGAAGAGGACGATAACTTGGCCCTCTTAGGCTTGTGGGATTGAATGTTTGCCAGCTTGGATTGAAGTGAGGAGAAGTCAAGCGCAGCAATCACTTGATCGGAAATGGGAATCCCCATGGAAAGACCCAAAATTTGTTGTAAAGAAAAGTAGCGATTTCGGGAGTGGCCAGATTTCAAGCAAAACAAACACTTCATGTTGTCGAAGCAGAAGGCTTTGATGTGCCCTGCTTGGAGAAAGAGGTAATAAACCAGGGCGTGGGGGGAAGAAGAAGAAGAGAATGCTTAGAATGGTAATTAACGTGGAGGTGAAAGGGCAGTAAAGGGACGAAGACAATCACCCTAGAACCTTCTGCGGATTGGGCTGCTCGAAAATTGTATTCAACGGAACTGGGCTACACTTAGAGGACTCATGAATAGCGAAATTGGTTTTTTTTTTTTTTTATAACTATTTCTACCCATAAGGAGCCCATAGCGGCTCGGGCCCAAAACAAGAATGGGGCGAGAACTAAGGAGTACAAAATAAAGAGCTGAAAAAACCGGCACTGTAGCGATCAGCCAGCTGATCGAAAAAGGAGAAAAAATCTCGAAAAACATAGGAAATGGTGAACAACCAAGCTCTACGAGCACAATCGAGAGGAGGAATGATGAGGAGAAAGATCTTACCAAGGGGATCGTAAGATCCAACCTTTCAAACCACAAACAACCAATCAATAGATCGGTTACCAATAACTCACATGCAGACCTCAGAGTGATAGAAACGTAAGAAGATAGGTAGAATGAACAAAAGGGAGAAAAGGAACGAGATCTCGAGTGATCTCTAAAATAAACGAATCTGAGTGAACTCAGCAAACTAGAGAGAAAAAAAAAGCAAACAAATGAAAAACCAATGCACGACAACTTACAGTGATAGGCTAGTAAGACTTCGCTGCTAGGATCCGTGGTGGACGAGGGTTACTGGGGCCTCGACTGCGAAGCAGCACAAGCCCAAAAGACCAGAGAAGAGAGAGGGATGCCTTTGCGGCTCCGAGCAAAACACCCCCAATTTCGAGGCTCACGTCCTTGATGGACGTTAACGGGGGAGATCAAAAAGGAGAGACGCCACGCTCCGAGAGGAAGAGGCCACAGAAGCTGGACAGGAAGGCACGCTGATGCTAAAATCCAGGCCCCCAGAGAGAGGAGAGGGAGGAAGTGGAGAGGACCAAGGACCAGAGGGGAGAAAACGGGAAGGGGGAGATGGGACTGAAGGAAAACGCCAATAGAGTGAAAAGGAAGAAAGGTGAAAGCGAAAAAGGAGGGGGGCGACGGGATCTGAGTGGAGAAGACAACGAAGACAATTAATACGAATTGATAAGTGGGGAATTAGTGAGGAGAAATGTTATTATGTAGAAAATATTTTTGGTTCATTAAAGGCAAATTACATGATAAGGGTGCCAATTTTAGTTGTTTTTTTTCAATGATGAGATGAAAATTTGTTACAAGTCCAAATTCAGTTATCAGGGCCTAAAGTACTGGGCTGTAGGCCCAATCTAAATTAGATAGAAAATTGAGTTCGAAATGTGTCTCTTACCATTTGAATACTTTTTGGTTATAACTTAAATAGATGATATTTATAACTTTTTAATAATGTACACTACATATATAATATTAGTTAAGATATTTATTGAGACTACTGGCTCAAATTTGTGAATACTTGTATCTATCTTAATATATTCTCCATATAAAGAGTGTACATTTGAACCTAAATTATTTGTTAGCCTAGCCCATTTTGTACTTGGACCTTAAAAGAAGAGTCTAATTTGGCCCACAATGACAAGGATGGGCCAAATTGGTACATGTATTGGGCCTAATTTCCAAACCCAAAAATGGGGCAACTTAACATTTGTAAATTGCAAACTGGTAATTAGTATAAATTTACCTGTTTGGAAATGTATTGCCTGATCTCATCTTCAGGTCATTTCAGAACAACTCGATCTCGCAACAAAGGCAACAGGTACTTCCCTGCAAGCTCATCTTTCATTCTGCAATTCACCGTAAACTCCCTAATCTGCTTTCAGTTGACACAAGAAATGACTAATGAGAACTAATTACTCCTCGTACTAAATTACTTACTTACGACAGCAGAGTCAGCAATATTAGGGTGGGTGATGAGCACGGCTTCATGCTCAGCCGGGGCCACTTGGAAGCCCTTGTACTTGATCAACTCTATCAGACGATCGACAATGAAAATCTCGTCATCATCGTCAACAAATCCAATGTCTCCTGTGTGCAACCACCCTTCCTTATCGATGGTTTGTTCTGTAGCCTCCCGATCGTTAAGGTTGTTGGATGTATATGTATATTCTCAATATAATATGATAATATTGTGTATATTGTTCTATGGGGCAACACGGGTTTACACATGTTATGTATTAATTATTGAAACGGGTTGAGTGGACTAAAAGCTCAGTACCCTAAACCCAGTCTAATCTCTTTATAAGCTGGTCTAGAGGTAGTGCCCTGTGATATTCCAATACTGATAAGCAGGGTATAATATCTTAAGCGGCTAGAGATAAACCCTAACCCTAATTTCCTCAAATCAGATTTAACAATCTTAAGATATTAATCACCACCTACGACCAAGTCAGCCGCCGTCGATACCACTGCGACGGTAGATGCCGCCGACGCCTCAGATCACGACAGTAGCCGCAGTCGTCGTCGCGGATCCCAATCGCCGTCGTCATCGCGGATCCCATTCGCTGTCGACTTCGCAGCTCCAGATCTGGTCGTCGTCGCAGATCCCGAACGGAGTAGTCGTCGCGGATCCCAATCGCCGTCGTCATTGCGGATCCCGTTCGCTGTCGACTTCGCAGCTCCAGATCTGGTTGTCGTCGCAGATCCCGAACGGAGTAGTCGTCGTGGATCCCGATCACGATCGTCGTCGCCGTTCCAGAGCACCGTTCGTTGTCACTGATCTGGTCATCTTCCTCCCCTGGATCAGTTGCGATTGCTGTTGTGTTTAGGGGTTTGATCAGAACGGATCGAGTGGGTTCTTCGATTTCTGTTGGTTGTTTGGGGATTTGGTAGGATCAGATTGGATTCTTTTCTTGACTCGCTACTGTGTGCTCTCCAGATTTGGTCCATTCTAAACTCAGTTATTTTTCTCTTTACTAAATCACATAAGTAGTAATTACTCAAAAGAACTCTCTATTGTTGGGAATCTATTGTTTATTCCTTTGTGATGGAAAAACATAATCGTCCGTACGAGGTTCCCAAATTAGAGGGATTCAGTAGTGCTGAGTTTAATAGTTGGAAGAGAAAAGCCCAATACGGAATGAAATTCATGAAAATTTTCTATACATGTCAAACAACCTATGATGAATGTGTTGAAGATGTTGATGATGCAACATGGATAACTGATGAAGATTTATGTAGAGAATTCTTATTAAATAGCATATCAGATTGCCTTGCAGACATGTATATGAAATATGAAACAGCTAAACAAATTTGGGATAATTTACTAGATGAATTTAAGACGGAAGAGAAAGTATCTAAAGCACATCTAGTTGATAAGTTCATGGGTTTCTGTTTTAAAGAAGAAAATACAATCCTTCCTCAGGTAACAGATTTAGAGAATCTGGTAGGGAAACTAAAATCAGAAAACATTACTGTGTGTGATGAGTTCCTTACTAGAGCAATAATTTATAAGTTAACTGCTTCGTGGCTATCTTTTAAGTCTAAGATGTATAGGTTGCCTGAACAAATTAAACTTGCACATCTGAAACGTTGCATCAAAGTTGAAGATGAGACTAGAACTACGATGAATTTGGAATTGGTTAATAAACAACTTTCAACTACTAATGTGTTAACCAATACCAAACGCACTCCTAAATTCAAGAAGAACAAGTTTAATTCTAAAGGTGAATCAACTAAGTTAGAGGTCACGAAGAAAATTGTTAAAAAGAAAGGAAAATGCTACAACTGCAGAAAGTGGGGACATCATGCCTCTGAGTGCAGGCTACCCAAAGTAGAACAACCCAATATGGAAAAGGTGAACTTGTTGGAGGGGAAAACTGAGCCTACCAATTTTCTTTGTGTTGTTGGTGATGTCAAGGCCAGTACCTCTGCTAGTTGGTTGTTGGACTCGGGAGTCACCTGCCATGCTTGCAACGATGATGGCCTACTATCTGATCTGAAAGCTGCAAATGAGTCAATTTCAATGGCAAATGGAGAATCAGTGAAGGTGCTTCGGACTGGGACAGCGAATCTCAATCTCTCCTCAGGTAAAACTTTAATTTTGCGAAATGTTAAATATGTGCCTGCTTTAGCAAAGAACTTGATCTCTATTAGCTTACTAAATCATGCTGGTATGGTTGTTACTATGATTTGTGGTAAAGCTATCTTGTCTGTAAATTCTTTTTATTTTGATTGCGCTTATTTAGTTAATGGCATGCACATAATTAGATTAGTAGATGAAGTAATCAACAATATTAGTTCTAAATTGTGTAGTCCACATACATGGCATAATAGGCTGGGATATGTGAACTATGTTAAGATTCTTAATGTTGCTAAAACTTTTAACTTGCTAATTGACACATCCATTAAAGGTGACAAATGTGAAGTGTGTGCTCAAACAAAAATAACTAGAAGACCTTTTCGTATCGTATCTAGGAGTACACAATTACTTGAGTTGATACATTCTGACATATGTGATTTCAAGAGTTTTATGACACAAGGAGGTCGGAAGTACTTAATCACTTTTATAGATGATTACTCTAGATATTGTCACATTTATCTGTTAAAAACTAAGGATGAAGCACTAGAAAAATTCAAAGAATTTAAAGACCGTGTTGAGAATCAGTTAGATGCTAAAATTAAAAAATTTAGATCAGATAGAGGTGGCGAATATGTTTCATTAGGTTTCAGAGAATTTTGTAACTCACATGGAATCATAGCAAAAACTACAGCACCCTACTCACCACAGTCAAATGGTATAGCCGAAAGAAAGAATCGAACACTCACAGAGATGTTGAATTCTATGTTATTGACTGCTGGATTACCTTCACATTTTTGGGGTGAGGCTGTATTGACCGCTAATAATATTTTGAACATATTGCCACACTCTAAGTTACCTGCTACACCGTATGAACTGTGGCATAAGCACACACCTAATTTTAATAAATTAAGAACTTGGGGCTGTATTGCTTTTGTTAGGATACCTGACCCTAGAAGGCCTAAAGTGAGACCTCGGACAAATACGTGTGTGTATTTGGGTATTGCAGTTGATAGTGCTGCAGACAGATTCTTAGATCTATCTCTTAACAAAGTAATAGAATCAAGAGATGCAGAATTCTTTGAAGATATGTTCATCAAAGATAAAAACATCTCATTATCTGAACCTGCAGACACAAGGAATGATCCACAACAGGAATCTAGATATATTTCAACTGACACTGAACCCTCACATAATGTTGAATTAAGATGACTCTCTACAAGAGATAAAACTCCTAGAACCTATGGTGATGACTTCGTGACTTATGCACTAGCAGCTGACCCTGTTAGTGTTAAGGAAGCCTTAAGGTCTAGGGATGGTTTGCTTTGGAAAGTAGCAATTGATGATGAAATGGATTCTTTATTGCAGAACAACACTTGGGAATTGGTTAATTTGCCAGTAGGGGCTAAAACTATAGGAAACAAGTGGGTCTTGAAGAAGAAACTTAATCCTGATGGAACTGTAGCTAAGTATAAAGCACGCTTAGTAGCTAAAGGTTATACTCAACAAAGTGGGGTGGATTATTTTGATGTTTATTCACCTGTTTGCCATATTGCTACAATAAGGATTCTTTTAGCCATAGCATATTGAAAATTTTGTTATTCATCAAATGGATGTTAAGACTGCTTTCCTAAACAGTGATCTCAATGAAGAAATCTATATGAATCAAGCTGAAGGTTTTGTACTTAAAGGTTCTGAATATAAGGTTTGCAAATTAATAAAATCTTTGTATGGTCTAAAACAAGCACCAAAACTGTGGCATGAAAAATTTGATAAAACAATAAAGAGCTTAGGTTTTGAATCTAGTAATTCTGACAAATGCATTTATTATCGTGATGAATCGAATAAAATTGCCATTATTTGCTTGTATGTTGATGACCTGCTAGTTGTTGGAAGTGACCTCTCTATTGTTATAGAAGTCAAAACTATGCTATCCAAACAATTCAATATGAAAGACCTAGGTGTTGTGGACACCATATTGGGCATGAGAGTGGGCTTTAGAAGGCAAGGAATAATCCTTAGCCAATCCCACTATATTAAAATTGTGTTGAAGGACTGGGAATACAGTGATTGTAAAGGTTTAATACACCTTATGATAATACCAAAAAGTTGACACCTAACGATGGTGCAACAGTGAGACAGTTAGATTACTCTAAACTCATTGGGAGTCTCATGTATGCTATGACATGCACTAGACCTGACATAGCCTTTGCGATAGGCATGCTAATCAGGTTCACTAGCAATCCTAGTCAATTACACTGGAATGCCTTTAAGAGGCTATTGGGATACCTAAACGGTACTCAAGAGTTTACTTTGTGCTACTCTGGTTATCCTTCAGTACTAGAGAGATACTCTGATGCATCGTGGTGCTCAGAAAATGGTGACAGTAGGTCCACTAGTGGCTATGTGTTTACACTAGGAGGAGCAGATGTGTCGTGGAAATCTAAAAGACAACCTGGTCTTGCCTTTTCATCCATGGAGTCAGAACTCTTTGCGCTATCTTGTGTTGGTGAAGAAGCAGAATGGATAAAAGAGCTACTGTTAGATATTCCTTTGAGAAGGTTTAGAGTAACCACTCTCAATCTTTATTGTGACAACCAAGCTGCAAATGTTGTAGCTAACAACACTCTCTACAATGGTAAGAGACGTGTTGTGAGCCTTAGACATGCTAAGTTGAACTATCTCATCAAACAAGGGACTGTTGCCCTTATTGATGTATGATCAGAAAAAAGAATGTGGCTGATGCCTTTACAAAAGGACTAAGTAGAGATCTAATTATCAAAACTGTGGGGAAAATGAGGTTAAAAACTATTGAGAATAAGTTTTAACACCCTAGTTATTTTGATAAATTAGAATCCAAAGCTAAGAGCCATAGAGTAGTTCAAACTTTAAGCATCAATCTTGACAGTTGACATGCTTTAGATAATTAGAAAAAATCTATGTATTTATTGTTGATATATAACTTCATTCCAAATTTGATGATGATATATATGTTTCAAAACTTACATAAAATTATCTTTTATTCCAAAAGAAAGTATGGAAATTTGTCGATGTGTTTCCGATGTTTAGAACTGTTGTTATATCATTCCAACTTTGATGATATATCTCTTTTATGGGGTTTATGTTTCATTCCAATCTTGATGATTCAGAACTTAACCATAATTGATCTAACAATTCTATCATTCCAACATGAAATACAGTATAGTTCTTGTGTAGAAACTATAATAGTTCATGTACTTTATTTTGATAAAGATACTTGATTGTGATGCTTATGATGTACCTTTGCATATCTATGTTGAATTGTACTAAGTTCTTTAGCATGAACTAAATACTCTTATACATTTCATTTGAACTCTAAGAGAAGCGACTCATGAGATCTCTATTTGTTATGTTTAAAACAGTTGGCAGCAAAGGCAATGGAAATGAATCAGTCAACTTTGATTTTGAGAATGATGATTTGCTCGATATGGAGGAGTAGACACAAAAGAACTCGCAAGAATAGTTTGTCAATTGCTTGGAGAAACTTCTATTTGAGTTTAAGACTCTTTATTTGATTGAGCTTAAAACTTTTCGTTTATTTTGAAGTTTATTATTTGGTTGACTTGAGTTTATGATTTTTTGCTTCGTTGGTTTAGTCTTTGTGAACTATTCATTTATGTTTTAGAACTATTTGATTATTTTGGTTTAGTCATATTTGAACCATTCAAGTTATAATTGATTTAGCCTATAATCCATATTCTTTATGATTCAATAATGTTTGAATTTTTGTGATCCAATAATATAACATTGCTTAGCCTAATATATTGAGAATATAGGAGGAGATTGTTGGATGTATATGTATATTCTCAATATAATAGGATAATATTGTGTATATTGTTCTATGAGGCAACACGGGTTTACACGTGTTATGTATTAATTATTGGAACGGGTTGAGTGGGCTAAAAGCCCAGCACCCTAAATCCAGTCTAATCTCTTTATAAGCTGGTCTAGAGGTAGTGCCCTGTGATATTCCAATACTGATAAGCAGGGTATAATATCTTAAGCGGCTAGAGATAAACTCTAACCCTAATTTCCCCAAATCAGATTTAACAAAGGTATCATGTTTTAGCATCCGCAAATAATCATATAAGTTATTAGAATGCATTTTAACAAATAAATGAATGTATTATTCTTTGTTTCATATTATTTGTATTGTATATTAATAATAACTATAAAATTTATATTATGTTTAAGAATCGAGGTAAAGGGCTTTTTTTGTAGGCCTGCCTTGTTTTTTTTTTTTTTTTTTTTTTTTAGGGAAAAGATGGAATTTGGTCACTGTTTCATTAATAAGAGCTTAACGAAACAAACTCAGAGTACTGGGCCCAAGTACAAACTACAGACAGAAAATAAAACATACATGAAGCAACATAACGCGTACATACAAAAAATTCCTCCGACAACCCTGGAGGGTGAGCCGACAAACAAGCTCGGTCCAGCAAAATTGTAAGTACGTTAGTTTAGCTTCGTACAGTGTCTCTATGGCACATGCACACCCACCTGAGACAAGTCTGACAGGATTTTATCACCCGCTGCTCCCTGCCTTCACCTCGCTGGGGGACCCCATCTATGGGCCCAGACCCCACGACACATGCACAGCGATCGCACTCTCTCACCATCTCCATCACTCATCCTACAAACTCAACAAGGCCAAGGGCTGCCTTGTTGAGTTTGTGAACAGCCTTTTTAAACATTTTGGCCTTTTCGTTCATAATAATTATATATAAAAAGATTTGCTTGGACTTGACCCTAAGTCCAAATCCCAACCCAAATCGTAATCTTAAATCCCAACCCAAATCCGTAATCTTCATTTAAGTAGTCACTTGTGTAAACAGATCGAACTTGTATAGTAAAGAACAGAGCTGTTAAGATATTAAATGTTAAATATTTAATTCTTACCACAATATCGGAGTTATAGTGTACTGGTAACGTATTAGTATTAAAAAACTCAGGTTGTCATAAAGTCATTGTCTATATTTTTATATTTTTTCTGAATCATAAGATTATTATACATGTTTTGTTTTCTTTGGGAATTTGTTTTATATTTATGTTAGTAGGTCACCTTCACTTTTAGTAGGCTTAACCAATCCTTCATCAACGGGATAAAGATTTAAGGTTCCACAATTGGAAAAATAAATAAGGAGAATTTTCCCGTGAGATCTTCATTTTGGCCATGATGTTCCTTTAGCCCTTTGTTTCTTTGGTTGCTTCTTGTTCACTTTAGGGGGAATTTTGTAGCTCGCAAGTACAATTACATACAGAACAATATTCGACACAACGAAAGGAAGTGAGAAGCTATAATCGATCACAATGAACAATCAAACAAATATAGACCACGTCAAACATAAAATTATACAATTTATCCCGGTTCAGCGAACCTAAGTCGAAGGAGAAATAACTGAAATGTTATTTAGACAACACAAGAATTACAATACTCTCATAAAAAATATATATCTGTCTCAAACCTCATTAGAAAATACATTAATTTTTACAATGAAAAACTCACATATGTAGCACTATTTTTCATAGAGACTATTACAATTATTTTATAAAGTCTAGAATCTTAGGTTATAGTACCAACCTTTCTTTCTAATTAAAACAATAAATACAAGCCAAACTTGGTCACCAAGGAAATTCTACAATAGGAATTAAATAATAAATTATTTAATCTTAAACCCTTCAGATCCGCAAGTCACAGTTAGGGCTGTAAACGAATCGAGCTATTCGCGAGCTATTCGGCACGAACTCGGTCAAAGCTCGGCTCGAACCGAGCTTGAGCTCTCGTTTCGTAAATGAGCTGAGCTCGAGCTTCCGTTTTTTTTTTTTTTTTCAGGCTAAGCTCGCGAGCTATTCGGCTCGAATACGGTCAAAGCTCGGCTCGAACCGAGCTCGAGCTCAAAATTGAGATCGTTTTGTAAACGAGCCGAGATCGAGCCTGAAAGTATTCGGCTCGGCTCGGCTCGATTGTAGCCCTAGGACTCACATTCGTATAGTTAATTGGAAATTTTATTTGGACCCTCCTTTTGACTTTTTATTTTTGATACGCTCATACAATGAATAACCTTCAAAAACCTAACATTGCATTTGCAGTTGTTTGTGGAAGTTCATACTTCTCCCTACAAAAATTTGAATCTTAATTAGCTACATGTTTTATATTTTTAAAGGGAAATTATTATAGTAATATATAGAATTATATTATATTATATTCTAAATTTTTAAAAAATTATGTGCATTATTGCGAAGGTTATACTACATATTACATTATATTATACTAGTAACCTGCACGTGCTTTGCGCGTCCTAATAAATATATTTTTTAAAGTAAATAGTAAGACATAATCTGGGGTCGAACCTGATACCTCTCTTTACTAAAGCTGCTATCAGTTCCTATCGAGTTGAGTCCTCCACTACTCGGACCCGAACCCGGTACTTCATGGGTCCAAAAATTGGACCCGGACCCGGACTTGTGAGAATCGGGTCAGGGTCTGAGTCCTAATTAAAAAAATATACCCGTCGGGTCCGGTAGCATATAATAAATATTTGCACTTAAGTATTTTTGCACCGGATACCCTACGGTTTCAACAATTTTTGCACTTAAGTACATGAATAAATATTATGTTTACACATATATCTTCAACAATTACTATTTTCATGTATATCCCTGCTATACCCTGATTCTTTATTTTCAATTAAATGAAAGGTTTGTGAATTTTACGTGTATTGCACGTACTAATTCATGTGCATTTTTCTATAAAATTATTTATTTTGTATCATGAACAAATATTTTTCTATCTCTCTTTTTATTTTTGAAAGCCTAATTAAAATCTAAAGCCTAATTGAAAGCCCACTAGTTTATTTCTCTTTTATTTAACATGACTTGTGGTGTAGATCAATTTTGAAGACAATTAATTAATTTATCATGCACAACTTGTAAATGGGGGATACTAGCTTGGCACGTGCATGCACTAGAGTGTGCAATGTGCACTCTTTGACTTTGGCCGGTGATATGGCTAAAAACAGGATTCAATCGGAACCGTTCAAATTGGACACGAATCTTAAAGCTCAGGGGTAAAACGGTAATTTCACCTACAAACAGGTCTGAAATGGGAACTGGGTCTTTTATTCATAGCCCAATAACCCATAAACGGATCTGTCTCAACTGGGTGCGGGTTTTAACCCACAGCGAACCCGGTCCAGCAGGGTAGAATTAGGGTTTCTGATTAATTATAATCAACGGCTCTGATTCGTATCTATCCTTTCACTGGAAATTAGGGATTACATTCCTAATCTGTTTCTAGGGATTACATTCCTAATCTGATCCCTAAGGCGACTATAAATACCCCTCTCCCCCTGCTGTTACGAGGTAATCAATACTTTTCCAGTTTTAAGTTCTTGCTTAATCATTCAGATTACTGACAAGAGCATCGGAGGGTGCGTCGCCGGGATCCATCCCGGTGTCTCGCACTTTTTGCAGGTTTGCAGCAGCGACAAGAGACCAAGTCAACACATTGGTGAAGGTCAACAGGTCAACAGGTTTGCCTTGTTCGTTTTCTTAAGAATCCACAAATTCTATCTGTTTGCTCCCACACCAAAATCAGCAACAACAAATTGGCACCGTCTGTGGGAATCGCAAAAGCAACCTGACCTAACATCATCAACGATACTAGTTTCAAGCCATGCATCCAAAACAGAAGGGGAAGGCAGCGGTCTCCGACCGAAGAACCACTTCTCTTCCTCCTCTCCCTCCTCCGGTTCAAGGCGCTCCTACTCAACAGGCCCCTCCAGGGTCTCGGGGGGCTGCCCAGGGGGCTCCCGTCAGAGTCGTCCGAAGCAACATCCTCCTCATGACCATGTCGCGGGTCCCAATCCTTCAGTTGAATTTATGGCTTCTCAAAGCCTTCCCGAGCGGGATCTTCGTCAAGTGATTGCCAACCGCCAAAAGGGGGTCGACCTCAGAACTTGCCTGAATGGATGGCGAGCCCTTGGTGGAGTCCATCAACCTGAGCACCCAGGGGCCTCAAGAATCCGGACCCCCCGCCGACCGAGGACTAGAAGATCCCCTCCCCCGTGGAGACGAAGAGAGTCCCCTCAACGTCATCGGCGGAGAACTCATTCTCCAGTAAGCCGAGCCACCCATAGGGACCGCCAAGCTGGAGAGGCACCAGTCACAAGGGCAGATCTTCAAGACTTCCAAGCGACGGTTTTACGGGCCCTCAATATCGCCCCAAAGAACGACCAGAGGCCACCTACTCATGAGCCAGCTAGGAGCCACCGCCTTCACACTCCCAGTCCTCATCCATCTCCAAGCTACCATCGTCGCAGCCCCAGTTCACCCTCGTACGAAGATGAGTCCCGGGGCTTGGCAAGGTATGATAAAAGAGAGGACTCGGTCTACCGCCGTCTCTACGAGATGGAGAGGCACCTCGGCCAAATTGACAGGGAAGAATAGCAACGGGCGATAAACCTCCGCCCGAGCAGACCTCCATTCTCTTGCACCATCATGGAGGCCCCCATCCCAGAAAACTTCAAGCCGCCTCACTTCGAGACATATACCGAGGAGTCGGACCCTGCAGATCACATAGAGAGTTTCAAAACTCTCATGATGATCCACCATGCTTCAGACGCCGTCCTCTGCAAGATCTTCCCTGCCACGCTGAAGGGGTCTACGCGAGAATGGTACTCTCGACTCGCCCCGGCCTCCATCTTCTCATTCGATCAGTTCGAAGGGCTCTTCCTTACTCATTTTGTGAGTAGCCGCCGGGCCGAGAAAACAAGTGTATCGCTGGTGACCCTCAACCAAGAAAAGGGTGAACGCCTAAGGGATTACGTTCGACGCTTCACCGCCGAAGCCTGGTCCATTCCCTCCCTTAACCAGTCAGTAGCCTCTGCCGCATTCGAGCGCAACGTCACTAATGCCAACCTTAGGGCATCCCTTGCCAAGAAACCTCCTTGGGACTTCTCAGAGATCCTACTTAGGGTGGAGAAGTACATACGGGTGGAAGAGGCTCTCAACCCCTTACTCTTGAGGAGACATCTTTCGGGAACAAACGGAAGAATACGAGCGAAGAGGGGTCCCAAAAATTCCAGAAGGACAGTAATGGTCAGCGCCGCCCGACTCCACGTTTTGAGAAGTTCACCCCCCTCTTTGCTAATATATCAGAAGTTCTTATGGAGGTGGACAAGGAAGGACTACTCCGTGCTCCCCCTAGAATAATACACCTAGCAAGAAGAGGAACAAGGATAAGTGGTGCCGCTTTCACAGGGACCACGACCACGACACGGATGATTGTCGGGCTCTCAAGGAGGAGATCGAAGAACTCATACAGCGGGGGCACCTTAACAAATTCGTCCAAAAAGAGGGGGAAGAGTTTCCCCCCTGAGGAGACAACAAACGAACAGAAAGGCCCGCCGAGCTTCAAGACTCAGCTCCTCCCAAGAGGTCTTCACCTTATTGTAGAAGTAGGATCTTGATTTTCAATAAGGCCGATGCTTGTAACTCGGCCAATAGCATGTAATAATGGCTCGCCCTATTGAAGCGGCCACTTAGTTTATCTCAATAAAACATTTTTATTTTTCATTGAAAATTATTGCTCTTGCTTCTTCTCTATCTCTTCGAGTCACATCTACGACACGTTAAATGGTGAGTTCGGAGTCCATCTTCTTCTACATGACTGCTCCCGCAACTTGCTAAGCTTAAAACGACGAGTTCGAAGTCCAACACTTGGCTTGATTCCGCTTCAAATAACTTGCTCTTAAGCAAGTTAGAAGTGGTTCGCCATTCGGAACTGCTCCCACAACCGTTGATACTCTCTTAAACGACGAGTTCGGAGTCCAACACTTGGCTCGATTCCGCTTCAAATAACTTGCTCTTAAGCAAGTTAGAAGTGGTTCGCCATTCGGAACTGCTCCCACAACCGTTGATACTCTCTTAAATGGCAAGTTCGGAGTCCAATACTTGGCTTGATTCCGCTTCAAATAACTTGCTCTTAAGCGAGTTAGAAGTGGTTCGCCATTCGGAACTGCTCCCACAACCGTTGATTCTCTCACTTAAACAGTGAGTTCGGAGCACAACTCTCCCTTAGAGTTCCTCCTTAAACTCGTCTCCCTAATGGCTCTCTCCTAGAGTCAAGTGCTTCGCTCCGCTCACCTCCAAGGCGGACCTCTTCTCAACGAGTTCGGAGCTCATAACTCTCTCCTAGAGTTGCTCCTCAAACTCGTCTCCCAAATGGCTCTCTCCTAGAGTCAAGTGCTTCGCTCCGCTTACCTCCAAGGCGGATCTCTTCTCAACGAGTTCGGAGCTCACAACTCTCTCCTAGAGTTGCTCCTCAAACTCGTCTCCCAAATGGCTCTCTCCTAGAGCCGAGCTCTTCACTCCGTTCGCCTCTAAAGCGGACCTCTTCTCAACGAGTTTGGAGCACAACTCTCCCCTAGAATTCCTCCTCAAACTCGTCTCCCAAATGGCTCTCTCCTAGAGTCAAGTGCTTCACTCCGCTCGCCTCTAAAGCGGACCTCTTCTCAACAAGTTCGGAGCACAACTCTCTCCTAGAGTTCCTCCTCAAACTCGTCTCCCAAATGGCTCTCTCCTAGATCAAGTGCTTCGCTCCGCTCACCTCCAAGGTGGACCTCTTCTCAATGAGTTCGGAGCTCACAACTCTCTCCTAGAGTTGCTCCTCAAACTCGTCTCCCAGATGGCTCTCTCCTAGAGCCAAGCTCTTCGCTCCGCTCACCCCCAAAAATGGATCTTCCTAGCCCATCTTCTTCGATCCTAGGGGTGGAGCTCCTCTTCTTCGATTTGGCGCCAAAACCAAACAGCACATCACCGAGCTCGACCCCCTCTCACCTGGCCGAGCTCCAAGATGCCAACGTCGAGCTCCGACCCCCTACCTCGTCTAGCTCCGACCCCTTCGTCGAAGTTGAGGAGTGTTTTGACCATGAAGAAGGATGATTCTTCAACCCATTTCTGAAGAGAAGTTGTAGATCTTCGAGTTAGCTTCGAAACGAGGGGTCACACGCCCCGATCGGACCACCGTAGCACCGGGAAAGCGGATCCGACACCAAGCTTCGGAGCTCTTCACCTCTCCAATATGCCGACCCCCTTTCTCGTTGAGATCCGACCCCTCCTCCGTCGTCGAGCTCACCTCGATGAGCTCCGCCAGGGCCGAGATACCGAGCCACAATGCCGAGGTGACGAGGTACCGACCTCCATATATGGAGAAAAATGCCGCTGAGCCAGTTTTACCGTCAGATTATCTCAAAATTCGTGTCCGAATCTGATGAGCGGTTCAGATCGTGCCACTTCTCCACAAAACAACAAGATAACATTTTCTCAAAATCTGAGCCTCCTGTCTCGTGATTCGCGCCATGATCATGTTCAACCGTCCAGATTGAGCCACGTAGGTCGGATCTGAAATCCGATCTACCGATCTATCGAACTGCAAAGTGGCAAAAAATGCACCTCAAAATTCGTGCTTGGATTCGCCGAACAAGCAAGCAGCTCAAAAGCAAACAAGAAGAGGAGTGTTAGGGGTTAACGGGTCGGGTCGGGTCGGAGCCCGTTCAAACCCAAACCCAAACCGAACCAACCCCCCACGTCACCCTCTTCTTCTCCAATTCTCCCGCCAAAACCGATCAGAACAAAAAAGAAAAAAACCCAACTTCTCCATCAACGAAGCTTGAGCCAGCCTCCTCCCCATGGTCGAGCTCCACCTTCGCGAGATCCATCTCCATCAAACCGAGCTCCACCATGCCGAGCCGAACTCCTCTCACCTCGACGAGCTCAGAGCTCTACACAAACGAGTTCTGAGGTCTCCTTCACGAGCTCCATTCGTCTCCGAGCTCACCGTCGAAGCTCTCTCCTTTGATAGCCCGCCATGGCTCTACCTTGCCGAGCTCCAACTTCTTCACCACCTTCCTAACTTCATCCCTGCGACTGAGCTTCCCTCCATCGCTGAACACGAAGCTCCTTCGTCCAAGCACCGAACGCACCGCCACTCCCCAATCTCCATCGAGTTCTTCTCCAACGCCGAGCTCGCCCAACCTCGCCGACCACCACGGTGCGAGTACCGACATCCAAGATTGAGCTCAAGCCGAGCTCCTCTCACCTTCCATTCGTCGACGAGCTCCCCCACAGTCAAGCACCAAGCTCTGCCATGGTCGACCACAGTGCCGAGCTCCGAGCTCCTCTCCAAATGCCGACCACAGTGTCGAGCTTCACTGCCGAAGCTCCAAACTCTTCTCAACCTCCGGGCTCCAGCTCTCTCCATCGTCGAGCTCCGAGCTCAGTCTCCTTCCTCGACGAACCCACCATCCCCAATGCCGCGCTCATCGTCTCCGAGCTTGAACCCAACTTCTCGTCGACCATTAACGAGCTCCATCATCTCCTTCTTCGAGCTCCCTCGAGCGAGCTTTCATCAACGAACTCATCCCCTCGCAAGCCCAACTCCGATGAGCTCCATCACCGAGCTTCAAAGCTTGCCTCCACTTGCCGAGCTCCTCCTCCTCGAGCTCCAGCGTCGCCCTCGGAGGCGAAGACTGAATGGGAGATGGGGTCGGAGGTAGGGTCGGGGTCGGAAGTCGATGACAAAGGAGAGTTGAGACGAAGGAGAAGGAGGAAATGAAGAAGAAGAGAAAGAACAGAGGCGGAAGGAAAAAAAATGCCACATGGCGTCGACTCCACAGCGTCGGCCGTTGCCGAGGTGCCGATGTACCGACCTTGAAATTGGAGAAAAAATCCTGCCGACCTATACAATCTGTCCGATCTTCTCAAAATTCGCGTCACGACACGATCGACACTCAGAAACGCGCCCCGTGTCCAGAACGTGATCTGTTTTGCGATAAGTGCACATCTGATCATGATCGACACTCAGAAACGTGCCATGTGTCCAGGTAATATTTAATTAATTAATTTATTTATTTGTTTGTTTTAATTATTTAAAAAAATCCGAAAAAATATTTAAAAATCGAAAAAAATTAATTAAAAATTCTAAAAATAATTATTAATTCAGAAAAATTATTTTGAAATTCTGAAAAATATAATTATTTAATTAGAATAATTAATTAACATTTTCGATAATTAATTATTTAATTCGAAAAATGAATAAAAAATTCAAAAAAATGAGAAAAAATTCAGAAAAATCTGGAAAAATCACCAAAAATCCAGAAAATTCTAAGGATATTTTTGAGCATCTTACAAGCCAAGAATAACACCGTTACACCCCGAGCAAGATCCAAACTCCCTTAAGAACACCGATAAAATCCCGTACGCCATTAGAACAACAAAACTACTCCTCGAAGACTGTAAAACTCAATCTCCAGGAGTGGGGGGCTCGTGATATGGCTAAAAATAGGATTCAATTGGGACCATTCAAATCGGACACAAATCTTAAAGCTCAGGGGTAAAACGGTAATTTTACCTACAAACAGGTCTGAAATGGGAACTGGGTCTTTTATTCAGAGCCCAATAACCCATAAACAGATCTGTCTCAACTGGGTGTGGGTTTTAACCCATAGCGAACCCGGTCCAGCATGGTAGAATTAGGGTTTCTGATTAATTCTAATCAACGGCTCTGATTCGTATCTATCCTTTCACTGGGAATTAGGGATTACATTCCTAATCTGATCCCTAAGACGACTATAAATACCCCTCTCTCCCTGCTGTTACGAGGTAATCAATACTTTTCCAGTTTTAAGTTCTTGCTTAATCATTCAGATTACTAACAAGAGCATCGGAGGGTACGTCGTCGGGATCCATCCCGGTGTCTCGCACTTTTTGCAGGTTCGCAGCAGCGGCAAGAGACCAAGTCAACACATTGGTGAAGGTCAACAGGTCAACAGGTCAACAGGTTTGCCTTGTTCGTTTTCTCAAGAATCCACAAATTCTATCTGTTTGCTCCCACTCCAAAATCACCAGCAATAGCCGGATATGCATAGGAGAGAGGGAGAGATAGGAGAGGTGGATAGGTGGTTACTTTTTCATGGGTGGTTGCTACAACTTCCCAATGTATCCTAGCCATTTATCTACATCTAATTCAATCCTAGCCCTCCATTTCACCCAAAAATTAGTATAAATGTCCCCCCTTGTATGCATATAATACACTAAAAGTTTGTAGAGAAAAGAAAGAAAGAAAATACATAAGAGAATAAAAATATTAAGAGAGAGTTAAAAAAAAAATTGAGAGTGTTCTAGATTGTGTGTGTGTTGGAGGCCGGCTACTTCATTGGGGGAAGAGAGGGCTCGGGTTCACTAGTGCAAGGAGGATGAGGCAATTGTGGTGGCTCAAACTAGGAGGAGAAGGACCGCTCGTGTGTTCAAGGAGATTCTATGAGCTTTTGTAGTGTTTTTCTTCAAATAGGTGGGTATTTTTCTCTACTTCTAATCTAGACACCATGCTAGGGCTTTTTGATAAATGAGAATGCTAAAAGAAACTAATAAGATAACCATTTGTTGGCTCTAAAAAGGATTTGGTAGATGATTGAGTAAATACTTGATGAATTGCATGCTATTTTGTTATAAATCATGTTTAATGTAGTAAAATTGCCTTATTTCCATGAAAATGTGAAATTGGAACCTTGTTAATTGTAGAAAATACTTGTGAATGATTAGTAGATGAAATTATTAAATTTGTGCTTATTAAACTATTGTGACACTAGTTCAATGAATGAAACCATGTCATTGAGTGTTGTGGATCAAAGAGGGAAAAACAAGAATTAATATTTTTTTAATGAAGTTGTAATTCAAAATTTGGTAGAGAGTTGCTAAATTGAATTATTGAAATTATAGACATAGAACATAAAATTAGAATGAGAAATTCATGTTTTAATGTCAAAAAAAATGTTTTTAAAACACTGGTTTGTTAATTATACCTAAACTCAGTATTCTGAAAAATTTTATGGCTTTATGTGAAGAAGAAACAAAGTTATGAGCTTTTGAAAAACAAAATAATTTTGATAAACAGAGAGTCGAAATGAACCTATGCTTATCTACTCTCATATCAGTTAGACACTATGGTCATACTGGTTAGAGGGGGGCGCCAGTTGCGCTTTACTGTAGCTCGGCGGTAGCTTTGTGTGTGGGTTCGAGTCTCGGCAGAGGCTTTTTATTTCAAAATTCGATTTTTCATTAACTCCGAGAACAGAACTCAAACCCCATTAATGCTCTCCTTTAGGCAGTTGGGCACTGTGTCCTTTTTGGCTAGTGCGTGGGGGTTTAGATCGGTGATTATTCACTGTTTGGGGCTTTGTGTGTGGGTTCGGATCTGGCCGTGACCACATTTTTAATAAAATCCGATTTTTTTGGTGTTTTTCGTATTCTTTGGGTTTTTTTAAAATGAGAAAAATTCAGAAAAAATATTGGGAATATTTCTGAGATTATAAGGAATTTACAAAAAATATTTTCTTAAAGTAATTGGACTTTTATGAGAAATAGGAGTTAATTTGAGAATAAAAATTCATAAAAAATAATTGGACTTGATTCTTTTATGACTTCAAAACAAATTAAGAAAAGGAAAAGGTAGTTTATTGAAAAGAGATCAAATTGAGATTTTTCTTTTCACTTATAAATTATTGAGTAGAAATAAATGAGAAATTGATTCAAGAATATGCAAGTTGTGCATAGAAATGTGTTGAAAAGAGAACTTGATGAAATGTGAAATTTTGTGAACGAATATACTTGCTTCTATGAATATGAAAAGAGGACATAGACTAGAATTTTGGCTAAGACTTTACATCGGCAAGAATGAAAGTATTGAAAAGAGAAATGCGATATTTTGACCAAGTTTGGGTCGTTGTTAATGATTGATGTTGGAAAGACCGATGTAAGAGTAATTTTAGATTCTAGAATATTGACCTTCATTTATACATAAGGATTAGATACATAGTGAAGATGTAATGAACGTAAGAGAAAAATATGAGTATGAGGGCCATTGGATTGGCGGTGTGAGAGTATTCACAGGATGTCCCATGATGCGTCATGAATAGGGCATGAATACTACTCCAGAGTACTGTCCCGGTGGCGACGCTTATGGGATGATCTAATGACTACGGGTGGTGCCATGTCTATGGTAAGAGGTGAATTGACCATAGGATGCCTGCATGATGAGTCATGTGTCAGTGTGTGGGGTTCTCTCCGGGACGCCTAGACGTAGGCTCGTAACTCATGGAACACCTAGGATACTTACCGTAGTTACCGTAGTAGATTAAGTCATGGCGAGAGATCGAACCCTACAAGATGAAGAACAGTTAAGGACTTGCTCTCGGACCTATGTAGTATGGGCTACATAGACTCTGAACAAGTGCGCATTAGTGTCCTATAATATAAACAACTGCATTAAGGACTAAGTACACAGCACAACACGACATCAATAGGATAGTCCCTCTGTAGCTTTGTCTGTGATCAAGTTTGTGGTTTGCTTAAGTATTGAAAATCATTATACTGTTCGGCATAGTGAGGATGGCCGTGTATAATATTTCGTCGGTTGTAAGCAACTGACGCGCCCACAGTTTTCTATGTAGGATAAAGTGCTTGGCAAGATTAAAGTATGCATGCTGCTTAAAGATTGATTCAAATGTTGTATATTTTTATTCATGTAATTATTGTAAATTGCTTCCGCTGTATAAGTGTAATGTAAATGTAACTCTGATGCAACAAAACTTTTTAATTCCTTATAAAATTATACGAAGAGAAGTGTAAAGATCCTGTGGAACTTCGAATTTAGTCTGTTTTGGAATTTGGGGTGTTACAATTCCTATAACTCTATTATTCAAATATCATATTTTTTGGGGTATTTTTTAACAGGTCCAGGTCCGAGTCCGAGTCGGTTCTATTTTGAGCGGACCCAAACCTGGACCCGGACCAGGAAGTGCATCGGATCTTATTTTAGGACCCGGACCCAGACCCGTATAGATCGAGTCGGTTCCGGTCTAGTGCCGGGTCCGGGTATCGGGTAAATGTGACAGTGCTACACTTTACTCGTCCCATACTCTTTACAAATTATGCATAGTTGCACCAACTTTTATTTTATATGAGTGACAATTTTGTAAATAATTATGTCATAAATAAATTTAAACTTTGAGGGTATTATGGTAACTAACAACAGTTGAATAAATGAATGGTTAATATAACTTCAACTTAAAAATGAATTGTTCAGATTAAATGGTTGAATGTCTACAAATAACAACCCAAATTCTCCCATTATGATATTAGAGATAAGTTTGTTCAATATTGCACAAGGGTACACTAGTATATTTTATACTAATAGGAAAGAGAGTATAGCCCCTATCTTCTTCCTTTATTTTGAAATAGAGAAAGAAGAGAAAAAGTAGGTATTCCTATTTAACTAACACGTGCACTATACACGATTTTTATTAAAAAAATCAAAACAAAATCAAACTCAATTCCCGGTCACTTTCCCTCGCACTTTCCTAATCTCACAAAATCTCATGGTTCTTCCAAACCCACCCCCACCCCCATCCCCTTATCCCCCCCCGATCAGGCCCTCCCGCCATCCCACCCCGACTTTGCTCCCGCCCCCACACTGATCGTGCCCCCTGTAACACCCCGCAAAATTGAGTTATGATAATTTTGCTCACATATGTTATGCACGTGTATTTTCTGCTGTTACGAGTAATATCCGTAACGTAGTTTAAAATAAATATTTTCTACGTATTTTTTGTATTTTGATTCTTATATATATGTGTGTGTGTGTGTGTGTGTATATATATATATAATTATTATTATTATTATTATTATTATTATTATTATTATTATTCTCTCAAATTTGATTATGTATTTGAATTTAAATTTTAACTCAAATATTTAATAATCTGTTTTTACGTGTATTGCACGTGCTTTCAATACACGTGTTGATTACGTAAATTTAACCGTTACGCAAAATATCTGTAACATTATCAAATTAAGTATTTTTCGTATGTTATATTTCGATTATTTATAAACATTTCCCCATTAATCAAATCTGTTTCGTATTTGAATATTTGGTTTTACGTGCAACGCACGTGTTTGCAGTGCATGTGTTGGTTCCTAAAATTTTCTTGAATCATGAATATTTTTTTTCTCATTTTTCTAGTCACAATTATGTGATTTATTTTTAATTAAAACCTGTTAGGCCTAAATTCATTTTGTAGCCCACTAAAATTAATTTAAAGTCCATAGTTAATTTTGTGTATACTAAAGCGTACATTTAAAATATAGTTAGTTTGGTAAACTTGCCAAGTGTAACACACACATCTAACATAATAAAATTTGTATGAAGAGTGTGGACACACATTGACTACATGTGTACGTGTGTTTCTTACCATAGTTGAGAATGAGGGAGAGTGGTGTGAGTTAGTGGGAAGTGGAGAGTTATTTTGGGAAGTGGAGAGTTATTTTGGAAAGTGGAGAGCTATTTTGACAACACAATTTTCCTATAAATAGTCCATATTTTTGTCATGAACAACACAACTCAAAACAAAAATAAAAAAGAGAAAGACAGAGAAGAGCTTGCGGGTTGTGCTAGGAAGAGACCGACCATTTTTGAAGGAGCTTGGAGCTTTGGAGCATTACCTTATATGATTTATACTGCTAGGAATTCTACATTTGAGGTGGGTGTTTTCTTCAACTTTCTAATATAGTTTTATTAGTAGAATGCTTGACATGTGTGAATGGTTAGAAGCATGATAACTTATGTGGATTGAACAATCATGTTTGGATTATTTGTTGTTGATTGAATGTGTGAAATTATGATATGTTGATTTGGGGGCATTTTAATAAGGTTCTGTTTTGAGTTCTAGTTACACTTCAAAAAAATCATAACTATTAAACCTGATAGAATATAGAGCAAAAAATTTTATAGGAGCATCTTGTATATGTCAGGAATATCTTCTTAAAATTTCATAATATTTGCATGGCGAGGGAATGAACCCTATAATGAGGAGTACGTTAAGAGCTTGCCTTCGGATCTATATAGTATGGAATGCATAGAATCTGAACAAGTATGCATTAGTGTCATCGTAGTGTGAATGTTTGCATTAGGCATTATGTCATATCATACACTGACATGTTCAGAATAGTCACTTTTCACACTTTGTTTTGCATTCAAGTTTATGTTTGCTAAAGTAGAAGAATCTCTGTATTATAGCATTGTGTCAATTGTATGCAACTAACGTGCCCACAGTTTCCCAGATGCAGGTTTGGATTCGGCATGGACTTAAAGTCACTGTGATGAGTTGACATAAGATTGAGGAATTTTCATATTTGTAGATTGTATTGTATTCGTTTAATTCCGATGTGCTATTGTAAAGAACATGTACATAAAAAGTTTTAAATTCCTTATAAATTTGTACGAATTTGAAGTAAAAGATCCTGTGTTTGTTACGAATTACCTTGTTTGGAATTCGAGGCATTACATATTGGTATCAGAGCTTGGTTAGACAAGAAGACAATGTCAGAAGCATGATCAGGGGTTTTCACAGTGTGATTGCGGCGAAGCATTGGCACTTACCCTGACATGCCCAGGTCGGCTAACCACGGATGCGGTTGCAACAGCCGAGAGGCTGTTGGCATAAAACAAGCTCTGATGTTACCTTTGTGGCCTTTACCGTCCTGGGTGGTAGGCGGCAGTCTACACAAATTGATATCAGAGCCTACTTCAATAAGTAGTACAAAATTACAAGGTCGACACATTAGGGTGGACATTAGAGTGTGAGTGTTAGTTTGGAGTCATGAATGACGTAGTTATTGAACTTGCATTCATGATACTCTCCTTATATACATTAATGTGAGATTGAATGCGTGCATGTTTTCCCTTGGTATCACGAGTGGTATGGTTGGTTTGAACCTACATTCATGATACCTTATACGTAGACTAAGTTTTCCTCTTTTATCTTTTTCGTGTATTTTCCTCGTGGTACTTTTCATCTTTAACACTTGATATTTTTCAAATAAATGTTTTCTTATACTATTAATTCACTTTGATATTAATTATTTTATTTACAACCCTTAGTTTTAATATTTTAAGTTTGACTTTTTCTTCCTTGATGTTTTTGTCCTTCTTACTTTCATGCGCTTTTACGTACTCATTTATTTTACTATTACTTTTACGTACTACATTAAGTTTTAGATTACTACATATTAAGTTATTATTGTTACTACTATTTTCTTTCATTATTATTTCTATTATATTGTAAAATTTGATTTTTGCATATTTACTTTCATTTTATGCTTTGATTTCATGATACTATAATTTTATCCATTATTTTATATTTTTTTATTCATTTCAGTATATTTTTAACAAGATTATAATATTTTAATTATATAAAATATGAGATACTTCTACACATTATAAATCTTCTTTTCGTACTATTTTTGTTTGATAACCTATATTCGATACTATTGTTATTAAATATTATTTGCTATTTGTTTTTTTATATTTACTTTTCGCTATTAATAGCTACTTATTAATTTTTTTGCTTTATACTTCTCTAACGTATTATATACACTCACTATTTATATTTCACATTCTTAGTTACTACATATACTTTCCACCGATTACTATATACATCATATAATTCAACATACTTACTATACCTATTATTTTACACTTATCTAACTACTACATTACTGTATATATTTTATAGTATATGTTTATTATGTCAAACCACTACATTACATATTTATTTTCTCATTCACATTCGCATTATGCATGTAACTCATTCCATTTTCCTCTCACTTTTAAAATTCATTTTCATTACTACTAATTTCTACTATTTATGTTTGATATTTATAATCTATACATCTTTTTAATATTTCATTGTTGTAATTTCATACTTCATTCCCTACTTTTACTCTTATTTTTATATCACAAATTTCAAAAACAAAACATCTTACTTAAAATTAAACATCCAATATCCGAGTACATATGGAAGATTACATCATTCCATTCCCATTTTGATGCAACCTGGTGTCGAGATGGCAAATCTACAACTAGACATCAATGGAGGCAAACTGCAACTGGACGTCGGGGAGGTAACATCTGCAACTCAATGTCCAGAGGGCAAATTACAACTTGATGTCAAGGATGAAAGCTTGCAGTTGCACACCAACGAGGCGTACTCACAACAAAGAAGATTTTATACTTTAATAACCCCCACTTTTATTTCTGTATATATTACTTACCACTATTCCATTATATAATTTTTCTCAAGTTTATACCATTTTATAATGTTTTGCAACCTAGCTTATACTACTTTATCTTTATTATTTATAATACAGATATACTTATATACGCATTTAATTAATTACCTTACTATTTATATTTGCTTCTACATCTATCATATGTGTGTTATTATTATCTATATTACTGGTTACTATTATTACTTTGTATTTTATACAATTCATTTTTTATATTTTATTGCCAACATATTTTTGATATGTTTGCTACTCATATAATATGATTTTTATTATTTATACTTTCGTTTACTATCTACATTTTATTTCTATCCCAATTAATATTATGTTCCAATTATATATTGCTACTTTTACTATTATTTTATTTTGTTTCTCCAATTGCTTATAACATTCATATTATAGTATAGTATGTTTCATCATATATTTTACGCCTATGTACGTGTAAAATTTTGTATGTTGGCTTTTTTACTATACTTGACAACTTATAGATATTTTATGTATTTAATTTTGAATCGTTTATATAGTTATTATATTTACCTTACGAATTATTTTTGTCGTGATATTTGATATGCATAATTATATCTATCTTATATTGTTTGTATATTTAGCTAAAATCTAACACTCACATATTTTTAGACTTTTCATAATACAGTATCCTCTTAAATTGCTACCTTCTTTTATTTATTAACATGTATTCTTAGTTTACGATTTTAATCATTTATTTTTTCGATTTCTTATATTTAATTTCTATTTCCTTAAAATTTTTAAAATTTTATTAGTCAGTGCTAACTATTTTTCCATTATTATGCTCTTCCAGTTATTTATTGGTTTGCTTTATATTTTTAAACTTTCCCTTATTTTGTTTTTACTATTTATTTCTTTATCAAAAAATATATATATCCTTTTATCTCAGTAAATTTTTGAGCTACTTAATGATTATTTACGTTCTTAATCGATTTTTAAAAAAATTTCTACTGCATTATAATTTATCTGTACTATTTCAATGCTTGTATGTGCACTTACGTTTCTCTTCCTTCTTATTTATTTCTATACTTCTATTTTTGTTTTACTCTCTTTCGTACTACTTCTTACTACTTTCTTTTGTTTGCTGTACTTGTTTTTAAAGCATTGTTTCAATGATTTCCTTACTTCTTGGTAATTATTTTATTTTCCCATTTCCTTTACAATTGATGACCTAATTTACATTTTCCTTTACTATAATATTTAATAATTTATCAAATATTATTTTTTGTATGAAAATTTCTTTCAATCTATACTATCTTTTATGATCACTTTTCTTTTTATGCTATTTTTCTAGTTTTTCTTGTTTCGTTCTTATTAACTTTGATACTCCTAGTTTCTTGACATAAGTGTTTTGTTTTCCACATTACGTATTTTTATACTACAATTATCTTCTTAGTATTGACCACTTTTCTATACACAATAATGATTTTTTCCTTTTATTTGGTGTGTACAAGATACAACTGCTATCCTAGTAATTTCTTAGGACAAAACTGTTCCAAGGGGGGAGTCTGTAACACCCCGCAAAATTGAGTTATGACAATTTTGCCCACGGATGTTACGCACCTGTATTTTGTACAGTTACGAGTAATATTTGTAACATATTTTAAAATAAATATTTTCTACATATTTTTGTATTTTAATTCTTATATATATATATATATATATATATATATATATATATTTCTCTCGAATTCAATTAAATATTTGAATTTAAATTTTAACTCAAATATTTAATATTCTATTTTTACGTGTATTGCACGTGCTTTCAATACACGTGTCGATTACGTAAATTTTACCATTACACGAAATATCCGTAACATTATCAAAATAAATATTTTTTGTATGTTATATTTCAATTATTTATAAACATTTCTCTGTCAATCAAATCTGTTTCGTATTTGAATTTTTATTTTTACATGCAACGCACGTGTTTGCAGTGCATGTATTGGTTCCTAAAATTTTCTTGAGTCATGAATAATTTTTTTCTCATTTTTCTAGTCAAAATTATGTGATTTATTTTTAATTAAAATTCATTAAGCCTAAATCCATTTTATAGTCCACTAAAATTAATTTAAAGCCCACGATTAATTTTTTGTGCACTAAAGTGTACATTTAAAATATAGTTAGTTTGGTACAATTGCCATGTGTAACACACATTTAACCTAATAAAAAATTAATAATAAAATTTGTATGAAGAATTGCAATCTGTGTAACGTTTCGACCCCACTATAGATTTCGAAGAATTCAGTGTTATAGACACAATATTTTGGGAAAATTTATAAATATTATAGTAGATTTGTATACCTTTAATTTGATCTAAAGAACACAAATTTTTATGAAGTACAGAATTTTCTATGATTTTTACAAGTAGCATGAGCTGTAGTTTTTGGATTATGAACCTACTGTTTTGCAAATAAATTTAGACGAAATAATTCAGGATGAATGTAAATGATCTTAACTACAAAGTTGCAGTAGACTCACGATTTCTATAAAACTAATAAATCTATTTTTGGAGTAGTATTGGAATTTATATGATTTTTTTCAATACCATTGGGTTGATGTCTTTTATTCTAGTTGTCCTAAAACTTTTTCAACGTATAAAATCAAATTTAAAATTTAGAATGCAAGTAAGATGAACCTTATGAGGAATTAAGAGATAATTAACGGATGAAGTTGGAATGTTAAATATGTGATGTTTATAAGGGTTTAACTCATCAAGTATTATTGAATGTTGTCATAAGAAGTTGGTTACTTCATGATTGATAAATAAGAGAATGGATAAAAGAAGTTAAAAGATGTGAATAATGAGGGTATGAATAACCCATGATGTTGAACATGAAATGTGTTGATTGTAGAGACTAAGTGAGGCTCAAAGTACCGGCAAAGTGATGAAAGAGATTATTGAAATTTGAGAAGTGACCATTATGTGCTATTATTCTCGGTATATTGTTTAAGACTGTTATGAGGGTAAACTAGCTCTAGGTGGTAATATTATTCATGTTTGAACTTAAGGATAGGCACTAGAAGAAGATATGACAGAAACAACAGCGAACATGTCCGGTAAAGAATGTGCAGCTCCTAGGGGTTTGAGATCGAGGAGTACGACTGGTAAATCTATATGTGTGGCCTAGGGGTAGGCCGGTGAGGTCGATGAAATGGCCGGTAAAGGACTGCGGTCTCTAGGAATGTTCACGACTGAGGATACGCCAAGTAAATCTACATGTGTGGGCTAGGGTTATGTCCGTCTATCATCGAAAAGATCGGTAAAGAGACTGCAGTTCCTAGGAATGGTCGAGGCCGAGGATACGCCCGGTAACTCCACGGTGTGTGGGCTAGGGGTATGCCTGTAAGGTCCGTAGTTGCGGGAGATCGACTTGCTAGGGTTTGTGGCTGAGGATACGCCCAGTAAATCCAATATATGTGGGCTAGGGGCAGGCCAGTAAGATCCAATATCCTGGGGGTACGACTCCTCGGTGACTACGCGTTGGAGTACATTCATTGGGCTAGGTTGCATGGCGAGGGATTGAACCCTATAATGAGGAGTACGTTAAGGGCTTGCCCTCGGACCTATGTATAAAATCCGAACAAGTATGCATTAGTGTCATCATAGTGCGAATGTCTGCATTAGGCATTAGGTCATATCATACACTAACATATTTAGGATAGTCACTTTTCACACTTTATTTTGCATTCAAGTTTGTGTTTGATAAAGTAGAAGAATCGCTGTATTATAGCATTGCGTCAATTGTATGCAATTGACGTACCAATAGTTTCTCAGATGCAGGTCTAGATTCGGCATGAACTTGAAGTCACTGTGATGAGTTGACATAAGAGGAATTTTTATATTTTTAGATTGTATTGTATTCGTTTAATTCCGCTGTGCTATTGTAAAGAACATGTTGTAAATAAAAAGTTTTAAATTTCTTATAAATTTGTACGAATTTTAAATAAAAGATCATGTGTTTGCTATGAATTACCTTGTTTGGAATTCGGGGCGTTACACCCCCCAGCAGCCCCCAGTGCCCCGCCCCACTTCTCTACCCAAAAGCGCCGAAACCGACCCCCTCAACTCTAGACCCCCCCCCCCCCCGGGGCTGTCCCACCCTCATCAGCCCCTTACCCACTTCGCTACTGGACCCGAAGGTTTCGGCTGCCTCCACTGGGGGGCCGGCCATGCCAGTGCCTGCCCTGAGTTTTGCGGGGGCCCAAGGCGAACTCCCAAAATGGGGCCCATACAAATTTTGTTTGTTAAAAAATTCGATAAAAAAAATTTTTGACCTTTTTTTTCTACAATTCTTATAAACCGATATATATGAAATTTAAGGATTTAAGAAAAAAAAATCTTCATACAATCCCAAGCCCAATTAAAATAAGTCGGCTCAAGTACTAATTTTATAAACAAAAAATCAAAAAATTAAATTTGGGGGCCCTAAAAAACATTACCCGCAGAATGAGTATATATAAATGCAAGGAAAAAATTTGGGGAGCTTCTAAAATTGGAAAAATTTCAGGCCTGAGGTGGCCACCTCCCCTGCCTTCACTTGGGGGGGGGCCTGCTCTTCACTTTAACTGCAATTTTTATTTACATATTTGTTGTATTCTAACTTGAATTTTAACTCAAGGGTTTATGCGAAGATTCATTTAAAGTAAATGCATTAGAGGGAGAATAGTGAGTACCTTGGAGTTGAAGAAAAGAGCGATGATGAAGAGTTGAGGTGCCATAAATATTAGCTTTATTCAGTTCACTGCATGTATTTTAGTTTTAATTCAATTGGATAACATTATGTTTGGTAGTGATTCTCTAAACCATCGGCTTATGTGAAGATGATAATAAAGATTTCAGTAACTACGGTAGAGATGATATTAATAAGTTTCTTATAATTCTCACATTTTTTTTTTTTGAGTTCTATATAATTTTATGAGTCTCTCAAAATTATTTTAGGTTGTACAATTTTGGACAGGATAACACTAGTAGAGGTTATGTTAAAATGTATGAAATATTTTGATAATAGAATTATAAAGTGTTGGAGGGAAAACATTGCTTTTTACTTATTACTGCAACTACAATTTGCGGTTGCAACAACATCGTACCTGATGCGGTTTGTTTTTGGGGAACGTGTGGATGCACCAAGCGTGAGTTCTTACTCAATTTGTATTGAAGGAGGAGACACCTATGCAGATGATCCTTGGCTGGACGAACGGTACTGAGGTAGGCGGTATTGATGTGGAGGCTGATGCTCGGCTCGGATTGTTGAGGCTCGGATTCGAGGGTCTCGTGTACCTGCAGACGGTCTCAGAACACCGGGGTTGGTCCCGGTGGCAGACCCTCCGACGATCTAGTCAGTCACTAAGTGAGAGTAACAGTAGCTAGGGTTTGAGTGGGAAAAATTGATTACCTGGTGAAGGAGTAGGGGTCTGGTATTTATAGAAGATGCCAACCGTGTCTGGACCCGTTTGGGGCCGGGTCTGGACCCGGTTGCCCGCGTGGCTGAAGCGGTGGAAACCTGAGCAGTTTAGGGCTGACGTGGTAGATGTCCGGGCGGTTCCCCGGGCTGACGTGGCAGTAGTCCGGACAGTTTTCCGACGCTGACGTGGAGGATCTGGAGGATCAGGAGGTGCGCGCATCCTGAGGGGATCCTGTGGCCCAGGATGGGCCACGTCGTTTCTAACCCATATCACAAGCCCCACACTTCTGTAGGGCCGGGTGAACCAGCCCTGTAGGAGTGATTCTTCGCCTCTGTAGGAAAAGCAGGGTGGATGTTTGGGGTGAGAAAGTAGTATCTGCTATCTTTTGAAGAGGCCAGGGGGTAGGAGGAATGGATCCCTCATTGGAGTTTACGCGGGAGGCTATGTAGAGGAGAAGGAGAGCTTGAGCGATGCTTGCCGATGCTTGGGGGTCGGTCGGCAGACGAGCCCCAAGGGTCGGCAAACGAGCCCATAGGGTCGGCAGACGAGCCCCGAGAGTCGGCAGATGGTCCCCTCGCTAGTTGGAAGAGCGAGGGGACGCTGAGGTCGACTTTGTGGGAGATTGGCTTTTTATAGTGCTTGGGGGTCGGCGGACGAGCTCGAAGGTTCGGTAGACGAGCTCCAAGGGTTGGTAGACGGTCTCCTCGCTAGTTGGAAGAGCGAGGGGAGGCGAGGTCTTCTTCTAGGGCTCGGTTTGTTAAGAACTAGGGGTCGGCTGACGAATCCTTCGCGGCAAGAGGAGGGCTCATGGGGCTCGTGGTGCTATCCGAGCTCCGAGCCCTTCTGAACAAGGAGGCTGTTTTGGGGCTCGTGGTGCTATCCGAGCTCCGAGCCCTTCCGAAAAAAAGGGGGCTAGCTGGGGCTCGCGGTACTATCCGAGCGCCGAGCCCCTCCGAAGTAAAAAGGGGACTAGCTGGGGCTCGCGGTACTATCCGAGCGCCGAGCCCCTCCGAAAAAAGGGAGGCAGTTGGGGCTCGCGGTGCTATCCGAGCGCCGAGCCCCTCCGAAGTAAAAAGGGAGGCAGTTGCGGCTCGTGGTTCTATCCAAGCGCCGAGCCCCTGCGAAAATAGAGTGGGCTAGTAGGGGCTTGCTGTGCTATCCGAGTGCCGAGCCCCACCGAAGTAAAAACGGAGGCAGTTGCGGCTCGCGCTTCTATCCGAGCGTCGACCCTCCTGTGAAATAGAGGGGCTAGTAGGGGCTCGCGCTTCTATCCAAGCGTCGACCCTCCTGTGATAATAGAAGGGGAATTATTGGCTCGCGCTTCTATCCGAGCGTCGACCCTCCTGTGATAATAGAAGGGGAATTATTGGCTCGCGCTTCTATCCGAGCGTCGACCCTTCTATGAGAATAGAAGGAGAATTATTGGCTCGCGCTTCTATCCGAGCGTCGACCCTTCTGACTTTGTCGAAAAAAGCCTTTTTGGAGAGAAAAAAGGTGGAAGGGTAGTGGGGTAATTTCATGCCTATTGCTGACGTCATGGGCGCAAAGATCAAAGCGCTTCCAGATCTTGGTAGCCGTTGGATCTTGTCAGTTACGATCCAACGGCCAGATCTTTTTTTGCGAAAATCGAGGAGTCGTTTTCCTCTTTAAAACCCCATACCCCTCCCTCATTTCTCCATCTTCACCTTATTACTCATTTTTCAATTTTTAACAAGAGCGGGAATCTTACTTGCCGTCGGCAGATTTTCTGGTGACCGTAACTTTCTACGGGGGAGGAGGCCTCGGAGGCAGTTTTGTTTCGTCAACAGAAGCAAGCTCGGGACCGAGCCGCCGCCTTTAACTATTTTCTGAACAAGTTCAGGGAGCTCGGCTTGGAGTTGGCACGCCTGAAGAAGGTCGTAGCCGACCGGGACTGGTGGGTTATCGAGACAGGCTGGTCCCTCTCGGATGTTTCGAGCGCGGGGTCGGCTTCAGAGTCATTTCTTCGTGAGGTCGTAGTCGAGAAGGAGCTGGAGATCCGCAGACTGAAGCTGGTGTTGGGCGCTGGTTTGATAGAAGGGGCTAGCAACGCGACCACGGGGCGGTCTCCGATATTTCTACCGGATGGGGTGCCACCCAAAGATACGAGAAGCTCGGTGGCAGGCGTGTCTTCCCGAGTCGGTCCGGCCGAGCGTGATGGAAGTCCCGAATTCGAGTTCGCGGCCGAGTGAGTGAGTTGTGAGCTTTTTCATTGTATTTCTACCGACGTTCATTGAGTTGTAAGCAATGAGTAATGAATAAGAACCTTTGATTTTTCACGCTCTGATCACCTTGGTTGTTAGGGACGGTTGCCGGGCTAGTTGCGCAGGGGTCGGCTCCAAGGTGGCCTATTGCAATGGGTGCGACGGTGTCGGCGGTTAGTTTTTCGATAAGCAATAACTGTTGACGTTTCGCATTCCCATGAGCATTTATGGCGACATTTCGCCTTCCATCCTTTCGCATTCCCAGACGCAATAAATGAGGGCCTCAGGGGGACTATATAATCCCCCACTCCTCTCGTTGGTTGTCAGGCAGTGAGCCGTCTGACTCGGGTGCCTGCTAAAGGCGGGCGCCCGGAGAATATAATGTTTCTGAGTACTCCGAATGGGAGGCACACCGATCACCCTCGGACTATTCGGGGTTCAGGCCGTTAGGGCCGTGAAACCCCGGGTTGTTCGTTGGTGAGCGGTGGGCTGATCGATCGGTTCGGGGGGTCGGGGGGGGCCGAAGCGTGGTGGCTCTTCTGCCGTCCGGGAACAATCCGGGATTTTGGGCTCGTAAGAGCTGTAAACCCCGAGTTGTTCGGGGGCGAGAGGAGGGTCAGCTGAACAGCTCGAAGGCTCGGAGCGTTTGTTCCGGGACGGAGAGAGCAGCGGGTCGATGGCCCCCCTACCATCCTCGAACAATTCGGGGTTTAGGCTGGTCAAGGCCGTAAAACCCCGAGTTGTTCGCGGGTGAGAGGGTGGTCAGTAATTCGACATGAGGCTCGGGGTGTCTGCCAAAGGTGGACGCTTTAAACCTTAATAAAATTTTGTCAACACTGGGTCGGGACCGAGCGTGGTGCTTCGGTTCGTCGAGCCCCCATGCTTGTGAGAACCATTTGCAAGAGTGTCGAGGTCTCCGCCGAGCGTCAAGGTCGCGGTACATTGAATAAGGCACCCGCCTTGCTCGGGGTCGACGCCGAGCTCCTGCACATGTTCTCAGGGAGAGACGGTGCGGGCGTGGCTGGCAGATGTCGCCTCGTACATAGGTTGATGGGCTAGGAGCCCAAACCGAGCGAGGGACGGATGCCGAGCCCCCATACCGGTGAGAAAGGCAACTGCAGGCGTAGCAGAGGGTCGCCGCCGAGCGTCAAGGTCGCGGTGTCTTGGAGAAGGCACCTGCCTTGCTCGGGGTCTACGCCGAGCTCCTGCACATGTTCTCAGGGAGAGACAGTGCGGGTGTGGCTGGCGGATGTCGCCTCGTACATAGGTTGATGGGCTTCAAGGAGCCCAAACCGAGCGAGGGACAGATGTCGAGCCCCCATACCGGTGAGAAAGGCAACTGCAGGCGTAGCAGAGGGTCGCCGCCGAGCGTCAAGGTTGCGGTGCCTTGGAGAAGGCACCGCCTTGCTCGGGGTCAATGCCGAGCTCCTGCACATGTTCTCAGAGAGAGACGGTGCGGGCGTGGCTGGCGGATGTCGCCTCGTACATAGGTTGATGGGCTTCAAGGAGCCCAAACCGAGCGAGGGACGGATGCCGAGCCCCCATACCGGTGAGAAAGGCAACTGCAGGCGTAGCAGAGGGTCACCGCCGAGCGTCAAGGTCGCGGTGCCTTGGAGAAGGCACCCACCTTGCTCGGGGTCGACGCCGAGCTCCTGCACATTTTCTCAGGGAGAGACGGTGCGGGCGTGGCTGGCGGATGTCGCCTCGTACATAGGTTGATGGGCTTCAAGGAGCCCAAACCGAGCGAGGGACGGATGCCGAGCCCCCATACCGGTGAGAAAGGCAACTGCAGGCGTAGCAGAGGGTCGCCGCCAAGTGTCAAGGTCGCGGTGCCTTGGAGAAGGCACCTACCTTGCTCGGGGTCTACGCCGAGCTCCTGCACATTTTCTCAGGGAGAGACGGTGCGGGCATGGTTGAAACAGAGTTGTTTGATTGGATGCACGTTATCAAAAAACCAACCAGGCTGAGTCGCCCGAGCACCGAACCCTAAGCTTGTACGAGAAGGTTTTTGGGCCCGAGATGTTATCCGAGCGCCGAACCCTAAGCTTGTAAGTGAAGCTTTTTGGTCTCGCGCTGTCATCCGTGCGACGAACCCTAAGCTTGTAAGGGAAGCTTTTTGGGCTCGCGCTGTTATCCGAGCGCCGAACCCTAAGCTTGTAAGGGAAGCTTTTTGGGCTCGCACTATTATCCGAGTGCCGATCTCGAGATATGTTCTTTATTTGTTACAAAATACGAAGCCGTGGGCTTGTTTTAAGAAAGCTGGCATATTTACAATATATTTATACCTCACAAAAGACTAGGCATGACGTGCCGATTACAACCATGATATTTTACATGGAGGCTACTCTCCTCCTAAGAACTTAATTAAGTGCTCCGCGTTCAGGGCCTCTTGATGGGCTTGCCTTCGGCACTGGTCAGTCGGTACGTGCCGGGGCGCACGACTTCAAATACTTTATACGGGCCGTCCCAATTTTGTGCCAACTTTCTCTTCTGGCCGGGATTTGATACCGCCAGCTTTCGGAGGACAAGATCTCCGAGTTTGATGTCAGTTGGGCGCACCTTCTTATTGTAGAACTTCCCTATTCTTTGTTGGTAGATGCTTCTTCTAAGGGCGAACTTTTTCCTGACTTCGTCTATGAGGTCCAGGTCGGCCCGCAGCTGTTGGGAGTTGGCGGCCTCATCGAAAGCCATGATTCAGGGTGAAGGGATCCCGATCTCCAAGGGAATGACGGCCTCAGCGCCGTATGTTAAATTGAAAGGGGATTCTCCCTTGGGAATTCTCTTTGTCGTTCGGTGGGCCCAAAGAATGCTCGGTAATTCGTCGATCCATAACCCCTTGGAAGAGTTATCGAGTCGTTTCTTGAGACCGTCGAGGATTTGGCGGTTCGCGTTCTCGGCCTGGCTGTTAGACTGGGGATGGCATACTGAAGAGAACTGCTGCTGGATCCCGAGATCTTCGCAGAACTTGCAGAAATTCTTACCTGCGAATTGAGTCCCATTATCCGTGATGAGCACCTGCGGAATCCCAAACCGACAGACAATGTGTTTCCAGAAGAACTGCTGGGTCTGTCGTTCGGTGATCATTGCTAATGGCTCGGCCTCGATCCACTTGGTGAAATAGTCGATCGCCACAATGAGGAACTTTCGCTAGCCCGTTGCTTTCGGAAATGGGCCTACCAGATCCATCCCCCACATTGCAAAGGGGGTCGGACTGGCCATGGACCGGAGGTTCACCTGAGGGGCCCTTTTCACTGGGGAGAATCGTTGGCAAGGGCCACACTTCTTAACTAGGGCGAGGGCATCTTGCAGCATAGTGGGCCAGTAGTACCTGTGATTTAGTGCCTTCCTTGCTAGTGAACGGCTTCCCATGTGACATCCGCCGATCCCCTCGTGCAGCTCCTTGAGGGCGTACTTGGCTTCGTCCGGGCTTAGGCAGCGGAGGTAGGGTCTGCCGTCTGTTGTTTTATAGGATCTTTTGAAGAGGGTGGCATTGATGACAGCGAACCTTTCAGATCGGACCCTGATCCGCCTTGCTTCAGCTCGGTCTTCGGGGAGCTCTCCCTTGACTAGAAATTTTTTGATAAGAGTGGTCCAGTCGTCTAGAGGAGCTCCGTCTTCGACGCACAGAATCTCCGGGGTTTTTGTGCTTGGCTTTAACAGGACTTCAATCAGGACCGTGCGGTCGAGGCCTTCAAAGGATGATGAAGCCAATTTTGAGAGGGCGTCGGCTTGGGCGTTCAGCTCCCAGGGGATCCTTATGACAGCTGATTCGTCGAAGGACGATAATAGGCGTTGGACGATGGCCCGGTACCTAATCATCCGATCGTCACGGGCATCGTAGTCCCCGGTGATCTGGCTGACCACCAGCTGAGAGTCGCTGAAGGCCTGGATCTGTTTGGCACCGGCTTAATAAGCCAGGTTCAGCCCGGCGATCATCGCCTCGTATTCAGCCTCGTTGTTAGAGGCCGGAAAGTTGAGGCGGAGATAATATTGGAGGAGGAAACCATCCGAACCTCGAAGAATGATGCCCGCACCACTCCCCGTTTCGCAAGAGGAGCCGTCGACGTATACTTCCCACGTCTGGTCGGCTTCCTTGTTCGCGGGTTGCTCGGAGATGGTGCATTCGGTAATGAATTCGGCGAGGACCTGCCCTTTGATGGATGTTCTTGGTTGATAGCCGATGTCGTACTGGCTGAGTTCGATCGACCATTTAACTAGTCGACCGGAGTTCTCGGGTTTATAGAGCACGGCCTTCAGGGATTGATCTGTGAGTACCTGGATCGAATGCGCCTGGAAGTAAGGACGAAGCTTTCGCGCGGCTATTACCAAGGCGTACGCCACTTTCTCCATTCTGGAATACCGGGTCTCGGCATCGAGCAGGAACTTGCTCACATAGTAGAGCGGCTTTTGAACCCCTTCCTCTTCTCGGACGAGGACGGCACTGAGCACGTTCTCCGAAGCGGATAGGTAGAGCCAGAGTGGCTCCCTTGGTTCGAGCTTGCTGAGGAGAGGAGGGTTGGCGAGGTACTCCTTCAACTGTGCATAGGCCTTTTGCTGCTGAGTGCCCCACTCGAACCTTCCAGTGCCGCGCAGTGCTTTGAAGAACGGGAGTGACTTCTCTCCGGATTTGGAGAGGAAACGGCCGATGGCCGCCAGTCGCCCCGTAAGTCTCTGGACTTCTTTGACATTCCTGGGAGGGGGCATGTCTATTATGGCCTGAATTTTTTCGGGGTTCACCTCGATGCCGCGCTGGCTGACGATGAACCCTAAGAACTTCCCCGAGGAGATGCCGAAGGCACACTTCGCCGGATTGAGCCTCATGTTGTGGGTTTGAAGGACCCCAAAGGCTTCTTCCAGGTCGGTGACGTGGTGCTGTCCTTGTTGACTCTTGACGAGCATGTCGTCGATGTATACCTCCATGTTACGCCCGATTTGATCTTTAAAGAATCGGTTGACGAGCCTCTGGTAGGTGGCACCGGCGTTCTTCAGCCCGAAGGGCATGACCCGGTAGCAGTACAGTCCCTGGTCTGTAACGAAGGACGTCTTGGCGATGTCCGGAGGGAACATCCGAATTTGGTTATAGCCTGAGAAGGCATCCATGAAGGAGAGAAGCTCGTGACCCGAGGTAGCATCGACCTGGGCATCAATGCTGGGGAGAGGAAACGGATCCTTGGGGCATGCCTTGTTGAGGTCCGTAAAATCTATGCAGATCCTCCAACTCTCGCTCGCCTTCTTCACCATGACGACGTTCGCCAGCCATTCGGGGTAGCTGACCTCTTGTACAAAATGCGCGAACAAGAGTTTATCCACCTCTGCGTTTACCGCCTGTTGTCGCTCAGGAGCGAACTTGCGCCGCTTTTGGACGACTGGCTTCGACCCGGGGATCATGCTAAGTTTGTGCATGATGAGATCTTCGGAGATACCGGGCATATCGGAGGGCTTCCAGGCAAAGAGGTCGACATTGCACCGAATGCAGGCGATTAAGGCGGACTTGAGGTCAAGGGCGAGGGAACAGCTTACACGAAAGTGCTTCGACGCATCCCCTATCTCGAAAGAGACATCTTGCAGCTCGTCCGCCGGCTCTGGCTCTGGCTGGGTCCTTTCGGGCGCCAGCTCGACGGCGTCGAGGGGAAACACACCGCTTCCGATCGCCGTCATGTAGCACGAACGTGCTGCTTCCTGATTCCCGCGGACAACTCCGATGCCAGTATTGTTAGGGCATTTCATCTTCTGATGGTAGGCCGAGGGAACCACCTGGAGGGAGCAGAGCCCCGGGCGGCCCGAGGATGGCGTTGTAGGCTGCCTTGACATTCACAACCATGAAGTCCATAGACTCGATCCTTCTGTTGGGCTTTGTGCCTGCCGTGATGTCTAGGGTGACGATCCCTTCTATAGTCCCGGGGACGCCGGAGAATCCGTGTAGGGTATACCCGGTTGGCTTGAGTTTCTCGCGGGAGAGCTTCAGGTTCTCGAATGCTTCGAGGAACAGAATATTTACCGAGCTCCCGTTGTCTACGAGGATTCTCCGGGCATCGAAGTTTGCCATGCCGAGGTTGATGACGAGGGCGTCACAGTGAGGGAGCCGAACCCCATCTAGATCCTCTCCTGAGAAGGAGACGAGGAGTTGCTGGACCGGGGGGGAGAGAGGGCCCTGGACGGTATTGACGTCCCGGATGAAGGCCTTGCGGGAAGTGTTGGATTCGCCTCCCATAGGCCCTCCGTGGATGCAATACAGGATTGCTCGATCCTCTGGCTCCTAGGGATCCGGGTCCCGCTCGAGACGCTGTCGGTGCCCTCGGGAAGGAGGGGAATCCCTCCTGTTTCTGTTGTCCCGCGGTTCCCGGGCGCCTTCTCGTCTGAACTCTCGGAGGTACCCTCGTTGGATGAGGGCCTCAATTTCGTCCTTCAGGGCGCGGCAGTGGTCTGTGTCATGCCTGTTGTCTCGGTGAAAACGGCAATAGAACCGCTGATCTCTCTTCTTGCTGGTGTTGTTGGACGGTCGAGGGGGGTACTGAACGAGGTCACTGTCTTCAATCGCTAAGAGGATTGTCGACACGTTCTGCGTCAGTGGGGTGTACCTCTCGAAGCGGGGGATCGGCGGAACCTTCTTTGCAGAGCCCCCGTCTCTTGGAGCTTTTTTTTGCTGACTCAATCTCGTCGGCCTTGCGCTTCCCCTTCCCAGGAGCTTCCTTCTGGTCCTCGGGATTGAGGGCCTCCTCGACTCGGATATATTTTTTGACCCGGTTGAGGAGGTCGGGGAAATCTATCGGCGGCTTCTTCGCCAGGGAGGCCTTTAGAAGTCCATGTCAGACGTTGTGGCGGAAGGCTGCCGAGGTAATGCCGGGGTCGAGGGATGAAACTGACCTCGCCTCGGCGGTGAACCTTCGGACGAACACCCGGAGTGGCTCCCCCTCTTTTTGCCGGAGTCCGAGTAGTGATGCACTCGTTCTTTCGGCCTTTCGGCTGGTTACGAAGTGGGCGAGAAAGCTGCCCTCTAGCTGGTCGAAAGAATAAATGGAGCCGGGGGTGAGCTTGGAGAACCATTCCCGAGCCGGACCCCGGAGTGTTGCGAAGAAGGCTCGGCACAGGAGGGGATCCGATGCGCTGTGAATCATCATGAGGATTTTGAAGCCCTCCATGTGATCAGCAGGATCGCCATCGCCGTCGTATGTCTCGAACTGAGGCAGACGGAAATTGTGGGGTATCTCCGCCTGCAGGATGAGGGCGGAGAAAGGAGGACGAACCGGCCGGTACCCCTGAGCTGCTTTTTGGTCGCCATTACCAACGTGGTCGAGGCGCTCCTCCATTTCTTGGAGGCGCTTCAAAATGTCGCCATCATACTCTGGGGGGATTGTCGACTGGCGAGACACGTAGCCTCTGCCTGAGACCGAGTGTGGGAACGGCGAGCGTCCTCGTTGACTGGGACTCCTCGTAGGGCACCCAAGATTTCCCTTCGGAAGTCCTGGAATTCCTGGTGGGTAACTGGGGCCCCTTCGGCCCAGTTCAGTTGGGCAGACTGTTGCCGGCCGACTCGGCTGAGCGCAGGCTCCCGCCCCTGGGATGGGGGTCTTGGATGGTTCGGAGCCCCTTGGGATGGGGGTCTGGGATGGTTCGGAGCCGAGTTGGAAGCGGCTCCTCCCCTGCCACGGCTGGCCTGGCGGTTCAAGATTACCCCCCGCAGGTCGCTCTGGACCCTTTTGTTGTTCGGTCCCTGAGCGTTGGCATCGATGCCTTGCGGAGGCACGTCGTGTCGGCGTGCGGAGGTAACAGCTTTTGCGGCTTTGGACGCCATGTGAGCTCGTGTCGACAGGAACGCCGACAGGGGCGGAGCTCGAGTCGGCGTCTACTAGGGTACCGTTGGAAGCGAGGCTCGGATTGGCGTCTACGATAGGCAGGTTCCCACAGACGGCGCCATCCTGATGCGGTTTGTTTTTGGGAAACGTGTGGATGCACCAGGCGTGATTTCTTACTCAATTTGTATTGAAGGAGGAGACACCTATGCAGACGATCCTTGGCTGGACGAATGGTACTGAGGTAGGCGGTATTGATGTGGAGGCTGATGCTCGGCTCGAATCGTTGAGGCTCGGATCCGAGGGTCTCATGTACCTGCAAACGGTCTCGGAACACCGGGGTTGGTCCCGGTGGCAGACCCTCCGACGATCTAGTCAGTCACTAAGTGAGAGTAACAGTAGCTAGGGTTTGAGTGGGAAAAATTGATTACCTGGTGAAGGAGTAGGGGTCTGGTATTTATAGAAGATGCCAACCGGGTCTGGACCCGTTTGGGGCTGGGTCTGGACCCGGTTGCCCGCGTGGCTGAAGCGGTGGAAACCCGAGCGGTTTAGGGCTGACGTGGCAGATGTCCGGGCGGTTCCCCGGGCTAACGTGGCAGTAGTCCGGGCGGTTTTCTGACGCTGACGTGGAGGATCTGGAGGATCAGGAGGTGCACGCATCCTGAGGGGATCCTGTGGCCCAGGATGGGCCACGTGGTTTCTAACCCATATCAGTACCCCATAATATTCATCACTATCTAAAAACAGTGTTGGGTTTTATATTTAAAAAATTAGTTGATTTCTCTATAATAATAATAAAAATAAGTGAAATTTTAGGCAAAAGTGCCCTCCCAAAAAGGCAAGCATCTTGAACTGAAATATCATCTTTTTATTAAAAATAAATACTTAATACCAACACTAATCCTTTAATAGAAACTAGTGTTATCCTGTACAAATTGCACCATAAAATTATTTAGATTTCTCAAAAAAATGAGAAAATTAGGAGAAACTTATGAGTATCATTCCTACCGTAATTACTGAAATTTTCATTATCATCCTCATATTAGCATATGGTTTAGATAATCACCGTCAAAACATAGTGTTTGAGAGATTGTGGTTTTTATTATATTTTGGTTTTTAATGAAATCATGCATAGTGTATGTATTAATTAAATAGGAATCACTACTTTTTTTCTCCTTTCTCTATTTCAAAATTGAGAAAGGAGAGAGGGAGTAGATTATCTCTCATATTAGTATAAAGTATAGATATAATAACAAACATGCAAAAACAATAGTTTTAACCAAGAGTAATGCTACACACACTATTAATTTCACTACATTTTTCTTCATTACCTTAAATGAAATACTCTAATAAATAGGTGGAAAAAGAGAGGGTGGAACACTCTCCAATAGAAGTATTACACTTAAGATAGTAAAGATAGCGGTAGTAAAATTGGCAGTGGATGAAGCATTACATTTTAACCAATGACATTCGCTTCCCCCAAAATAATCTATCAATGCTTACATGGATAGTTTGCAAGGACTTTTTGACTACTGGGAAGTACAGAAAGAAACTCAAAGGCTAGAGCAAAAAATATTCATAATCTAAATGTACAATATTTCAAGGCAGACATGACAATCTAATGAAATGCTGAATATTCCCTTTTAAAGCAGTATATCTCAAAATAATTAATCAAAGATAATACACCTTGTAAACCATACATTACATTTAGATTAAAACGACAAAATTTAATAAAAATACTACTTTCAGCTAAAAAAAACTTTTTTTTTTTGAGTGGTTAAAGGTAGGGTAAGCCCCTACCTCACAAAAACTATATTAATATGGAGTAATTACAGGCCCATAGTACAAAATGTGATCAAGTAGGTTCAGCTCACAGTAGCCGAACACTTGATCAATAGGAGTAGCCAAAAGAATAGTCTAAGCAGTGATTGGACTTATATCTGCGTCCCAAAAAAACATACATCTTGAATACAAAACATAAGAGAACATCCCCATGGAAAATCTTAGCCTGAGTAGCTGTCTTCTCCACTTTTGGCTTGATCAATAAGTATCAGTGCCTGCTTGAGTAGGATATCCTGCACATCGGCCTGCTCAATTTCCCTTAACAGCGCTTGCTTCTTCTTCTTGCCATCAACTCCATCTAGTCAGGATCGAAACCAAAACAATGCATTAGAAATAATTTGTTGCGGTGTGAGGGATTTAGAAGTAAAAACACGCTCATTTCTGGCAAGCCAGATACTCCAACAAATTGAAATAGTGAGGAGATGTCAAGTGTATCTTTGTGCATGTGTACCAAAACACCAAGAAGTAAAGCATTCATGAAGGTCATTAGGCAGTAAGTGTATGTTGAAGAGTGCGGTGAAGAAGTTCCAGGTGGTAATGGCCATAGGGCATTCGAAGAAAATGTGGTGGCTGTTTCGACAGGACATGCACAAGCTGTGCATGTTGTGTCGCCTGGCCATCCTTTAGAGCGAAGAAAGTCTTTCGAATTGAGTTTGTCCCAACTCAATTGCCAGATGAAGATCTTTCATTTCAGGGGTGCCGTCGAAGACCACGTTGCCACATAGTAGGGGGAGCGCAGGCCAGAGATGATGAAGAAGTTGTAGGCTGATTTGACGGTGAAGGTCCCTGTTGTTGTGAGTCCCCATGCAGGGTGATCAGCTGAGTTCGAGGGCTGGTGATCTGCTAACAAATCTATAAGTTTCTGTTTTTCTTCACGAATGTGTGGTGTAGAGATGCAGTTTAGTCGTGGTTGCCAAGAGCCTTGGGAGAGGACCTCAGCCTACGGGTTCCAAGCAGCAGCAACAAAAGAGGGACAGAGAGTGACAATGTTGTTACCATTTACCCATTGTGACGTCCAGAATTTGATGTGGTTGCCGTTACCTAGCTGCCAGTGCACAATGATCAGAAATTGTTCTTTGAGATAGAAAATCACCTTCCAGAAGCTGGATGCCATGGGGGGACAAGTAAGGTGATGAACACAATATTATTCACATTTTAGAGCAATAACTTTAGTGCAATTAGACATTTAAAAGCTCTATATGTGGTATTTAACTCTTATTTTCTCTTTTCAATAGGAAGTAACCAAAAGCAGCAAAACGAAGCAGATTCCAGACGAATACAGACTGAGAAATAATATACAGGGAACTGCAGAAGCAACAGTCGACTGGCTCTTCAGCAGTTGACCAGACAGAGAGTTTTGCTAAGCTTCGGTACAGTCGACTTCCCCAAACACCAGTCGACTTGACCGAGAAATCGTGAAGCCACAGATGTCTCAGAGACCAGTCGACTTATATCCAAGGCAGTCGACTGATACGCGGCGGAGTAAACAGATAAGATATTCAAAGATACACCTGCATCTAATTTCGAATCTATGTGGATCCAGATTTTATACGAAGAATCAAATCTAAAGACAGGGTATTTCCAAGAGCACGTGGTTAACAGATAAGGAAGGAAAGAAGAAAAAAGAAAGATATAAATCATCAAATCAAACAAAGAAGGAGTTTCCTGAAAAGAAGGCAAAAAACCCTAATTCTCAGCCGCGCCCTATAAATATCAGAAGAGAAGCATTATTCGGGGGATCGATCTATCTATCATCTTTTTCTCTGGGGAAGCGACTTAATCACAGGAGTTTCTGTGCATTCAAGTCATCAACAAGGGGCATCATTCTATCAGCATCGAAGAAGGAAAGAAGAGATCCAGTATTCGAAGGCAGTAGACTGTGTGACAGCCAGTCGACCTTATTGTCGGAGTTCATTAGTTTATTTCTTCTCCTTTTATTCTTTTATGATGATCATGTATTCAAACTTGTTGATTAATAAAAATATTATTATGTGGAACTAAAATTTCATAGTTGGGTAGATTGAAGACGTAGTTATGTAGTGCTATGTTCTTCTGAATTCTTCTATTTACTTATTAATTGAATCTAGTTGAATTGATATAGGTTTGTGATAACCACACTTGTTCTCGAAGCCTGAGAGCAGTCGACTGAGGTGAGAGCCAGTCGACTGACAAACAGAGCTTGAGAATATCAAGTTTGTGTTACCATTTATCTGAATCTGTTATATGAGCATATTGAGACGACCCGTATCTCGTGCCCATAATTGTAACAAAGGAATCTTTAGGGGTTCCTGGTTCAATCAACTTAAGGGATCTAGATCTGATACCAATTTCTAGAGCCTTGAGTGTTTGTTCGTTTCCACTGATCTTATGTTTTCCTTAAATACAACTTAGTAGATACCATGCTAAGGACTTAATGAAAGAAACGAATTAGAGTAGATACCATGCCTAATTCTTGGCCTAGGGAAACAATACTTTAAGGAGTAGATACCATGCCCTTAAAGTGAACAAGCATGAGTAATAAGAAGAAGTTCAGAAGGTGACTTAGCATTACTAACTATTGGTGGAGATCTAAACCCAACTATTTCATAAATATTTGTGATTCACATTTCTTAACTTAGTTTAATCTTTTCATTTCTTTTAGACTTTCAAAACAACTCTTTATGATTTTTATTCTTTTTATTGATTAGTAAGTTAAAGTCTACAATCTCTGTGGGATCGACCCTTGCTATTGCTACGCTTTGTCAAACGATTCGTGCACTTGCGAGGTTTATAATTTGTGTCTAGTTTATCTATTTATTTAGGGAACTAGATTTGCACAACAAGTTTTTGGCGCCGCTGCCGGGGATTGTCTAGTATTTTAACTTACAGATCAGTAGGAAGTTTTTATTTTCTTTCTTTTAGTTTATTAATAAGTTTTTCTTTTAGGTTACAGGATTTTGGTGGATGCACGGAAGGAGATCACTTCGTCCAGAGCTACTACCAATTGACGCAGAAACAGAACGCACCTTGCACAGGTTAGGTCGACTGATTGCGACCAACCAGTCGACTGCTGCACGAACCCAGTCGACTGCTCAGAGACCTCAGTCACAAGAAATCATGGCAGAAGAAATACCCAATCGCATACCAATGCAGGATAAATTTACGTCTAAGAACATTGAACAACCCTCCTGCATTGCGTATCAACCAAATGTCACAGGGAACATGCATCTATCTCCTCAGTTACTTAGTATGGTTCCCCATTTCAGTGGCAGACCTGATGAAGAACCTCATCTTCATTTACAAGATTTTTTCGATCTTTGCAGGACACAAAGCGTCCAAGGGCTTACCCCTGAACAAATCAGGTTAATTTTGTTTCCTTTTTCCTTAAAACTTAACGCTAAACTATGGTATAATTCTTTGGAACCAGGATCAATAAACTCATGGGAGCAATTGGCGACAAAGTTCTTAAAAGAATTCTTTCCAGCCCAAAAGACCAAACAGCTAAAAAGGGAGATTCAACTCTTCCAACAAAAGGATGGAGACTTATTTTTCGAAGCATGGAAAGATTTCAAGAACAAACTTCTCAAGTGTCCAACACACAATATGCCTAAAGATGATCAGGTACAAGCTTTTTATGAAGGTTTAAATGATACTAATAAGGCAATTGTGGATTCAGCTTGCAACGGGATCTTGATGAGGAAAAGCGGCGAAGAGGCCATAGAACTATTTGAAGAACTCAGCGAGAATTCACAACAATTCTCAACAAGGAGGGGCCCTTCGAAAAAACAGGGAGTTTATGAAATTTCTAGTAGCAATAACATTCAATTGGAAATAGTAAACATGAATAAGAAAATTGATATGCATGTTAATGCAATGTCTATGATGGGTGGAGTTAAAAATCAAACAAATGAAATTTGTGCAATTTGTTCTCATGTAGATCATACCACTGATACTTGTCCTATGTCTTCTTTCACAGATCAGGAGCATGCAAACTATGTAGGTCGAGGAGTTTTTCCACCAAAGAACAACCCATTCTCGAACACATACAACCCAAGGTAGAGGAACCATCCAAACTTCTCTTGGAGCAATAATCAGAATAATCAAGGGACTCAATTCACACAAAGACATGCACGGAACTTCCAAATGGGAAGTGGGGTTGATAGGCCAGTTCAAGAACAGCAGAAGTTGGATTTTGAATCCACCGTTCTTCAATTGCTCCAACAACAACATCAAATAAGCAATCAACAAGGGCAAGCAATTCAGAAGTTTGAAACACAAATTGGCCAAATTGCTAAAGAATTAAGCGAGCGAAAGGCAGGGGAACTTCCATCACAAACTATACCAAACCCTGGAGGCCAAGAACAGCTCAAGGCAGTCACAACATTAAGAAGTGGTAAGATAATTGACAACAAAGTTGGAACACACACCGAAGAAAAAGAAGAACAACCATAAAAAATTGTGGGGTCCAACAAGGTAAGTGAAAAAGAAAGAACAGTTGTGCCACCATTCCCTCAAAGGTTAGTCAAACAAAAGAAAGATCAACATTTATTTGACATCTTTGAAACTCTCAGAAAGGTAGAAATTAATATCCCCCTACTTGATGCTATTAAACAAATTCCTTCTTATGCTAAATTTTTGAAAGAATGCTGTACTCACAAAAGAACATTTCAGGTTAGGGAGGATGTGGCTTTGACAGAAGAAGTGAGCGCTGTTTTATTGAGAAAATTACCTCCTAAATTAAAAGACCCAGGTAGTTTTACTATTCCTTGCTGGATTGGTGAGCACTTCTTTGAGAAAGCACTACTAGACTTGGGGGCAAGCATCAATCTTCTCCCATACACCATCTATGAAAAGCTAGGATTAGGGGAACTCCAACCAACATCCATCACGTTGCAGTTGGCAGATCGCAGTATCAAAAGACCTAGAGGTATTTTGGAAGATGTCCTAGTTCAGGTAAACGATTTCATTTTGCCTGCTGATTTTGTTGTGTTAGACATAGAGGAATCTTCAATGCCATCTTCTCTACAAATAATTTTAGGTAGACCCTTTATGAGTACGGCTGATATAAAAATTTGTGTCAAAAAGGGTACCATAAGCATGAAAATAAATGGAGAGAAGGTTGAATTTAAAATGTTCGATACACTAAAATTTCCACATGATGATCATGAATGCTATAACGTTGATGTGGTGCAGGATATTGTTGATCAAACATTTCAGGTACATAGCGTTGAACCATTACAGGCCATAATTACACAATCTCTAACTTTATCTAATAATGAACAGGAATCTGATGACTGGGAGATTGCAGAGACAATACATCACCTTGACACGTCACAGTCACACTCAGGTAAGTTTGCACCAGCATTTGAAAAATTGGTGACTGATGAACTTTTTGTTTCTGCAGGTAAGTCGACTGGTGCACTGGACAAGTCGACTGCTGCAGAGGATCAGTCGACTGTCCAGACTGCTACCAGGGACCAGTCGACTGCACCAAGACTTACAGACCCAGAGCTTAAGCAGCTGCCCGACCATTTGAAGCACGCATATTTGGGCGAGAACCAGGCACTACCAGTGATAATTGCTGCGAATCTAAGTGCACAGGAAGAAGATAAGCTGCTAAAGGTACTACGAGAACACAAGAATGCAATAGGATGGACCATTGCAGATATCAAGGGAATAAGTCCATCCAAATGCATGCATAGAATACTCCTTGAAAACAATGCAAAACCAAGCAGGGAGGCACAGAGAAGGCTTAACCCAAATATGAAGGAAGTGGTAAGAGCAGAGATTCTGAAGCTACTAGATGTTGGCATCATCTACCCTATCTCAGATAGCAAATGGGTAAGTCCTATACATGTAGTGCCTAAGAAAAGTGGAGTCACAGTGGTGACAAATGAAGAAAATGAGCTTATCCCTACTAGAATGACCACAGGATGGAGGGTTTGCATTGATTACAGGAAATTGAATAATGAAACCAGGAAAGATCACTTCCCTCTTCCTTTTATTGATCAAATGTTAGAAAGATTAGCAGGATATAGTCATTATTGTTTTTTAGATGGTTATAGTGGCTATAATCAAATTGCTATTGCTCCAGAAGATCAAGAAAAAACCACTTTTACATGTCCTTTTGGTACTTTTGCATACAGGAGGATGCCCTTTGGATTGTGCAATGCTCCAGCTACATTTCAAAGATGCATGATGAGTATATTTTCAGACATGGTGGAAAGGTTCATCGAGGTATTTATGGATGACTTTAGTGTTTTTGGATCTTGTTTTGATGAATGCCTTAACCATTTGCAGCTCGTGCTTAAAAGATGTGAAGAATGCAATTTAGTGCTGAATTGGGAAAAGTGTCATTTCATGGTACAACAAGGTATTGTATTGGGACACGTGGTGTCTAAAAGAGGCATAGAGGTAGACAAAGCAAAAATTGATATAATATCAAAACTACCCCCTCCCACTACAGTTAAGGGTGTTAGGAGTTTTTTAGGACATGCAGGGTTCTATAGAAGATTCATAAAAGATTTCTCAAAAATCTCCAAACCCCTTTGTGACTTGTTGGCTAAGGATGCTGAGTTTGTATGGACAGAAGAGTGCACAAATGCTTTTAATACATTGAAAAATCTTCTCATTTCTGCACCTATTGTCATGGCACCAGATTGGAGCCATCCTTTCGAGCTTATGTGTGATGCAAGTGATTATGCTTTAGGGGCTGTTTTAGGTCAACGAATCAATAAGAAACCTCATGTTATTTACTATGCTTCTCGAACTTTAAACGATGCACAGCTAAATTATTCCACTACTGAAAAAGAAATGTTAGCTGTAATTTTTGCTATAGAGAAGTTTAGATCATATTTGATTGGTTCTAAAGTTATTGTTTTCACTGACCATGCTGCTTTGAGATATTTATTTGCTAAAAAGGATGCTAAGCCTAGGCTGATCAGATGGGTGTTGTTGCTTCAAGGATTCGATCTTGAGATTAGAGATAAAAAAGGAAGCGACAATGTTGTTGCAGATCACATGTCCAGGCTACTGCAGGAGGAAGAACGAATTGTGCCCCCACTTAATGAAAATTTCCCAGATGAACATCTCTTTGAAATAAATACATCCTCGGGACAGTCGACTGGTACCAGGACCAGTCGACTGGTATCTTACTGCTCAAATTTTCCATGGTTTGCTGACATTGTAAATTATCTAACCGCTCATGTTTTCCCTCCAGGAATGACAAGTCAGGAAAGAAAGAGACTGGTGGCTCTGTGCAAGCACTACTACTGGGATGATCCTTATTTGTTCAAATTTTGCCCTGATCAAATTATACGAAGATGTGTGGCGGAAGAAGAGCAATTGAGTATTCTACAACATTGCCACCAATATGCATATGGAGGACATTTTGGACCAAAAAGAACAGCACTCAAGGTATTACAATCTGGATTTTATTGGCCTAAAGTATTCAAAGATGCTTTTTCTTTTTGCAGGACTTGTAACAAATGCCAAAGGACAGGCTATATCTCTTCTAGAAATCAAATGCCACTGCAAAACATCCAAGTGATCGAGCTTTTTGATGTTTGGGGAATCGACTTCATGGGTCCATTTCCTAACTCATTTGGTTATTTATATATACTTGTTGGTGTGGATTATGTGTCTAAATGGGTCGAGGCTGTCCCCTCACGAACTAATGATCACAAAGTTGTTGTCAAGTTTCTGCAGGAGAACATTTTCACTAGGTTTGGGACACCACGCGCAATAATAAGTGATGGAGGTAGCCACTTCAATAACTTTCCATTTGCTTCCTTGATGAAGAAATATGGTATCACACATAGAGTGGGCACCCCATATCACCCACAAACTAGTGGGCAGGTGGAGATTAGCAACAGAGAAATCAAAAGCATTTTGGAAAAGACAGTCAACACAAGGAGGAAGGATTGGTCGTTGTGCTTGAACGATGCATTATGGGCCTATCGAACCGCATACAAAACACCCATTGGCATGTCACCATACCGCTTGGTGTTTGGAAAAGCCTGTCATTTGCCAGTAGAGTTGGAGCACAAAGCATATTGGGCCATCAAAAGGTTCAATTTTGACATGAAACAAGCAGGTGATAAAAGAAGACTACAACTAAATGAGCTTGAAGAGTTGAGGCACGACGCTTATGAAAATGCAAAATTGTACAAGGAAAGAACCAAGTTGTACCATGACAAACAGCTAGCAAGGAAGGAGTTTTATGAAGGGCAGAAGGTATTGATATACAACTCAAGATTGAGACTTTTTCCAGGCAAGCTTATGTCAAGATGGTATGGGCCATACACTGTCACGAGAGTCTTTCTACATGGCGCTTTGGAGGTTCATAGCAAGGAAAAGAATCAAACATTTAAGGTGAACGGGCATAGAGTGAAGCCATACATAGAGACGAGCATAGAACCGCAAGAGGAGGATGTGAATCTTCAAACCGTTCAATACATGGCATGACCTCATCCTGTCTAGCTGAAGACAGAAAACACAGCGCTTGTTGGGAGGCAACCCAATTTTTCAGGGGAGTATTTACACTTTCCCTTTAGTTTCTTTCAGTTATTCATTATTCTTTTTCTTTGAGTTATTATTTATTTTTCTCTCCTTACTAGATGTGACATATGCCTATTTTTAAATTTTCTTTCGAACATTGAGGACAATGTTCCATCTAAGTTTGGGGGTATTTATTGGGGTTATTTATATTTAGAGTCTTTTGATTTTTTTTTTTTAGAATAAACAATTTCTTATAAAGTAAGAGTAAGAATACTTATTTACTTTAGGATCGTTGAGTTTCATAACCTCGATACAAAGTTATATGAGTCATGCGATTATACATAAAAAACAAATGTGATGCTTTTTCTGTTTATTATTCCCTTAGATCTAGTCCTAAATTGAGTTTAAGTAAATAGAGTGATAATATATATATATATATATATATATATATATATATATATATATATATATATATATATACTTAAATAAAGTCAATCTACTCCAATGTTTTGAGTGCTTAGTAACTAGGGGTATTCATCACCAATGTTTACCTTTACGTCAAACGGCAACTTGAAATATGAGTATGCAAAGCACCTTAAAGTTTGTGACTCGCTGAGTAACCGGGTGGATTCATCACAAATGTTTCGCATTCGCGTAAAAAGGCAAGTGAAAACTTTAGAGAAGCGACTTAAAAAAAAAAAACAAATGAAAAAAAAAAAAAAAAACTCTAGTTTGCTACTCGGTTTGTAGTAGAGAAAAGGGGATAATCACAGATTGAGTAATTACATACTATAACTATAATTAATTGCATGACAAGTATGGTTGAGTTTGGAGTTATGAATAAACAATTGCACTAGAGAAAGTGGGTATGCTTAATTTTACTTTATCTGAAATTGTTTATACCTTTCTATATCGATGCCCACATAATAAGAACTCTTGGTGGTTGAGGCTGATATTATTATTATACCCTTGTTTATAATTCTAGTTTGCTTGAGGACAAGCAGAAATCTAAGTTTGGGGGTATTTGATGAACACAATATTATTCACATTTTAGAGCAATAACTTTAGTGCAATTAGACATTTAAAAGCTCTATATGTGGTATTTAACTCTTATTTTCTCTTTTCAATAGGAAGTAACCAAAAGCAGCAAAACGAAGCAGATTCCAGACGAATACAGACTGAGAAATAATATACAGGGAACTGCAGAAGCAACAGTCGACTGGCTCTTCAGCAGTTGACCAGACAGAGAGTTTTGCTAAGCTTCGGTACAGTCGACTTCCCCAAACACCAGTCGACTTGACCGAGAAATCGTGAAGCCACAGATGTCTCAGAGACCAGTCGACTTATATCCAAGGCAGTCGACTGATACGCGGCGGAGTAAACAGATAAGATATTCAAAGATACACCTGCATCTAATTTCGAATCTATGTGGATCCAGATTTTATACGAAGAATCAAATCTAAAGACAGGGTATTTCTAAGAGCACGTGGTTAACAGATAAGGAAGGAAAGAAGAAAAAAGAAAGATATAAATCATCAAATCAAACAAAGAAGGAGTTTCCTGAAAAGAAGGCAAAAAACCCTAATTCTCAGCCGCGCCCTATAAATATCAGAAGAGAAGCATTATTCGGGGGGATCGATCTATCTATCTATCATCTTTTTCTCTGGGGAAGCGACTTAATCACAGGAGTTTCTGCGCATTCAAGTCATCAACAAGGGGCATCATTCTATCAGCATCGAAGAAGGAAAGAAGAGATCCAGTATTCGAAGGCAGTCGACTGTGTGACAGCCAGTCGACCTTATTGCCGGAGTTCATTAGTTTATTTCTTCTCCTTTTATTCTTTTATGATGATCATGTATTCAAACTTGTTGATTAATAAAAATATTATTATGTGGAACTAAAATTTCATAGTTGGGTAGATTGAAGACGTAGTTATGTAGTGCTATGTTCTTCTGAATTCTTCTATTTACTTATTAATTGAATCTAGTTGAATTGATATAGGTTTGTGATAACCACACTTGTTCTCGAAGCCTGAGAGCAGTCGACTGAGGTGAGAGCCAGTCGACTGACAAACAGAGCTTGAGAATATCAAGTTTGTGTTACCATTTATCTGAATCTGTTATATGAGCATATTGAGACGACCCGTATCTCGTGCCTGTAGTTGTAACAAAGGAATCTTTAGGGGTTCCTGGTTCAATCAACTTAAGGGATCTAGATCTGATACCAATTTCTAGAGCCTTGAGTGTTTGTTCGTTTCCACTGATCTTATGTTTTCCTTAAATACAACTTAGTAGATACCATGCTAAGGACTTAATGAAAGAAACGAATTAGAGTAGATACCATGCCTTAATTCTTGGCCTAGGGAAACAATACTTTAAGGAGTAGATACCATGCCCTTAAAGTGAACAAGCATGAGTAATAAGAAGAAGTTCAGAAGGTGACTTAGCATTACTAACTATTGGTGGAGATCTAAACCCAACTATTTCATAAATATTTGTGATTCACATTTCTTAACTTAGTTTAATCTTTTCATTTCTTTTAGACTTTCAAAACAACTCTTTATGATTTTTATTCTTTTTATTGATTAGTAAGTTAAAGTCTACAATCTTTGTGGGATCGACCCTTGCTATTGCTACGCTTTGTCAAACGATTCGTGCACTTGCGAGGTTTATAATTTGTGTCTAGTTTATCTATTTATTTAGGGAACTAGATTTGCACAACATAAGGCTGTTTGTAGTACTTCTGTAGTATAGGCTCTTAAGTGTTTGGCTAGCTATTGAGTTTGAGGAGACTAAGTTCCACCACCACTTCAATAGTAGATCTTCATTGAAGACTCTTAAGTCTAGAACACCTAGTCCAGCCTGCCATTTTGGTTGGCAGATAGCCTTCCAACTCTTACAAGCCACACCTCTTACATTCGTGTCTGAGCCGCTCCAAAGAGTCTACTACGAATTTGGTCAATTCGCTTTATCACCCAGAGGGGTAGTCTGAAGAAGGAGGCAAAATACACTGGCAAGGCACTTAGAACGACATTTATGAGTACCAACCTCCCCCTTTTGAAAGCATCCTGCCCTTCCACACCGACAGTCTTTTCTCAATCTTTAGGATGAGAGGTTGCCAACTTCTTTTGCTAAGCTTGCCCTTGGATAGTGGCATTCCCAGGTAGCTGAAGGCTTTACAGTCCAGAATAGTTGAAAAGGCATGAAGCTTGGCTTGCGATTTTCCAAAGTAAATGATCGAAGACTTTTTGAAGTTTATGGCTAGGCCTGAGACATTGGCAAATAGTTTTAGGATCACCTTGAGGTTGAGTATCTCCTGCTCATCACCTCTACAAAAGATTAAAGTATCATCTGCGAATTGAAGAACGGATAGGTTTGCTAGGGAACCTCTGATAGGTAGTTGGGAGAATACATCATTTCTTCGACCACTAAAGAGCATCTGAGCTAGCATATCAACAACTAAGATAAATAGCATCGACAAAAGAGGATCCCCCTGCTTGCGTCCTCGCTTAGAGTTGATTTGTTTGCCACTCTCACTGTTGATGATGACAGATGATTCTTTCGTTCTAAGGATCATATGAATCCACCTACACCAAGCTGGGCCAAACCCTCTGGCGATGAGAAGTTGGTCTAGAAATTCCCAACTCACAGTGTTAAAAGCTTTGGTGAAGTCTATCTTAAACAAGAACGTATCTGAGCTCCTTCTGCTGCAGAGGTTGATAGCTTCATAGGCAACCAGAAAGCAATCCACCGTAGATTTACCTTTTAGGAATGCGCTTTGGGAAGACGACACAAGGGAGTGAAGGATGGGGCTGAGTCTATTGGCAAGGATTTTGGTGAAGATCTTGAACGAGTAGTTAAGCAAACTGATAGGCCTGAAGTCCGTTACAGAGTTTGCGCCTTCACATTTTGGAATTAGAATAATGTTAGATTAATTCATTCTTCCTAAGTCAACATCTCCCCTCTGCACCGACTGCAGCATTGCAAGTAAATCTTCTTGATGGTGTCCCAGAAAGTATGATAGAAGCTATTAGAGAACCCATCGGGGCCAGGTGCCTTGTCACTACTCATATCAAACAATGCCTTTCTAATCTCCTCAGTAGTGATCGGATTGTCGAGGTGCTCCAAGTTGACTACATTGGAAGGATAAAGAGATTGCCAATCAATGCGAAAGTCAGATGGTGTAGCAGTGTCGCAAATCTCCTGAAAGTGATTCTCGAAGGCTGTTCTGATAGTAGAGGGGGGAGGTTGTGAGGGTGTTATTGATAGTTTAGCTATGGATGAAGTTCTACCGCCTTCTACCATTAGCAATTGAGTGGAAGAATTTGGAATTTGCATCCCCTTCTTTGATCCATTGCACTCTTGATCTCTGTCTCCAATACACTGCCTCTGCTTTGATGAGATCCTGGAGTTCAAGTTGAGTAGCTTTTAGAGAATCGTGTGGTGCGGGGAGTTGCTCTGCTTCAATCTCCAACTTGAGAAGTTTTTCATTAAGGTGCTTCTTTCGAGTGGGGATGTGGCCAAAAGTATCAATTCTCCACCTACGAATACGCCTCCTAAGAAGCTTCAACTTGCATGCAAAGATGTCAACGGGGTTGCCAGAACAGGAGAATTGTTGCCACCACCTTTGAACCTCAGGAATAAAGGAGGAGTGTGCAAGCCAAGCTTTCTCAAATCTGAAGTAATGTGCTTGGCGTGGAATGATCTGAGTGTTAAGAATTATAGGGCAGTGATCAGATGAGTATCTGGGCAGGGAGTACTGAATGCAGTTGGGGAAGCAGAGGTCCCATGCTGATGTGATTAAGAATCCGTCAAGCCAGGACATTGAGAGCGATGAGTGGAGGTTGGACCAGGTGTACTTCCTGCCTGAGAGCGGTAGATCAATGAGGGCAAAATCATGAATGAATTATCGAAAGTATCTCATGCCCCTTGTGGAACCCCTACCACTGGACCTCTCCGTGTCTGAGATAGTTACATTGAAGTCCCCTCGCAGGACCCATGCATCTTTGAGATTTAATTGCCTTAGAAGTAATATTATCCATTTTAGTTAGGTCTAGAAACCAGTTTCAACATTGGCTGTGGACACATTGCTCTTTTCCCAATTTCTGAGTGTTTCATTATTTACTCTTTAATTAATAAAATGCTGGGGCTATATAGTCAATGTTTTCATCAAAAAAATAAGAAACATTCTAAATAATTTTATATATATATATATATACATTCTAAATAATTTTTCATATATATATATATATATATATATATATATATATATATATATATATATATATATATATATATATATAGAGAGAGAGAGAGAGAGAGAGAGAGAGAGAGAGAGAGAGAGAGAGAAATGCTTCATTGAAAACGGGTCTAGTTTTTACGGGTTGGAAAACAGCGATCTGAGCCGTTGAATCGCTCTTGATCGTGATCAGCGGCTCAGATCGAGCCTGCCCATCACCCGTTTCACTTGATTAGCGGAGGGTTAATTTGGGAATTTCGTCCCAAATAACTCTTCGCCTCATTCGTTCTAGAAAAAATTTATAGTCTAGGCCGTTGTTGGGAACAACGGCCTGTATTTCAACCTAGTTCGTTGTTCCCAACAACGGCCTAGACTATAAAATTTTGTTGGTATAAAATTTTATAGCCTAGGCTGTTAACAATGGCTTAGGTTCGTTCATTTTTTAGCAACGAACAATGGCCTAGGTTTCAACCTAGGCCGTTGTTCCCAACAACGGCCTAGGTTCATTCATTTTCTTAGAGCGAATGAGGCAAAGAGTTATTTGGGACAAAATTTCCAAATTAATCCTCCGCTGATCAAGTGGAACGGGTGATGAGCGGGCTCAATCTGAGCAGCTGATCACGATCAAGAGCGATCCAATGGCTCAGATTGCTGTTTTCCAACCCGTGAAAACTAGACCCGTTTTCAATGGAGTATTTCCCATATATATATATATATATATATATATATATATATATATATATATATATATATATATATATATATAAACTTTCCCTTGTAAGATCATCTGTAGTCGTTATTGTTAAAAAATGGGTATATGGCATTTTAGAAACAGAAAATTTAGAAAAGCACTACAGTCGTCGAAGTCATAAATTGGGTTTTTTTTGCCCAAACGAGATATCATATACCGTTTTAAATTTTTTAGTTTATTTTTTTTTAAAGATGAAGGACAGGATATGATATCCCTTATAATTAAAAAAAAAAATTGAAGGAAAGAAGCAAGGGACGGCTTATGCTTTCCCTTTTTTTAATTTTTTTTAAAGAATCCAGACGGGATATGATATTTCGTCCGACAACTTCCCAAAAAAAATAAAAAATCTCCGACGAAATATCATCTCTCATGCAAAGTCTTTTTTTAAAATAAACAGTAGATCATGTTCCGATTTCCAAATTATGGAAAAAGCTAAACTCTCAGCAAAATTTAGCCGATTCCTGTTCATGCGAAACCCAAAATATGGATATATAGCCGACGACTGCAGATCAATTCTATCCAAAATATTCATTTTATGGAGATATAGCCAACGACTACAGATGCTCTAATAATCCAACATGAGAAACCAACTAATAACTTGCCCACAAAGTAACCATCATTTTGCCTAATCCCTAAAATTATTGGTTTTAGTCCCCCAAGTCAACACACTTCACCAACTCCTTTGAAATTTCTAAGAGCATCCACAGTGGTGAAATATAAAAAATAGCAAAATACATAAATAGATATAACAAAGTGGAGTTTCGTTGAAGTCATCAAAAGCTATCAAATAACAAAGTTGTACAAAATTTGATCAGATGGTTAAAAAAAATTATATTTTTTATATTTTTTTGGGGCTGAATTGAATATTTTAACAGTTTAAATTGGCAGACGAAACTTGAAGCTTCGTTAGAGCGATAATTTTTTTTTAAATCCCCGTACGTAGCTTTTGGAACAATTCAAAAGCATCGCTTGTTGGAAATATTTTTGGGATATTTTTCGGGCTGGATTCCAGTGGGCTCCAGCCACCGGCACCGCCAGAAAGTGATTGGATTACGTTCCTCTCGTCGAGTACTATTCCGTAATGTACGCATTTGCCAAAAACAATTTCCGTATGAATGAGAAATGTAGGTCCAAAGTTAGGTACTCGAAATGTTTAAACTTGGGAATTTGGAATGGTTAGTCCCACACCGGAAGATGGAAAAGATTTCTCTGGTATATAAGCTAAAGAAATGGACTAAATGGCATAGCCCCGGGGTTACCACTAACGTGTAGTGGAGAGAGGACCTAGCCAAAATTACAAACACACATGCGCGCGCACGCGGCCTTGCCCGGACTCAGCTTCGCTTGGTTTGGTTTGGTTTGGTGTGGTCTAGCTTGGCTCTGGCCTATTTTTTTTTTTCCCCGATCCAAAAAATTTTCCCAGTTTACTATTGAGGATTTTCAAATTCTGTAACTGGTAACATTACTCTGTAACAGCAGATTAATGGCTCATCAGTTACGTTTTTTGAACCATTACTCTGCTATTATAGAGTAATGGACCCTTCAGTTACTCCTCTTCTCTTATAAGACCAGTAATTTTTGTCGGCCAATAAATAGAGTTTTGAAATTCTGAATCTCCTTCTTCTTCTTCCTCTGAGTTAGAGTCTGAGAGTGCAACACAGCTACTGGTTCGCTCATATCTCTGAAGCTAGGGTGCTGCTCTTCAGGGAAAGGTAATACAGTTGTATCCTGGAAGGCAATTCATCAACCACCGTCACACTACGGGGCGAACTCTGCTTTAAGGACAGAGATCTTAATCTCGACTCTGTGTTGAAGTTTCTAGTTTGTTCTTTTATTTTCTGTAATTGTATTTCTTCACAAAAATTGTTAGCAGTTTTCTATTTTATGAAATTCAAGTTTTAACAGTTTTAAAGCAAAATTTTTCCTCTATTCTAACCGTTTTTGTAAAGATTATTTATAGGTATTGTTATCATTTTGGAAAAATAAACAACTAACAGTTTAATTTTAACTATTTCAGAAAATGGAAAACACACAAAACGAAAATGTCAGTGGACTTCTCAGTGCACAAACACCAGTGACTCAAAATGTGACTGCACAATCGGTTGCGGCACAAACGATCCTTCTGCCCACACATATAACTGTGGAAGAAAAACCAGAAAAGTTCAATGGAACTGGATTCAAGAAGTGGCAAGGGGAGATGCAGTTCTACCTGACCACCTTGAAGCTGGACAAGTTTCTCACTGAAACTGCCCTTATGTTGGTACCTATGGATGCGCACTCCGTTGCTGCAGTTGATGCATGGACTCAGGATGATTATCTATGCAGAAGTTACATCCTGAACGGCTTGATAGACCTTCTATACAATGTCTACTATGTCTTCAAGACTTCCAAACTTCTGTGGAGGTCTTTGGAGAAGAAGTACAAAACAGAAGATGCCGGCTGCAAGAAGTTTGTAGTTGGCAAATTTATGGACTACAAGATGGTTGACTCCAAGACAGTTGTAAGTCAAATTCAGGAACTACAGGTGATAATGCACGAAATCACTGTAGAGAACATGACACTGTGTGAACCATTCTAGGTTGCAGCGTTTATTGAGAAGCTTTCACCTGGATAGAAGGACTTCAAGAACTACCTCAAGCACAAGTGAAAGGAGATGTCTCTTGAGGACCTGATTGTCAGGTTGCGGATTGAAGAGAAGAGCAAGACTGACAAGTCCTATGGAAATCGTCCATAGAAAAGGCCAACATGGTGGAGCACGAACAGAAGGGCAAAAAGAAGAAGTTCTTGCCACAGGCCTCGAAGAAAAAACCTGCCGCAAAGAGGTTTGCTGGAAAATACCACAAGTGTGGTAAGCTGGGGCACAAAATTTCTTACTGTCGCAGCAAGGATAACAACCTTGCTGGAACTGGATATAAAAAAGGGAATGACAAATCCCATGCACATATTGCTGAGAACTTTTCCACTGGTCTCTCTGACTTGGACCTCTGTGCTGTTGTGTCGGAGGTAAATCTAGTAGGGACAATCCGCGTGAGTGATGGTACGATACTGGGGCCACCAAGCACATCTGCTCGGACAAAGAGATGTTCACCTCATACCAGAAATGCAACAAGGATGAACAGTTGTTCATGGGTAATTCTTCCACCTCCAAGATTGAAGGAACAGGAAAGATAGTGCTGAAGATGACTTCAGGCAAGGAACTAACACTAACCAATGTGTTGCACGTTCCAGATATTAGAAAGAACCTGGTCTTAAGATCTTTTCTAAGCAAGAATGGATTTAGGGTCGTTCTTTCTTCTGATAATTTTATACTTTCAAATAATGGGGTGTACTTGGGAAAAGGGTATGTGAATGATGGACTGTTCAAATTCAATGTAATGATAGTCATCCCATAATCTGTTTTTCCTGTTGTTCCCAAAATTAATGAAATTAATCTTGTTGCTTATGTTGTTGAGTCTTCTTCTGTTTGGCATGAAAGACTAGGCCATGTTAATTTCAATTCTCTGCATAGATTAATTAACATGAATTTACTACCAAAATTTAAGGTAGACAACTGCGAAAAATGTAAAGTTTGCACAGAGACCAAACTCACTAAAACTTCATCCCGTTCTGTAGAAAGAAACACTAAAACTCTAGGTCTAATTCACACGGACCTGTGTGATTTAAAATACGTACAGACCAGAGGCGGCAAAAAGTATTTTGTGACATTCATAGACGACTGCACAAAATTCTGTTATGTATACTTATTACATAGCAAAAATGAGGCATTGGATAAATTCAAGGAATATAAGCTTGAGGTAGAGAATCAACTTGGCAAAATGATTAAAATCATTATGAGTGATAGAGAAGGGAAATATGATGCACCATTTAATATATTCTGCTCTGAACATGGAATAGTTCATCAGACAACTGCTCCTTACTTATCTGAATCAAACGGTATTACCGAGTGCAAGAACCGGACTCTAAAGGAGATGATGAATGCCTTGTTGTTGAATTCTGGGTTACCCCAAAACATGTGGGGGAAAGCATTGCTGACTGCCAACTATATTCTCAATAAAATACCTCACAAGAAAACTGACAAGACACCATATGAACTATGGAAAGGTAATGTACCTTTGTATAAATACCACAAAGTGTGGGGGTATCTAGGAAAAGTGGCAGTACCTAATTCAAAACGGGTCACAACAGGACCTAAGACCATTGATTCCATATTCATAGACTATGCACACAACAGTAGTGCATATCAGTTCTTGGTATATAAATCGAATATACTGGACATCCATGTGAATACAATAATGGAATCAAAGAATGCTTCCTTCTTTGAACACGTGTTTCCGTACAAGGATGCTATGTATCCCAAATGTACACGTGAGCAAGGGAATGCAAGCACTACGGTTGATGAACCAGGACATGATAATGATGAACCTAGACGAAGTAAACGGGCTAGAACATCAAAGTCATTTGGTCCTGACTTTGTAACGGCCTTTCTGTTAGAGAATGAGCCCAGAACATTCAAGGAATCCATATTTACGCCTGATGCTCCTATGTGGAAAGAAGCAATCAAAAGTGAAATAGACCCGATCATGCAAAATTATACATGGGAGTTGGTGGATTTGCCTTCTGGGTGTAAAGCTCTAGGAAGGAAATGGATTTTCAAGCAGAAATTGAAACCAGATGGTTCAATATAGAAACATAAGGTGAGACTTGTGGTACAAGGATTTATGCAAAAGGAAGGTCTAGACTTCTTTGATACTTATTCTCCGGTCACAAGAATAACTTCCATAAGAATGCTGATAGCTATTGCAGCTCTACGTAACCTCGAAATACATCAAATGGATGTCAAAATCGTATTTCTAAATGGGGATTTAGAAGAAGAAATATACATGAAACAACCTGAGGGTTACGTAGTTCCTGGACAGGAAAACAAGGTGTGTAGGCTTGTAAAATCCTTGTACGGACTGAAACAAGCTCCAAAGCAGTGGCATGCAAAATTTGGCAATGTTATGATGTTAAATGGTTTCAAAATAAATGAATGTGACAAGTATATCTACATCAAAGATACTCCAAATGTATACATTCTGGTGTGTCTGTATGTAGATTACATGCTCATTATTGGTACCAATAATGACATTATCAAACAAACTAAGAACATGCTTAGTGGTAAGTTTGATATGAAAGATTTAGGAGTCGCAGATGTCATACTAGGAATCAAAGTTTCCAGAACGTCTGAGGAAATTAATTTATCTCAAGCTCATTACGCTGAGAAAGTACTTGAAAGATTCAAGAATTACTTCAATGGGACTGCCAAAAGTCCTGTAGATTCCAGTCTTCACTTGTTCAAAAATACGGGTGACAGCATATCACAATTGGAATATGCACATGTAATCGGTAGTCTGATATACTTAACAAATTGTATAAAATCGGATTTGGCACATTCAGTAAATGTACTGAGTTGCTACACAAGTAATCCAGGATGAAGTTAGTGGAAAGAAATAACTAGAGTATTGAACTACTTGCGACATACTCAGAGTTATGGGCTGCATTACACCAGATATCCAGCAGTACTAGAAGGCTACAGTGATGCCAACTGGATATCGGACTTCAAGAACTCCAAATCCACAAGTGGGTATGTCTTCACTCTTGGTGGTGCAGCTGTGTCATGAAAATCCTCTAAACAAATGTTAGTGGTCAGATCCACCATAGAATCTGAGTTTATTGCTTTAAACAAAGCGGCAGAGGAAGCGGAGTGGCTTCGAAACTTTTTAAAAGATATTCCCATGTGAGAAAAATCAATGCCTACTATATGTGTACACTGTGACAGCCAATCGGCTATAGCAAGGACACTGAGTTGTATGTTTAATGGTAACTCTTGTCATATCAGAAGGCGACACAAAACCATTAGACAACTGCTCTCAAATGGAATAATCTCTATATAGACTATATAAAATCGACCGACAACCTAGCGGATCTATTTACTAAAGGTTTGTCACGAAATCAAGTTGTGAGATCATCAAGAGGAATAGGTTTAAAGCCTATGACGAAAGAGGATACTTGATGGAAACCTTACCTAGGAATTGGAGATCCCAAGATCTAGGTTCAAAGGGACAACTAAATCTTGTTGAATCGACGTGAGCACTGAGAGATTAAAATCTCGTACCCACTCTTAGGATGATAAAACAGTGTTGCCTGCAAAGGATTAGGATAAGCTTGGCTTTTAATGATTCCCATAGTTTTGAAATAAAAGTGGGGTATGGCAGGATACTCTTTATGGGTAATCACCTTGTGAGTGTGAAATGGGATCGTTTCTAGGAGAATGAAGAGAGGCTACATTCTCCAAGTTCACTCACGATTAACCATGGTTGTTCAAGGCCAAAATGAACACAACAAGAGAACCTAGTTCTGTAAGGAGATGAAACTGTGTGATAGTTATTGTCTAGGTTCACATCAAAGCCCGGGTAGTTCAAGACATCATGTTCACTACCTGGTCAAGTGAATCAGATGGCTACTCACTAAGGGTGGTTCAAAGTTGAAATTTTACTACCATTCCTGATGCAGTGATTTTTCGATTGTACTCTCAGAGTTTTTTCTGTCGTGTCTTTTTCTGTCGTGTCTGGATTGCATAGTCTGGTATTCATGTGGGGGATTGTTGGAAATATTTTTGGGATATTTTTCGGGCCGGATTCCGGTGGGCTCCGGCCACCGGCGGCACCGGAAAGTGATTGGATTACGTTCCTCTCATCGAGTACTATTCCGTAATGTACTCATTTGTCAAAAACGGTTTCCGTATGAATGAGAAATGTAGGTACAAAGTTACGTACTCGAAATGTACTAACTTGGGAATTTGGAATGGACAGTCCCACATCGGAAGATGGAAAAGATTTCTCTAGTATATAAGCTAAAGAAATGGACTAAAGGGCGTAGCCTTGGGGTTGCCACTAACGTGTAGTGGAGAGAGAACCTAGGCAAAATTACAAACATACACACACGCGCCCGGTCCGGCCTGGCCCCGGCCCCAGCTTCGGCTTCGGCTCGGCTTGGTCTGGTCTGGCTCGGCTCGGCTCGGCTCGGCTCGGCTCGGCTTGGTTTGGTTTGGTCTGGTCTGGTCTGCTCTGGTGCCGCTCCAAAATTTTCGGCTCGGCTCGGCTCGGCTTGGCTCGGCTCTGGCCTATATTTTTTTTTGCCCCACTCCAAAATTTTCCCCAGTTTATTGTTGAGGCTTTGCAAATTCTGTAACTGGTATCATTACTCTGTAACAGCAGAGTAATGGCTCATCAGTTACATTTTTTGAACAATTACTCTGCTGTTACAAAGTAATGGACCCTTCAGTTAATCCTCTTCTCCTATAAGACCAGTAATTTTTGTCTGCCTGTACACAGAGTTTTGAAATTCTGAATCTCCTTCTTCTTCCTCTAAGTCAGAGTCTGAGAGTGCAACACACTACTGGTTCGCTGATATCTCTGAAGCTAGGGTGCTGCTCTTCAGGAAAGGTAATACAGTTGTATCCTAGGAGGCAATTCGTCTACCACTGTCACACTACGGGGCGAATTTTACTTTAAGGACAGAGATCTTAATCTCGACTTTGTATTGAAATGTTTGGTTTGTTCTTTTATTTCCTGTAATTGAATTTCTTCACAAACATTGTTAGCAGTTTCCTATTTTATGAAATTCAAGTTCTAACATCGCAAAGTTTCGTCCGACATTTATGGGCTTCTTTTTTCCCTTTTCCGTTAATTTATCCGATGTTTGGGGCTTTTGGTTTTTAATTTGGACCATTTTACCCTTAGTCTTGTTCCCGTATATTCCTCATGTTAATTAGAATCGACTTGCAAGTGAGCTAACCATTATGTCGGTCAATATCTCTAATAATACCACAAAAGTTGAAGAAATACGCTCCCATAATTGTGCGCCGGATTGATCAATACCGACCAACGAATCTTGCGTTATACTAATCCAACTTTGACAGAGAATAACATCTTTCTGAGTTGTATATGCTCTTCCCCTTGAACCATAGCTCGCCATTTAATTTCTTTCAAAAATAAATTTCAGTAGGAGACAGAGATGAAATATATGTTACTGGAGAAGATAAAAATGGAAGAAAATTTTGTGCTTTTATTTGGTTGAGTACAGGTAGTATATATAAAACAACAGGAGAGAGCCGTTGAAATAGAGAAAGAGCCATTGACATTAACTTTGAATGGATAAAACTAAAGAAGGGCAAAAAAGTCCATTCATTTAATTATTTTTTATAAAAAAAATTCCATGAGACAAAACTTCAAGTTTCGTCCCATCCCCTTTTTTCATGGACAGAACTTAAAGTTTCGTCCAAGCTCAAATTATTTTCCGGGATATTTATTATATTTCATGAAAGCCTCTATTTTCATCGGACGATACAATAAAAAAATTATATTTTATTGTGGACGAAACTTCAAGTATCGTCATGTATAATATGCATATAGCTATTTCCTCTCTCATATATAGCAATCTCGTGCAGCGATTATGGCAAATTATGCATAAATAGCATACAACAGTAGCGATCAAAATACTAAATAATGCATTTTATGCAAATATACCACACTGTGGATGCTCTAACAAACAGAGTTGCTTCTCATTTATGATAACCACAGGCTCTTCTCTTTCCCTCTTATATAATATAATCAAACCATAATCCAGTAATCAACATCCCTTTACATATAACCAAATTAATACAATCTTCAATCATGTCTGAACCTAAGAAATCAGCTTAACTGATCAGCAAATTTCATAGAGCAGTTGAGAATGTCAAATTCCTACTCTCCTTCAATGCTAGCAGATGGATTCTCTCCAAATTCCTTGGAAATTCGCTTTCTGAGAAGAAGAGGTTGAGTTTTACCAGGCAACCTTCAGATCTTTTAGACTGCAAAGATGATGTTGATTACTACGATGCAGGGTCATTGTTGGTGCTTTCCACGTCGACAAATTTGGCTGCAAGTAGGTCAACGCCAATGAGCCCAGAACCAGAGATTTCACAATCGACAAGCGATGCGTCGGAGTCGGATGATATTAACCGGAGAGCCGAGGATTTTATTGTGAGTTTCTATAGACATACCAATGGAGAGGCAGGTGTCTCTTCAACTCAGTTACCTAAAAGGAAAAAGTTCACATAGGACTAAGTCTAATTGATTGGAAAACAAGTTTTCGATTTAGTGATTTAGTGATCATACATACGATTCTTTGATATCATTCAAGATAATTTTTTAAAGATTTTGTACAAAAGTTGATATTGATTTTGATTTTGATTTTTTTCCTACTGAGTGGAAGAAAAAAAAGAGTTCAAACTGAATAATATATTTATCATTGCTTGTCAAATATAAATTTTGTGAATGTATGTAGAACTAAGGAGAATTTGTACGTGCGAACTTCGACCAGTTCTAGTTGGTAATAAATTGAGTATATTACAAGCACAAGTTCCCTTACAGATCTGATTCCAATAAGATCCCCAATCCTTGTTAGCCTATAGATCTGACTCTTGGCAATATCCATTCAATACCAAACAATGAATGATTACCTTAATTGTATTTCAAGATCGAATCTGAGGAGCGAGAAGAGGTGTTTTGAATGAACCCCATCGATCAGGCATGAAACGGCACAGCCTTACTAGACTCTGTTCAAAAGGCCTTCAATATAGCAGCAATAGGCAAGGAGCAGGGTTTGCTTGAAGTCTTGAAAAGCGTTCAGTTGGAATTGATCAAATGCCTGTTCACAGAAGGTTTGATCAGTCTGATTTATGTTAGATTGTGGGAAATTCGTACAAACGACATAATTATTGGTTCTTCTCGAAGGGACTGAAGGTGTAGGTTTAAAGCAGAGTTTTGTGTTGTTTATTGAAGGCCGATGCCATCAGAAAGGTGTAAGCTATTAAGCTACTGCATCAATGTAAGAAACAGGAACCAATAAAAGTATCAGTAGTACCTGTTCTAAACGACGGAAAAAAAGAAAATAAATGATTAAAATTCAGTGTCAGTGCACAAATAAACATGAAAATATTTTGAAAACCCTAGTAAAATAGAAGGGTAGTTAGAAATTGCAATTCAGGACATACAGAATTAAAAGAACAAGTTAAAGATTGCAAAATGTACATCTTTCTCCAATGACGCAAAATCCATACATCTATTGTTGAATGCACAGGTGGTAGGGCCAAATTGCGTGTGTCTATCTTGAACACAATCACAATCAATGTGCAAATACAGGAAAGTTTCATCTTTTTTCTTCTTTCAGTTTGGGTGTATTTTAGATCACACACGACCACTTTGCAATTAATGGAAAAGCTTATCCTTTTCATCTTTCATCTTCTTCTTTTAATTAACAACACTTATGAAGATGAATCTTTGATTTATTACGCAACTCTTTATGGTATTGATATGGGCCCAAGTAGAGTCGAACAGTTAAGACAAATTAATATCATTAGAGAACTTCATAATGGGGTAGGATGTTAGGAGATCAGCATAGGGTTCGTATAGGGTTATAGATGACAAATCAGGTTGTTTTAATGTTATACATTTTTTGGAACGTTAGAGGAATGAGGCAAAAGGCTAAGAAAAGAATAATAGGTGACTCAATAGCTAAGAAAAAGCTAACCATTTGTGCGTTTCAGGAAACTAGACTTGCTAATCCGTCTATCAATGACTTTAGCGATCTTAAGTTATAGGGTGTTTCAAGTGGAGATTTGACTCAGCTATCGGGTATTCTGAAGGAATAGCGATTGGGGTGGACAACAATTGTTTCCAGATTATGGATGAACTGATTGGTGCTTTCTTAGTTACTGTTAGAATTAGACGTAGAGAGGATAACAAGGAATAGATGGTCTCCAATATCTACGGCCCTTACAATTCAAGACTTAGGGTTAATTTTTGGAATGAACTAAGATGCATTAGAAACAGGTGGTCGGGATCTTGGGTGGTCGGTGGAGACTTTAATATTACTAGATTCAATCATGAACACAATGGAAGAGGAGCAAGCTGGGCCGAAAGAGGCAATTTCAATGATATTATCGAGGAGCTCGAGTTGTTGGAGATAGTAAATAACGATAGAAGATTTACATGGTCAAATATGCAGGCAAATCCCATACTGGCTAAACTGGACAGAATCCTTGTGTCCAGTGACTGGGATGAGGAGTTCCCGTATTCATTCGTTAAATCTTTAAATCGATTGACGTCTGAGCATTGTCCCTTGGGATTAGACTGTGGTATAGGTAGCAAAAGAGTTCGTCATCAATTCAGATTCGAAAAAGCTTGGACATTCTCCACAAGGTTGCGTCAGATTATTCAGGATTCTTGGAGTGGTGCTACGAAGGGAGTCAACGCGATAGGACTTTGGATTGAAAAAACTAAAAGGTTACGCAGATGTTTGAAGGCTTGGGCTCTTGAAGAATTTGGGGAGATTAAAAAACGATTGCAGTTTCTGGGTGATAGAATCACGGAATTGGAAGTTATTCAAGAGGAAGGAAATCTATCTGCTATTTTGACCGAAGAACTTATGGCAAATAGACATGAGGTTCATAGGATCGGGCAGATGGAAGAAATGCACTGGAGGCAACGCTCTAGAATACAGTGGCTAAAAGAAGGTGATTCGAATACTAAGTTCTTTCATAAGATAGCAAATTAGAGAAAGAGGCAAAATAAGATCTTGGGATTGGATATAGATGGAGTTTGGACCGAGAATGAAGAGATAATTAAAAGGCATATCGATACAAAATTTAAAAACATTCTAGGAGGTAGAATGATCAACAACAGCAAACTTTCTAATGAGATGTGGGAATCCTTAAGGATTGTGGGGGGCGAAGGTATTGAAGGGGTCTTCACAGAAAAAGAAGTGCTACACGCAATTAAGGAACTAGGACAAGACAAAGCGCCAGGGCCAGACGGATTTCCGATGTTCTTCTATAGGATATACTGGGATATTATAAAAAGCGATCTTATGAATATTATGAAAGAAGTTTTTGAAGGAAGGGCGTACCTGAAGAGGATAAATTACGCGAACATCATTCTGGTACCAAAGAAAAAAGAGGTTCGATCGACTGACAATTTGGGGCCAATTAGTTTGCTTAATGGGTCGTTCAAAATTGTCACCAAGGTATTGGCACGAACATTAGCCCCACATCTGAAGAAGCTCGGAGTGGATTTATCAAAGGCAGAGACATTTTGGATAGCATTGCATCGGCTCACGAAGTAGTGTATAAGGGATCAAAAGATAAAGTTGACGGTTTTGTTTTAAAATTGGACTTTCAGAAAGCATACGATTCGATCGAGTGGGATTCGGTTGATGAAGCCCTTACCCTAAAAGGGTTCGGCAGTAAATGGCGAATGTGGATCCAAATGTGTTTACGAGGAGGAAAATCCAATGTTCAAGTTAATGGATGTGCAAGAAAAGAAATTAGGTGTCAAAGAGGTTTGAGACAGGGCGACCCCTTATCGTCGCTGTCGTTTGCTATAGTTGTCGATGGGTTAGCAGAAATGATCAAGAGAGGGAGGGCAGGAGGTGCCATCAAGGGCATTACGGTAAAAGGAATTCTAGACCCAATCTCCATTCTACAATATGCAGATGATACTCTTATGTTCGGAAAAGCTACGGAGGAGGAAGCGATCGCAGTGGGTATTTTGATTAGGTGTTTTGAAGCATGGTCAGGGATGAAGGTCAATGCCACTAAAAGCTGCGTAATCCCTATTAGTGAGGAGATCACCACACCTATCTCGTCTATCAGCAAGCTATTAGGATGTGTGGTTGGAACGTTCCCTGTAACATACCTGGAAACGACAATGAGACCGGGAGCATTAATATGGTCATATTGGATGCAGTTAATCGAAAAAATTGGGAAGCGGTTGAGTGGATGAAAGGGACGATTCCTATCTCTCAGAGGAAGATTGACACTTATTAACTCCGTACTATGTTGTATCCCGATTTATATGATGTCAATGTACGAGTTCCCGAAATGGGTCATCAACAAAATCGATATACTCAGGAAAAGATTTCTGTGGAAAGGTCCAAGTGTTGATAGCAAAGGAGTTCATCTTATCAAATGGGGTAGAGTATGTAAACAGAAGGAGTTTGGAGGCCTGGGAGTATTAGATTTAAGATGATGAACAAGGCACTTCTTTGCAAGTGGTGGTGGAAAATGAGGAATAAAAGAAAATTTTGGTGGTGCAAGTCTTTCGACTCTTATAAGAAAATGAAGAAATTCAAATTCGGAGGAGGAAAGAGGATAAGGAAAAACTTCACCTATCTGGAAAGGAGTGGCCCAAGTAGGGACGATTTACCATGATAATACGACATGCAGGATCGGGAATGGAAAAAATACAAGATTTTGGAAGGACAGATGGTGTGGAAACAACTCTCTCAGTAGCCTTTTCCCAGCGGCAGCTTCAGTCACTATCAACACCGATTCGCTTGTGGCAGACGTGTGGCGTAATCAATTCCTGATGCTAAACGTCCATCAAAATCTGAACCAGGAGTGTATGGATCAACTTCAGAATCTCAACACCTATATTAGGACCGATGAACGGTATACTAATGATATCGAAGACGAAAGGAGGTGGAATCTGGATTCAAGGTCAATTTTCACCGTTAAATCTATGTATAAGTGGCTAAATGACGGGGGTCTGCGATATAAGGAGTGTGACATTATCTGGGCAACAAGGGTGCCATTGAAGATCCAAATATTCCTGTGGTTAGTTACGAATGATGCTATCCTCACAAAGTCAAATCTAAAAAAAAGGAAGATTATAAATATTATTACCTGTGACAGGTGCAATCATGCTGAAGAAGACAAATCATTTGCATTTCAGTTGTCCTAGAGCTAGAACAATTTGGGAGATAATGAGTCTAAGATTTGGGGAAACGTTCAGTCCTAAATCGAGTTCTGAGGCTTGGGGAACAATCAGATTAGATAGAATTAAGAAAGATGGTAGGTCGGATTGGGATATCACTGTAGCAGCTACTATGTGGGGCTTGTGGCGTGATCGAAATGATTTTTTTGCTTCCGTCAGATTAATCATAGAATTTCTTTCCTGATGCATAAGATTTACTCCTTTATTCACGATTGGACTGTTATGACAGGCGGAAATAAAAGATAAAAGACAGCGCTTTGATGAAGAGGAGTAGGCTAAAGCAGCAGGATTGGACACTGGATGATTGTATCTTTATCTTTTTTTTATGTTGTCTATTTTGGTTGTAAACTTCATATTTGCTTTGCAGTAGAGTTTGAGAATTGGAGGTTGTAATATGTACTGGGAACTTCTCTGTTTCATTAATTAATTGTTAAAGAAGCGATGACGTTAGTCATCTTTTGTCAACAAAAAAAAAACTTCTGAAACCCTTGTACAAACTCATGTGAAAGTTTTCGTAAAATAAAATTAGCATATACAACAATAATCAAACACTTTCAGTACATATCAAATGATTCCTGGCTTTGGTAATAGGTTAGTGGCTATTCAGGAAAGTAGATAAAGAATCGAAAACTTGGAATCGGTGAAAGAAAAATGTGAAGTATTTAATTTACACGACAAAAAATAAGGAATATAAATGACTGAAACTCACTGTGTTGTTGCTCAAATAACATGATCAGGTGCTTTATACTCGACAGCATTCAAATTTGATTCAGTAGTATTCAAATCTGATTCAAATTTTGATTATTTGAATTTGATAACGAGCATGAAAAGATCCATTGAAACCCTGAATATAGAAATAGTAATGAAAAGACAAACGGAAAACGAAAAAATATTGTAAAATCTACGCCATGAATCTCTTCTCAACTGGCACAGGTACTAGGCTCAAGTTGAATGTATGTGTATTTTGACACAGAATCACAATCAATGTGCATTTAAGGGAAAAGCTTATCTATGAGTGGAGAAAAGGTTCTACTTTTTCTTCTTTCATCTTCCCCTTATTAACATCACTTCGAAAAACCCTTCAACAAACCCAATATAAAGTTTTTACAAAATAAAATTAGAATTAAATAAAACCATAATCCAACACTTTCTTGATCTCAGAATAGTTCTGTAACTTATCCTGCTCAGGCTTGAGAATTTCTATGGTCATTTCACTATTAGAACAAGAGTCAAGCAGTTAGATACTCATTCAACTATGAACAAATAGCTGTATACGATTTGACACAATTTTATTGTTACCCCATAAGAGCATCTGTAGTCGTTCATGCCAAATTTTGGCTAAATGGCAAATAGCAAATAGGAAAAAGAGAATGTTGCTGCAGTCGTGTAAGCTAAAAAATAGCCGAACGATCGATTATTATTCGTCCAATTAGATTGACGAAGTATAATCGTCCGTCCCTAATTTTTTTTTTTAATTTTTTTTTTTTTTTTTTATTTTACACTAAAAGACAAAAACAATAAATAAAATATATTAAAAAGGACAATGAACAGTAAACGGACGGGCTATAATGGCCCGTCCATTAACTTTGACAATGTATAATGATCCGTTTGTTTGTTTTTTTGAATTTTTTTTTTTTTTTTTTGACTTTTTTAGCGCTAAAAGACAAAAAAAAAAAAAAAAAAACAAAAATATTAAAAATATGAACAGTAAACGGACGGGCTATAATGGCCCGTCCATTAACATTAACGATGTATAATGAACCGTCCCTTTGTTTTTTTTTTGTTTTTTTTTTTTTTAAAAAGCACTAAACGACAAAAAAAAAAAAAAAAAAAAAATTGGAAAAATACCTGGGACGATTGATTATTGTTCGTCCGTTGAGATTGACGATGTATAATCGTCCGTCCCTTCTTTTTTTTTATTTAATTCTTCGTCTCACCTACGACACGAAGGATTATCATTCGTGTATTCTGACGGACGAACGAAAATGATTCGTCTGCTATATTTGGCATTTGGCCAAACCGTCTGCTATATTTGGCCAGCTACAGTACCTCGTACACCCAAATTTTGGGTTTTTAGCCGACGACTGCAGCATGTTTTTTTAAAAAATTTCCAAATTTTGGGTTTATACACAACGACTACAGATGCTCTAACACATTATAAAGCAGATCAAAAGATCACAGGAATCAGACAAAAGACCTACAATGCTACTGGTTCTATCTCATAATTTCCCCCAAAAGTTGACGGGAAAGAAGAAGACAAAAGTAACTAAAAAGAACAAAGAGAGAAGGTTCGGTTCTTCCTCCATACTCCAAAATCCCATCAACAAGACCCCCCCCCAAAAAAAAGAAGAAAAAAAAAGAAAAGAATTGGAAGCCATACACCTCCAAATCTTTTTAACAATGATTCTCTTATAACAATAAAAGACTAAAACAACCAGCCAAATTAAACCAAATTCAGTTCACCTCTTCCATCTTCCCATTGTCATTCTCCATTATTGACACAGCTTCTCCCTTTGGACTCTCCAATGCCCTCTTCTCTTGTTCTTCTTCTTCCATCTCCTCCCCTTCTAGCTTTCTCCCTTCACCATTCTTTTTGTTTCCTTCCACTCTCGCCTTCAACACTTCCAACAACTCCTTCACTGCCTTCTCCTTCTTGTGCCTCCTATTCTTGATCAGAATTTCGCTGATATCTGCAGGGGTCATCTCTGCTTTCTCAACCACCTCCTCCAATTCCCTCATTAACTCACTATCCGCAACCTCCCCATCCTCCAACCCCAAGTAATTCTTCATCAAAATCTTTAGTGCCTGGAAGGAACAGTAACTCATGAAAATGTGCATGTCCATCCTCCCGGACCTCAGTAATGCTGGGTCAAGCTTCTCAATATGATTCGTCGTGAAGACAAATATCCTTTCACTCCCACAACAGGACCACAGCCCATCAGTAAAATTCAACAAACCAGATAAGGTTATTGATTTAGGTCCAATCGACTCCTCGTTCACTGCCATCGGGTCACAAGATGGAACTATATGCTTCTTCCTCCCCCCATTAGGGTCAACCCGGTTTGAGAGATTGATTGAGCAATCAATATCCTCAATAACAATGATCGATTTAGAACTAGTTTTCATCAGAAGCTTTCGCAGCTCCGAATTGGTATGCACCTCAGTCAGCTCTAGATCATAGATATCATATCCAAGAAAGTTAGCCATTGCCGCAATCATACTCGATTTACCAGTCCCTGGAGGCCCGTAAAGAAGGTACCCCCGCTTCCAAGCCCTACCAGTCCTCTCATAAAACCCCTTGCCCTCCGCAAAACCCCTCAAATCATCCATAATCTCCTCCTTCCTAAAAGGATCCATCGCCAAAGTATCGAAAGTACTCGGATGCTTAAATGGCACAGACTCCCAAGGGTAACTCCTACCATCCATCGCCCCACCTCGCGAATTCGTGTAAAGAAGCCTGTCCTGATTCCTCCTCCTCAGCTCTGCCGCCTTCTCCATAATGTAATCAAGATAGGGTTCAAGAATCAGAGGCTTGTCCTTCTTCTTGATTCTTAGAGTAAAACCACGCTTTTCCTCGGGCAAAGGGCGCCACGAGAAGCTCTGCGTCTGCCTCTGCGTGACAACATGCTCCCATGTGGCCATCGAGCCTCTGAAGGAATCAACGAGGTGATCATTGTTGGAGAGGCCGAAGGTGAAAGCAGAAGAGTTGAGAGCACGGGTGAGCGATAAGCGGGACCCAGAAACAGAAGCTGAGCTGGATAGGTAGAGCTGGACGGCGTTGTAAAGCTCATTGGTGTTGACGCCGTCGATTTCAGTGATGTCAAAGTAGCAATAGGAGGAGAAAGAACGGAATAGCCGACGGAAGAGTTTGGACAAAGCAAAATGGAGGTCAGGAGGGAAGATGGTGTTGATGAGGGTCTGGAAGAAGGCAAAGACCCCCATTATAGAGGCTAAAGAAGTCCACAACTCCTTCATTATTGGGAATGAGTTTAAGTTCAGGGGAGTACAAAAAGACTTGTTATATGAAAAGGGTGAGAGAAGAGGGGGGAGATATTTATAAGGGTTTGTTGCTCTGCTTTGTTTGCTTCTTGAAATTTGAGAGATTTTTTGAATGATGGCTTCAATGAATGAATTGGAAAAAGACAAGAGATGAGTTGGACAATTAATCATTATAGAGATTGTACCTTGTACACAGAGGAGTAATAATCAATAAGAATCTATCACCCATATAAGCAAAGGGACACAAAATTGAAACAGGGTTAAATTTAAGAAGCAAAAAAGCTCTGTTATTTTCACCCTGTTGTAGACCGCAAGATCTCTGCTTTCTTCTTTACTTGATTCTGAACAGGGTTAGTACTTAGTAGAGTATGGCAGAGAATTAAAAACATAAGCAGAAGTTTAGTACCGAAATCTCTTACTTAACGCCCCTACCATTAATTGCTACTATTCCACCCACTCTTTGTCCTCTGCTTTTTCTCTTAGGACAAAGGAAAACGGGAAATTAAGGGCTAAACTAAACAGCAGCTTGTTGTTAACAGTTGGCCAATAAGATTTTGTTTGTATTGTCCATGCAATAGGGGATGTGATGGATAACTTATGTTCCCTTCAGTCGCGCCCCTATATTAGTTTACATGGCATGTTTTTTTTTTTATGGCTTAGATCTATCATGTCATCTTTCCATAGGAATTTTAACACATTAAACAAAGATGGTTTATGTAAGTTAGTCTTAATCAGCCAAAAACGAAACGAAAGGTGTCAGATCTTCAAATAAAAGACAATGTAGAAAGGATTAAAGAATGCTTAAACTAATGGTTTGTGTTACCTTTTATTGATCCAATTGACAAGGCAGTAGCCAACCATACTGTTTAACAAATTGCAGTTAGTCTCTTTTTTAATTGGAGTGTTCTAGGTCCTAGACAATTAACATCTAATTTGACTCTATAAAATTCCACCCATTTCATAAAAAAACAAGCTACATATAATACTTAATAGATTAGACTTATCTGTACAAACAGTGCACTTTCACTTCTTAACTACCTGTAAGCATGCATAAGAAATCAACATTAACTAAGTACGAGACATTTCATACATATTTAATATAAAAAATTGATTAAAGGAGGGTATCAGATTCGAAACGATTTTATCACAACCCTTTATTCAATAAAATAAAAACCAATAAAAAATCATATTAAATGAATCAATGGAGCTTGGTATAAATAAACAAAGATGTGGTCACACATTCATTGACTTATTTGAAGCATGCTACACCCACTACATTCTCCACTACCTTTCTCTTCACTATTTTAAATGGCACACTACTAGTACAGATGGCACACTACTAGTACACTACTAGTGGTGTGTCATCTAAGATAAAGATAGTAAAGAAGGTAGTGGGGGTAGCATTATTCTTAGGTGGCACACTACTGGTAAAAATTATTGTAGAGACCTCCACTAGTAGTGTACTACCTAAGGTTGTGAAGAAAAAGTAAATGAAGAAGGTAGTTGGCGTAGCATTATCCTTGAAGCAATAGCAGTAAAGATTCTCAAAAGCAATGATAGTAAAGATATAGTAGATAGTATATAATGATTACACCGGCCTTCAAATCGATTACAGAAGCTTTTCCTGACTACTATTATCATTACCCACATGCAACAAAACCCCATGCAAACATAACTGGACCAAGTAAACCTATGACCACAAGAAACCCCAAATACAAAGACCGAGAGTTGTGATGTAAGGCAAGTAGAATTTTACAAATAAATAATCCACATGCAGGTTTATTAACTCGAATTCATTGCATTTCCAAGTAGATGATTGACACTTGCCAAAATGGAACAAATGTAGGGTTTTATGGTAGCTAGGGTTTGGGCTTTGAGAAGACAAAAAGTAAAAGGATTCTCTTGAAAGATATGGAGTTTGCAATATCCCATTTGACACAGTTAAACAAGAGCTATGATTTATATTCATCCAAGAAATATTCTTTGAAATATAATAGGCGCAAGCATTGAGGAATGAAGAATAGTGTGGAATCAACCTTGACCCCTTTCCCAACAGGTCCCAATAGCATAATAAAGGAATCATTTAAGAAATATCCACTTTCATTAATTTCAGCTGATGATGAACCATGACCCATTTCCCCAAATACTTGGAACCTTTCATAAAACAAGAGAGAGAGAGAGAGAGAGAGAGAGAGAGAGGGAGGGAGGGAATAAGCACAACACCCATCTTACATAGAGCAGTTGAAGAGCACCAGTGATATCTGGGTCCCCCGAGACATGTGGAAATATTATTTTCGTCGTATTCTTGGATACTACCAGCTGGTACTTACTCGGTAAAAATTATTTTTCATAAATATGTAATGAACTTTTTGGTAACTCCAAGACTTTAGGCAACTAGGTAGAATTGATTGATGAGACCAAAAAAGATTGATTAATGGTGTACAAAAGACCAGTCTCATGTGATGACTGAGGTTATAATGGTGTCATTAAAATATGAGATGGTTATGTGTTACATGTCCAAGCGGTTGAAGTGATAGCTATTATTTTATCTTATATGAGCACCATAGAACGACTAGTAATGAAATTCAAAAACCTCATTGATTTGGTCTAACTTGACCCATAAACACACTCAATCTTTCTCTATCTCAACATACACATAGTGCCAGTTTTCTTAGTGGTTTGCTGTGCATAAAGAGAGAATCGAATCTACTGAGAAATAGTGAAAAGGTCTGCGAAATCACTGAGTAGTAGAATACAAAAGCTAGAGAGGAAAAGGCTATGAAAACTCACGTGATGAAAGCTTCTGAGAACCAAAAGGCATATATTCTCTTCCTCCACCGTATTTCATTGCTTCAATAATCTATGTGATTGGCATCCACCCTGGACTGCATCAATAATGCCAAATCATCCACATGGCTGGATCACACCCGTCCAAACTCTGCAAACAAATCATGACACATATGTCATAGGTTTTTAAATTTTGGATTGCGAACCACAACCACCCATATGTCACATCACTAATATCATTCACATCAACTAGCAGAAAGCTTATCATTACTTTCCATTGTTAATTCCAGCTGTGAACAAACTGTTTAGGTTCCAGTTCTATTTCAACCTCCATCAAAAGAGGTTAGAGGAGCTCTAGCACTATTGCCATTTGATTTGCCTACTAGTTCTACTTCAATCTACAATGAAAGAAATCTGCATAGTATTACTGTAGCATGCAAGTTATAGTAAGTGATATGGATGTAAAAGATCATGCAATATTAACCTAACCTCAAATCACATGCTCCAATCTAGTGCAAGTGACTCACTGTGGCCCTCGATTGTTCATCCTAGAAGCAATTTCTTAGAATAGAATAAGCGCGCATATAGTGAAACTGGCAGCGATAAGCATTCAAAATGCTCGTATTTGATAGTCAGTAGTAAACCAATGAGTTGTGAGATTGGGCTCTTGGTGTCATCTAATTGCTACAGACTGAATTTTTATCTAAACAAAAGAAAGGAAGGGGGAAAGGAGAAAGCTATGCACAATGATTACATTCTAATGACTTAAGCAAGCACAAGAATGCAACTCCTAGAAATTATACTAATCCTAAAGCTTAACTAGTGACTAGATAGTTCATAAACTCGAAAAAGAAAAGGGGAAAGAGAGGAAAAGTAAATGTGCACTTTCACATTCCCTAATAGGCTATATAGCACAACCATTTGAATTTTAGTCAATTAACTTCACATGTTAACATCTCAGTGCTTCCCTCCAGGAATCCATTTAAATTTTCTCGGTGTCGTGTACTGCACTAGTCGATAAGCTGAAGAGTTAGAAAGGCAGGAGGACCTAGAGAGATCACAAGTTAATGACATGTATTGAGCACTCGTGAAAACAAAAATATACCCAAAAAAATCCCTTATATCAAGGCAATGTGGTGGAATCAATTCCTTTCTACTCAAGGGCAAAAATCTAAGAATGATTTTCCATAATTCTTTAGTGTTTATTTCTGTAGAGAGGAAACAGTGAGATTGTAGAACTTCAAAGATAAACCAGCCAGTCTTAAGTACACAAAGAAGATAGATAGGAAGAAAATTAACTAAGTAAAAGCCAAAAACTTGGGAGAAAACATAAATTACCAAAGAACATACTTACATGGAAATCCGAAAAAACTGGAAACATGGAATCAATGGACATGGAAATGACACTACTGTACCTGTATGTGACTTGCTGTATGTGATTTGTATGTGATTTGCTGACCGATGAAGAAAAGATGCACTGCACGTAATATATGAGAGATCCGGTTGCTTCCTCAATTGATATCTACAATTAAACACCCATAATTTTACATGAGGAACTCAACAAAAGTATGAGGTACAGACTGAATTAGTAAATAAACGGCAAGAAGGAATTATCTAGAAAGCCAACCAATGTCAAATCTCCCAGATTTATTTCCTCATAAGCATATTAAGATTGTTAACAATGAAAACGGCGAATATGAGATGCTTAGAACTAAATCATGACAATAGACAATGTTGCAAGTTAGGAGGTAAAAAGAGCTAGATTGCACAAATGGCTGGTTCAAATAATATGTCCCATCGCTTTAGCTTGAGGATGCGATAATAACAAATGTAAGCCTCCTCTTATACCACAAGTATCATGGAGAGTTTTCCCCAAAAGCCCTCCATAATATCCTTGAGTTAACATGTCCGTGTTGGGCATGTATGCGACATTGATAGCATGACATCTACCCTAAACATATTTATCATGTCAACTCAGTGTATGTTGAAACCCGATCTGAAGTGGCATGGCTGAACCGTGTACATGATGTGAGAGATATGAGATAGGCGAATCAGAAAAAGAGGGATTCTGGAGATAGTGGCATGAGAGGTAGTGGAGGATGAGACAGACAACTTAGTATGGTTACTGGGAAATGTGATTCATAATTAGTTGTTCACTGCAACATGAATATCCAATTATCATACCTAAATCTCAATCCTAAGGAACCATAATAATTGAAGTAATTGGAATATTGATTTTTCTATAAGAAAAAAAATTGTAGACATTTGAACTTAAGCTTATACATTCTACACATTAGCAATTGGGTTTTATAGATAACGACCCTAAGATTCTTTCAAAACAACATGGTATTAACAGACTTATAGTTTATGTAATTAAATTTAACAAAAAAATGAGTATTGTATGTATGTATGCAAATCGTAACATCCACTGATGAATGACATTTAACTTATACATTCTACACATTAGCAATTGGGTTTTATAGAGAATGACCCAAACATACTATCAAATCAACATGGTCTTAACAGACTGATAGGTTATGAAATTAAATTATAAACAGAAAAATGAGTACTGTATCACTGTATGTATGTCTAGTCGTGTCCTACCCTTTATTGCTATGGAATAACCATTGCATTGTATCCAACATATTCATGTCCCCTATCTCTGTCTGCACCACTGTCCTTAAGTAGTTAAATGAGTCATGCTTGACATGGCAAAGAAGAAATCTAAGTCAAAGTCATCCGTAACAACTCGCTTCAGAGGACGACTTTACAATCTACGCTTCAGAGGAAATCTACAATCTATCTTCAAACTACTTCGATATTTGATCATTTATCGAGCAGAATTTGACCCGGCAAATGCTTGTCATCTCACATCTGCACTCCAAACTCGATCTTAAAAATTCTCTTATCTATATACGTTTATTCACTTTGATTTTATCTAGAACTCCCTATATATTGTTTACAAATCTACATATTGGAAATCTTTCATGGAACGAGATGAAGTTACAATTAATGAATAGGTCCATGCTCTCCAACAAATTTGGATTTCCTGCATGAAGATATTTCATAGTAGTACAATCACTTCGAGTATCAGAGCTCAACATTTGCAACAAATACAAACATTTGATCCTTTGAGAAGGACTAGCTAGAGTGACAAACAAAACAGGGGAGAGACTCGGGTTTTTCTATAACTTGGAAAACCCAACTGACTTGAGTTTAAAGCAAACTGGGAGAGTTTAAACATAACCTGACCATAGTTTAAAGGATTAGCCAGATCAGATTGGTTTTGGAGGGTGCACTCTGATCTTCCTCCAAAATATCCAGTCGTTGAGCTGGACTGTGGAACAGCCGAGATGGGCGTGGGATCAGCAGGATGACTACCACAGATCCACAAAGTTTTGAAAGAGTAAGTTGATCAATTAATCTATAGAAAAATATTAAAATATTTTATTCAATAATAAAAAATGTTTAAATAATATTTAAAAGAAAACATTTTATAACAAAATCCGATCAACTTATCAGATCCGATACTGCCGAATGGTCGACACCGATCCCGATACCAAGACTTTGAACCTTGAAAAGTAAAAGTAAACCTGCGAAAGGGCTCACTCAAACAAGATATAGGTAAATATAGACCAATGCAATGAAGAGCTTGTGGAATGATGTGTCAGGTCCAACCTGACAAGTTGCTGATATAGTTATGTTCCGTCAAAAAGCATATAGGATATGAAAGCATGCACTACAGAAAACATATAAATTACATTGTACAGAAAAAACTATAGTAAGTTCTGGGATAGAATGGTATGGTCACAAGATAGAACTTAGATGTCGTCTATAATGTTACAAGATATACGCCAAATAAACAGATTATTCATTTCATATTAATATTGCATTTTATATAAATGATTATAAATTGAACTTCATAAGGGAAGGTTATTACACATTCTTTGACAAGAATATCATCAACTTATTCCTAATTCGGTAGAAGGGAGAAAATGGGAAATTGGAGGCATGATTTCAGTAATCAGAACTTCTAAATTCTAATTAACAAAAATGTCTTGTACTCTTATGTCATCGACCATTGAAATCTCTAATTCTACATAGTCATTCAGTGAGTTAATTAATTGTAGGCATTGATGAGCTCACTGATGAGACTAGTTGGATAATTCGGCATGACTGCTAGACCCTTATTCTATCATCACCACAGATCCCTTTCTTCTATCTTCACTACAGATATAAACAAATCAGGGTATATGCCATTGTTGCTAAACGAAGGGTGGGAGCCCTTTACTCTTATGCTAGAATCTCCATTGTCATTCTAACGTGAGTTGGTACAAAAGCTTCCTTATTACTCAGACTAGTGGTACCAAACCAATTAATTAAATAAAAATCTTTGGGTTGACAGAAAAGTTGGATTGACATGAATTATGTAGCAAGGACACTTCTATCTACGACTTCTGACTAGACTCATATTTGTCTCAAACACCAACATTTCAGGGGCATTCCTTGAACACGTAGTGTGCACTGCTTGCACATTCCTGAAGTTATTAATCTCATATGTTCCGAACCTATCACTTTATTACTTTTGCAAGGACTGTGGATCCTCTCTAAACTTACGATGGACTACAAAGGGTTATTAAGTTTGCATGGACTCAAAATCACTTATCTTTTATGAGCACCTCAAAATTATGATATCATATGCCATTTAATTAAAGTATAATTGTTATATACCATATTATATTATATAATATTATGGTTGTGTTTCAATTCCTAGTTTCAGTAAATTGTCATGTCCCATAATCAGACCCGTGTCATGTCCTGTAACCACACCCATGTCAATGTCCTGTAACCACACCCATGTCATGCCATGCACCCCAATAGACCCATAGTTCTAGTCCGTGTCCCCTAAGGTAGGAAGAACTGGCCTTCCAAGAAATAAAGAGGGATTGCAAAGCAAACTGAGCACCTGGAGTACTAGTATGTTAAATTATCATTTTTTGGTTTCTTATCTTGGGTTAATTATTTGTATGTATTTAAGATTTTTTTTTAATGTTTTCTCAAATTTTATGTGACTATATAGCTAGCTAAGTTATTATAATTGTTTCAAAGTCTGGACATTAAGAATCTATTAGGTGCAAAAATATGTTTTGAAGTTCTTGAGTGAAATATCTACAAGAAAAAAGATCATCAGTAACAATGTGATGTTGACGTTAAAGCACTACGATAGGGCCTTCGGAGGGTTTGCATCTATCTCCTTTTATAGGCGTTGGTGGGTCCAAAGAGGGGTCCACAATGCACTCTTCTGCCTCTAAAATGTGTTTTTCGCTTCAAACAGGTATTCAGACTATCTCTCAAACGGAGAGCGGGCCCAATGAGGGGACCGCTGAGGAGAATACTGACACTACTATTGATTCGCAAGTTTGCGGGCCCAATGAGGAGTCCGCAATAGGCAAGCAGCGGCTACAGCAGGGAGCTCAGCATTTAGACAGCGATTGTGACGAGCGCCTAAACCTTGACGTTGACTTTGACTTCACAGATGAGGACTCAGAGGACTTAGAAGTTATTGCTGATACGCAAGAGGAGCTCTCGCCAGAGATGGTGTTGTCCACCTTGCCAGAGTCGGCCCCACGACTCAGTAATGGATCGTCTCTCAGAACGGTTGGTTTTAGAGTACAGCGGTCGCCCAAGAGGGCTCATGCGGAGTCCTTGGATGACTTTCTGGAGATAGCAGCGCCGCCAAAGCGGCTAAACACGACGGAGGTACAAAAATTTTTCTTGCTAATATTTTAAATTTCATGTCAGACTCAGAAGTTTTTCTATTAGCTACGACCTGTGGATTGGAAGTCTGTGATAAAGAACGCAACGCGTTTCTTCTTAACAAAATGAGGGGTTGGGAAACTGAGAGAGCTAAATCTAGTGTTCATAAGGAACTAGGATCCAACTCTAGGGGGATAACGGTCTCTGAGGGCGAAAACCGCCCGAGCCCCTCACACACTGTCATCTCGGACATGGTTCCCCAATGAACACGCTATTCTGGAATGTCCGGGGTCTGGGGGATAAAGGTAAAAGAGAGATGGTTAGAGATGTTATCACGAAGTCCAAGGCGGAAGTGGTTGGGCTTCAGGAGACCAAACTTATTCATGGGACCAAACTCAAGAGAATAGGGGGGAACAGAATCAAGGAATGGGTCTTACGCCCATCCGCGGGAGCCTCAGGAGGAATTGCCATTGGCTTCAACTCGGACCTGCTCACTTGTTCAGAGGTCTATAATGGTACATTCTCCCTGACTACAAGACTGGAACGACGTTCTGATAAGTATATGCAGACTATCACAGTTGTTTATGGGCCGAACGTGGCTTCAGAGCGTGACGCCTTTTGGCAAGAACTGGTCAATATTCGTCTCCATTGGCTGGGGGCCTGGATTGTCGGGGGGGACTTCAATATTACCCGATTTGCGTTCGAACACAAGGGTAGAAGTTCCAGCGACAGGTACAGAGCAGAGTTCAATAGGGTGATTACGGATGAGTTGATAGATATCCCTATTAATGATAGACTATTTACGTGGTCTAATATGCAGTCGATGCCGATTATGGCTAAATTGGACAAGATTCTCGTATCGATGGATTGGGAGGCTAAGTTCCCCCTCGCATCTGCTAGGTCGATCCCTAGACCGACATCAGATCATACCTCTATCCTGCTTGACACTGGGCTTCAGGGAGCCAAAAGATATAGAAAATTCCGATTTGAGAAGGCCTGGCTGGAGATTCAGGGCTTTCACCACCTGGTGATGGAAAACTGGGCGCTCCCAGTGACTGGTACAGATGCTGCGGGTCGATGGTGTGAAAAAGATCGCAGATTAAGAAAGCGGCTTCGTAAATGGAACCGATCTAGGTTCTCTACCATTTGGCGCGCAAAAGATTCCTTGCTGGAAGGAATTGATGAACTTGAGAGAGTGGAGGAAGCGAGAGGCCTGTCACAGGAGGAAAGAAATCGAATTCTGGAGCTCCGTGAGAATATTGCCAATCTCTATAAGATGGAAGAAATTAAATAGCAACAAAGATCTAGAATTTCGTGGCTCAAAGAGGGAGACGCGAACACGGCCTTCTTCCACCGAGTCGCAAGTACAAGACGCAGGTCCAACCTTATTTTATCCTTAGAAACAAGCTCGGGGACAGTACAAGATGAACAAATGATTTCCACAGCCTTCCAAGGATACTACAAGGACATCTTGGGGAAAAAGAATGACTTCCGGGTCCCACTCAGGAATGATTTCTGGTAGGCTTACCAGATCGAGTCATCGCCTTCGCTATCCTGCCTGGAGACTTCGTTCTCGGAGGAGGAAGTTAAAAAGGCTATCAGTCAAATGGGAGCAGACAAGTCGCCAGGGCCAGACGGCTTCCCAATGATGTTCTTCCAAATTTTCTGGGAAGAAATTAAAGGAGACTATATGGCATTGCTGGATGACTTTTTTAACAACAAGCTCAGATTGGGTATGTTTAATTTTGCGGATGTAGTCCTGATTCCCAAACGGAAAGAGGCGTCGAAAGTGGGCGATTTTAGGCCGATCAGCCTTATAAATTGCTCGGCGAAGATCATTACAAAAGTCCTAGCTATCCGCCTGGAGAATATTATGGACAGCCTTATCAACAAATCTCAATCGGGCTTCATTAAGGGCAGAAATATCCTAGATTGTGTAGCAATGGCGGAACAAGTTATCCACCGCTGCCATACGACCAACTCTAAGAGCTTTCTACTTAAGCTGGACTTTGAGAAAGCTTATGACTCGGTCGATTGGGAGTGCTTGCTGGAAGCTCTAAGGGGTAGGGGGTTCGGGAATAAATGGATCTGCTGGATCAGGCAGTGCTTGCAGATTAGCAAAATGGCCATATCTGTGAATGGTAGGTCGGGACAGCCGTTCCCTTGCAGGAAGGGTCTCAGACAAGGGGACCCGCTATCACCACTCTTGTTTACTATCGTAGCGGATGTGTTGAGAGTTATGCTGGAGAAGTGCCAGGAAAAAGGTTGGATCACGCCAGTGGCCAGCTCTGCGTCTACTAAAGGGTGTACGATCCTGCAATACGCAGATGACACCCTACTCTTTGGGAATGGGTCTAGACGAGAAACTGTCTGCTTTAAAAGAGCCCTATACTGTTTTGAGGCCTGGTCAGGTCTGAGGATTAATTTTCACAAGAGTGCGCTGACTCCAGTCTCCCTATCCGATGATGAAGGAGGGGAACACGCTACTATTTTGAACTTACGACGAGTGGCTTCCCTATCAAATACCTAAGGCTACCACTTAGACCAGGAAAATTATCTAAAGCAGACTGGTTGTCTATCATTGACAGGGTGGAGGACAGACTGTCTGGTTGGAAAGGAAAATCTGTCTCTCGGAGGCAGAGTGGTCCTCATCAACTTAGTGTTGTTGAACCTGCCAATCTACTATATGTCATTTTTCGAGCTTTCGAAATGGGTGATCCAGAGGATTGACAGGATTCGAAAGCGATTCCTTTGGAAGGGGGCAGATTCGGATAAAGGAGGTTACCACCTCATCAAATGGAGTATCGCTTGCATGAAGAAGAGGCATGGAGGGCTAGGCATCATCGACCTCAGAGATATGAATCTTGCCCTGCTAGGAAAATGGTGGTGGAAGGTATTCCACAACAGCGGGGAAGGTTGGCAGGACTTCATTCAACCTTATCTTAGGGGAAAAGGCACAAGAAACCTTGGATTCCGAGTAGGGGCTAAAGCTTCGCAGCTCTGGAAAGGAATTGCCAAGGCTAGCGGCCCCTTCAACTCGGCAGTCACGTCGACTATCGACAATGGCCGGTCCACCAGATTCTGGTGGGATAGATGGTGTGGAGCCCACACCCTGAAGGAAACGTTCCCAGAACTGTACGAGAGATCGAGTCGACCGAATATGTCCGTGGCCGAAGGTTGGAAAAGGGGAGGTTGGAGACCGGCGTTCCGAGGAACGCTCACCCCAAATCTTCACCAGCAATTGCTTGACGTGCAAGCACACATCTCTCGGGCAGGCACAAGGTGCACACAAGGCCCATATCAGAAGCGATGGGGGCTCGAGAGCAACGGAGCTTTCTCGGTGAGATCTTTGTATCATCGGATTCACTTTCGAGGATGCAGACCCAGCTGGGCACAAGTATTGTGGAAGGCGAAAACTCCCCTTAAAATCAGAGTTTTCTTATGGCTAGTGCTCAATAATGCTATCCTCACTAGGCAAAACCTTGCCAAAAGGCAACCACAGGTGGCGACCAACTGTGGATTCTGCGACACACAGGTGGAAGATCTAAATCACCTTTTCATTCACTGCCCTAGAAGGCAACTATGGTTGAGGTACTCCAAGCCTTAGGAACAGGTGACTACCCCTGCGTATATGAGGATTTGTGGATTGGCCCCAAATTTGCAACGCTTCTCCATGATATGAAGGAGGCGTGGTACATCGCAATAGCGGCTACAACATGGGTGTTATGGCTTGATAGAAATAATTTTTATTTTCGTGCTTCATGTAATAGTATTTCTGGTAACCTGACTTGTATTATGCATCTAATCTCCTTTTGGGCTACAGCTGCAGCCACGAGGGCAAGAGGGAAGATAGCCAAAGTATTCCAGGTAGAGGAGTTTGACGATGAGGAGGTAGAGTTCGGGCCGACGCTGGACTGAAGGACTGGCTGCACCAGTCATGACAGTACTTTTGCCAGCTTGTGTTCTGTTTCTACCTACTGTACTTTCTGGTTGCTGGATGTTTGAGTAGTTAGACCCACCCCCCAGGGTTTGTTGGGGGTGTATGTTTGTTTTCTTGCATTTTCTTTCTGCATTGTACTTTTGTTTTGTACTGTTGTTTTCTCCCGGTACGCCGGGGTTGTTTTATTAACTTCTTATTAATGAAACAGGGTGGCCTTATTCCACCTTTTACCTCAAAAAAAAAACAATGTGATGTTGAGCAAGAATGCAGCGAATCTTCAGCAAAACGACATTGAAACAACATCACCAAAGCAGCCCAAAACATAATCAATAATAGCCAAAAGTGCAACAACAACAACAGCAGAATAGCAGTAGCAAAGGGTGGCAGCAACAACAGTTCAGTCGACTGCGCAACATGTGAGTCAGCTGCAATACCAATAGTCGACTGCAGCAGCCTTATGCAGTCGACCGCAATTGGGAAGTCGAGGCTCTCTGTTTGGGATTTGCATACTTGCGGTCGACCACTCCTTTGGACATTCTATTTTCGTTTCGTATAGTTTTCATTTTCGGTTGACTGCCACGTCAATTCGCAGAAGGTTTGAAGTATTTTTGGCATCGTATCAACATGATTACTTAACATATTTTGTACCCGAAATATTGTATCTTATGCTTTCCTAGTTTATGGATATTTTCAGTTATTTATTTCCTTTGAGATTTGGTTAGTTTATTTCTTTTCATGCAAGTTTAGTCCACCTATTTAAAGGCGATAGAAGTTTTCAGGTAAAGGATCTTTCATTACTAATCCAATTATAATATGAAAAGTTTTTCTTCAATTTATGTTTTCCATGTGCGAGAAAACCCTTATTTATTCAAGAACTGCGAATTTGTACAAAAGCAAACAACTAGTCTATCTTCAGGTCATTCCTTAAGATGTTAGGTGTCAAGATGTCAAGTGTCAACTACAGACATGAAGATGACGACACTTTCAGCGGTGATCGTGATGATCTCCAAAAGTTGTTGATAATAGGAGAGTTCCTGCGTACTATGAAAGACCGACGGATCGATATCAACGACGACTTCCGTGGGTACCATATCGAGTTCATGCCGGAAGGCCAAGCTCACACAAATTTGTCTGTCCATTCGAGCCAAGGTGTGTTTGACCATCACCTCGTTGAAACCACTTGGAACAAAAAGCCCCGCTTGTTGATCAGGTCTTTGTTAATGTTAGTAATAATTTTATTGAAGGCTTTGGTTATGAAGAGTTTGAGAAGCACTACCCTCGCCAACAACACCTCAACCATCATACCCTCTATTAACCCTATCACAACAGCAACTACCGCATCAAGGCAGATATTCCAAGCTCCACAACAACATCGATGTTGAAGGCTATTATGATTGGGAGTATGAAGTAGAAAGTTCTATAATTTGATAAACTAGCCGAGGAGAAGGTGTAGTTTGTTGCATACAAGTTTCATGGGAAAGCAGCCACTTGGTGGTCACATGTGCAGGCCTTAAGACAATTTTGTGGAGAGCACCCTGTACATACATAGCGACAGATGAAGGATCTCATGAAAAGAGAAATCTTTCCGATGGTCACAGGCTAAAGATGTTCTAACAATTTTATAACTGCAAGCAAGTCAATCATTCCATCACAAAGTATACCAACAAGTTCCTTAGATTGCAATCCCATTGTAATCTTTCAGAACCCAAGGATCTGCAAGTGTCGAGATACGCCAATAGATTAATATATGGGATTCAAGATAGTATGATATTGCAGATTGGTTGGAGCATCAATGAAGTACAACATAGAGCATTCATTGCAAATAAAGGAGGCACAGAACCGGAAATATAAATCGTTTCAAGGAGATCGAGGAGTTCCAAAAGAAGCATCTTATCCAAAGATTTTCCTTAGTTCTCGGCCTAAAGTCTCTCAAGTAGATGATGAGACACTATTTTCTTCAACCAAAATGAGGTCTACTTTCAACCATGAAATCAAGGAGGCGAAATATTTTTGTGAGTTCAAAAGTAAGAAGGGATAGGAGGTTGAAGAAGTGATTGAGGAAATAGTTATAGAAGAAGTTGAACACATCCTTGGGATATTGTGCAACCTTTGTTGGAGATTAGTGAGCCTTTGTCAGAGAAACCGCTGAGTCAACTTCAGCCAATTTATAATTTGTATTTGATGCCGATAATATTCCAATTTTAGAGTTTCAAGGAGAGAATATTTTTGTAAAGAAAAAAAGATGGTTGAACAAGTGCAATTATTGAGAAAGAGTCAGAAATTCTTTATGAGGAAGTTGATGAATTATTTCAGGAAGAGCAAGCTTGTGAGATCATGAGCCTAAGTATAGTCCCGACATTATTGCCTCCAAAGAAATTTGTTATCTGGAAGATGGGTGAAGACAATACTGCAACCAACATGAGCATAGTTTCCTACATGCTTCCTATTCCAAGATTTGAGGAAATGCTTAATCTGCAGAATTGTTTGTCTTCCAAATCAGATCTACATGGTGGGTATCATCAGATTTTTACTCGGCCAATTGATGAGTTGAAGGGAAAAGTGAGGAAAAAACTTGAAGCCTCCAATGAGAAGTAAAGAATTGTAGCCGACAAGCATCATCAGTCAAGAGTGTTTGATGTTGAAGATTATGGCGTAGTTTTCCTATGCAACGAGATGGTCCATACTGGCATATATCATAGGTGAAGACGAGTATATTGAAGTTTGGAGTTCATATCATGTTGATTTTACGCATAGAATCTATTCATGATGATTTGTATCACACGTGGAAGCAGAAGAAAGGTCGACTGTTTGAGATGGAACCCTCTACTTCGCATATAACTCGAGGACAAGTTACTTTTCAAGAGGGAGTGAATGATGCGAAACAAGAATGCAGCGAATCTTCAGCAATATGACAGCAAAGCAACATCACCAAAGCAGCCCAAAACATTAGTCGACAACAACAAGAGCATAATAGCAGCAACAAAAGGGGGCAACAACAGTTGCAGTTGACTGCGCAACATGGCAGTCAACTGCAATAATATCAGTCGACTGTTGCCTTGCGCAGTCGACCACAATTAGGCAGTCGAGGCTTTTTGTTTGGGGTTTGTACACTTGCAGTCGATCACTCTTTTGGGCAGTCGACCGCCACGTCAATTCAGAGAAGGTTTGGAGTATTTGTGGGATCGGCAGGATTTCTTGACATATTTGTACTCAAAATACTGATTCTTATGCTTTCCTAGTTTAGGAATATTTTCAGTTTTCCTTTAAGATTAGGCTGGTTTATTTCTTTTCATGCAAGTTTTAGGCAATAGAAGTTATCACGTAAAGGATCTTTCATTATTAATTCAATTACAAAACGAAGAGTTTTTCCTCAATTTATAATTTTCGTGTGCGAGAACACCTTGTTTATTCAAGAACAATGAGTTTGTACAAAAGCAAACAACTAGTCTATCTTCCATCCTGTGTCAATATAGCTACAGATGAATCACAATTATCTATTGTACCTGAATTATGAGATGTTACCAACTTACGACAACTTCATGAACGAGAGATTCTAAAGCACTAAGTCCCTAACAATCAGTATTATAGAGGAATCAAATGAAAACTTGGGATGATGTAAACTTAACCCTCAGTAGAGAATTTGTAAGAATTTTAAAATATTAAGTTTACCAACATGTAATACAGATTAACTAAAAAATTAAACTACTAATTGGTTTGATGGACTTTCAAGATAAGAAATAGTTTAACATGCCCAATTAAAGATTCCAACATAACAATCAATAATTATACCATAAATGTTCTTAGCTTGTAAGGTATGCAATAATAATTCGTACCCTACTTAGCAAGTGGAAACACACTCAATATTTGTGGACAACAGTAAATTTAGATAATAATCTAGAGATGATAAAGCAGTATCATAAATAGTTGAAGAGTGGAAAGAACTTACCGGGTTCAAAGAAAACATCGTTACAGATGAAGATGAAGAAGCCACTCGCCCCAGCCAATAGTGTGCACTCCAAAAACTTTTTTCCTTGATGTGAGAATTGTTTCGGATTTGAAGTGGATTTAAGGACTAGGGTTTCGAATTTGTAGTGGATTTGGGAATTAGGGTTCGGATCTTATTTGGCTTTGGAGAGGAGGGCGTTCGGGTGTGCTGGTGGAGTTTCCGGAGGTGGTCGGAGGTGTGAGGGGAGCCAGCATGGGCGGTCGGGTGGAGGAGAGGGGCTCCGGGGTCGACTGAGGATAAGAGAAGAATGGAGAGGTCGGGAGGCTACGGGTGTAACGCCCCTGCCCCAAACTCAGACAATTTATATAATTTATTAGACAATTATTTATTATTTAGTACAACTGCCCACCACATGCTGCCTTTCAAAAGGTGGTTAACCGAATTGGTGACTCTTGATCATAGACAATTATATATATATTTAATTAACTCCCAATACTCCCGATATGGGACAATTAATTCCCACATATGCCTTTCTCACGGGAGCAACACCGAAGTTAACGTGGGCCCCTCCTAGCTACGTCACCCGCAAGTAACAACAGAGTATAGCGGAAGCCATCCCCCCTTCTCTCTCCTGGGCCCAACCACACTCACGTGGCATTGAAGCAACAGCAGCATCTGCTAGTTTCCTTAAGCCGGGTGGGCCCATCTCAACAATTAATTCATATAACCCTTATAGGAAACTCTATAGGGCAACAACCCAATTAATTAATTAATTAATTATCTATATAATAAAACACAAAGAAAGCTATCAAGTAGCTCTCCTTCAATCCCCCCAAAATCAAAGGCCCAGATCTAACCTTACAAAACACATTTTTCCCCCCAAAACTCAAATTCAAATCCTCCACCCAAAACAACTCCTTTATTTATTTAATTATCTCTCTCTCTCCTATTCAAAAAATTAAGAAAATAAAAATTTTAAATTTTAAAAAAAATAAAAAACTTTAAAACTAAAAAAAATAAAAAATTTAAAAAACTTTTAAAATAATTCAAAAAAATCAAAAACTTATAAAAAATAAAAAAATAAAAAACTAAAAAACTAAAAAAATTAAAACTTTAAAAACTTTTAAAATAATTCAAAAAAAATCAATAAAATCAAAAACTAATAAAAAAAATTAAAAAATTAAAAAAATAAAGTTTAAAGTTTAAATTTTTTTAAATTGTTAAAAAAAATTATTTAAAAAAATTTAAAATTTTGAAATTTTAGAATTTTGAAAATTTGAAAATCTCAAAGCAAATCCAAATCCAATGTCGAACCTCAATCAAGAGATCGTCGTCGATATCTGATCCGCTGCTGATTTCGTATCGGTGACTCGCCACTACCAAATCGAGCGCGAATATCAAGCTACTCCGTATCAGTAACTCCCCTCCACCGAATCGAGAGCCTCTATATGCGAAGCGACGACTCTAATTTTATCTCATTAACCGAATTCTCATTCTAATTTTTAATTGTGTGTGCAGGGGATTACTCAGTTTTTTGCTAACTCGAATTTTATGTGTGCATGGGATCTAAGTTCAGAGAGGTATAATTGTTTTATTTTTTTGGTTTCAAATATTTTAATTTGGTGATTTATTTCATGAGTTTCTTATTGGTTTTGATTTAAGGTGCACGCAAGTGAGAGATTGATTATTTGGTGGCCTCAATTTGGGCTTCCAAACCATTGCAGGATAGGTAAGCTGACCAGCAACCCTAAAATAACTTGGCAAATATACAACATTAATTTCTTTACTACAAGAGAAAATACTATCGTGAAGTGTTCCCTTCACTGGTTATTAGAAACCATGGATAACATAACATATAAGAACTTTTAGTGTATGTTTGGATATATAGGATTGGAATGACTGGAGTTTACCAATGAAGGGTGCATGTGCGCCACGCCACATCGACTAGAAAGGAGATCCTGACACTATGTTGCAAGTCCCAACTTCAGCGAGGATGCTGAATTCTTAAGGGGGGTGTCTGTAACACCTCGTGTTAAGAATATATATACATACACACACACACACTAGATTTGCCTGTTGACACGTGCCTACGGCACGTCTTGGAACGGTGCACCTGGTTTGATTATATAAAATAATTTTGGAGGTCCAGCAAATTAATTGAAGTAGCAAACATATTATATGAGGAAGCAGTATATCTACCTTTAAGCTCAACTATCGCCTTTCTGATCATTAGCTTGAACTTACTTGGAATGCATATAGTTTGTTAGAAACACTGCTTAGAGTTTTTTTTAACCTCAGTATCAATTTTGGATGCTTGTAATAGTAATGCAAGGACATTATCATATAGGTTTTATAAAGCTTGCTCTAATCCCATAACCACTATGAGCATGTCTAAATACAATGGTAACGCAAGTGCAGGTGTGAAGGTATCTACAATATCAATAATCTAAACATTTGTTTGTCTGAGACTCAGTTTGCAATTAAAATATCTCTTATTATTATTTCAACCAAAATGAAATACACGAAGTTCTCAAAACTCTAATCCAAGCTAATCATCTTAGCCTACTGCCCCTGACTACACCACCAGCATACTGACCACGATTCCCTCTCAGGCATACAACACACCCCACTTTTACCCACATCGGTGTCGAAAGTCGGCTCTGATACCATTTGTAACGCCCCTGCCCCAAACTCGGACAATTTATACAATTTATCAGACAAATTATTTATTATTTAGTACAACTGCCCACCACAGGCTACCTCTCAAAAGGTGGTTAACCGAATTGGTGTCTCTTAATCATAGGCAATTATATATATATATATATATATATATATATATATATATATATATATATATATATATATATATATATATATATATATATATATATTTAATTAACTCCCAATACTCCCGATATGGGACAATTAATTCCCACATCTGCCTCTCTCGCGCGAGAGCAACAGCGAAGTCAACATGGGCCCCTCCTGGCCACGTCACCTGCAAGTAACAACAGAGTACAGCGGAAGCCATCCCCCCTCCTCTCTCTTGGGCCCCACCACACTCACATGGCATTGAAGCAACAGCAGCATCTGTAACATCCTGAATTTTCAAATATTAATTAAATAAGAGTTTGTTTATTTTCACGTGTTGTGCACATGCAAATTTATGCACTTATTTCTCTAAAATATTCTCATGAACATTTGATCCTATTTCTTCTCCTTTAATCTAGAAAGCCTAATTAAAATCCTATGCCTATTTGTCTCTTTCTAGCCCACTTTAATTAATTTAATTAATTAATTTACTAGAATCCTTGGCTTATTGGCCCATTAGTGAGCCCATTAACTAAAAAACCCCTTTTTAATTAACTTAACTTGTAGTGTAGACAAGTTTATTGGACAATTAATTAATTCACATGAAAAACTAACAACTAGGGGTACTTGTGTTGCATGTGCATTGCACTAGCACGTGCATGTTGCACCTAAGGAGTAGGCCGGATTGAACCAAGGGAGAGGGAGAGATGGGTGTAGTGGTGAGTTGGTTATCTCATCATGGGTAGTTACTACAACTCCCTATTTCATCATAGCCCTTGATCCCTAACCATTTGGACTAATCCTAGCCTTACATTTACACTCAAAATTTGTATAAATACCCCCCCCTACCCTATTCATGCTTACACCTAAAAGATTGGAGAAAAAAAAGAGACAAATTAGTAAGTTAAAAGATTGAGAGAGGGTGAGAAAAGATTGAGTTGTATGCTTTTGTGTGTGTCCATCCCCATTTGAGGCCGGCAATTCATCAAGCACAAGGGAGGCTCGGGTTCATCAAGTCTAGGAAGAGAAGGCGCATTCTTGGTGGCACGATCTAGGAGGAGAAGGCTTCATTTGTTCATTCTAAGAGTCTTTAGGAGTTCTCATTGATTTTTCTCTCCAAATAATATGGGCAATTTTCTCAAACTTCTAATTAGTTACCATACTAGGTTTGTGTTTGTGATCATGTTAGAATAAATAAGAGAATATTGCTTTATGATTAGTTACCATGATTAAGAAGAAAGTGAACCCATGTGGAATTGCATGAAATCATTAGAAAAATTGATTGAACGATGTGAATAGAAATGTTGTGTGATAACTTGATAGTGCATTAGTATGTTAATTAAGAAAGTATGAATCTCTATGTTGAAATGTTCATGTTTGTGGAAAAAATGCAACATGAAGAAATGTGTTTATGGATAAATGTGAATTATGGGAAACCTTCATGCTATGAAAGTAGAACTGATTAATATATTATACATGTTTATTGTTATTGAGATTAGTACTAAAAATCCCAAATTTGCATGTTTATTTGTTGGAAAGAGAGAAACGAACATTTGAGAATTAGGACTAATTTATTTAAAAGAATAGATTTTTATTAAATAAAGAGAAAGAATAATTTTGTGGAAACTTTGATTTTGAATAAAGCGAAATTTGTGATTTTGTTCTCAAATGTCAAAAAAAAAATTCCATGATCTACTTTAAATTGCAACCTGGTGTAATCGACAGTCGACCGAACAAGAGTCGACAGTCGACCGAACAAGAGTCGACAGTCGACTGTCAGGTAATAAATTTTGGATTCTAGTCGCAGAACAGTCGACTGTCCTGACTATGGTTTTTCGAGTTTTAAATCCTCGCAGAACAGTCGACCGACTGTATTTCAACAGTCGACTGTCCTGACTATGGTTTTTCAAGTTTTAAATCCTCGCAGAACAGTCAACCGACTGCATTTTAACAGTCGACTGTCCTGATCATTGGTTTTCAAGTTTCAAATCGCTACAGAACAGTCGACTGATTATGTTCTAACAGTTGACTGCCCTGACTATTGGCTTTCAAGTTTTATGTCTTTAGATAAAGAAAAAAATAAATGTATTATTTAAAAGAGTTTTGAAAAGATATTTGATAATGGAAAAATTGAAAGTGTGAATTTTAGATTTAGTATTGATGAAATGAGAATAGGAGAATTATGTGGGAAAAATGAATTATGAATGTGATAAATGAATTTATTCTATGCATGAAATTGTACATGAAAGTGAAATCAAATATCATGATAAATTATGAAAGATCTTATGAATATGAATACCCAAATGCTATGAACATGAGATGGAATTGAAAGCTAGAGGGTAGCTAAGTCTTATATCGGCATTGAAAAAAAATTTTGATGAGATATTGAAAAGAAAAGACCAAGTTTGGGTCGTATTGTGGAATTAATGGTTAAGACCGGTATAGAGAAAGTGCTAACTCTAAGGAATTGATTTTATTCATAATTCAAATAAAATTAAGGACTAGATACATAGTGGAGATGTGACGAAAGTAAGAGAAAAACACGAGTATGAAGGCCATCGGATTGGCGGTGTGAGAGTGACTCACAGACTGCCTGCTTGATGCATATGTCATGGCGTGAGTACTACTTCGGAATTATCGTCCCGGTGGCAACGCTTGTGGGGTATTTGGTGACTACGGATGGTGCCATCGTTCCATGATGGAGACTAAATTGTCCACAGACTGCCTGCATGATGCGTCATGTCAATGCGTGGGATTCCCCTCCAGACTGTTTGGACATGAGCTCGTAACTCATAGAACATTTAGGATACTTATCATAGTTACCGCAGTAGTTTAAGTCATGACGAGGGATTGAACCCTATAAAATGAAGAACGATTAAGGGCTTGCCCTCGGACCTATGTAGTATGAGATACATAGAATCCGAACAAGTGCGCATTAGTGTCATATAATATAAATAACTGTATTAAGACTAAGTGCACAGCACAACACGACATCTATAGGATAGTCCTCGTAGTTTTGTTTGTGACAAGTGTGTGTTTTCAAAGTAAGAGAAAATTGATGTATTATATCCTTGCGTCAGTTGAATGAACTGACGAGCCCACAGTTTCTATGCAGGATAAAGTGATTGACCAGATTAAAGTATGCATGCTGCTTAAAGAATGTTTCAAGTGTTGTACATTTTATTCATATAATTATTGTAAATTGCTTCCGCTGTTTAAGTGTAATTTGAGATGTAACTCTGATGTAATAAAAGTTTTAATTTCCTTGTAAAATTATACGAAGAGAAGTGTAAAGATCCTGTGGAACTTCGAATTCTGTCTTATTTGGAATTCAGGGTGTTACAGCATCTGCTGTTTTTCTTAAGCCGGGTGGGCCCCATCTCAACAATTAATTCATATAACCCCTATAGGAAACTCTATAGGAAAACAACCCAATTAATTAATTAATTATATTCTTAACACGGGGTATTACAACGGGGGTAAATCTGGCGTGGTTGCAAGGGGGAAACAGAATATCCAAGGCAGCTTCAGCACAAACTGATATCGAGATCCGACGGGGGTGTTGGGTTTCAAAACTCAACAGAGAAGAAGAAGAGGAAAAAGAAAGGGGATGGGTTCGGCTGAGAACAAGGAGAGAGGAAGAAGGAAAGAGAGGTGGGGATTTAGGATTTGGGTAGTTAATAATTTGGGGATTTGGGGTATAGTTTAGAGCTTCTCACAAATCCTAAAATTTCTTAGGATTTCTCACAAACCCTAATAATTTCTTATGCTATCACACACAATAAAAGAATGCAGAGCAATAACTCAACACAGTTATTTTTTTTAATCAATAATAGCATTCCTTCGCACTATTCTCAAGGCCTATATATAGGCTAAAAAAAATCCAAACAAATCTCAAACAAATCTAAACAAATCTTTCAAATCTTCAAAATATTCTAATGCAGAAAATAAATGGTGCAAATTGCAAAACTACTACATACGGCTAAATCTCAAAACAAAATAAAACAGAACCGATGTCATCATCATTCTCTCCGGATGGAAGAGAGCTCGACCGGTGATCATGACATAGTGCTCCAAAAGATCTGGGTCCAAGCACTGAAGCTCTTCACGATCAACCCAAGTTCCTCCGACTTTGGTTTGTTCTTCCATCTCACCAAATACCTATGAATACCATCATCTCTACTAGTAGAGATTATTTGATCATCTAAAATATTATCCAATTTGTCTGTAGGTGGGTAAGTAGTATTAGGTAAAAGGAAAAATGTGGAAATTTTATCATTAAGCTGCAGGGTAGGCTCATCTATAAGAGAATTTCTAGGGTTAAATTTTGGACCTTCATAGGGTATTAAATTCTCAATATTGAAAGTCTTACTTATGCCAAAACCTTCAGGAAGATCAACGACATAGGTATTATCATTGATTTTATGCAAAATTTTAAAATGGATGCAGCACGTGTGTTCAATTTCTTAACGGATCCAGCCAGAATCAGTACCGGACGAATATGACCATCACTTCGTCACCAACATCAAGAGTTTTAAATTTTCTTCTTGTATCTGCTATTAACTTGTAGTTAAAATTATTCTCATTAATTTTTTTGAAAATTTCTCTATGCAAATTATGAATGCAGGATGCAAATATAGATGCAGACTCTGAGACTATGATGTTCTAACACAGGGATAAAAATTATGGGTTGCAAGTGACTTGGGAAGGGATGGATGACTCAGGTACATTCAATGAAGGTGATTGGTACAATTGAAAAATTGGTCATCCTCTTCTTCACCGAAGTCATCACTTACATGAGGTTCATAAGTAAACTCATTGTCGGGCTCATCAGCAATGACAGCGGTATCTTCTACGATATTGATTCTACTGGGACTGGGACAGTTGCCAATAACATGACTGTATCCCTTTTATTTATAGCACTTGGTGAGAGAATCAATCTTAGAGTAGTACTTTCAGGGTTCTTACCATTGATGTCATTTCTAGATGGATAGGAATTTGAAGTAGGTTTGTTCGGGTAAGACTTGTTGGGGTACTGAGAAGAATAAGACTTAAGTCTAGGGGATCAGTGGAGGTCATTCTCGAGGAATGATATCTCGGATCGCTGAACTTGTAATGAGAACTTACTTTAAGAAAATCCATATCGAGGACAAGGGCATAAGCTAATACCAATGAGTCTATATTTCTATAAATTAGCTCGTTCCTAAGACCGGCTCGTAGTCCAGCTCACCTAAAGAGAGTTTATTCTTCGTTCTCTTTACCTAAGACAATGCACCGAATAAGGAAGTCATCAAACTTATCGACATACTCTTGAGTGGATTTACTTCTTGGATAGAGTTGGTTCCGCAAATCTAGCAATCGAGTCTGGAACGATAACGACACATCTCTCAGTGAGCTTTTCTTTCATGGCTTTCCAAGTGGCTATGGGTGTCAGGCCTCGGCCTCTGCGGGCATGTTCAAGATTGGTCCAGCACTGTTGAGCTTTTTCAGTCAATTTCAACGTGATAAATTTAACCTTCAGAGCTTCACTCATGTCAAACCACACGAAGTAGTGGTCCATGGCACGAATCCAATCGAGATAAGCTTGGGGTTCCATGTGGCCTTCAAAGTAGGGAACGTCAGCCTTAACGTTGTTCTTGTATTGTTCGTCCGGATCACATTTTTGACAACGATCGTCACGAACATTTCCTTGAGGCAACATTTTGATTCAATTCCACTTTCTCAAGCCTTTGATTGATATCGGCAAGAGTTGCTTGAATGGCAGCGAGAGTAGTGGAAAATCAGAATTGTCCATTTCAGTTCGAGGAAGGGTTCGCTGAATTCTAGGGTTCCTAACTGGGTGGTTTGGGAGGGACAAGAAATGCTCTTAGGGATTCGTGATGGTGCTGCGAAGATGCATTCACCAATGGTGAAAAACTAGGAATCGTGGGAATGTGTGTTTGCTGAAATTTGGGAAAACATATCCTAAATGCACTTAATTTTTTTTTAATCTGAAATGATCTAAAAGAAAGAGAATTTTTTTAAAAAAAAGACTCTAAAACGATCATAAATGAATGCAAAAAATTATGACTAAATGATGCAAGAACTAGGATTTTAAAAACCTTCGCTATGATACCAAAATGATGTAAATTTAACCCTAAGTAGAGAATTTCCAAAAAAAATTTAAAATTAATTTTACCAATATGTAATACAGATTAAGTCAGAAATTAAACTACTAGTTGGTTTGATGGATTTTCATGATATAAAATAGTTTAACAAGCCCAATTAAAAATTCCAACATAACAATCAATAATTATACCTAAACGTTCTTAGCTTGTAAGATATGCAATAATAATTTGTACATAGGTTAGCGGGTGGATCTGGCGTGGTCGCAAGGGGGGAGAGAGAGATCCGACGGGGGTGTTGGGTTTCGAGACTCAACAAGAGAAGAAGAAGAGGAAAGAGAAGAGGGATGGGTTCGGTTGAGAACAAGGAGAGAGGAAGATGGAAAGAGAGAGAATGTGGAGATTTAGGGTTTGGGTAGTTAATCATTTGGGGGTTTAGGGTATAGTTTAGAGCTTCTCATAAACCCTAAAATTTCTTAGGATTTCTGACGAACCCTAATAAGTTCTTATGGTATCACACACACAAGAAAAGAATGCAAAGCAATAACTCAACACAGTAATTTTTTTTAATCAATATCAACATTCCTTCTCATTATTCTCAATGCCTATATATAGGCTCAAAACAAATCCAAAACAAATCTCAAACAAATCTAAACAAATCTCTTAAATCTTCAAAATATTCTGATGCAGAAAATAAAGGATGCAAATTGCAAAATTACTACATATGGCTAAATCTCAAAATAAAATAAAACAGAACCGATGTCCTCATCATGGGACCCTGATTACTACATCATCCCAACATGAAGTCATGAACCTGGGTTTGGAAAATCCAATGAGCCCAAAAAGTGATTTTTTTGGCACACCAACAATCCTCAATAAACACCTTGAATGCAAGGATTCAAAAAAAAATCTACTTGAGGGAAACACATTAAGGCCCACAGAGCCATTTCACCTCAAACAAAATACATAGCGTAAGTGTCAAATCAGACTATCATCTATAGTTTTTCTTGTGAATCATATTTTATATTGTTTTGTTGTGTATCATATTTTATATTGTTTTGTATTTCTTATCATGAGATAAGTTATCATAGGTTCAAAATAAAGGCAACTAATGAGACAACGACAAATATGATCACACTCACCAAATAATAAGTCAATTTAAAGACATTATAAGTGAAATAGGTTAGGAGACATCCATGTTTGCTTATTATCAGAGTTGCAAGAGAACAAAACAGATCAATCTTGTATGAAGTGAACGTAGCATACAATTAGACGTAAATATAGCAACCTAAAAGTAGTCATTTACAATGTAAACAACAAAAACTTCGTAACATGTCTAGCTTCACAACTTTCATCCATTTAGGCAAGAAATACAAGAGACGACGGTGAAAAAAAGAAAATCGAAAGAATTGCGGTAGTAAACTGAAAAAACCTAGGGTCTTAAGTTGAAGATGCTTTATATAAATTCATTAATTGCACCAATTATCAAAACAATTTGCACACAAACTAAATTTCACATATTGTAATTATCATGTACGATACATTCAATATATCGTAAAATAAAATAGCCCGCCGAAGTTATATATAGGTAACTGTTTGTTCAGGTATGATATGGTATCATGCGATACATATCATGTGTCCTAAGAATTTGACAATACTGATACATAGTGACAAGTTGAGAACATGTTTATATAGTATGACATAATTGAGTATACCGCAATGAGATATAGTGTGATAATACATGGTATGAGAACATATTCTTAATATTAGTTGGCTCTATATATGCCGCATTTTCTTATTATCTATTTATATACTCTTTACTTTAAATGTTCTTAAACCATAAAGTCTCAGACCATATAAAGTAACCAGGCTATATCTAAATATCTAATACAGTACACTATAAAAGAAATTAGAAGTAGTAGGCTCCGACTTCACTTCATGTGCCCAACACGATGCTACATATTTCAACGTACTTCACATAATGTTTTGTATGTCAGTGTATTCTGTCGCATCGCATTTTTTGCTGTTGTACTGCAGTGTGGATCTCTCTTATATTCGATGTCATTCACTATATTATCCAATATCTCCCAACTCCTGATACAAATCCTCTCACTGTTAGAGCATCTGTAGTCATTGGCCAAATATCGATAAAATGGATATTTGGCAAACGAACGTGTTGCACTCGTTTGCCAAATATCCATTTTATCGATAAATCGCTACAGTTGTGTGCTATAAATGAGAATCGATTTGAGAATTATCCATATTCGGACGGCACTTGAGTGGTCAAGTGCCGTCTCTTGAAAAAAAAAAGAATTTTTTGCAATTAAAAAGCCCAAAAAACAAATTTAAAAACCCAACACAATAAATTCCTTCCCTCTTGGACGGATCTTCATGTGCCGTCCATCCCTTCTCCGGTTCATTTTTTTTTTCTTTTGGCTCCGACAGCACTTCATGTGCCGTCGCTCCTTGTATTATTTTTTTTAATTTTTTTTTACGATCGGACGGCACTTCGAGTGCCGTCCAATAAAATTAAGTCTTTTTTTTTCCTCTCCGACGGCACTTCAAGTGTCGTCGCTTCTTATTTTACGATAGATTGCTAAAAAATAGCTTTTAAACGAGTGCAGCAAAAGTTCGATTCTTATTTCCATTTATCCATTTATCCATTTTTTCACCTACAACGACTACAGATGCTCTTAGAAACTCAACAACCACCGTGGATTCCTATTTGAGCATCCACAATCGTTGTAGGTAAAATATGCATGTATGCATATTTTATAATAGCATTTCACCGTTTCGCTGCAGTGGTACAAAGGTAAAATATAAACGGACGAAACATCCATGGGTTTTTTTGTTTTTTTTTTTTTTAAATTTTTTTAAAGGTTTTTTATTTTTTGTAATAATTTTTATATGGTGGGACCCACAGTGAAACGAAACATGCCCCTGTAGCATCCCATTTAACCAATCTTAATGGTGTGATTAGTTAACTAATCTTAATTAATTAACTAATTATTAACTAAAAATTAACTAAAATACTAATTAAACTAATTAACTAACTATTTTTTTGGGGATTTCATCGGACGAATCCTAATATATATATATACTAGGTTTGCCCGTTGACACGCGCCTACGGCACGTCTTCGGAACGGTGCACCTTGTTTGATCATATAAAATAGTTTTGGAGGTCCAGCAAATTAATTGAAGTAGCAAACATATTATATGAGAATCTTTTGGGAGTCCAGCAAAAAACATATTATATGATCTTTTTGATTTTTTATAATTATTTTAAAAGTTTTTTTAATTTTTAATTTTTTTTAGTTTTTTAATTTTTAATTTTAAAAAAATTTAAAATTTTTATTTTTTTAATTTTTTGAATAGAAGAGGGAGGAGGAGAGAGGGAGAAAAACAATTAAATAAATATAGGAGTTATTTTGGGTGGGAATTTGAGTTTTGGGGGAAAACTTTTGGGGGAAAAAATATGTTTTATGAGGTTAGATCTGGGCCTTTGATTTTTAGGGAAATTGAAGAAGGACCACTTGATAGCTTTCTTTGTGTTTTATTATATAGATTATATTATATATTACGGACGAAACATCCGATCATTTAAAAAATAATTAAATAATCTAGACGAAACATGATGTTTCGTCCCGCATAATATGCATATTGCTATATCTCATGCTATCTTTGCATTTTTACTGTAGCGAAAAATGGAAAAAAAAAATGGCAGTATCAGCACCTACAGTGCGAAAAATATGCATAAAATGCATTTTTAGCTAACGACTATAGATGGTCTTATGCTAAAATCGTGTTCTAGTAGCATTTCAATTTGTTGGTATTCTTTTCGTAATCTTTAACAGATTAATCAAACTAGACCCAAAAAATACTTATTAAATTAACTTACGGTTCTTGAAATTAGTTTCACCGTACAAAAGAGAGAACTTTATTTAAATTTTGAATGAAGCTAAAGATTTGCAACTGAATATGTTTATCTCCCTACTGTAATCAATTCATAAGCAAAATTGCAAACTTGCAGAAAATTCCTGATACTTAAAATGCTCCGAAAAAACCCCCCAAAACTAACCAAATGTACACCCCAAAAAAAACGTTAGAAATTAAAATTTGCAAACTTCTGTTTCAGAATCATACCATTTCATGACGAAGGAACGCGATGGAAGAAGGTTGGGCGGGGCCCATAGGTTCCTATCCCTCAGCTTCCCGATCAGCCACGGATTGCTCTGATAAAGGGTCGGGTCGGGATCAGAATCCATTAGATGAGATGATGGAAAATCGTCGGAGAAACCCTTACGCGATGCGGCGAATCCAGAAATTTGAGAGGGGAGGAGAAAACACTTAAATTCCGAATCTCCAATTTGGAGAAACTTGAAATTTCAAACCTAGTCTCGAATCTCGATTTGCAAAAGAATTTTTTGGCCGTACTGGGTCACCTTTTGAAACTATTTGTGATTTTGGGCTACTTTTAAAACTATCACGTTTGTAAGAGCATCCACAGTCGTTGAAGCCAAATTTTGGGTATTTGGCAATTTAGAAATAGAAAAAAAAGAATGTTGCTGCAGTCGTTCAAGCTATTTTCGAGTTATTTTCGATTGGTCGTTTGTTTTCGTTTAAACCACGGAAGTTTATGTATCGTCAATCTCATACGACGGTAGATAATAGGCCGTTTCTTTATTTAATTTTTTTTTTTTTTTTAAAACCCAACGACGGGAAAAAATCGACCGTCAATCTCCGCAAACGGTACATTATTCACCGTCGGTTGACCTTCTTTTAAATTTTTTTTTTTTTTTAAAAAAAATTGCCAACAACGGTTGATAATGCACCGTTAATTAGATCGCACGGTAGATTATTCACCGTATGTTGACTTCATTTTATTTTTATTTTTATTTTTTAAAAAAAAAACCAAAAACGGATGATAATTTGCCGTTAATTACATAACACGGTAGATAATATACCGTATGTTGACTTCTTTTTAATTTTTTTTTTTTTTAAAAAAAAAAAAACCACCAAAGGATGATAATTTGCCGTTAATTAGGTAACACGGTAGATAATATACCGTATGTTGACTTCTTCTTTTTAATTTTTTTTTTTTTAAAAAAAAAAAAAACCAACAACGGTTGATAATTTGCCGTTAATTAGGTCCTACGGTATATTATTCACCGTTGGTGGACCTCCTTTTAATTTTTTTTTTTTTTTTAATTTTTCCCGAAAGGTTCTTAATCATTGGAAACAGTATTTTTGTACGAGACGGACTATTATTTGCCGTTAATCAGATCGGACGGAAAATAATCTAGCGTTAGCTATATTTTCCATTTCGCCATATCGCCTGCTATATTTGGCAGCGCACTGTTCATCGTCAACCCAAATTTTGGGTATTTGGACGACGAGTGCAGTGCGTTTTTTTCCAAATTTTCCAAATTTTGGGTATTTAGCCCACGACTGTGGATGCTCTAAGCTAGTTGCTATAACGTTAGCAACAACAGCTCGCTAAATGGAAATAACGGTCATTTTTATATTAAAAAAATTAAAAATTTTATTTATTGTCACTATTCCTATTAACCAAAGTGTTTGTCTTAAATGAACTGTACCTAGGCACTGGGTGAAATTTAGAGAGTTTTTGTTTTATAAAGAAAAAAAAATAATTTTTTTTTTTTAACTCTGGTCGCTACTGAGAATAGCGACCACAATAAACAATGGTTGTTATTCCCACTAACGACCATTGTTACTACTCAACACTGATATAGAGAGAGAAAATGGAGAGAGATGATCATATTATGACTTGAAATAAATACAATACATTAATTGTCATCATGACAATTCCTCAATCCTCCCCCACTTGTCATTTCCTAGATACACTCAAATCTCAATTCCGAGATACACATCGTCACCAACTAATGAGAGAGAGATGCTCTCTCATTAATTATGCTTCCACTATTAATTCCTCCTCCACTTTGTGGTCGCTAGTGTGAATAGCGATCACTGTTTATTGTGGCTGCTATTCCCAGTAGCGACCATAGTTTATTGTGGCTGCTATTCTCAGTACCGACCAGAGTTTAAAAAAAAATTGTTTTTCTTTTCAGAGAGCTAAAACTCTTTAGATTTTGTCAAGTGTCTCATTACAGTTCATTTAAGGTCGCTAATCTGATTAGCGACTTCATAAATACTTTGGTTGCTAATAGGAATAACGACAATAAATAAAACTTTCAATTTTTTTTTTTAAAATACCACTATTCTCATTAGCGACCTCCTAAAGGAAAAGGTTACTAATGGGAATAGCGGACGCTGCTGACGTGACAACAACTAGCCCACAAACATTGATAGTTTGGAAAGTGACCCAAAATTTCAAATACTTTCAAAAAGTGGTCTAGTACGGCAAAAATTCTTTGCAAAAGGGGCTAAGTTTATACATTGGGCCAGATATGTCTCCAACTTATGGGCCATGTTTGGATAAACAACAATGGGTAAAGTTCAGTAAACTATACTCATGTTTCATCAAATTGCATATAACTATACCCACATTTTCTTTTCTTTTTTTTCAGTTTGGTATACTCCATCCATTTCTTTGGTGCGGATTGCTATACTCCCTCAAATTTCGATATCATATGATACCATGTGACTTTTTGATTGTCCAGTTTCTTCCAGATACACACTTGTCTTTTAATACTGCTTAATAAGATTATTTTCCTTAATCAATAAAGCTTATTATTCCGTCAAATTTAGGTATGGGATATGTCACGCCCCGCTTCCCTCTATACGGAAATACAAGCACGCAATTGAGGTCCAGCAAATGATGTACATCATCCATAAGCTGTACAATTATAAGCTCAACAAGATATTTATAACACATTCACGCAGCCAAATATAATGATCACATGAGTTGGAAATAGAATAACCATCATCTTGGGTAATACATCAACATTGGGTCAAGATGCCCGGAAATACAAGGTGCTAGAATTAAAACAGTATGATAAACAGTTCGCTATAACAACTAGATAAAATAGCGACAAAAAAACAACAACATGAAGTAGTAATAATGCAGCAACGATCATTTAGAGAGTCTGTTTGTTGGGTCCATCAGTACCTGTATAATTATTAACTCAAAGAAAAATGGAAAAGTACCTGTTAGAGCAAGCTTCGGGCAGCAAGTAGCAATAAGCAGTAAAAGGGATAATATAACAAGATATAACATGGAAGAAAAAAGAAGTAACAGTGCAAATACAATATAGAAAGAAGCAAAGAATTGGGACAATATGATCATATAACTAATATCCGTAAACTAGTGTAATCAAGACTTTAAAGTATAATCTATTGATAACCAAGTTTCAGTTATCAACAATCATGTAATCAAGAATCAAGAGTCATGTAATAAAGAGTTATGTAATCAAGAATCATGTAATCAAGAATCATGCTTAGTGGAAATCTCGAGTTTATCTGTTTTATTAACTTATCTAATGCACGCAATCTTGTGTTCCATACCACAAGTTTGGTACATATCAATCATGTGACGTTTATACTTAAGTAATGAATTCTATAGAATTATGTACTCGGGTCTTCCAGTGATAGTATCAAGACATGTAATCAAGAATTTTGTAATCAAGAATCAAGAATCACTATTTTGAGAAACACGGACCCCCTTCCAAGTATACTCTCCTATATTGTCAATTACTAAGTCGTACCCTTATAACTCCGGCTTGTTATTCTTTTATAATTAATTATGAACGTGCAGTTGGTACGACTAGTGGAACGATGAAATCAAGACAATTAATTAAGAATCTAGAAAAATATCAAGTGCAGTAATCATGGATATGAGATGAAACGGGTACATGTATCAAGAGTGGTTATTATAGAATTATCAAGTGGTATAAAATACAGTATATGAGAAAATCTATCAACTTATTATATCTATGCAAGTTATTATTACAAGAACAACAATACATATAGTTCAATTCATTAAATATGAAAAATAACGGATTTATATGCAAAAACATAGAGATAAATTTTTAGACAGCAACACCTATCTGCGTTCAAATTCAATTTATCGTTGCTACAAGAAAGTAAATCTGATTCCGTCAGAGATTCTAGAAAGTAGACTCTCTTCCGGTTCCAACGCATATTCACACGATACATTCTAGAGATAGTAGCTATGCGTAAAAATTCATTCTTTGTTGGTTTCGATGTTTCGTGCGCATTCTGGAAATTCAGAGTCATAGTACTAAAATCATGATATCTCACAATCTATTCATCGGATTGAAAAACCGTAAGATGTTCTGGTTTCTAGACTCGATGGGCTACGATTTTTATGTAGAAAGTTTTTCGATCCAGTATCGGGAACATTATCGAATTCTCAGTACAAGAGACCGGTTAGTGGTTCCGTGCAGGTTCAGGGATTTACGATATGACAGTACTAAAATCATGATATCTCACAATCTATACATCAGATTAAGAAACCATAAGATGTTCTGGATTCTAAACTCGATGGGCTACGATTTTCATGTAGAATGTTCTTCAATTCAGTATCGGGAATATGGTCGAATTCTCAGTACAAAAGACCGGTTAGTGGTCCCATGCAGGTTCAGGAATTTACGATATGAAAGTACTAAAATCATGATATCTCACAATCTATACATCGAATTGAGAAACCTTAAGATGTTCTGGATTCTAGACTCGATGAGCTATGATTTTCATTTAGAATGTTCTTCGATCCAGTATCGGGAACATGGCATAATTCTCAGTGCATGGTCAAAAAATTTAGAGATAGCAAAGTTGAATATTCGATAACATGATTCGAAGTGTGTTAACGGTTCACTTTTGAGTTGATATAGAATGGAACCAGTGACTAGAACGGAATTTGACAATAAAATATGATAACTAGACTACTTGTAACGAGTCTAAGGAAAATGCTTGTACGAAAACAAAAAGAGTGTACAAGATACTTGTCTTATAACATGACGATTACGGTGGTGGTGTTAACCACGGAAAGAAGAAACGACGGCGGCAATGGACGGCGGCACAACGGTGGCAAGAATGGTAGCAAGACGGCAGCGAGCAAGCAACGGTAGCAACGGTGAGCGACGGCGATGAGCGACAACAACAACGAGGGGATGGCGCGGCGTCAGGTTGTTTGGGATTGAGTTCGGGTTGTTTTTCGGGGTTCACGGGGCTGTAGAAGCAGAGTCGTCAGGTCGAAGGTGGAGGATAAAGTGGACCTCGGGTGTTGGCTTGAGTTCTCGGGTTTGAAGAAGGCAGAGGAAGAGAATGGCGAGAGGAGCTTAGGTTTTGGAGAAGCAAAGAAGAAAAGAAGGAGTAGAGACAGTGAGTTGGAGATTGTTGCATGTGTGTATATATATATATAAAGAAAGGGAGAGAGAGATAGACAATATGCATGCAAGTGTGTATGCATGTGTATAAAATATAGGCAGTGTAGTGTTAGGCTGTAGGGGGGAGGTGTGTATATATTGAAAATGTAAAAGAAGTCAGAAGAGGGGGTTGACGGATTAGAGAAGATTGGGAGTAGTAGGGTGGTGGAGGCAGTAGGGTGGTGGAGAAAAATGAGATGGAGAGATTGGTTGTATGCAGAAATGGAGAAGTAGAGATTATAGGGAGGGAAAAAAAGAAGCGTAGGAAGAAAGAAAATAAGGTGTAGGAGAGTTAGGTTAGCTGTTGGATTAAGAATTAGGATCAAGATTATGATTAATCATGGTTAAAGTTTGTATTTAAACTCCGATCGAAAAATTACAAAATTATGGAACTGATCAGAAAAATATTCTGGCTCTAGATAAAGAGTCCAAAGAGAAAAAAAATAAAATTAATCTGAAAATTGAAGTACAAAAGTTCACGTAATAAAATACGTACAACTGGAACAGGGAGTTACAGGATAGGATAGAGAAAAGTTAGAAATTGAAAGATAGAATAAGGTGAAGAGTTGTTTTGAGTAAGTATTTTTTAATTATATAAAAAAGGGAGAAGAAATTTAAGCTATAAGGAGAGAAAGAAAGGGTGCTTAAACTGGTCAAAGTATGGGTATAATGGTCAAATTTATAAAAATACTAGGTTTTCCCGTTGACACGTGCCTACGGCACGTCTTCGGAACGGTGCACCTTATTTAATCATATAAAATATTTTTGGAGGTCCAGCAAATTAATTGAAGTAGCAAACATAGAGAAAAAAAAACATATTATATGATTTTTTTTTTTGAATTATTTTTAAAGTTTTTAAATTTTAAATTTTTTTTAGTTTTTAGATTTTTTATTTTTTTAAAAATTTTCAAAATTTTTATTTTCTTAATTTTTTGAATAGAAGAGGGAGGCAGAGAGAGAAAAAAAAAATTAAATAAATATAGGAGTTGTTTTGGGTGGGGAATTTGAATTTGAGTTTTGGGGAAAAACTTTGGGGGGGGGGAATATGTTTTGTGAGATTAGATCTGAGCCTTTGATTTTTAAGGGGGTTGAAGGAGAGCCACTTGATAGCTTTCTTTGTATTTTATTATATAGATTTGATGTTGTTAGCACTAAAGTAGTGAACTGCAATAAGCTTATGTATATAGTACACCATATATAGTACACCGAACAAAAAAAAAGATATGGATATAGTTATCAATAAATTTGTGAAGCATGGGTACACCTTAGTAAAATTTACCCAACTACAAAAGTGGAGATGGAAGATCTTTACTCCATTTTGGGCCTTCAGTTCCTTTTCGGCCCATGTCCACTACCATTCTTCCTTTTAATCTTTTTTGTTGTAAAATAATGGAGACGATGCTAGAAAGTAAAAGAGACAAGAGAATAGAGTATAATTTGTATTCAAATGATTTCCTTTTCTTTTTAGCACTCCCAAATGATTCATCTAAAGGCCTATTTATAGGCTTACAAAAGAAGTTGAAAGGACAAACGTGGAGTAAATGGTGAGTGGAGAACATGGAGATCATGGGGTTAGTGGAGAAAATGGGATAATGGAGAGACATTCACATTAATTGATTTTTAACACCCCCCTTGAATGTCTCGTAGTTGTGGATAAGAATATGCCTCGATACTGCATCATTAAAAACCTTACCAAGAAAACCCAATGGGACAAAACTTGGTGAAGGGAAAAAGAGTGCAGTGCATATCTTTTCTCCCCCTGAAAAGTTCATCCTTTTAGATCTTTCAAACGACGCATCCCAATCATGTTTACCATCTTTTCAAATGTTGTCGTGGGTAGAGCCTTAGTGAACAAATCTGCTGGATTCTCACTTGACTTTATCTGCTGAACACTTATTTCACCCTTTTGTTAAAGATCATGAGTGAAGAAGAACTTTGGTGAGATATGCTTCATTTTATCACCTTTGATGTGGTCATCCTTTAGCTGAGCTATGCATGCTGTATTATCTTCAAATAAGGTTGTGGGGATATCTTTATCGACTGAAAGGCCACACGTTCCCCGGATATATTGAGATATCGACCTCAACCAAACACATTCACGACTTGCCTCGTGGATTGCCAATATTTCTGCATGATTAGTTGAAGTTGCTACTAGTGTTTGCTTTGTAGAATGCCATGAAATTGCTGTTCCTCCGCAGGTGAACACATATCCTGATTGAGATCGGGCTTTATGTGGATCAGATAAATATCCTGCATCTGCATACCCAATTAAATTTGATTTGGACATGTTGGAATAATACAAGCCCATATCCATGGTCCCTCGAAGATATCTAAATATATGTTTCACACCATTCCAATGTCTTCGAGTTGGTGAGGACTATATCTTGCCAATAAATTTACCGCAAAAGATATATCAGGACGTGTATTGTTAGCAAGATACATCAATGCTCCAATGGCACTAGGATATGGTACTTCAGGACCAATTAGTTCTTCATGTTCCTCACGAGGTCTAAACACATCTTTATTAACATCTAATGACCTCACTACCATGGGAGTACTTAAGGGATGAGCTGTATCCATGTAAAACCTTTTAAGTACTTTTTCCAGATAAGTGGACTGATGCAAGAAAATCCCATCTTTCAAATGTTCAATTTGAAGACCTAAACAATATCTTGTTTTTCCAAGGTCTTTCATTTCAAATTCTCTCTTTAAACATTGCACGGCTTGTAATAACTCTTCAGGAGTTCCGATGATATTTAAATCATCAACATAAACAACAATTATAACAAATTTTGATCACAAACCTTTTATAAACACACATGGGCATATAGGATCATTATTATAACCCTCTTTTATTAAAAATTCACTCAGACGGTTATACCACATCCGTCCTGATTGTTTTAATCCATATAATGCTTTGTTTAACTTAACTGAGTAAATTTCTCAGGAATTATAATTATGTGCTTCTAGCACTTTAAATCCTTCAGGGATTTTCATATATATATCATGGTCTAACGAACCATACAAATAGGCCGTGACCACATCCATGAGACGCATTTCAAGTCTTTCATGCACTACCAGACATATCAAATATCGAAATGTTATTGCATCCACCACAGGAGAATATGTCTTTTCATAATCAACACCAGACATCTGGGTAAAATCTTGTGCGACAAGCCGTGCTTTATATCTAGTAATCTCATTTCGTTCATTTCTTTTTCGTACAAATACCCATTTATAGCCTACTGGTTTGATCTCTTTTGGTGTTCGGACTACAGATCCAAAAACTCCTCGTTTTTCAAACGAGTCTAATTCAGACTTAATTGCCTCTTTCTATTTTGGCCAATCATTTCTATTTCTACACTCTTCCACAGAGGTAGGTTCATGATCCTCGTTTTCATTTATGAAATCGCACGCTATATTATATACAAAAATATTGTTGACAATTATATTATTCCGGTCCCATCTTCTTCCCGTAATGACATAGTTGATCGAGATCTCTTTATTTTCATTAATTTTAGGTACCTGATTCTCTTCATTATTAATTATGTCAATGGTCTCTTCTGGAGAGACATCCTCGATTTGACAATCATGGTTATTTGCTCCTTTTCTTTTTCGAGGATATTTATCTTTGGAACCAAGTGGTCTACCACGCTTCAAGTGTGCCTTAGACTCACTAGCAATTATAGGTTGTCCTTCAGGGACATCAATTTTGATAGGAGCATTTATAGCTGGAATATGAGATTTTGTTATTCTTTTGTGGTCAGTAAATGCGTCTGACAGTTGATTTGCAATACCTTGCAAATGAATTATCCTTTGAACTTCTAATTCACTTTCTTTTGTTCGAGGATCTAAACATTTCAATGATAATTCATTCCATGAAATCTCTTTTTCCAACTGTTTATTATCTCCCCCTAATGTTGGGAATAATGATTCATCAAAGTGACAATCTGCAAACCTTGCAGTAAACAAATCTTCAGTTGTCGGTTCAATATACTTGATTATAGATGGAGATTCATACCCAACATATATTCCCGTCCTCCTTTGAGGTCCCATTTTTGTGCATTGTGGTGGATTAATTGGGACATATACCGCACTTCCGAAAATTCGTAAATGGGAAATATTTAGTTCCTGACCATGAACCAATTATAAGGAAGAATTATCATTATAACTGGTTGGCCGGATGCGTATAAGTTGTGCTGCATGTAAAACAGCATGTCCCCAGGCCTAAACGGGGAGATTTGATTTCATAAGCATTGGTCTAGCAATCCATTGGATCCGTTTTATAAATGATTCTGCCAAACCATTTTGAGTGTGAACATAGGCTACTGGATGTTCCACTTTTATCCCAATTGACATACAATAATTCATAAAAGATTGGGATGTAAATTCACCAGCATTATCAAGACGAATTGTCTTTATCGGATAATCAGGAAAATGTGCCCACAACCGAATTATTTGTGCAAGTAATCTTGCAAAAGCCAAATTACGAGATGATAATAAACACACATGTGACCATCGAGTTGATGCGTCAATTAGAACCATAAAATACCGAAACGGTCCACATGGGGGATGAATCGGACCACATATATCACCATGAATTCGTTCTAAAAATGACAGTGATTCGTTCTTTATTTTGGCTGGTGAGGGCCTTGTAATTAACTTTCCTTTGGAACAAGCAACACAAGGAAATTCATGGGATTGAAAAATCTTCTGGTTTTTCAATGAATGACCACATGATTTCTCGATAATTTTCCGCATCATCGTTGAACCGGGATGACCTAACCGATCATGCCAAACCTTAAATATATCTGTAAACTTCATCTTTATTGTATTATATGATTCAACTATTCTTATAGTTGTATAATACAATCCAGATGAGAAAGCTGGTAATTTTTCTAACTCACACTTTTTGTCCATCATATTTGAGGTAATACAAAGATATTCAATACCTTTTTCATTCATAGTCTCAATATGATATCCATTTAGACGAATATCTTTAAAACTTAATAAGTTTCTTTCAGACATAAGGGAAAATAATGCATTTTCAATTATGAATTTTGTGCCTTCTGGCATTATAAAATTTGCTCTTCCGGAGCCTTCAATTATCTTTGCACAGCCTGATATGGTATTGACATGTGCTTGATCATTTCTCAGATTAGAAAAATATTTCTTATCTTTAAGAATGGTGTGGGTAGTAGCACTGTCTGCAAGACATATATCCCCAACTTGGATCTTGGATTGATACATATTCATAATCTAGATAAAGAAAGAAAAAAAATGCGAATAAATAAACTTGAAAGCAATATAAAGCATATAATAATAATGAAGAATGACATTAATTTGAAAATAAAATTAAGCTAAAGAAAAACTTTAACAAAACTGAAACAAACTGAAATAAAATATAGTTCATAGCAAACTTAAACATAGAAAAATAACAAGCTGAAAGAAACTTCAAATATCATAAGCATCTTCATCACTTCTGGTCACTTCCATCTTCAGGATGGATAAGGAAATCAGCTGCATCCAGGTGCACCAAATCATCGAGGCCTTCGGTGAAATCATTGGAGTCGTCAGCAATGAAATTTGCTTCAACATTCTTTCCTTTGTTCTTCAACAACTCTTGATAAAGATCAGCAAAATGCTTGGGAATACGACAAGTACGTGACCAATGGCCTTGTATCCCACATCGGTGGCAGATGCTTTCCTTCATCTTCTTATTCATGCCACCATCATTGTTTCCTCGTGATTCATCCCTAACATTGTGGTTACTTCGAACACCGAGGAAATAACCTCTTCCTCTTCCTCGTCCACGTCCACGTCCGCGGCCTCGGCCACGACCACGACCATGACCACGATTATTATTGAATGCTATCACATTCACTTCAGGGAATAGAGCAGAGCCAGTAGGACGAGACTCATGATTTTTCATCAATAACTCATTATTTTGCTCGGCAACAAGAAGACAAGATATCAAATCTCCGTATTTTGTAAAACCCTTTTCACGGTATTGTTGTTGCAAGAGCACATTAGATGCATGAAATGTGGATAACATTTTTTCCATCATGTCAGAATCAGTGACAGTTTCACCACATAATTTCATTTGTGAACTGATTCGAAAAATAGCCGAGTTATACTCACTAACAGATTTAAAATCTTGAAAACGGAGATGCATCCAGTCGTTACGTTCTTTCGGAAGAATCACAGTTTTCTGATGATCATACCTCTCTTTCAGTGATTTCCAAAGATCTACAGGATCTTTGATCGTGAGGTATTCAACTTTCAACCCCTCATGAAGGTGATGGCGAAGAAATATCATTGCCTTCGACTTATCTTGGTTGAATGTTTCTTTTGATTCATCAATTGTCTCCTTGAGACCTTTAGCATCCAAATGGATCTCCGCATTCAACACCCACAACAAATAATTCTTGCCGGTAATATCAAGAGCTTCAAATTCAAGCTTGACAAGGTTCGACATGATGAAACTATATGTATATAATAAAAAAAATGCAATTAGAAATTTTTTTTTTAGATCAAACTATAACTTTTCTGATACACAAGATTCAAATGAATGGCGAGTGTAGAGCATACTTAGTTATAGTGACCTTAATATTATAATATGAGTATAAAAAAAATGCTATAACTTTTCTGATATACAAGATCCAAATGAATGGCGAGTGTAGAGCATACTTAGTTATAGTGACCTTAATATTATAATATGAGTATTAAAAAAAATGCTATAACTTTTCTGATACACAAGATCCAAATGAATGGCGAGTGTATGTGCCTCGTGCTGATAACGTGTTGTAAAATAATGGAGACGATGCTAGAATGTAAAAGAGACAAGAGAATAGAGTATAATTTATATTCAAATGATTTCCTTTTCTTTTTAGCACTCCCAAATGATTCATCTAAAGGCCTATTTATAGGCTTACAAAAGAAGTTGAAAGGACAAACATGGAGTAAATGGTGAGTGGAGAACATGGAGATCATAGGGTTAGTGGAGAAAATGGGATAATGGAGAGACATTCACATTAATTGATTTTTAACATTTTTGATTTTTTAAATTATTCTTTTAATCCGGTATATAAAAAAAGTTCTCATTAAAATCCGTAAAGTACGTATTATTTTCAAATGACTTGTTTTTAAATATACTATTTCATAGAAAATAATTTTTTCTGTGGGAAAAATAAGTAAACCAGCCATAGTTCCGGAGTCTACAGAAAACCCATAAAAAGTTCTTTTTTTCTTTTCGGTTTGTTATACTATTGGGATAAAGTAGTTGCGTTTTGCAACCGTGTCATTTCTCGCTAAAATTTTTAAGTGTTTGGACCATTATATCCCTAGAGTATGTGACATATCATTTTCTCTCTCTCTTCCCTCACACACATGTTAATTAGTTTTTTTTTATAATCATTATGTGATCATCCTCTCAAAAAATAAAAGGCTAAAAACAATTTTTATTTTTTTTTAATTATATGTGATCATCCCCTCCAATAAAAAACAACACGAGTACCTTAGGAAGAATTACCCCCAAAAGATGGATGGTACCAATTAGGGCTGCAAACGAATCAAACTATTCGCGAGCTATTCGGCTCGAGCTCGGTCAAAGCTCGGCTCGAACCGAGCTCGAGCTCGTTTCGTAAACGAGCCGAGCTCAAGCTCGAGCTTGATTTTTTTTTTTTTGGCTAAGCTCGCGAGCTATTCGGCTCGAATATAGTCAAAGCTCGGTCAAAGCTCTGCTCGAACCGAGCTCGAGCTCAAAATTGAGCTCGTTTAGTAAACGAGCCGAGCTCGAGCCTGAAGGTATTCGGCTTGGCTCTGCTCGATTGCAGCCCTAGTACCAATGCACGTGACTACCTTTTTTGAGGAAGTACGACAAATTGCAACTACTTTAACCCTATAGTATAACAAACTGCAAAAAAAAGATGTAGGGTGGGTTTTCTACAAACTCGCGAAATTTGTGGTGGTTTCCTGAAATTATTAATTTCAGAAATGAATTACTTTTCCAATTTTTACTATTCTTAATAGAAATGATATGTACCTATTCAAGCTAAGTTGTTTCATATTGAAATGAACAATATTCCTGATATTTGTTTAATTTTTAAAAACTTATCGGTCTGTGTAGAAATGAACTCTTTTACTGAAGATAAGTTATTTTTTTCAAGAGGTGGAGTATATTTATTTATATTTTTTGTTTTTGTTTGTTTTGTTTTCAATAATGACAGCAAGATCTGTAAATAATACTACTAACCTGCACTTGCGATATACGTTCTAATTATTTTTTACTAGTATTTAACACGTGCGATGCACGTTTTAATAAATATATAGTTTTTAAAGAAATATAATATAACACGTGTTAATAAATTACATATTTTTAAAAAAGTAATGTAAAGACTATAATGAGAGAGTTTGAGTTATACATATAATGCACGTAAATTGATAGATTTAAATAAATTGTATAATGGGAAAGTTGGAGTTGCACGTGCAATCCACGTAAAGTTGTAGATTTACAAATGACACTAAGCCTTTCTCCCATTATAATATTTGAGATATAGTAAATAATAAGACGTAATCTGGCCTCGAACCTGAGGCCTCCTTTACTCATCACATACTCTTTATAAATTATCTCTAGTGGCACAAACTTTTATTTTAAATGAGTGACACTTTTGTAAATAATTATGTCGTAAATAAATTTGAACTTTGAGGGTATTATGGTAACTAACAAAAGTTGAGTAAATGAATGGTTAATATAACTTCCACTTAAAAATGAATGATTGAGATTAGATGGTTGAATGTCTACAAATGACAACTCCAACTCTCTCATTATAATATTAGGGATAATACAATATATAGTTTAACCCGTTCAGTATTGCACATAATTTTTTAAAAATAAGAAAATAATAAAGTTTTTTTGAAAAATTCATCTAATAACATCTATATAATATTGCATGATTTTTAAGGTCAATTAAGGGATATGATTCTAATTCTAAATTTTGATAGCGAAAGAGTGAGATGGTTGCCTCCTACTTCTGCTCTTGTTTTTTTTATTTTAAAAAGAAAAATGAAGAAAAAAAACTTGAACAAAAAGTGGTTTAACATAATACATTGTATAGATGATATATTATCTCATAATTAAGAAAGAGAAAGGTATACATTTCTTAAAATAAATCTCTAATATTTACAAATGGTATCATATGTACAAATGTACAACTTAAAGGTTTATTGAGAACTCTATATCTCTAATCTTTACTATTTTAATGGGAGAGTTGGGCTTTGTAACCAAACAAATCCTAACTTTGTAACCAAACAAATACGTGCAGTACACGTCCAAACTATATCCAACAAACATAAGCGTGCACTGCACGTAGCCCAAATAAAAACATTCAAATATAAAATATTTCTTTTCTTATTCGATATATATTTATTTAATTTGATAACTATACTTTGTGTATACGTGCATCACACGTACATTATACTGGTCTAATACTATAATATGATAGTTAGGGTTGTGTAATTTGTAGACAATCAACCATCTAATCTCAACCATTCATTTTTAAGTGGGACTTATTTTAACCATTCATTTACTCAACTCTTGTTAGTTACCATAATACCATCAAAGTTCAAATTTATTTATGACATAATTATTTACAAAAGTGTCATTCATATAAAATAAATGTTGGTGCTACTATGGGTAATTTGTAAAAAGTCTGCGATGAGTAAAGGGAGGTTTTAGGTTCGAAACCAGAATACTTCTTAGTATTTACTTTAAAATATATATTTATTAGGACGTGCTTTGCATGTGCAAATTACTAGTTATTATATCTATATATTATACTAATAGGAGAGAGAGTCTCTACCCCCTCTCTCTTTCTTCTATTTTAAAATAGAGGAAGGAGAGGAAAAGTAGGAAACTAGCACGTGCTAACACATTAGACTAACTATCACGCCCCACTTCCCAAAATACGGAAATACGAGCACGTGACATGGCCCAGCGAATAATTGTAACATCATCCATAAGCTATATCAGTCTTAACTTAACAACATGAAAATAACTAATCACAACAATGCAGAAAATATAATCACATAAACGAGAATAAAATTAAATAACTAAATCTGGGATACAAGAACTTACCAAATAGTTCGAGAATATGCAATGCGTTAATAGTTCGACGAGTTCCTTTCAGTTTCCTATCATTGTACCTGAATGACACAACTCAAAAGAAGAAGGAAAAGAACCCGTTAGAGTAAGCTTCGGGCGACAAGTAGTAGGAAGCAGTAAAATAGGAAATAAAGAACTATATAATAAAATAGAAATTGGAACGATGTCGGAGTCAATAAACGATAAACGGTAACAAAATCAAAAGTTGATGATCACTAAGTTCAGAAATTAGGAATCAAAGTTTAATAACTAATATTCAATATTAGTATCAATACTCAATGTTCTTTTATGTCTATAAGTCTATTATTCATTTTTGGAAATAACTAATGCACGTACTACTGCATCCCATACTACAGGCTCCATGCATACAATTAATTTAGTTTAGACTAAGGTGGTGGATCCTATAGTTCATGTACTCGGCACGATGTAACATTTCAACAATAACACTATCATGTAATAAATTCTAGAGGTGGCTCCCGTAGGTCCTAGAGGTGGCCCCTGTCAATCCTTGACGTGACACTTAGTTCTACGTGGCACTTAGTTTCATATAGCATGTAATCATATAATGGATTCTAGAGGTGGTCCCCGTAGATTCTAGAGGTGCCCCCCATCAATCCTTGACGTGGCACTTAGTTCTACGTAGCACTTAGTTCCATATAAATTGTCATCATATAATGGATTCTAGAGGTGACCCCCATCAATCCTTGACGAGGCACTTAGTTCTACGTGGCACTTAGTTCCATGTGATAGGTTCTAGAGGTGACCTCCGTAGGTCCTGGAGGTGGCCCCCGTTAATTCTTAACGTGGCACTTAGTCCCATTTAACGATAAGACATGGAAAACCCAGGCCCCACACTCCCGAGTACAGTCACTATATTATCAACTACCCTAATTAGCCCTTAACCCCGGCTTGATTAACATTCTTTATTAACAATCATTTATGAACATGCATGTGATCAATGTGGATGATGGTATCAATATTCATGCAATAGGTACAATTGATGAGACTGGTAGAACTAGTACAATTTCAAGGTGATATGAAAACTATACAGTACATGAAATATACATGGTCTAATTCATTAAATATGGAAAACACGGTTTATATGCAAAACAAAACAATATATGGATTCAGTGTACTACAATTTTTATATGCAATGATTAAAGTTTCTGTGTCAGGAATCGGATCGAAATGCTTGCCTGTTAGGAGACAATTCTGAATATAAAAGAATAACGGGGTAAGAATCCCAACGACGGCACGTGCGCTCCACGTGCAAAACAGCGAACAACTAACTAGCACCCAACAGCAAAACACCATACAACAGATCAAAGGACACGAACAACAACTCAAGATCCAACAGCATACGACCCCACAGCGGATCCCAAGGCAAACAGCAAATGGCGTCTTCGGATCTTCTACACCCAGAACAGCACACACCAAAAACAGACCCCCCACACAACAAACAGCAAACACCAACTGCCTAATCCCCCTCTTCCAAACACCAAACAGCTTAACCGCCCACTCCTGTTCCTTCTTCTTCAATCAACAGAGAGAGAGTGTGCGTGGGAAAGAGGACGACAACAATTGCGGGCGGCTCGACTGTCGATGAGGTGCAGTGACTTCGGTTGGCTGGGCGGCGACGATGCTAACGGCGGAGCACAGGGCAGAGCGACAGGGGATGCTCTGTTTCTTCACCAAAACAGAGGAAGAAGACGAAGACGAGATGGTGGGAATTCAAGCTTGGACGTCAACGACAAGGGGGCTGTCGATTGAGGTGAGTAGTGAGGTCGGCGCGAGGCAGGCGGTTGATGACTGGAGATGGCGAGAGCTCGAAGGAGAGCAATGGTGGGAGCTCACAGTGGTGGAGGAGGTTGGAGGCTGAAGAGATGGTCGAGGTGGTGTGAGCCACGAGGTAGGTGGTGTGAGCCACGATGGGGAGGCGGCAATGGAGCTGAGAGGCGACTGGATGGAGGATGGAGCTTCGAGCGGAGGGGGAAGACGAAGGGGGTGCGGCAATGGCGATGGGCGATGGTGCTTCGGTGGTTACGAGAGGCTGAGGCGATCGGCTCGACGATGGGGAGAGGTCGACGAGGCTGAGAGGAGGGGTGAAGGAGCTCGGGGATTTGTGGTAGGGATGATGAACAGGGATAGGGTAGGGGTAGCACAGTGGAATGGGGTTGGGATGTTTTGCGGCTAGGGTTAGGTAGGGTAGGGTTTTTAGGGTAGAATAGTATATATAGGATATTGGATGGGTTTGGGTAATAGGTATGGATCCAATAAGAAATTAGGCCATAGGGTTTTGGGTTTTTGGTTTAAATCCATTAGGGAGATAGAAGGACCAATAAAAATGTAATTCAAAATAAAATGTAATTTGCATTAAAATATAGAATTTATTTAAAATACTACAAATACAATATAAATAGATTTTACTTTATCAATCAAGGGTAATAATAATAATAACAATAACAATAATCATAATAATAATAATAATAAAATAAGGATAACAACAATAATAGTAATACTGATAGCAATAATAATAATAACAACATAAATAAGGTTTGTATTACAATATGAAAATCATAGTGAATAGTTACAAATAAAATTATTGATTAAAAATAAACTTTAATAGGAGATCCGACAATACATTTTAAGAAAAGAATTTGAAAGTGGAAAAAATAATTTACAAAAATTTAAAATACCAAAAATACACAGAAAAATACGGAATTGGGAAAACAGGGATTACACTAACATGTGCTAACACGTATAGTCAATTTACACTAACATGTGCTAACACGTATAGTCAATTTACACACACACACACACACACACACACACACACACACACACCTTCTCATCCCACTTTCTCCTCTCCTGCACTTTTCTTTATAGGATATGCAGATTACCAAGAGAACTTGACGTAAAAAGTTTGATCGAATGTTTATAGGATATGTAGCTTACCAGGAGAACTCGTCTTAGCAAGTAAGAAGAGTTCCAATAGAAAACAAACTTATTATGGAACAAAATCATCAAATCACCTCCTTAAGCAATCTAAGAAAAAAAACTTTTAAATCTACGTATTTATTAGAGTATATGAAAGATAGAAATTACAATTAATATATGCTAATTAATGTGTTTCTGATATTGATTCGGTTTCATTTGAAAGTGTATGATTTAAGATGGAAGACTTGATTTGAGAGGGAAGGCGGTTGAGAAGCACGAGTGGAAAGGGAGATAGCGAAGTACATTATGGAGGAGTCTAATAAGAGCCACAACCCCACCTAGCACTGCATTGTAAGCCCAACACTACAAACCGCTAGGCCTTTAGCGGCGTTTTTAATAGGCTGTCTCAGCATTTTCTAACACCGGGATAGAGAGTAACGACGCTTCTCAAAATGCCGCAAGAAGCGCCGTTGCAGCGAGTGTCAGGACAACTATACGGGTAAAGCGACGTCTATCGTAGCCGTCGCCATAGGTGTTACACCTATCCCGACATTTACGATGGTAGTTGGATTTTCATTTCAATTTTTATAGGAAAATGAGCTATAGCGGCGTTGACGAAATGCCGTGATAGGTGGATTTTCGTTTAGTTTTTAGAGGAAAAATGAGCTATAGCTGTAACACCCTGTAAAATTGAGTAATGATAATTTTGTCCTCGTGTGTTACGCATGTGTATTTTGTACCGTTACGAGTAATATTCGTAACATATTTTTATATAAATGTCATATGTATTTTATATTCCGATTATTTATATGTTTTCTGTTTCTCAAAACTCATTTTATCCTATTTTGAACAAACTCAAACTTTTTTTAATCCTTATGTTTTTATATACATTGCACGTGTTTTCAATACACGTGTCAAATACGTATATTTTCTGTTACGTGAAATATCCGTAACAGTATTGTTCTACGTATTTTGTATTTTGACTGTTTTTCCTCTCAATTTAATTTTTATATTTACACATGCATTGCACGTGCAAATTTTAAGCAATTTAATCCATAAAGAATTTTCCAAGAATTATGTATATCTATTCTCATTTTTAATTTAAGTTGTTTATTTTGATTTTTAATCCATGGACCCTAATCTATTTTAAAAGCCCAAAAGAAACTAATTGCAAAATAAAAGCCCATGACAAAATTCTATATTAAATACACTTTTGAAATTGTCACCACACTTTTCATATAACAAATATATACAATTGGACTATAAACAAATGAATGAGAGTGTGTGCACATAGAGTGCACGTGCACAAGTGTGCACATGTGGAAAATTCAAAGGGCTTTGCCATGCATAAAAAGTGGAAGAGTTGGGGGTTTGTGGTAGTAATGGCAAGTGGGTATTTATTTTGGTTAATGGGTATTTAATTTTGGGTAATTAGTGTCTCTTCATTCACCCATTTGACCCTATAAATACTACCTCTTGTTCATGAATAATGCACACTCCAAAGAAAAACTAAAAAGAAGAAAAGAAAGAGAGAAAAGAAAGAAAAAAATAGTGACTTGAGTTCTTGCTTGGAGGAATAAGAGCTTTCGGTGCTTGCTAAGGAGGAGAAGGAAGTCTCATTCTTGTTGGAGCTAGGAGTTCCTATTTCTTTTACAACGATAAGGTGTGTGTCTTCTTGAACTTTCTAAATGTAGTAGCATGCATGTGTAGGATAATTGATGTATAACATTGTTTATACATATGAGTTGTGGTTAATTTTGTGATGATGTTATTTAGAATGTTTAATAGATATGATTATGAAAGGGAATGCATACTAATTGAAAGATTGTTACGAAGAAAAATTAAAATGATGTTGTTGGATGCATGATAATACATCATGATTAGATTAAATAAATTGGGGAATAAATTCATATCCAAGTTGTTAATCTATGTAAAGAAAGTTACTATTTTGAGCTTTGTTTGCACTTTAGAAAACCGAGTCTAATAAACTAGATGGATTCTAAAGCTAAATTTTTTATGGGAGCATCTTGTATATGTCAGAAATATCCCTTTAAAATTTCATAAGATTTGGATGTCATTTACTATTTTAATAAAATCTAAACTTAGGACTGATTGGCAGTCGACTAGTTGCTGAAAATCTGTACACATTTCGGTTTTTGATCATTTCAGCATCGTAAATAAAGTAATTTGAGAAAAATTCAAAACTAAGAATGTAATACCCCACATTTTTATTTTAATTAAAAATTTATTTTTTTGATTTTTTGCACGTATAATGCACGTGCTATTTTCCATCTTCATTTTATTATTCTCATTTATCTTTTTTTAGCATGCATAAGCTTACTTAGCCTTCTTTTAACCCATGGACCTAAAAAAGGAATTCTAGCCCACTAGACAAATTAAGTAGTTGAGTATAAAATAAAATAAAAAGAGAGCCCATTTATCAAGTCCATTAAGACCTAATTTAAGTGATAGGGTTTTTAATGTGTATGCTCCTAACAAATATGCTAATATCATATATGTCCTTCAAAAATGTGTATTTTCATATATACCCCTAACAATATGAGCTTATATCTTATTTACCCCTAAAAGTTGCCTCAAACTACATGTATTTGAACTTATAAGATTAGTAGCGAATTTGGCTAGAAAACATGATGAAGAAGATGAAATAATAAAGATGTACTGTAAATTTGTCAATTTATTAAGAAAATTGAAGAAAAATTGAGAAAGATTGATGTGTTTCAATTAGTTTTATAGACGATTCAGTTTATAAAAAGTGAGAAGAATAAGCTTAACTAGTAGAGGAAGAGTATTTCAGTTATTTTACATAAAATTTATTAAACATAGCTGTATATTTCATAAATTTTTATGTTTTTAAAGTAGTTTTAACTTTAGGGATAACTAAGAGGTTGGATACACATTGATAGGGATAAATGTGAAAATACACATTTGTGAGAGGTATATGTGATATTCACATATTTGTTAGAGACATACATGTTAAAAACCCTAAAATAAAATAAAAAGAGAGCCCATGAATCAAGGCCCATTAAGACCTAATTTAAGTCGATCTTGGACTAATACATGACAAGTTACATTTTTTTTTGTACACATTTAAAACTATAAGTATTGTATTTATTTGGTATGTGTATGTGTGCTTTTGCACACATGGGGGTTGGCCGGTTGGACTATAAGAGTAGGCCGGGTTGTAGCATAGTGAGGGAGGAGAAGGGTTGGGAGTTTGGGAGTTAGGGTATTTGGAGAGTTTGAGGGAGGAGTTAGAAAAGTGAAGGGATGAAGAGTTTAAATGAGGAGATATTAGGTTGAGAATTTTGCATTTTAGACCCTAGCATTGTCCTATAAATACACCCATTCTCTTCTCATTTCACACACAAAAAACAAAAGAAATAAGAGAAAGAAAAAGAAAGAGAGTAAGAGAGTTCTTGTGCTTGGAGGAGTTCTTGCTTGGAGAAGAAGGAATTACTAGGAGCTAGGAGTTGTGCATCCACTTTTGTTCAACCTTCATTAGAGGTGAGTGTTCTCATATTTTCTAATTATAGAACAATGCATGCTAATAATAATGAATGAGTAATATAGAAAGTTTGATGTGCTAAAGTAGAACAAATCTATACTATTGGATGTAGTGTGAATAATAGCAAATCATGTTATGATTGGTAAATTAATTAACATCATGTTAGTTGGTAATGAGAAAAAGAAATAATTGATGAAATTGTTATGAACTAGTATGCATGAATGTAGAGATGTGTGATTGAATGAACAATTGTTGAAAATTTCTCTTTTGATAAGCAAATGAAATTTTTGTAAAGCAAATTTGATACTCATGAACTCATTTGATTGTTTATAAAAAATACAATATGTTATCTTTGATTAAAATGAATAGATGCAACTTTATGTTTATCAATAAGAAGAAATAATTTTGAAAGATAAATTAATTGTTTAAAATATGGATTATGGATCTATGAGTTACTGCTAGAAAGTAACTCAGTTTATATGAACAAAATTCAGTATAACAAAAGATTAGAAATAATGGAGAAATCGAGTTTTTATGAAATAAAAGGGGATAACAGAGAGAGTTTGAACAAATGTAAAAAAGGAGATTTGACATTGTTGGGCGCGTCTGGCCTGATGGTCTGACGTTACGCTGTCTCCTTGTTCGGCCTAGTTCGAATCCCGTGGCCTACAATACTTTTCTTGATGTTTTGTTTTAATTTCTTTCCAACCCGAGACTGTGTACTTAGGGATTTTCTTTGGGCTTTAGAACATCAAGTCCACTTGGACTTAGTGGCTAGTGGGGTGAGTCTTAGGCGCTGGCTGTGTTGGGTTTGGGTTCGAAACCCAGTGCCTACATATTTTATTTGTTTTAGTTTTTATTGGTTTTAATGAGTTCAAATGCAACTAAAAAAATTTGGTGAAAAATTCTAGTGGCTAGTGGATAGAGAATTTATTAAAATTTTGTTTTAAAGATTTCCATGTATTTTGAGAAGTTTTTAAAGAGAATTTGAGATAGATAGTGAAATGAATTGCTACGAATTATTAATAAAGAACATGACTTTTATTTTAGAAAGAGAACAAAGTAATGACTTGGGTGAATTGAATTCTTTTGAAGAAATCATACATTTATTTCTGTTAAGAAGTGCTTGATATAGTTGAGTTTTGTTCATGAGCTTAAATTGATATTGAGAAGAATTATCGGTTATGAATAGATGAATCATGAAAGAGACATTGAGATAAAATGAGATTTTGTCTTCAACATAAATTATTTAATAGTATGATTTATCTCCTTAAAAGAAAAGTAACGTGAGAATTAATCCTCTTGATGAAATTATGCATTTTGTTGAGTAAGAAATTCTTGTTTGCTTTATGTGCTCAAATTGTTAATGAATGGATTCATGAGAAAGAATTATTGTTGGGAAGGATTTATAAATGGATAAATAAATCATGAATAGTGACATTGATCTACTTATGAATAAGTTAAGGATAAGAATATCTAAGTTTAAGACATGTTTATTGAAGGGTATGTGTACCCATGGATTCTTGTACATGGAAAAGTTGTGATTTAGAATTAGTGAGACCTCGAGTAACGACACTATTGAATTGAAAAGAGTTAAGATATATTTTGAGTTATGGCCATGGAGCTATTTCGTATTTTGTTGATTAAGTCCGGTGGGAGGTAAAACTAATTCTAGGTTTGGAAATTTATTCATGTCTTAAACTTAAGAACTAGGCACGTAAGTGAAGATGTAGTAAGACCTAGGCAAACGTAAGTGGGACACTCTATATAGTCGGGCTGTGGGCTTGTTGCGGCGGTTCATCGGGACTATAGACCCAGTCGGGTGGGGGATTTGTTGCTGCAATTCTTCGGGACTGTGGTTGCCTCGTGGGAGACGAGCTTTTATTTTAAATTCGGGACTATGTATAGTCGGACGGATAGTTTGCCGTACTCCATGTATATACGTATACCAGGGCTAGAGGGGCACTTGCGGGAGGTTCACACGACGAGAAGTCTGTATAACAGTCAAGCGGAGGATTTGTTGCGGTGGTTCCCCGGGACTAGGATCCGTACTCGTGGAACGTCTTAACTTTGTCTTATTACTGGGTAGTTGTCATGGCGAGGGATCGAACCCTTCATCGTGGAGTACATAAGTGCTTGCCCTCGGACCTCTGTAGTATGGGATGCATAGAATCCGAACAAGTATGCATTAGTGTCATCCTAGTATAAAATGTGTGCATTAGGCATTAAGGCATCACATAAACTTACATGTTTAGCGTAGTCACAAAATTAACACTATATATTCATTCAAGTTTGTGATCTGTTAAAGTATTGAGATCATTATATGTACGTTATAGAGAGGATGACCGAGTATAATATTTTCGTCAGTTGTAAGTGACTGACGTGCCCACAGCTTAACATCCAGGTCATGGACTTTTCCATGAAGAAGTAAAGATGTTATGATGAAGTTGATAATTTACATTGATAAAGTTGTATAAGTTGTATTTTATTTCATTGTTGTATTTCTTTTATTCTTCCGCTGTGTAAACAAAAATATGCTGTGTAAACAAAAATGTAAAGAACTCTAATGTATGTTGAAAAGTTTTAATTTCCTTGTAAAATTGTACGAAGTGAAGTGTAAAGATATTGTGAAATCTCGAATTCGGGGCGGTTACAGATGGTATCAAAGCAGGCTTAACAAGTAGTACAAATTTATAAGGAACGACACCCTAGAGTGGTCATTAGCATGTGAGTTTCAACTTATAGAGATTTAAACTTATGTTTGCGTTGCTCTATGGGATGACATTTTATCCTCTTTTCCCTATAAGATGGCCAATCAGCATGATCCCCAAAATTAGGCGCATTGGTTTGTCTCCTTCGAGGATGAGGAGGAAGAGCCATTGGAAGAAGAAGAAGAACCAGAAGGGGAAGAAGAAGATCCAGAAGAAGAGGAAGAAGAGGAACTAGTGGAGATAGAAGAAGAATTTCCCGAGTCCAGAGAAATTACTCCACCTCCCCCTGATCTCCCCGAGGAATCCTCAGACGAAGAACTCGTTCCAGATGACCCAAATGATATTGTTGTTTCTCTTCGACGAGATTGGACGCTCAAAAGTGGAGAGTTAACCACTTGGAATCACAACGGGAAGAAGACAAGGAGCGCATCCGGGGGCTAAGCTTTCAAATATGCGAGCTTGAGAAGGTCCAGCATGTAAATGATCGGCACTTTGCCAAGTTGGACTACATCACTCGCTGGGACAAGGAAGAGCGACAGCAAAAATTTGAAAATATGCAAAAGGAAATCCAAGAACTATGGGAAGAGCTCAGAGAAGCAAAGAGAAACCGTAGAATCTATGATGTTTTTTGAAATGGATGTATTGGAACAAAGTTTTCTTTCTGAATGTAAAAAAGTTTTATTTTGGAATGAATAAATTTTGTTGAAGCCATGTTATTTGTGTTATTTATGATGATTAATGATGAATTTTATGACTCAGAAATGGCACAAAGGATCATGAATGGCGAAAAGCATAACGGTGAAAGCGGGCTAGATTTAGAGACCGAACTAGCTTGAGTCTATCAGAACCTAAATGCTGTCACTGCAAACATCACTGGAAACAGGGGACCAGGGCCAACAGTGCAAGTTCCCGAGGCAATCAGGTTGGTTGAATCGTTCAAAAGAATGAAGCCACCTGTATTTGAAGGGCAGGCAAATCCAGACGCAGCTGACGACTGGATCAGACAGATCAAGATAGTTTTTGATGTGCTAGAAACCTCGGAGGCCAGCAAGGTGAAATTGGCCACCATCCAACTAGAAAAGGATGCAGGTATTTGGTGGCAATCGCTGAAAAGGACTTTGGGCAATGCATAACTCACTTGAGAGGAGTTCCTTGATGAATTCAGGAGTCACTACTTTCCAATGGACATTCAGGAAAAGAATGCCACGGAATTTCTGAGCTTGCAACAGGGCGGTATGTCGGTACGGGAATATGAAACCAAGTTCAACCAACTCTCCAGGTATGCGCCTGAAATGGTACAGGATGAACCAAAGAAAGCGCTCAAATTTGAGCAAGGGTTGAGACCAAGTCTGAGATCCCAGATGATACCCCTGGACATCCGCAGATTTGAGAAGCTGGTCAGAAGGGCTTCCGCAACTGAGTCTGACAGGAACCAATTTCAGGCAGTGCAAGTCAAGATGAACAATTGGAACTTGGGCAAGAGGCCTGCAGCGCCAAGCCATTTTAGGGGTCAGCCCCCAGCGCAGCGCTTCAAACCAACTGGAGCCAATGTTGTTGCGGTGAATGGAAGGGTACCCACCTATTTCAAATGTAGAGAATTAGGTCACTTGTCTTCTGGGTGCAAGAAGTTGGAAATGGTTAAGGTTTGTTTCCTTTGTGGCATGGAGGGCCATATCAAACAATTTTACCCTCAGCTTCAGCGGGGAGGACCGAGCCAGCAGCAGTGCAACCCTGGTCAAAAGCAGTTCAGGCAGGGACGGGTGTTCACCTTAACCGAGGCAGATGCTGATGATGTAGATAACGTCATCACGGGTATGGAAGATGAAGCCTAGTTGTTTTGTTGCTTTTTCCACTTATGTAATAAATGTTATGTAATGAGAGTACTCATATGTAACAGGAGACATTCTAATAAATGGAATAAAAGCATCAGTGTTATTTGATAAGGGATCATCGCACACTTTTGTGTCACCCTCATTTGCAAAAAGATTGGGAGTCGAACCTAAAAATTTTCCTGGCAAAATTCTATCTGTGGCCACCCCGTCAGGAGAAAACTTGACTACTGATCGATACTCTGAAGGGTGCGATCTGGAGATCGGAGGCAAGCTCTTTGGCATCGACCTTGTAACCCCTGTTTCCCGTATATATGTATTTTCTATATATTTTCTACATTTAAAATTTTTGTAAATTATTTTTGCGCTTTTAATTTTTTTTCTCTAAAAATGTATTGTTGGATCGTCTGTTAAAACCTATTTTTGATCTATAATTTTATTGTAACTATTTTATATGATTTTTATATTGTATTAAATATCTTTTTATTATTATTATTGTTATAAGTATTATTAGTATTATTAAAGTTATTTTTAATACTATTATTATTATTGTTATCGTTATTGTTTTTGATATTATTATTGGTATTTCTATAAAACCCTATACGCATTTATAAACCCTAAATCCTATTTTTATTTATTTATATATATTTTTTCCTATTATCCTATTGGATTTCTATTAAACCCAATAACTAAAACCCTGTTTTAAATCCCTAACTACCCTGAACCCAAACCCATTAAAACCCACCCGAAACCCACTTCCATCCTATTAACCCTAACCTTAATAACCCATTATACCTATTAACCATTTACCCTGTTTATCACCCTAAAACCATCTCCATTACCCTGTTTCCCTACCCGTTATTAAAACCCCTAACCCATTATATTATACCCGTTCCCTACCTAACCCAAACCCAAAAACCCTGTGCACCAAAACCCCTACCCAGTTATTAACCCACCCGTTAACTTCCCGTCTGCTTAAACCTAACTCTCTATCACCCCTATATATATTCATATCCCTGTACCCCCTGTATATTTCGAAACCCATCATTCTTCAGCCGCCTCCTAACCCTTGCACCTCCTCCCTGTTCCCCTTCACCACTGTACCACTTTGTCTACTCCCCTCAGCCGCCCCGTCTATCCTCTCGTCTACCCTCTCCCTGCTCCCGCTCTTCGCTCTCCCTCTCCCTTGTGCCTCGCGACCCCTGCAGCGCCAGAGTGACGCACAATCTCTGTCTCCCCCTCATCCTGTGTCGCTCCACCTACGCGTCGACAACACAGCCCCTCCGACTGCTCCTCCTTCGACAGCTCCGTTGTCACGCTGTGCTGCCCTGCTGTCCTCCACCTTGCCGCAGCCCCGCCATCCGCCATGGCCGCCCTGTGCTCCCGCTGTGCGCGCCCTGTCGCACGACAACAGCAACAACCTGCCCAGTCTCTTGTCGTTGTGCCGGTGCTGTACCTCCAGTCCCCGACGCAACCTAGTGCCTAGCGGTCAGATGCCAGCCAGACAGCGCTGCAGTGGCTAGTCGCCCCCCGGTCAACTCCCCCACCTTTGCAGTGAAGCCCCGCCAGCCAGTGCCTCCCAGTTGCACCGCAGGGCTGCCCTCCTTCAGTCGTGATGCTACAACAGCAGCTAGCCGCCGCAGCTGCACCGTTGCCGTCGGTCTCTGGCTGCCGTCGCGCCGTAGTCACCGGCGACCCTCGCCCGCTGTTGTACCGACCACCTTTGTAATCTCCTGCAGTCGCTAGTCGCAGCCAGTGCAGCACTGAGTTGCTGTTATTATGGGTTGTTCATGGGGTTTTGATCTTCCTTGATCGTGGGCTATCGATCATCATGATCATCGTCATCATGGAGTTCTTTGATCACTTTGATTAGTGACTGTCCGATCGTCGATCTGATCCGATCATCATCATCATCATCATCAAGATGCTGATCACATCTTGATCTTGATCTTGATCTTCGATTAGAGTCATCCGATCTGATCCGATCGCCTTGATCTCTTGATCTTTTGATCTCAGTAGTCCAATCGTGTTCTTGATCTGTTGTTCCTTGTGTTCGTGATCCGTTGGAATCGTGTTCGTGCCCAGAAATCTGTTCCTGTTATTCTTGGTGTTCGTTTCGTCTTCGATTAAGGCAAGTAACTTGTACTCAATTCATTTGTATGAAACAAGTCATAAATACCACTTATAGTTTAGTTGGGTTCTAGAGACAACTCGTGTGTGTGTTATCTTGATGAGTATCGTCATTGACTATAGTTGCCTCACGATACATATGACATGAATTAATCTAGGAGTGACCATTTCTTGATGTGATGCATATGTAAAACAATTAAGAGAACTTGTGTGCTTGTGAGATCCATGTGATATACTTGTTGTGGACATGTCGTATACCCTATTTCATGTTGTTTGGACACTTAGTAGACTCTAATTCATATTTAGTGATGTTCCGACCAGGTTTCGTACGATTCATGTTGGTTTTGTTCCTAAAGCAAATTCTGTATTTTGCCGATAATGTGTCTTGATCAGTAATTTAGACCATATTAAGGTCAGAATCTTAATTTCAGTATAAAACATGATTTTTAGAGAAATCCGTTTTCTTTCCAAACTTTTTGACCTTGATCGATTTCGTTTTCATATGTGTGAGATATGATTGTTTTACTACAGAGGTGTATTTCATTTTCAGATTTCGTTTCTTGATGATTTTTATGACTAAACTATTTTGATACTTATGCTACACATATTATTTTGATCTGAAATTTTGGTTAGTATTTCTATATCTATCTAGGGATTATCCAGAATTTTGGTGGATTTTATTGATGAGTTTTATATACCGTTTCATGCTTGTTTATAAAAACTGTACTTGCTGGATTTTGCTCGCTATTCTGTAAAGATTTGTATTTTCACTCTAATTTTTTTTCCTGTATGAAAATATTTATTAAATATGAAAGTAGCTTATTTTATCTATTTTCATCTCCCTTTGGCAGATTTGGATTTCGTTTCACGGTTTGCAAGATATTACAGTTTTCGTACAGCAGTGTTGGGAATTCCAGATTTGCCAAACTATCGTTTTTTGATATTTTATGATTTTTGATGATTAAACTAATCTTACTGGAAAATTATGAAACTTTATATTTTGATACTAGACAGATAGGGGAATACCCCAGATTTTTTATGGATTTATTTGAGATGTTTTGATGCTGTTTTCCTGACTGTGAATTCAATTTTCTGATTTCTGGCTGAACATGTTTTCTGGATTCAAATCAGTTTTGAGTTATGTTTTTGTGAAATACTATATGACTTATTTATGCTTGCTGGATTCGGTTGGGAGTCTATTTTTTAGAAGTTTTGACGGATTCAGATTTGCATGTTTGTAACAACGGAAATTTTAGTTTTACTACAGTTTGGTCTTGCTGTCCTGAACTAGAGATTTGGTTCTTTTATCCTTTTGTGTATTATCTTTCACCCATACATGTTTATCTTGCAACTTGAACTTGTTACTTGATTATACCATGATATACTTGATTGTTTTGTGACACATACATGCTTATTGGACATAAATAATAAATTAACCAAGCTGGGGTTTAAAAAGGGACAAATCTAATAGTGGATAATTCAGAAACGTGTACTCGGAAGAGAATCTACTGATTCTATGTAATACTTGGCTTGATACTTGAGACTTGGCTTGATACCTGAGACTTGGCTTGATACTTCACTACTTGAGGCTTGATATTTCACTACTCGAGGTGTAACACCTCGGATTTTAAAATACCGAAAATATCCCCTTTTTCATTTTGTAGTGGTGAGAATTAATTTTAAGGTATATCATATTTTATTCTTATTTTTAAATATTGATATTGGGATTGATATTTGAGTTGGATCTGTATTAATGATATATTGGAGTTATGAGTCGAGTTTTATATGAAGAAATATTGTTTACTCTATTTTCTACTTTGGAAGATTATTATGAGACCATTTATGTATTTTATATTGTTAGAATTGTAAAGTGTAAGAGTTGGGGGGCTTATATGTAATACTCCCTATTAATTATTTATTTAATTAATTATTTTAAATAACCCCCCCCCCCCATTCTTCTTCCTCCTTCTTTCTTTCTTTCCTTTTTCCCAGTCCCGACCGAAAGAAGCGTTCGACCCATTCGGCCGACCTCCCCACGCTCAAATCCGCTTGATTTCTTCGCCAAATCCAAATTAACTTGAGGGATACGCTAATTGAAGGGTCCTCTACAACGTGGTAGCATCGGATTTTCGAAAGGATTCCGAAAAGGTATACCCTATCTTATTTATTCGTATAAAATTTAGTATGGTTAGTTTTATTGAGTAGGATTATGATGGTAGAGAGATTTAGAGGTGTTGGAAGTAGAAGATTTGGGAAATTAGTGGGTTGTTAGAGAAATTGCAATTTGTTAGTAAATTAGGGTGTTGGGTTTGTAAAATAGAGATATATATATATATAAGAATTATCTTTGGTATGGTGGTAAAAATTGTAGTGAGTCATTAGAATAAAATGGGGAGTAGTGATTTTGGTACAGACTCGAATTATAGAGTTTATGAAATCGGGTAGAAAACTCGATCCAAATAATTGTAGAAAATGCATGCGAGGGTGTAGAGTATTATGAAAGTATTAATATAAATTTAGGATGATTTTTATAGGCTTCCAGCTCAATTAAATTGAGTGAAATGAATTATAGGTGAAAAGTGCACGCCGGGTGTTCGGTGAAATGCCCGCGCGATATAGAGGTGAGAATTTGATGAATTCGGAGGTATAGATGAGTTCCATTATTGTTGTTAATCCTAATTGGAGATATTAGGACCAAGGGATTGAAGAAATTAGGAAATAGGAAATTTTCCTATTAGAAAGCCTCCGATCAATATGTGAGTTCTTGCATCGGGGTTCGAATTTGAAATCCGTCGATGTAGCTCGCCTACATATGTCATTTGCGATGCATGGGTGAAGACGGATTCAAATTTGTAGGTCCGTGGGTCGAGTTTTGAGCTTTAAACTAATCGGTTCTATAATTTTTCAATTAGGAGGAAAAAGTCGAACTTCGACTGGCTACAGGACGGACGTGGGACATCGTTTGCTCGAGCCGTCAGGTGAGTACGTTGTGTTTATGAATATTTTATATTGTGGCCAAATTTTGTGGCCTTTTGATATGTTTTGTGGGAGTTATGCCAACAAATGGATTTTCGTTGAAAATACGGATTTTTAAGGATCCAAAATGGGTTTTTGAGACATGTGATGAAATTAACTATTTTAAGTAGATAAAACCTATGTTATGGGTTAATGTGACGTGTTGAAGTATAAAAATTAAATATATTAAACCGTTTATGCATATTTTTACCCCGTGCATGTTTTGTGCTTGTTTTTGGGGTATATAGGCCGATATAGGTAATTTGGTATATACGGAGCTTTGTGTACGGGCTAGTATGCTATGGATGGGTGTTATAAGATGTAATTAGACGAAAGTAGTGATTGTGATCATGTTTTGAAGACCCGTGTAATTATAGTACGCGTTTGTGCATGTTTTAGGGCATATAAGCCCTTATAAGTGATTTTACTTATATGAAACAGGATGTATGAGCTAGTATGCTATAATTAGATATTATAAGATTTAATTAGAGGAAATAAATAGTTTTGGCCCCTTATGGTGGGAAATCCGCACGTGTGGTGTTTATTGTAATATATATATATATGATTATGATGTGTGATGCAATAATTGATGAAATTAATACTTGGGTACATGTTTACATTTTAGTTATGTTTGAAATGAATTAATGAGCAATAATATGACATGTTGGTTTATATGATAAATGAATTGGTGATATATGGGATGTAATGAAGTAGCGAATAGCATGGTATTCATAATGGGTGATGTTATGGTAAATTAAATAACATGATGGTTTCTATGTTAAATGACATGGGGTATGCATATATATGTATGATACAACGAGATGATAATCAATATCGTGGACATCAGATGTGCATCAAATGCAAGACAAAAGGTGAGATGGTAAGTGTTAATAAAATGTGTTATTATTTTTGTAAGTAAAGTCAAGGTGTGGCAATTATTGAATTCATAAGTGAAATGCGTGTGTTGATAAAGTAAGCTGAAAAGATGAAATGATTAATGCTAATAACAAATGGTTTTGTTGACCAGTATCTACAGCAATCCTGGGGGTTTGGGCTAGACCTCCTAATGCCCAAGGACCGGCTTGGGAATAGTGGACCCAAACTATGTTTGGGGTGTGTGGATTTTATCGCCCAAGCTATCGGCTTGAGGCCCGGTTTCCCTCGATGACAGCTGTTGCGAGGAAGTACCCAGTTTATCTGGGGCGTGGTTTTTCCCTCCTGGCTATCGGCTCGGTGGAAGTACCCAGTTTACCTGGGGCGTGGTTTTTCCCTCGATGACAGACGTCGCGAGGAAGTACCCAGTTTATCTAGGGCGTGGTTTTTCCCTCCTGGCTATCGGCTGGGTGGAAGTACCCAGTTTACCTGGGGCATGGTTTTTCCCTCGATGACAGACGTCGTGAGGAAGTACCCAGTTTACTTGGGGCGTGGTTTTTCCCTCGCTAGTTCGGCTAGGAGGAAGACGTAGCCTCGGACGAGTAAGACTCTGTGTGAGCATCGGACCGCGTGTTTACTGGGCTGTCGGCTTTCAGTATGTTAGGATACTGTGGCTCACTGGTCGACAAACTAATAAAATAACTTTGCGTGAATAAAAATGTGAATTGTGTGTGGAAAAGAAAGTGGATAGTAAAATGTGAATTGCGTGGGAAAAGAAAGTGGATAGTAAATTGTGAATTGTGCATGGAAAAGAAAGTGGATAGTAAAATGTGAATTGCGTGGGAAAAGAAAGTGGATAGTAAATTGTGAATTGTGCGTGGAAAAGAAAGTGGATAGTAAAATGTGAATTGCGTGTGGAAAAGAAAGTGGATAGTGAAATGTGAACTGTGTGTGGGAAAGAAAGTTGTTGTGAATGAAGTAAATGTGAAAGTGAACGTGTTATGAGTTAGTGTATGAAAAGAAATGATAAATGCAGCATGTGATTAATTTAAGATGAAAATAATAAAAGAGATGTGTTATCATGAATAATACGAAGTAATTGTATTATGTGTGTGATCATTAAAGTAAATACAGATTGATATGAGTTGTACCTTGGAATTGTGTCAAGGAACTACCCGCCCGCAATTTGTGTGGAAATTGTGGGAACTACCTGCCTTGGCATAATTCGCAGGGTGAGTGGATATAATAGTGGTAATGATTGATAGAAATGAGAAATAAAGTGAAGTGAAGATGATAAGTGATTGAAGTAAATTATTAACCAAGCTATCGGCTTGAGATGTGATGTGATATTACCCAACCTGTGTGTTTGATGTACAATGATTATTACCCAAGCTATCGGCTATGGGATGTGATATGTTGTGGCCCCAGATTGCGTTTGGGGATTAAGTGAAAATGATAATAAGATATATTACTTATAAGAATGAGAATTTCTAAAGTGGTATAATGAGATGGAATAAAGCATGTTTTTGATGTAATAAGTATAAGACTTGAATGAATGTGGTATTAAGTGAATATAAGCAATTGTAAGAAATAATACTGGATATGGCATAATAAAATAAATTCTCGTATTATGGGATTGGTTATGAAATTGGTTATTAAGAGAGTATGTGTATTATGAGTTGTATTCATACAAATTATTATTAATGAAAAGAGTAATAACATACAAATGGTTATAATACTATTGTGACGATACTCGTGGAAGAATGACTATTGGGTTAGAGTAGTTAAATTGAAAAGTAATGGATGGTATGTGTATTCGTACTATACGGATGTCGAATAAGTATGTATATATATATATATATATATATATATATATATATATATATATATATATATACGAGGTTGATGTGAAGTATATTATGAAATGTGGGAAGTTATGGATAATTAAATAGTTGAATGCAGGTTTGGCAGAGTATTTGATATGTCATTGTATTGATGATGTGGTTGTATTCAAGATTCAGGTTGCCTTATTTTAATTTGGTATTCGTAAGTTTAATTTATTTTCTTTATACTATTTTAATTTGTTGTTTGATTAATAACTATACTCACACCAGAAATGGCTAACCCCTTAGTGTTTGGGGGGTTAGGAGAGTCTGAGGACTACCCTAGATCCCCCACTGTTGCAGGTTCTCATCAGTGCAGAGGTGAGGCGTAGATTGGTAGGATAAACTTTTATTTTAAAAATTTGTATTATTTAGTTATAGGAATAGTAAAATTTATGATTTAAATTGTATTATGAGTGTATAAGCATGTATATGATGATGATGAGTATAGTGTGAGGTGGTGTGGTATGTTTGTGACCCGTACCCACCTCGCTGTGGAGTACCGGGCTCTGTGGTAGGTTTTATAAGGATTTTTCTAAAAATTTACCTTGTTTTCTAAAGAAATTTATAGTTTTTAATTGATATTTGATAATCTGTTATGAGTTTGGCCCCAGAGCATGATATTATATTGCCTGTGTGTATCTGCTCATTTTGGCTTGGGGAGCCCATGAAAATATTATGTTGATTGTGAGCTAGGAATTTTGAGCAGAATTCCGTAAGCTTTTTGTGTTTCGGGGCAAAATTTACAGGGGAGACTCTGTCAAAATTTTTCCTGAAATATAACTTTCTTAGTTTATGGTCAAAGTGATATAGAAATTGAAAGAATTGAATTTGGAGAAAAAAAAAATTTGGGGGTGTTACAGTCGGTATCAGAGCTTAGGTTAACTAGGAAATTGTTAATCCTAGTGATCTTGCCATGTGAGTATAGGTTCATTATCGTTTAGTTGGAGATAGAGAGTGTATTTTATGTGGGTGTTTTGTTGAAGAATGGATTCTATCGTGGAATGGTGTGATCCCCATTAGACTTTGGTCTGACCTTGAGTCAGCATTTCCTTTCTATGCATATTCTATGTTATTAGTTAGTTTTTATCATGTACTTGTATTCTGCATTACAAGCGGCCCGTAACTTGCATTGACAGGTATTTATTTTCTTTTTCCTATCCCTGCAACTATTAAATTGTAGATTATAGAGAACAGATTCCAGATGGTATTGGTGATATGGAGTATTAGTGCTGGATTTTGCTATTATTATTTCTTGTTTCTTGCTTTGAACAATTGTATCTTGTACTTAGATTTATTTTGTATTTGGACAATGTGACCTGGGATATTGACTTATTCAAATCATGATTATTTGAGATTAATACATTTTAGTTTTAAGTATTTTTGTTGGTATTTTGGTCCATATATGCATGATTGGTTGATTCTTTTGTTTCCGACTCTGATTATTCTTGTGAAATATTGTAAAGATTCTTGAACAGCTTATGGATGATGAAAATCAATCGCTGGGCTTTTGTCGCGTATCCGTATTCCGTATTATCTTTTGAGAAGCGGGGCATGACATACCTCATTGAATTAGCAGTTTGGGCGTCGACATCATTATTGGCATAGACTGGATGTCAGTTTACAGTGCCACTATTGAATGCAAGAGCAAGAAAGTTGTGGTGAAGGCTCCAGGAGGACCAGTAGTTACATTTCAAGGTAAGAGAAACTGTAAGCAGTTGGTAGCAGCTTTGTTAGAGCAGAAAGTTCCAGAAGAAGTGAAGCAGATTCCAGTGGTTCAAGATTTTCCAACTGTGTTTCTTGATGATCTACCAGGGCTTCCCTCTCTTCGAGATGTAGAGTTCAGCATCACTGTTCAACCAGGAAGTGCACATATTTCCAAGGCACCATACAGAATGGCACCGGTTGAGCAAGATGAGATCAAGAAACAGATCGAAGAATTGTCGAGCAAAGGATTCATCAGGCCAAGTGCATCACCGTGGGGATCCCCAGTTCTTTTAGTGAAGAAGAAGGATGGACCAATGAGGATGTGTATCGACTACAGAGAGTTGAACAAGATTACAGTGCAGAACAAGTACCCAATTTTTCGAATCGATGATCTGTTCGACCGTCTACAAGGAACAACAGTTTTCTCCAAGATAGACTTACGGTCAGGATATCACCAAGTCCGAGTGAAAGAAGAAGATGTGGACAAGACGGCTTTCCGAACCAGGCATGGTCACTATGAGTTTCTAGTCATGCCATTTGGAGTCACAAATGCACCGGTTATTTTCATGGACATGATGAACAGAGTTCTGCGGCCATTCATCGATTCTTTTGTCGTTGTATTCATCGACGATATATTGGTCTATTCCAAGTCAGAAGAAGAGCATGCCAAGTACCTAGCAGAGGTATTGAAGAAGCTTCAGGAGCAGAAGTTGTATGCTAAGCTGTCCAAGTGTGACTTCTGGAAAATCGAAGTCACCTATCTGGGTCACATCCTTTCTAAGGAGGGAGTGGCTACTGACCCGCAGAAGATTGAAGCTATGAAAGATTGGCCAGGACCGACCACAGTGGAGGAGAACATGAGCTTTCTGGTTTTAACTGGATATTACAGAAGGTTTATTTAGGGTTACGTCCAGCTAGCTGTGCCACTTACAGGGCTCACATGGAAGAACATGAGTTTCAAATGGCCATAGCAGTGTGAAGCTAGTTTCCAGGAGTTAAAGGAAAGGTTGACTACCACTCCCATTTTTGCGTTGCCAAGAGCATAAGTCGACTATGATATCTACAGCGATGCTTCCCATAGCGGATTGGGCTGTGTGCTGATGCAGGAGGAGAAGGTAATAGCTTATGGGTCTAGACAGCTGAGACCACACGAGAAGAATTACCTAACCCATGATTTGAAGCTGGCAGTAATCATCTTTGCTTTGAAGCAGTGGAGACACTACGTGTACAGGGAGAAGGTCAACATGTACACGGATCACAAGAGTCTGAAGTACATTTATCAATAGAGAGATTTGAATCTGATGCAGAGGAGATGGTTAGAAGTGTTGGAGGACATCTGACCTGAGATCAAATACCATCCCGGGAAGGCCAATGTTATAGCTGATGCGCTCAGCAGGAGTGCAGTTTGTCTCAACTGGTCACAACTCAGGCGATGTTAGAAGAGGAGCTTGATCGAGTAGGGATTGAGGTGGTTTTGCAAGGCTTGGGAGTTTCCTTAGCTCAGTCGAGGATTCAACCTACCTTGAGAGACAGAATTATCGACAGTCAGAAGGCAGATCCAGAGATCCAAAAGATGATAGAGCAGGTTGGTATTGGCAAGTTGGTAGAGTTTCAAGTGAAGGATGTAGTGCTGTGGTATGGCGAGCGGCTATGTGTGCCCGATCTAACGGAACTGAAGGAGAGTATTCTTCAGGAAGTGCATGCTACTTTGCTGTCCGTGCATCCAGGGAGTACCAAGATGTACAAGGACATAAAGTTACACTTTGGTGGCCAGGGATGAAGCGAGATGTAGCTGAGTTTGTTACCAGGTGTGCAGTTTTTCAGCAAGTCAAAGCAGAAAATTAGTAGCTCGGAGGTTTGTTGTAGCCTTTACCCATACCAGAGTGGACATGGGATTGTATCAACATGGATTTCATCACAGGTTTGCCCAAGAGTTACAAAGGCAATGATACAATTTGGGTGATAGTGGACCGATTCACCAAATCGGCTCACTTTTTGACGATGAAGCTTACTTGGTCAATGGAAAAGCTGGCAGAGATGTATGTTGGTGAGATTGTGAAGCTTCATGGAGTTCCGCTATCGATAGTATCCGGTCGAGATGCGCATTTTACTTTGCATTTTTAGAGAAGTCTTCAAGCAGCTTTGGGGACAAAGACTAATTTCAGTACAGCCTTTCATCCTCAAACTGATGGGCAGACTGAAAGAGTCAACAAGGTGCTAGAAGATATGTTGAGATGCTGTGTGTTGGATTTCGATTGCAGCTGGGAGAGGCATTTAGCTCTTGTGGAATTTGCATACAACAACAGTTTCCAGGCAAGCATTGGGATGGTACCGTATGAAGCTCTATAAGGAAGGAAGTACAGGACACCCATTTGTTGGTATGAAGTAGGGGAGCGAAAGCTGTATGGACCGGAGATTGTACAGCAGACCTCAGAAAAGATCAAGCTGATCAGAAAGTGGTTAGTTGATGCACAAAGCAGGCAAAAGAGTTACGCCGAAAACCGGAGGAGAGACCTGGAGTTTGATGAAGGTGACTTTGTCTTTGTGAAGGTATCTCCAACCAAATGTGTGATTCGGTTTGGCAGGGAAGGAAAATTAGCCTCGGGATACATTGGACCCTATAAAATATTGAAAAGAATTGGAAAGACAGCCTATCGGTTAGAACTACCAGAAAGGTTGGCCCAAGTGCACAATATCTTTCATGTGTCCATGCTACGAGGTTATGTTCCAGATCCGAGTCATCATTTGCTAGAAGTACCAGAAGGTTTGCAATTAGATCTGAGCTATGCTCAGCGTCCAATTGAGATCGTGGATCATCGAGAAAAGGTTTTGAGAAACAAGACAATACCTATGGTCAAGGTCATTTGGAGGAACCAATTTGTTGAGGAGGCTACTTGGAAATCAGAGGAAAAGATGAAGGATCACCCTGAACTCTTCAACTAAAAAATTTGTAAACTTTTCATTCTTTTTCATTGTATTTTTTTTTTCTCACTCTTAAGAGTAGTTCTGAGGACGGAACTATTCTAAGGAGGGAGTGCTGTAACACCCCACATTTTTATTTTAATTGAAAATTCATTTTTGATTTTTTGCACGTATAATGCACGTGCTACTTTCCATCTTCATTTTATTATTCTCATTTATCTTTTTTAGCATGCATAAGCTTACTTAGCCTTCTTTTAACCCATGGACCTAAAAAAAGGAGTTTTAGCCCACTAGACAAATTAAGTAGTTGAGTATAAAATAAAATAAAAAGAGGGCCCATGAATCAAGCCCATTAAGACCTAATTCAAGTTGATCTTGAACTAATACATGACAAGTTACATTTTTGTTGTTGTACACATTTAGAACTATAAGTATTTTTTTATTTGGTATGTGTATGTGTGCATTTGCACACAAGGGGGTTGGCCGGTTGGACTAGAAGAGTAGGCCGGGTTGTAGCATAGTGGGGGAGGAGAAGGGTTGGGAGTTTGGGAGTTAGGGTATTTGGAGAGTTTGATGGAGGAGTTAGGCAAGTGAAGGGATGAAGAGTTTAAATGAGGAGTTATTAGGTTGAGAATTTTGCATTTTAGACCCTAGCATTGTCCTAAAAATACACCCCTTCTCTTCTCATTTCAACCACCAAAAAAAAAAGAAATAAGAGAAAGAAAAAGAAAGAGAGTAAGAGAGTTCTTGTGCTTGGAGGAATTCTTGTGCATGGAGGAGTTCTTGCTAGGAGAAGAAAAAATTGCTAGGAGCTAAGAGTTGTGCTTCCACTTTTGTTCAACCTTCATTAGAGGTGGGTGTTCTCATATTTTTTAATTATAGAACAATGCATGCTAATAATAATGAATGAATAATATAAAAATTTTGATGTGCTAAAGTAGAACAAATCTATACTATTGGATGTAGTGTGAATAATAGCAAATCATGTTATAATTGGTAAATTAATTAACATCATGTTAGTTGGTAATGAGAAAAAGAAATAATTGATGAAATTGTTATGAACTAGTATGCATGAATGTAGAGATGTGTGATTGTATGAACAATTGTTGAAAATTTATTTTTTGATAAGCAAATGAATTTTTTGTAAAGCAAATTTGAAACACATGAACTCATTTGATTGTTTATAAAAAATACAATGTGCTATCTTTGATTAAAATGAATAAATGCAATTTTATATTTATCAATAAGAAGAAATAATTTTGAAAAATAAATTAATTGTCTAAAATATGGATTATGGATCTATGAGTTACTGTTAAAAAGCAAACTCAGTTTATATGAACAAAATTCAGTCTAACAAAAGATTAGAAACAATGGAGAAATTGAGTTTTTATGAAATAAAACAGGATAACAGAGAGAGTTTGAACAAAAGTAAAAGAGGAGATTTGACATCGTTGGGCGCGTCTGGCTTGGTGGTCTGGCATTGCGCTGTCTTCTTGTTTGGCCTGGTTCGAATCCCGTGGCCAACAATACTTTTCTTGATGTTTTGTTTTAATTTCTTTCCAACCCGAGACTGTGTACTTAGGGATTTTCTTTGGGCTTTAGAACATCAAGTCCACTTGGACTTAGTGGCTAGTGGGGTGAGTCTTGGGCGCTGGCTATGTTGGGTTTGGGTTCGAAACCCAGTGCCTACATATTTTATTAGTTTTAGTTTTTATTGGTTTTAATGAGTTCAAATGCAACAAAAATAATTTGGGGAAAAATTCTAGTGTTCATACACTGTGATAGAGAATTTATTAAAATTTTGTTTTAAAGATTTCCATGTATTTTGAGAATTTTTTAAAGAGAATTTGAGATAGATTGTGAAATGAATTGCTACAAATTATTAATAAAGAACATGACTTTTATTCTAGAAAGAGAACAAAGTAATGACTTGAGTGAATTGAATTCTCTTGAAGAAATCATACATTTATTTTTGTTAAGAAGTGCTTGATATAGAATTTTGTTCATGAGCTTAAATTGCTACTGAGAAGAATTATCGGTTATGAATAGATGAATCATGAAAGAGACATTGAGATAGAATGAGATTTTGTCTTCAACATAAATTATTTAATAGCATGATTTATCTCCTTAAAAGAAAAGTAATGTGAGAATTAATCCTCTTGATGAAATTATGCATTTTGTTGAGTAAGAAATTCTTGTTTGCTTTATGTGCTCAAATTGTTAATGAATGGATTCATGAGAAAGAATTATTATTGGGAAGGATTTATAAATGGATAAATAAATCATGAATAGTGATATTGATCTACTTATGAATAAGTTAAGGATAAGAATAAGTTTAAGACATGTTTATTGAAGCATATGTGTATCAATGAATTCTTGTACATGGAAAAGTTGTAATTTAGAGTTAGTGAGACCTCGGGTATTGGCACTATTGAATTGAAAAGAGATGAGATATATTTGAGATATGGCCATGGAGCTATCTCGTATTTTGTTGATTAAGTCCGGTAGGAGGTAAAATTAATTCTAGATTTGGAAATTTATTCATATCTTGAACTTAATAACTAGGCACATAATTGAAAATGTAGTAAGACCTAAGCAAACGTAAGTGGGGCACTCTATATAGTCGGATAGTGGGCTTGTTGCGGCGGTTCATCGGGACTATAAACCCAGTCGGGTGGGGAATTTGTTGCGGCCGTTCTCCGGGACTATGGTTGCCTTATGGGAGACAAGCTTTTATTTTAAATCCGGGACTACGCGTAATCGGGCAGATAGTTTGCCAAACTCCATGTATATACATATACCTGGGCTAGAGGGGCACTTGCAAGAGGTTCACACGACGAGAAGTTTGTATAACAGCCGGGCGGGAGATTTGTTGCAGTGGTTCCCCGGGACTGGGATCCGTACTCATGGAACGTCTTAACTTTGTCTTATTACTGGGTAGTTGTCATGGCGAGGGATCGAACCCTTGATCGTGGAGTACGTAAGTGCTTGCCCTCGGACTTATGTAGTATGGGATGCATAGAATCCAAACAAGTATACATTAGTGTCATCCTAGTACAAAATATGTGCATTAGGCATTAAGGCATCGCATACACTTATATATTTAACGTAGTCACAAAATTAACACTTTTTATTCATTCAAGTTTGTGATCTTTTAAAGTATTGAGATTGTTATATGTACAGCATAGAGAGGATGACCGAGTATAATATTTTCGTCAGTTGTAAGTGACTGACGTGCCCACAGCTTAACATGCAGGTAATGGACTTTTCCATAAAGAAGTAAAGATGTTATGATGCAGTTAATGATTTACATTGATAAAGTTGTATAAGCTGTATTTTATTTCATTGTTGTATTTCTTTTATTCTTCTGCTGTGTAAACAAAAATGTAAAGAACTCTGATGTATATTGAAAAGTTTTAATTTTCTTGTAAAATTGTATGAAATGAAGTGTAAAGTTCTTGTGAAATCTCGAATTCAATCTTATTTGAAATTCGGGGCGTTACAAAGCACTTGTAGTAGACTCGTTAAAATTTCTATAAAGTCTAAGAAATAAAAATTTCACAAAGAATTGAATTTATAATAACTTTTACAAGACTGAACAAGTGGCAGTTTTTTGATATTTTGACCCTACTGTGTATTTCGAAAAATTCAGAGTTATAGATACAATATTTTGGAGAAACTTATAACTAAGACTTTGTAGTAGACTTGTATACGTTTATTTTCATCTAAAGAACACAAAGTTTTGTGATGTATATAATTTTCGAATATTTTTACAAGAAGCATGAACTGCAGTTTTCTGGTTTTGAACATACTGTTTTGCAAATAAATTTAGATGAAGTAATTGCGAATGATTCTAAGTGTTTTTAACTACAAAGTTATATTAGAATCTTTTATGAAAATAATGAATCTATGTTTTGATAGAATTGAGATTTATAATTGAAATATGATTGAATATGAAAGGAGTTTTATTGATCAAAATGAACTTTATATTAGGAATGTATTCTTGAAGAATAAATATATGTGAAAATGCATTTTTGTTAATCAAAGAGACTTGGTAATTTATTAAAATGAATTGTTGGTTGTGTGATCAACCAAGAAGTGTTTACTTCATAGTTGGTAAATAAGAATGAATGAAATGACTTGAATAAAATATGAATACATGAAATTGAGAATATGAATTATAAGGGTATGAGTACCCCTTGATGTTGAACAAGAAAAGATGTTGATTTTAGAGGCTTAGTGAGACCCAGGTACCAGAAAATATTGAAAATGAATAATTGATTTGAGAAGTGGCCAATATGGGCTGTCGTTCTCGGTATTTTTGAGTAAGACCGGTAGGAGGGTAAGCTAGCTCTAGGTAGTTGTTACCGCTAAATCTGGTGTGGGGGTAAACAAACAGTATTTGTGGATTCTTGGAAAATTTTGAATAGCAAACCTGAAACCTGTTCCACCGGAGTTTGACCGTTGACTCCCACCGTTCACCTGCAAAAAGTGCGAGACACCGGGTTTGATCCCGGCGACGCACCCTCCGACGCTCAAGTCAGTAATCAGGAATGATTATGAAAGAGCGTAAATTGGCAAAAGATTGATTACCTCTCAATGGAGATGGATGAGGGGTATTCATAGGCACCGCTGGGATCAGATTAGGAATGTAATCCCTGTGGTTAGATAAGGAATGTAATCCCTAATCCCCAGTGAAAGGATAGATATGAATCAAGGCCGTTGATTAGGATTAATCAGAAACCCTAATTCTATCCTTTCTGGACCGGGTTTGCTGCGGGTTAAAACCCGCACTCAGTTGAGGTGGATCCGTTTGCGGATTAGTGGGTCTTTGGGGAGGAGAACCCGTACCCGCTTCAGACCCATTGGTAGGTGAAATTACCGTTTTACCCCTAGGCTTCAAGATTCGTGCCCGATTTGGACAGTTCCGATTTAACCCCATTTTTAGCCATATCACGAGCCCCCCACTCCCGAAGACTGAGTTTGATCAACCTTTGAGGAGTAGTTTTATTGTCTTAATGGCTAGTGGAGTTGTATCAGAGTCCAAATGGAAGGTTTTGAATCTCTGAAGGAGATAGTGTGGTGATTTTTCAAGTTGTTTTTGAGCTTTTCTGGATATTTGGTGATTTTTATCTATTTTTTCGGATTATTTATTTAATTTTGCGAAGTATTACCCGGTCGTTCGGGGGTCTTAACAACACGTTTTAGGCAATAATTGTTCGTTCAGGGGCTCAAAAATATACCCCCGAATTTCTAATTATTCCCTAGAATTTTTAGTTAATTTTCTCGAATTTTTAGTAATTTTTTCGCAATTTTTAAATAAATAAAACGATTAAAATAAATAAAAACTAATTTTTAATACCGATTTATGGCGTGGCGCAATCTGAGCCCTCCATCAGCGTCGAGCGCGTTTTGCTGGGCGATCGGACGATCCATGTTGTTCAGCAGATAGTTTCTTCGTATGTGAGGGTCGGCTCCTCATCCCTCGGCTCGGCGGCTCGGCACCTAGCTCGGAATCTACCAAACTACGCGGCAAGATCCTGAGCGTCCATCTCACCGTGGATCCCCAAAAAATGCTATCTTGTCGTTTAGTGAACGTGGCAAGATCTGAGTCGCTCATCATGTTCTACACGAATATTGAGATGATCTAACGGCAAAATTGGTTCGGCGGAATTTTTCTCCATATGTGGAGGTCGGTTCCTCGTCCGCTCGGTTCGGGGTATTGACTGAGGGCGTCGAGCCGAGCATTGGGCTCCGAACCATCGTTAGAGTTGTTGAACGGTTGTGGGAGCGGTTCGGAATGGCGACCTACTTCTAGCTCGCTTAAGAGCGAATCCTGCGAAGTAGAATCGAGCCAAGCATTGGACTCCGAACCATCGTTAGAGTTGTTCAACGGTTGTGGGAGCAGTTCTGAATGGCGACTTACTTCTAGCTTGCTTAAGAGTGGAATTGCAAAGTAGAATCGAGCCAAGTGTTGGACTCCGAACCATCGTTTTAGAGTTGTTCAACGGTTGTGGGAGCAGTTCCGAATGGCGACCTACTTCTAGCTCGCTTAAGAGCGGGCTTGCAAAGTAGAATCGAGCCAAGTGTTGGACTCCGAACCATTGTTAGAGTTGTTCAACGGTTGTGGGAGCAGTTCCGAATGGCGACCTACTTCTAGCTCGCTTAAGAGCGGGCTTGCGAAGTAGAATCGAGCCAAGTGTTGGACTCCGAACCATCGTTAGAGTTGTTCAACGGTTGTGGGAGCGGTTCCGAATGTCGACCTACTTCTAGCTCGCTTAAGAGCGAATCCTGCGAAGTAGAATCGAGCCAAGCGTTGGACTCTGAACCATCGTTAGAGTTGTTCAACGGTTGTGGGAGCAGTTCCGAATGGCGACCTACTTCTAGCTTGCTTAAGAGCGGGCTTGCGAAGTAGAATCAAGCCAAGTGTTGGACTCCGAACCATCGTTTTAGAGTTGTTCAACGGTTGTGGGAGCAGTTCCGAATGGCGACCTACTTCTAGCTCGCTTAAGAGCGGGCTTGCAAAGTAGAATCGAGCCAAGTGTTGGACTCCGAACCATCGTTAGAGTTGTTCAACGGTTGTGGGAGCAGTTCTGAATGGCGACCTACTTCTAGCTCGCTTAAGAGCAGGCTTGCGAAGTAGAATCTGTTGGATCCTGTAGGCAGGGCAACAAACACTAGAGGGGGGGTGAATAGTGTTTATTAAAAATAAAATTGCAGAATAAGAATTTTTCTTCGGGGCAGTCGACTTAGGAGTGAACCAGTTGACTGAGTTAACCCAATAAGAGATAATTCAAACAAATCTATGAAGTCGACTTAAAGCAGAAACAGTCGACTTATTAAGCAATAAACTTACAGAGTACAAGTCTGACCAGTCGACTTATAAAGGAGTCAGTCGACTGTCCAGACAAGTTTCACAGTAATAAAACAAACAGAAAAATGTAAATGCAAGTTCAAGAGTACACACGATGTATCCTGGTTCGGTCCTTCCGACCTACATCCAGTCCCCAAGCAACCCACTTGAGATTTCCACTATTCTTGAAAAAAGTTTACAAGAATACCTTACGGCGTTCAGACAACAACCTTGTCTAACCCGTAGTCCTTTCTCTCAACCAGAGAAAGCAACCCACTCTTCCACCAAGAGTGAAAACCACTGACTCTCCACCCGAGAGGAAAAGAAAACAATAAAATGTTTACAATCAACCTATAGCCTTGTATGTGATTAATGATGTAGTACGTGGCTAAAAGAGGTTGACTTCTATATCCAGTCCAGAACGAAATCAGATGTTATACTGGACTGAATGTAGAGAACCAAGACTTAGAGATTGGAAACCTTTGTCTCTTGGAAAAATAACACTTAAAATCTCAACAATGAATGCTCGGAAAATGTTAGATCTTTTAACAGTGAATTCTGAACTCTATTTATAGGCTTAGAATTACTGGACGTTGGGAATCAGTTATTCCAACTGTCAACCAACGGATCTAATCAATTTTGAATTTGAAAAACAATTTTAAAAACAGAAAACGGTCAAACGCACTCGAACAGTCGACTAGGTTGCCATAATGAGTCGACTGGTCAGAGTTTGAATAAGTTTAGTCAGTTTTGTACCGACAGTCGACTGGTATGAGTATCGGTCGGCTGGTACTCAATGTTAAACTATTTCAAACTGTTTTGACCCTTTGATGTTTTGAAAAACACACATTTGTAAAAGAGTGAGTGTATGTGTGTGTGACAAGGCTTTACATCATACTAAGACTCAATTAAAACAAGATTACATTTGTTTACAAGACATAATATTAAATGACACTTTAAGTATGAGTCTTGGCTTGAGTCTTGAGTTTTGAGTGAAGCTTTAACCATTGTCTTTATCTGGAGCTTTGTGCTTGTTCATTTGTTCAGCTGTATAGTAATGAAACCTTTGTGTATACAACCTGCAATTATAAAGTATAGCATAGATACATGTTGCAGTGTGTTGTGATCATCAAAATCAAGAATCAACAGAATCGAGCCAAGTTTTGGACTCCGAACCATCGTTAGAGTTGTTCAACGGTTGTGGGAGCAGTTCCGAATGGCGACCTACTTCTAGCTCGCTTAAGAGCGAGCTTGCGAAGTAGAATCGAGCCAAGTGTTGGACTCCGAACCATCGGTTAGAGTTGTTCAACGGTTGTAGGAGCAGTTCCGAATGGCGACCTACTTCTAGCTCGCTTAAGAGCGAGCTTGCGAAGTAGAATCGAGCTAAGTGTTGGACTCCGAACCATCGTTAGTTGTTCAACGGTTGTGGGAGCAGTTCCGAATGGCGACCTACTTCTAGCTCACTTAAGAGTGAGCTTGCGAAATAGAATCAAGCCAAGTGTTGGACTCCGAACCATCGTTAGAGTGAAGAGTAAAAGCAGAGATATGCAAACAATTTTACAAGTAAAATATGAAAAAGCTTTCTTTATTTATGACTAATGGTCGGCTGCTTCTAAAGTTGCGAGCCATTATTACAAGAGAGAAATAAAGAAAAAAAAAATTCAAGTAATAGGAGAGGAACGGTTTGACATCCCAGAATACTTAGAGAGGCGTTGATGCTCTCTCTTGGTATTTTAGGAGATGGTCGGCATTCCAAGTCCTGGGGATCTCTCCGCCTTCGAGGTCTTCTAGTCTGTATGTCCCGGGCCGCACTACTTTGGCGATCTTATAGGGTCCCTCCCAATTTGGAGCCAGTTTGCTCTTCTGTCCGGGGAAAGAGATGGCTAACTTTCTGAGGACCAAGTCCCCCTCTTTGAGGTCGGTAGGACGGACTCTCTTGTTGTATGCCAACTCGATCCTTCTTTGGTAGTTTTGTTGACGAATGGCAGCTCTTTCTCGGATCTCATCAATCAGGTCTAGATTTGCTCGGAGCTCTCTGGCATTTTGTTCTTCTTCATAAGCCATTAGACTAGGAGAGGGTATACCGACTTCTAGGGGGATCATAGCTTCGGACCCATATGTGAGGTTGAATGGGGACTCGCCTGTGGGGGTCCATTTTGTGGAGCGGTAGTTCCACAATACGTTGGGGAGCTGATCGACCCATAAGCCTTTCGAACATTTATCCAATCTCTTCTTAATACCGCAGAGGATCTGTCTGTTATCATTCTCCACTTGGCCATTCGACTGTGGATGGGAAACGGAGGAGAATCGGTGTTGGATGGCGAGGTCTTCACAGAGAGCTCGGAAGGCAGCCCCGGTGAACTGGGTTCCGTTGTCTGTTATGAGGACCCGAGGGACTCCGAACCGGCAGATTACGTTCTTCCAAAAGAACTGAAGTACCTTGTTCTCTGTGATCGTGGCTAAGGGCTCGGCCTCTATCCACTTCGAGAAGTAGTCGATGGCCACGACTAAGAATTTGAACGGGCCGGGAGCCGGTGGGAATGGCCCTAGTAAATCCATCCCCCACATTGCGAAAGGGATTGGACTTGATAGGGAAGTGAGTGGAGCTTGTGGGAGGCATCGGATGTTGGAGTACTTCTGACATGAGCTGCATTAGCGAACGTACTGTTCGGCGTCCTGTAGGAGAGTGGGCCAGAAATATCCATAATTCAACACTTTGCGGGCTGAGGATCTGGACCCTGAATGTGCCCCGCCGATGCCCTCATGAAGTTCTTGCAGTGCATAGTCGGCCTGTTCGGGGGAGAGGCATCTCAAATAAGGCCTGCCATCGACCTGTGTGAAGGAGCGCTTATATAGGATGCCTCCGATCAGTGTGTATCGCTCTGCTCGAGTTCTCACTCTTCGAGCTTCCTTAGGATCTTCGAGGAGGAGCCTATCCCTTAAGAATTCGATGAGGGGTTTTATCCAGTTATCTTCAAGCAGGACAGGCAGCGACTCTATTGAGTCGGAAGTTTCATCCTCTATACTCGGCTTCAGGAGGACCTCTATCAAGGCGGTCTGCTCGAGACCTTGGAGGGAGGAGGAGGCTAGCTTGGAGAGGGCATTGGCCTGAGCATTCTCTTCTCGAGGGATTCGTTGGATGAGGGCTTCTTCAAATAAGGCCATGAGGCTCCTGACCTTGGCTAAGTACTTAACCATTCGGTCATCACGTGCTTCATACTCGCCGAGGACCTGATTTACGACCAGTTGAGAGTCGCTAAAAATCCGGATGCGTTGCGCCCCTGCATTTCGAGCCATTCCAAGGCCGGCTATGAGTGCCTCGTATTCTGCTTCGTTGTTAGAGGCCTTGAAGTTGATACGGAGGGTGTATTTGAGGATGAAATCATCTGGGCCTACCAGGATGACCCCGGCTTCGCTTCCCTCGCTACAGGAGGATCCATCCACATAAACCGACCAGACAGGTGGTCCCTTCATTGCTTGGCTGAACTTGGGGATAGTACTTTCAACTATGAATTCTGCTAGGGCCTGAGCCTTGATCGCGGTCCGAGGCTGATACGTTATATCATGCTGGCTCATTTCGATAGACCACTTCATAAGGCGACCCGAGGTCTCTAGCTTGTGGAGCACTTACTTCAGCGGTTGGTCGGTAAGAATGACCACCGAATGGGATTGAAAATACGGGCAAAGCTTTCTCGCAGCCATCACCAGGGCATAAGCCATCTTTTCTATCCTCGGGTAGCGGAGCTCGGCATCCCGAAGTACCTTGCTCACATAGTAGATGGGCTTTTGAGCCCGGTCTTCTTCCCTTACTAAAACGACGCTGAGGGTCTGCTCGGAGGTTGCCAGGTAGAGGTAGAGGGGTTCACCAGGGATTGGTTTGCTGAGGAGAGGAGGATTGACGAGGTAAGCTTTGAGCTGGTCGAACGACTCTTGTTGCTGTTGACCCCATTCGAAACCTTTAGCCCCCTGAGGGCCTTGAAGAAGGGGAGGCATTTCTCCCCGGACTTCGAGAGAAAATGCCCTATAGCAGCTAGGCGGCCTGTTAGCCTCTGAACTTCCTTAACGTTCTTGGGAGGGGCCATGTCTAATATGGCCTTGATTTTCTCAGGGTTAGCTTCGATTCCTCGTTGGCTGACCATGAAGCCGAGGAACTTCCCTGATGAGACTCCGAACGCACACTTGTTCGGATTGAGTCTCATGTTGTGCTTTCTCAGAATATCGAACGCCTCCTGTAGGTCGGTCACATGATCGGCTCCTCGGATGCTTTTTACAAGCATGTCGTCAACATATACTTCCATATTCCGGCCGATTTGAGCTTAAAAAACCTTGTTGACGAGGCGTTGATATGTGGTGCCTGCATTCTTCAAACCGAAGAGCATAACCCTGTAGTAGTAGAGGCCCTGGTCGGTCACGAATGAGGTCTTCGAAATATCTGGGGGAAACATTCGGATCTGGTTGTAGCCTGAGAAGGCGTCCATGAAGCTGAGGAGTTCATGACCCGAAGTGGCGTCAATCAAAGTGTCAATACTTGGAAGAGGGAAGGGGTCCTTCGGGCAAGCCTTGTTGAGATCGGTAAAATCGATACAAATCCTCCAGGTCCCATTGGACTTCTTCACCATTACTACATTTGACAACCATTCGGGATAGTTCACCTCTTGTATGAACCGGGCCTTCAAGAGCTTGTCCACCTCCTCTTTTATAGCTAGCTGGCGCTCGGGGGCGAACTTGCGCCTCTTCTGTTGGACCGGTTTGGACCCCGGAGCAATGCTGAGGTGGTGGACCAGGAGCTCTTCAAAAATTCCGGGCATGTCTGCAGCTGACCAAGCAAAGAGGTCTCGGTTCCTTCGGATGCACTGGACTATGTCGGAGCATAGGGCGGATGGAAGGGTCTTGCTAACAAAGAACTTTCGGCTTGGATCCTGCTCAGAGAAGAGCACTTCCTCTAACGCATCCACCAGCTCGGACATTGGTCGGGCGACATCTTGGGGGATTTCCAGAGTTTCTAGGGTGAGGACTGGACCGGGGGTAAAGGTCATGTAGTACTTGCGGGCCGTTTTCCGATTGCCTTTTACTTCCCCTACTCCAGCCCGAGTGGGAAACTTCATCTTGAGGTGATAGGCAGAGGGGACAGCTTCAAGGGCAACAAGGCTGGGCCGGCCCAAAATGACATTGTAAGCTGCAGGGACGTCCACAACCATAAAGTCCATCGACTCCGTTCGGGTGGTAGGAGTTTTGCCAGCAGTTACGTCCAGGGTGATCACCCCATCAATAGTCACTGGCACTCCCGTGAACCCATGGAGCGTGTAGCCGGCGGGCTTGAGTCTATCTCGGGATAGTTTGAGGCCTTTGAAAGCGGCGAGGAAGAGGATGTTAACGGAGCTGCCATTGTCCACTAGGATCCTCTCCACTTTGAAGTTTGCCATGTGGAGATTGATGACGAGTGCGTCACAATGGGGGGTACGGACACCTTCAAGATCTTCGTCTGAGAATGTGACGGGCACTCCGAGGTCTTTAGGAGGAGGGGTGGCGCGGACCGAATTGACTTCCCTAATGAACGCCTTTCGAGAGGAGTTTGAGGAGCCCCCCATCGGGCCCCCATAAATGAGGTGTAGGACACGCTCCTCTTCGAAGTCGGGCATTTCATCGCGTTCAGGACGCTTATTAGCCCCCCAAGGCGGGGGAGGAAGGTTGGCTCGGTCCTTTCTCACAAACCTGGTCAGCTGCCCCCTCTGGATGAGGGCTTCTATCTCATTCTTCAAGGCCTGACAATCATTGGTGTCGTGGCCATGGTCCCGGTGATAACGACACCACTTCTCTTTATCCCTCCTTTTGCCGGGGGTGTTCATTTTTGGTGCAGGAGGTATCACCCCCTCCTTCTCAACTTCCATGAGAATTGTGGAGATGTTGGCATTAAGGGGAGTAAATTTTTCAAATCTGGGGGGAGGTCGGTACTGGCCGCCATTATCCTTCTGGAGCTTTTTGGCCCCTTCCTCTTCTGTTCCCTTTCTCTTAGACCCGGAGGAAGACCCTTCCAAGTTGGGGCGGTGCTCAGCTTCTTCGGCCGAATATACTTTTCACTCCGGAGGAGGAGGTCAGAGAAGTTCTGCAGGAGCTTCTTGGCGAGGGAGGAGCGGAGGCTAGAGTTGAGGACATTGGATTGAAATGCTGCTGCAGCGACCGACTGGTCGAGGGATGCTATGGACCTAGCTTCCGCTGTGAACCTTTTCACATAGTCTCTCAGCTTCTCACCCTTCTTCTGGTAGAGGTAGAGTAGTGAGATGCTGGTCTTCTCAGTTCTGCGGCTACTCACGGAGTGGGTGACGAAGAGGGTCTCAAATTGCTCGAAGGAGAATATTGAGGAAGGGGCAAGGCGAGAGTACCACTCTCGATCTGGACCCTTGAGAGTTGCGGGAAAGGTTTTGCAGAGCAGAGCATCGGAAGCTTGATGGATGAGCATGAGGGTCTTGAAGCTTTCGATGTGATCGACGGGGTCAGTCTCCCTGGAATAGGTCTCAAATTGAGGAGGCTTAAAGCCGATTGGTACAGGTGCATCCATTATGGTTCAGAAAAAAGGAGGTCTACTAGGACGAAGGGTCCTTCCTCTAAGCTCTTCTTCTCGGTCTAGCTGACCCAAGCGCCTCTCCATCTCATGGAGACGGCGGTAGACTGCATCGTCCCTTCGACGGTAATCAGCCGAGCCTCTAGACTCGTCTTTGTACGAGGGAGAGTGGGGGCTACGACGACGGTAGCTCCTGGAGCGGCGAGGACTTGCATGTGTCGGGGGTTACTAGGAGCTTGAGAAGGAGTTAGGGACCGTCGGCGAGGGCTTCGGACCGGATGAGGAGAGGGAATCCTTGGAGCATTGGTGTTGTTGGGACGGAGATTTAGAGCTTGTAGGACGGTTGCTTGGAACTGCTGGAACTCGGCACGGGTGATGGGTGCCTCATCGTTCCTAGGATGTTGCCGACCGGCAGGGGAATGGGGTCTTCTCCTGTGATGCTCGGGGGACTCTCTCCACCCCCATCGGATAGGGGACCTTCTGTATTCTCGGCGGTGAGGAGATCGCTCATCCGGACGTTGTTGGCGGGAGGCTCCCTCTCGGGCCCGTTTTTCATCCAGACGGTGGCGAAGATCCTCATCCTTCTGCCGATTGAGGACGGTGTTGCAGAGGTCGAAAGCTCGGGGATTGTGGGAGGCCATAGAGTCCGAAGAGGCATTGTGGATGGAGACGTGGTCCGGATGGAGAGGTTGTTTCTGCGGGTTGGGGCCCTTAGGAGGTTGTTGATTCTGAGGAGGAGGTAGGTCCTGTTGGAGTGGGTCCTCCGCTTGAGGAGGAAGTTGCCCCTGCTGCGGAGCGGGCTGGATGGGAACTTCTTGTTGCCGATCGGGGTTTGGTCCTCGGTTGGACCCTCTGGATCTGGCTTTCCTAGGAGGCATGGCTGGAAAAGATCTGACCAATGGGAAGAGGGGAGGCTGCTATTCGTTATTTCCCACAGATGGCGCCAATCTATTACCGCTAAATCTGGTGTGGGGGTAAACAGACAGTATTTGTGGATTCTTGGAAAACTTTGAATAGTAAACCTGAAACCTGTTCTACCAGAGTTTGACCGTTGACTTCCGCCGTTCACCTGCAAAAAGTGCGAGACACCGGGGTTGATCCCGGCGACGCACCCTCCGACTCTCAAGTCAGTAATCAGGAATGATTATGAAAGAGCGTAAATTGGCAAAAGATTGATTACCTTTTAATGGAGATGGATGGGGGGTATTTATAGGCGCCGCTGGGATCAGATTAGGAATGTAATCCCTGTGGTTAGATAAGGAATGTAATTCCTAATCCCCAGTGAAAGGATAGATATGAATCAAGGCCGTTGATTGGAATTAATCAGAAATCCTAATTCTATCCTTTCTGGACCGGGTTTGCTGCGGGTTAAAACCTGCACCCAGTTGAGGTGGATCCGTTCGTGGATTAGTGGGTCTTCGGGGAGGAGAACCCGTACCCGCTTCAGACCCATTGGTAGGTGAAATTACCGTTTTACCCCTAGGCTTCAAGATTCGTGCCCGATTTGGACGGTTCTGATTTAACCCCTTTTTTAGCCATATCAGTAGTATTATTCATTCATGTTTAAACTTAAGGATTAGGCACTAAGTGGAGATATAATAAAACTTGGGAAAATGTAAGTGTAACACCCCGAATTCCAGAATACAATTGAATTCGAGTTCCACAGGATCTTTACACTTCTTTCGTACAATTTTATAAGGAAATAAAAACTTTTCTTTTATCAGAGTTATATTTATCCTTGTACATTATCACTGCGAAAGCAATATTACAATAAATTATATGAAACAACATTTAAATCAATCTTGCGCAGCATGTATACTTCAATTGTCAAGCATCTTTACCTTGCATATAAAACTATGGGCACGTCAGTTCATTCAAATGACGAAATATTATACACGGCCATCCTCTCTATGTCAGAAACAATATAACGATTCTCATTTCTTAACAAACAAAAACTTGTCACAAACAAAGCTAAAGGGGACTATCCTATTGATGTTGTGTTGTGAATGTGCACTTAGTCCTTAATGCATTTATTTATATTATATGACACTAATGCGCACTTGTTCAGAGTCTATGCATCCCATACTATATAGGTCCGAGGGCAAGCCCTTAATCGTTCTTCATCTTGTAGGGTTCAATCCCTCGTTATGACTTAATCCACTACTGTAACTACGGTAAGTATCCTAGATTTTTTCTGACCTACAAACTCATGTCTAGGCGCCCTGGAGGGAATCCCAACGCACTGACACATGAATCATCATGCAGGCATCCTGTAGTAATTCAGCTCCTACCATAAACATGACACCACCCGCAGCCGTCAAACACCCCACGAGCGTCGCCATCGGGACGGTACTCTGGAGCAGTATCCATGCCCTATCATGACTCATCATGGGACATCCTATGAATACTCTCACGCCGCCAATCCAATGGTCCTCATACTTAATGTTTTTCTCTTACTTTCATCAAATCTTAACTATGTATCTAATCCTTAATTTAATTGAATCATGAATAAAAATCAACTCTTAGAGTGTAGCACTTCCACTATACCGGTCTTATTCATTTAATTTCACATGACCCAAACTTGGTCTTCTCATTTCAAAAATATCATTTCACAATTCTTTCTTTACCGGTATAAGGTTTGGCTATATCCTAATTCTCAATTTCAACTCATAATTACAATGTCATACTCATAAGATCTTTTCATGATTAATCATAATTCATGTTTCAAAAGCATAGTATTCATGTATTCACATCATTCATAACTCATCATGTTAACTATTTCAATTTCTCAAGTAAAATATCATACATAACAATGAAAATGCAACACGTCACATTCACTAGTTTATAACCCACATTATTCTATTTCAATCCATACTAATTCCACAGTTCACATTTTCAATTGGTTTCACAATTCACACCTTTCAAATGTCTCATTACCAAAAAAAATCTCAATTTAAACTTCGTAAACAATCCATTCGATTTCCTTTAAAAAGAAAATTAGTAATTAAAATAAATTTCCCTTTGTAAAACAGTCTCAAATTCTCATTTATACTAGGACACCGATCATAGAAATTTTCTCACAAAAAAATTACGGATTTACTTGAAACTTCGGGGAAGTTGACTGTCACATATGGCCAGTCGGTTGTTCTGCGAGGTTCTAGAGCTGGAAAATACATAATCAGAGTAGTCGACTGTCACATATGACCAGTCGGCTGTTCTGCGATGATTTCTAAACTCAAAAAAATAAATGAAGAAAGCAGCAACTGTTTCAATAGTCGGTCGACTATGCTATTGGTTTTCAATTTCAAAAAAAAATGTTTTTAGTTCTTTTTCTTCTCTTTTTGAAACAAAAAATGTCTAGAATAAAACTACATTTAATTTAACAGTAACCAGTATTTTGAAAGGTATTTTTCACTCTTTTAAAACATGTAGTTAGCCTTAGTTTGCATTTTATGAACACTATTTCGTCATTTGAAAACTATTACATAATTGTCCATAAACAAAGATGATTTCTCATACAAAATTCACTACAATGGTGTTTGCTTACGTATTGATAACTATGATATCTTTAGAGCACAAAATCAACTTTATAAGTGAGTAAAAACTTCCATTTTATTAGTTAATCTACACACGATACATGTAATTATTCGTATGCAAAAGAACATTCTTTTTCATTTATTCAAATCTTTCACATGATAAATATATGGCAATGGAGAATTTCATCACATCTATTAACAATCATTTCTATCAATTCATCTTTAACACATTATTCTACTTTAGCATTTTTAATCAATAAGCATAGTTCAATTTCTTACTAGTGAATTTCACACAATTGCAATTTAAACATAATCAACATGCATTCTAATGTTTATAACAATGAGAAACATACACTTTTACTCATAGTCAATAAATCTAGTAATCAAATAGCACACATTTGCTAATTATCAAGGCGAGCATGCATTTCATTTCAACTAGTAGCTTATAATACCAATTCAATTTTATTTCCTAGCATGATTTCTACTTTAGAAGTTATGAGAAACACCCACCTTTTGAAGAAAACCCAATTAAGAAAAATTCCCTAGAGTCTCCTAGATTGAGAGCGAGTGCCTTCTCCTCCTAGATTGCAATGCACGACTCCTCCTCCTTGCTTCTTGCCAAAACCGAGAGCTCCTAGAGCGGGGTGAATAGCCGGCCTTCAAGGGGGAACACAACACACAGCTCACACACTAATATGTATATATCTCCTATATAATGTCTCCTCTAATATTTGCTTTAGGGTAGAATACAAGTAGGAAGGGGGGTATTTATACTATTTTAGAGTAGATTGGAGGGTTAGGATTGGTTGGATAGTTGTAGAATGGAGGGCTAGGATAGGAGTAGAAGTTATAGCAACCACCCACACACAAATAAACTACCCATGCACACAACCCACTCTCCCATGTCTCCATACACCATCCGGCCACCAATATAGTGTGCATTGCACACTACGTGCTTCGCACATGCCACCTAGTATCCCTATGTAGAAGTTTGTACATTTTAATTAATCAAAATGTTCAGTATTTGTCTCTACATGACAAGTATGACCATTTAATTGATTTATTAAATTGGTGGGCTTCACAATTAGTGGGCTTAGGCTCGTGGGCCAAGACAACCAAAATAATAATCAATTAAAGTGGGCTAAAACAAATAAATAGTGTTTAAGGCTTTAGAAATAGGTTTTTTTAGAAAAATAAACGAAAGTAATTGTTCATACTAAAATGAGATCTTATATAAAATAAATAAATAATATACACATGAAATTTGCACGTGCACAACACGTGAAAAAAATAATATTTTTATTAAAAATGAAATTTTAGGATATTACAGTAAGTGGGTTGCCTCTATATACTCTGATGGTGGACTCCAGGACTATAGACCCAGTTTGACGGTGGACTTCGCGACTGTGGTTGCTTACAATGAAGATGAGCCTTAATTAAATCCGGAATTATGATTGGTTTGACGGTGGACTCTAGGATCATGAATAGTCAGGCGGATGGGAGGCCTTTCTCCATTTTATATGCGTATACCGGGGCTAGAGGGACACTTGCGGGATGTTCACATGACGAGAATTTCCGTATAAACTTGACGGTGGACTCCAGGGCTGGGATCTGTACTCGTAGAATGTCTAAAACTTGATTTGTTACCGAGTAGTTTTTCATGACGAGGGATTAAACCCTTTAATGTAGAGTACATAGGTGCTTGCCCTCGGACCTATGTAGAGTGAGGTGAATAGAATCTGAACAAGTATGCATTAGTGTCTTTGTAGTATAACATTTGCATTAGGCTTTAGGTCATATCATGCACTGACATGTTTAGGATAGTCACTCTTTGCACTTTTATATGCATTCAAGTGTGTGATTGTTAAAGTAAGAGAATCGTTATATTACGAGATAGTGAGGATCGCTGTTTTATAGTATTGCGTCGGTTGTAAGCAACTGCCATGCCCACAAATTTTCAGTGCAGGGCTTGGAGTGGATTGACAAAGACTTAAAGACGGTTGATGATAAAGATTATATTCATGATTAAAGCTGCTGATATTAAAGTTGTATTTCATGTTGTATTTTATTTAACTTCCGCTGTATAACCCGGTAATAAACATTGTTGTGTAATAAAAAAAATTAATCCTTGTAAAATTATACGAATTGAAGTAAAAGATCATGTTGTACTACGAATTACATGTAAATGGAATTCAGGGTGTTACAATAGCGGTGTTTACGAAACGCTATGGTAGGTGTATTTTTGTTTCAGTTTTTAGAAGAAAAAATGAGCTATAGCGGCATTCCAAAAATGCCGGTAATTAAATACCCAATCCCGACGCCTCAAAAACACCGGGAAAAAGATAGGTTAAAAAATTTTTCAAAATTTTGTGGCGATTTAGAATAGTTATCTATCCCGGTGTTTTTTAGAAAAACGTCATGATAGATATGTTCGTTTTTTTGCATTTTATTGAAAAAAAAAACACTAATTAATCGGATATTACAAATTCTTGTAGTCACATCAAATTTAAATGCTCAAATCGTAAAGTCAGTAATAACATCATAACAAATAACCAAAATTCACATATCACAATAAACGGTAACTTAATAGAAAACAAAATAATCTAACACACATAAATTGTCATTGCAAAGAGTATAAGTTATAGAACACAGTTATTACAAAACATACATAAAGTTCCAAAAAAAATATAAGAAGAAAATAATCCGATTCCAACAAACTAGGGCGGGGGAGTCTCCTCGTGTGACCCAGTGTTTTCCAATTTCATCAGTATTTCACCCTAGAATATGTGCGTGACTGGAAACCAATAAAATTCGCTGACCGTGTAGAAAAACATAGATGTTTTATCTTCAATTTATCAAACGAAAGAATAAAAAAAAATTGAATTCACAAGAAAAGTCCACTGTAAACATAATGCACATAACTCTCAATAAATTCAATCTTACTGGTAGCAATCAATAAATGAAGATATTTCAACAGAGTTATGAGGAATCTACACTCATCAATGTATCTTTACCAGAATCATATAAAGTGAAAATATCAACAACGGGATGGCTCATTTCCTGCATTTTCGACTCTATTTTTAGGATATAGTTCGCTGTTTTAATTAGCACCTCTTGGTTTGTATTTATTCTTCCCTTTTCTTAGTTTTACATTTTGTAATGCATTTGATTAATTGCTTGTAAATTAACGATTTATTATTCATTAATATATTTTTGATGGCTGGAGCCGTTTGGCTCTATCCGATACATCAAAAAAAAGAAAATATCAACAATATACATTGATCATATAACTATACACTCGGATCAGCATGTTATCATACAAAGTATCGGTAGCGAAAATTATGACCAAATACGACCAATAATCTCGGTATCAAGGCTTACCAACTTTTTTCGAAGTTATTTGAATTGTTGATACGGTCATACTATTCGTCGAATCTTAGGGTGCCTTTCCTATATCATAAGGACGAATTAAAGGACAGGAAGATAATGAGAGAATAGAATAACAAACAAAGAAGCTTTAAACTTGAACACCCTCTTATGGAAGTAAGAGGTTGTTTGTCCTACATATTTAAATCATTTTATGTTTGCTTTAAGACAACACTAATCGTCTTTCCCGGCATTTTATTTTACATTTTCCGGCATTTACAAACGTCAGTGTAGCACGTACCGGCATTTTTTAAAGCGCCGGTATAAATGCCAGAGAAGCTAGCGTCGCGATAGAGTTGGGGTCTACACTGGCGTTTTTATAAAACGCCGGTGTAGGTTTATTCTAACCCGACATTCGAAAAATGCTGGTGTAAAGGTATTTTCGTATGAGTTCGTTTTCCTCTAATAACTACTCCGTCGTTTAAAAAATGCCAGTATAGATAAATTAAATTTTAATTTTAATTTCTAAATCTGCGCCGGCGTTCCTAAAATGCCGGTCTATTGTATTTTCCAAATGCAGGTTTTGATACACCGGCATTTTATAAACGCCGGCGTATGTTATTTCATTTAAACATTTTCCTAAATTCAGTACCCCGACGTTTTCATACCGTCGGGGTAGGATTTATGAATTTTTTTCAGCTCTATATACATTTCAATTAAAAAAAAAAATCGAAAATACAATACAATTCAATTCATTATATCATTTCAATCACCTGTAAAATAGTTCACAAATAATTCCACAAACTTCAGGCATATTAATACAATTCAAAACCAAACACAATAATTAAGTATAATAAAGTGGCATACATTTTATTAATTGTCCAACCATTCAACATAATTCAGAAATTATATAATCTTTAAATATAACAGTAATTGTCACAACAAACTATATAATAACTCCAAGAAGACTTTGACCGACCGCTGCTACATACCCCTCGAGTTGCTTCCATTCTCATCGGTTGAATTTTCTTGATTTGCAGGACAAACATTTGATGGAATCATAGGGCTGCCCTGAAAACAAAAATAAAATTAATACATTTCGACAGGCTACACAAAGCTAGGTACTAGATTATGCATAATCCAACCTGAGTGTCCATTTTAGGACCTACAATATGAGGACCTAGATTATGCATATATAATCTCCTAAAAGAAGAACCTGCAAACTCATACAGATTTATGAAAATGTTCTATTGTATTCATCATCATCCCCTAAGCTTTATCCCAATAAAAATTCATTAGATAAATTAGCTCAAATTTGAAGAAAATAATTTTGGGAAAAATAGTTTTTATTCTTCTTGTTGTACTTTATTCTTTACTGTATACATCTATATATAAGGATTACATTCTTGGAGAAGAAGAAAAGAGATTGAGAGAAGATTGGGAAGATGAGAGATTTGGAGAATCTGTTTCCTATATTAGGAAACAGAATATACAATTACTATATTTCAACACTCCCCCTCAAGTTGGTGCATAGATATCGAGCATGCCCAACTTGTCAACAAATTTCAAGAAGAGCCGAGTCGAAACGGCCTTGGTTAGGATATCTGCAAGTTGATCTTCTGACTTCACTTTGGATATCTCAATAACTTTCTCATCTAATTTTTCTTTGATGAAAAATCTTTCCACCTCTACATGTTTCGTCCTATCATGCTGAACTGGATTAGCCGCAATATCACACGCCGCTTGACTGTCACAGTACACCTTCATAAGTTCCTTTGGACCATAGCCCAAGTCCTGCAACAGGAGTTTTAGCCATAAAGCTTCTATTATACTTAAAGCTACTCCGCGATACTCAGCCTCTGCACTAGAGCGTGCAACAACATTTTGCTTCTTACGCCTCCATGTAACTAAATTTCCTCCAACAAAGGTGAAATATCCTGAAGTGGAGCGCCTATCGATTGTAGATCCTGCCCAATCAGCATCAGTATATGCCTCAACCTTCAAGTGACCATGTTTCGCAAATAAGACTCCTTTTCCTTGGGCTGACTTAATGTATCTCATAATTCTCATTACCGTGTCCATATGTTGTTCCCGAGGTGCATGCATAAAATGACTCACCACACTTAAAGCATATGACAAATCTGGCCGTGTATGTGCAAGATACATTAGTCGTCCAACCAATCTATGATATCTTTTCTTATCACAAGGCACTTGATCTGCTTCGTTGCATAGTTTCAGTCCTTCTTCCAATGGTGTACTAATCGGTTGACAAGCGAACATTCCAGTTTCCTTCAATAAATCCAGAGCATATTTTCTTTGAGAAAGAAATATTCTCTTTCTTGAGCAAGAAACTTCAATCCCAATGAAGATTCTCAAAGGACCAAGATCTTTCATTTCGAACTCTTGTGACAAGTAGTTCTTTAATGCCTTCATCTCCTCAGGATCATCTCCAGTTACTATCATATCATCAACATAAATAATAAGTGCAGTAATTTTACCTTATTTCCTTTTTAGGAATAGGGTATGATCAGAATTACTCTGATCGTATCCGAATGTCCTCATTGATTTTGTAAATCTCCCAAACCAGGCTCTAGGTGACTGCTTCAGTCCATACAATGCTTTCTTCAGACAACATACTTTGTTGCTGTGTTGGACTGGTCTGTTCGACCCTGGTGGAAGATCCATATAGACTTCTTCTGTCAATTTCCCATGCAAAAATGCATTCTTCACATCAAATTGCTCCAACGGCCAGTCAAGATTTGCAGCAAGTGACAGTAGAACTTGAATAGTGTTGAACTTTGCCACAGGTGCAAATATTTCATCATAATCAATTCCATAAGTTTGAGTGTACCCTTTGCCAACCAGCCTTGCCTTGTACCGCTCTATCGAAACATCCGATTTATATTTTACTGTATAAATCCATGTGCATCCTACTGGCTTCTTCCCTGCTGGCAGCTCGACTATCTCCCAAGTCTCATTCTTCTTCAAGGACTTCATCTCCTCATCCATAGCTACTTTCCACCTTGGATCGGCTAAGGCTTCCTGCACACTATTAGGAATAGATACAACAGATAATTGATTCACAAATGACTTATTTGATTCAGACAATCGGTGAGTGGACACATAATGACTCATGGGATACTTGACTTTACTAGTGGGATTAGGCTCGTAAGTGGGTTTTGGGATACCTCTAGTAGTACGGTTTGGAAGTTCTCTTCTTGGAGCTTCGGATAGCGATGACGATTGGTTTTGGGGTTCTGCTGGGAGTAGAGATAGATCTGATGGTACTGGTCGTGGAGATGGTTCAGATGGTGCTGGTGGTGGAGATGGCTCATCTTCATGGAGGTTCGACACTGACTGCAGATCTTCGTGGAAATTTTCTTCCTCAACCAAGTCTTCATTCGAGTGATCATCATTACTTACATCCTGATTTTCTTCCCTTATATCTGATTGTTCAGTTTGAATAGTAACCACTTCATCATAGGCAAGAGTTTGAACTTCACTTCGGTACTCCCCCTGAAGTTCAACCTCAGAGGAAAAATACATCTCATCTTCATGGAACTCAACATCCATAGTCACAAACATCTTTTGAGTTGGTGGGTGATAGCACCGATACCCTTTCTTATTCTGTGCATATCCCACGAAAACACAGCGGACAGCTCGAGGAGTTAACTTATTGCATTCATGTTGATGAAGATGAACAAATGCAACACACCCAAACACACGAGGTAGCAAGTTGACGACTTTTGGTGCATTCACAGCTTTAGTTAATGCTTGGAATGGTGTGAGGAAGTTTAGGATATTAGAGGAAACTCGGTTGATTAAGTATGCAGCAGAAACAAGGGCTTCTCCCCAATAAATGAGTGGCATATTTCCATGGATAAGAGAAGCACGGACCACTTCGAGCAAGTATCTATTTTTTCTTTCTGCAACCCCATTCTGTTGAGGTGTATACGAGCATGTAGTCTGATCAACAATTCCGTGTTCCACCAAATATTGTTGCAGATTTGAACTCAGGTACTCTCCGCCATTATCACTCCTAAGAACTTGAATCTGTGATTTATACTGAATCATAACGTGCTTGTGAAATTTCTGAAACAAACCATTAACTTCACTTTTTGACTTCATCAAACAAATCCAGGTCATACGGGTACAGTCATCAATAAAGGTCACAAACCATTTGGCTCCTCCAAATGTAGTGGTTTTGGATGGACCCCAAATATCAGAATGAATAATCATAAAAGGAAGGGAGCTTCTACTTGGACTTGGAGGAAAAGAGTCACGATGACCTTTTGCGAGTTCACACACATCACACCGAAAGAAAGATATATCCAACTTCAAAAATAAACTTGGAAATAATTTTTTCAAATAACCAAAAGAAGCATGCCCTAGACGTCGATGCCATAGCCAAATATCTGATTTCTTATTCTCATCTTCGGATCCTTCCACACTTAGAGCTTGAGTCAACTTGCTTGAACATTCAGATTCTAAATCTAGGTAATAGAGCTTCCCGTGTCTAACCCCATAACCAATCGTCTTGCGAGTCCGAATATCCTTAAACACACAATGTGAAGGCCAAAAAACTACAATACAATGTAAGGTAGTGGTTATTTGAGCAACAGATAATAGGTTGAAATTCAAGGATGGCACAACTAGGACAGTATCTAAGGTTAGGTTGTTTGTGAGGTGTATGGTACCCTCGCCAGTAATAGTGGCAGGATCACCACTGGCAGTGGACACAGTTGATTTAGTGGATGGTTGAAAATTTTGAACTTGTCTAGAATCAAAAGTCATATGGTCGGTAGCACCCGAATCAATTATCCATGCACTATTCATAACAGAAGCAGAAATATTAAATACCTTACCATCATTACCTGCAGCTGTGACTAATGTAGGGGCGAGTCCAATACTCTTCTCAGCTCTATCAGTTTGTCCCTGGTAGCGGCACAAAAGGGAAAAACAATGGATCTGATCTTCAGCAACCAATAGCACACAGCACAACTTGATCAAGAACAGCTCCAAGTCTTCAACAACCAGCAAAAACAGTAACAATCCAACACTCAAACCGCAACTCCACAGCAGATCAGAACACCAAACACCGAGATCCAAATGCCAAACACAAGATCAAGATCACTCCTTCACAAAAACAAAATAGCAAATCAACTCCCCCCTTCTTCTTCCACACACCTATGAGGGTCGGGGTGCTGAAGACGATGGCAGGGAAAATGAGGGTCGGGGTGTGACTCCTTGGTCGCTGGCGGCGTCGACGGGGGTTCGGCGGCGCAAGGGGTGGCCGGAGAGGCCGGGGAAGGAGCCGGAAGTGCGTCTGTGTTAATGTCGAGGAAGGAGAAGGGCGGTCGGGGGTTGCGCTGGCGGGGCACGCTGGGGGTGACGAAGTGGTGGCAACGAAGGGGATTATTGCCGGAGCACCGTTGGAGAAGAAGACTTGGTTGGGTTTGGGGGTTTTGAAGCTCTGCTAATGGCAGGATTGAAGGAGGGTCGGGGGTTTGTCTGGGTTGCTGGCATCGCAGACGGGGTACGGGGGAGCGGCTGACGGAGGTTGGGGGTCGCCGGAGGTGGTAGTTCGCCAGAGAAGGTGAACGGGGAAGATGGGTTCCAAAACCGGGGAGAGAGAAATTAGGAGGAGATTTTCGGTGACGGGATCGAGGTCGATGATCGGTGACGGGATCAACAATGGGATCAGATCAAGATGGAGGTGATCAGCCTCCTCTTCTTCTTCTTCAGTTGGTCTAGATCTGATTAGGCTCTGTTACCATGAAGAAAATAATTTTGGGAAAAATAATTTTTATTCTTCTTGTTGTACTTTATTCTTTACTGTATACATCTATATATAAGGATTACATTCTTGGAGAAAAAGAAAAGAGATTGAGAGAAGATTGGGAAGATGAGAGTTTTGGGGAATCTGTTTCCTATATTAGGAAACAGAATATACAATTACTGTATTTCAACAAAATTTACATTCGAACAGTACGAGATATAAACTTTGCATACAATTAATGACTCACATTCTACATCAAACCATATAACACAACCTTATTAAATCATACACCATATTCTAAGTCCCATCTGGTTTACCAAGTAAGCTACACGACTCCATATTCTACATATAATATATACATTGATTATATCTAGCAACAGTAAAGATTGCAACTTTGAACTATTTGATAATATGCAAGATGTTATAAATATTTTATAAAATGCAGCAAGTAGAAGATCTATTTAATTAAGCTAGCCAAGACTCAGTTCTAAAATGAAGCTTAATTTAACAATGCAATATTTCCTTTTTTTTGTTCAGCCGGAATAACACAATGCCTCAAATAAAAGATGTTTTCTTTATACACAAAGATACAATAGATCAGAGCTCTACTTAATGTTGAACATGAAATTTTAAGATGGTGTACCATGCATCAAAGGGATCTATAACAGGATCTGAGATTTACAACACTATGATGAGATCGCTTCAGTTCTGTAAAGTCAGACTAAGATAACTATACATGCAAGGGGAAAATAAAGTTGTCGAATAATTAGTGATCAACTTACAACAAGTTAGGGAGTTTATTTCAAATTTTCAATTGAAGAATTTCTTATAGTGGTATATGTTTGGAATGTTTAGCTTAATTTCCAACTAATGATACCCTAGGTGTTTTTGGCCCTTCAAAACTAACATATCAGCCAATCTATCGGACAAGCCAGAGAACGTGTAATACGCTCATCGTAGGAAAATGGAGATTTGAAATATTATTGGGATCTCAAGAAGAAGATGTTGATGTAGGTTTCCAAAGGATCAAGTTGGTACGTGTTTCTCCTTTAAGAGATGAGTGTTGGAATACGATGTTCTAGAATTTTACTTCGATTTTATATTTATAGTTCTCTTGTGAAATTTTTACGTTTTTTACCCTAGGAGGGACTTGTATACTACTCAGAGAACTACAGATGATGAAATAGTTGTATATTGAACTGGTTAGACTGTGACAAAATTCCTGATGATCGTTAGGCTCGGGAAGTTTATGCATTGTCTGATGTGCGACATGTACTAAATGTAAATAACCACCTCAGATTGCCTGGCAGTTTAAAGCCATGTTATCAGTACATAGGTTGAGCTGGATTTCTAATGGCAGGCTTGGCAAATAGGCAATATGGTAGGCTGCCTTGGTAAGATATGGGTCTGCAGGTTGCAGACCAGTGGCTGTGGTAGATTGTTGAGTAGTATTTTTCTTAACTTGACCCTAACCTTGATACTTGGATTTATTTAGCTATGGAGCAACAACTTGATTTATAAGACAACATTCACCCAAAAGCAATATTTTTTTATTTATAGAGTTTTTGGATTCATTGTAACTTTTATTCCCTTATGACCAGTTGAAAGTTCCCGCCTTAATCTTCACAGTTAATTACTCTTCACAGTTAATGAGTATTGAATTAGTGATTAAGTTTGGCAACTTAAAAATATAGTTCACTTAATCTTCATAATTTAGAAATAAAGCATTGATCAAATTGCCATATTAGGACTGATATGGGTCGGATGACGTGGCCCCTTATGGGCCACAAGATCCCCTCAAAATACGCCACATTTCCGATCATCCAGATCTGCCACGTCAGCCCTAAAACCACTCGGGCTCCCGCCACGTCAGCCCTAAAACCGCCTGGACATTCGCCGCGTCAGGCCCACGGGCGATCGGGTCCAGACCCGGCTCCAAACGGGTCCAGACCCGGTTAGCATGGCCTACAAATACCAGGCCCTCTACCCCTTCAAAAGGTAATCAATCTTTCCCCTCTCAAACCCTAGTTACTGTTACTCTTCTTCAGTGACTGACTAGACCGTCGGAGGACCTGTCACCAGGACCAACCCCGGTGTTTCTAGACCGAGTGCAGGTACACGAGGCCCCTGGATCCGAGCCGAGCCTCCAGATCCGAGCCGAGCATTTGATCTCCACCTCGCTCTCGCCTCTACTCCCGAGCTGTCCCCCCTGGCTGAGGGTCGGACGTACCATTCGTACTGAAGCTTCCGCAAAAATACAAATCGAGAAGAACTCACACCTGGTGCAGCCACCCCCCAAAAACAAACCGCAACAGGTTGGCTCTGTCTGTGGGAACGGTGCGGACACCGGTCTGAGCCTAGCCATCAACTGTAATATTCCGAACGGATATTACATTGAATAAATTTATTTTATTATTATTTTCAAATTAAATTATTTTTATACGAATTATGCGAAGATTTTCGGCATACACATATATACATACATATGTGTGTTATAGCAAATTAGTACATTGTACAAATTGTGTGCTATGTATTTTGGATAAAATACTTCTCTTGTCATGACAAACCTAATTAGATAGTTAGGCTTTGTTGGAGAATTAAACATAGGATTAAGGTGTATGCATAAGAGAATTAGGAGATTTCTTCTAGAAGCATGCACCATACCTCCACCTCACCTCACACCCATACCTCCACCTCATCTACAAGCATGGCCGGCCCCCATTTTAGGGAAGGGGTTTTGTGCATTTTTGTGGGTGCAATTTTGCACTCTCCACCTTCTCTCCATCCTATAAATACCCCTCCCCTCTTCTCTTGTCTCACTTCTACAAAGACAAAAAGAAGGAAAGGAAAAAAAAAGAAAGAAAGACTAATAGGAGAGTTTTTCATTTGTAGGTTTCCATAGAAGTTTTCTAAGAGCTTAGGGGAAGGAGAAGGGTGCTAGCTAGTTCTTCCTTCAAGGAAAAATAAGGTGGGGGTTTCTCCATCCTTTCTTTTCTCTTTGTTGATTTGTTTTTCCTTGAGTTGTTTGTTTTCTTTTTGTGGTGATGTTTTATTGAGTTGTTGTTTTCTTGTGGTATATGTTGGTTGTGACAACTTGGAGTAACATTAAGTATGGATGGAATAAGTGATCACTTGAAAGGAAATGAATGATAGTATTAAACAAAACATAAAGGTGGAACTTTTGATAGTAGTAATTGTTGTTCTTGTCGTGGTTGGACTAAATAAACATAAGCATATGGTGGTTGTGTATACACCCATTTTGGGTTGTAGGACTTGATATTGGACCTCATACATAAGCATATGGACTTGTATACATACCCATTTTGGGTTGTAGGACATACAACTTGAACTACTTAGACTAAGAACATGCATATGAATGATTGAACCCAAGTTGGGGATTCTTTATTTTAGTTAGTTGTTCCTTTTTATTAATCATATGGGTGTAAGAAAAAGAACCCAACTTGGATGCTAATTCTAGTGTAGTATGATAAAGAAACTAATTTAAGTGATTAGTTGCAAAAGGTTAAAAAGATCACTCTTTTATGTTGACTAATTAGTATAGTTTATGTGGTAGGTTGATGCTTAAGTAAGTAATAAAAAGACCCATGCTTGAGTTTATCCATACTTAAAGTATAGTAGATAATCATGCTTGAGTTGTAGTAGATACCTTGCTAAATTGTTGTAGGAACTCATGCTATGTTGTAGATCATGCTTACCTTATTATAGGATAAATTGTAGTATCCATGCTTAGGTGTACTAATTATCCATGCTTAATTGTAGCAATTTTCCATACTTAAGTTAAAGTAATCATCCATGCTTAGTAGTAGCAATTTCTATGTTTATGTTCAAACCATGCTTAGGAATGTGTAGGATTGATGTTTAAATTACCTATCATACATAAGATTGTTGTAAGAAAACTTAAGTAGCATTACCATGTTTAGAATGTTGTAGGTTTCTACTTGAAATGTATACCATGCTTAGATTAATGCTAAGTAGCATTACCATGTTTAGAATGTTATAGGTTTCTACTTGAAATGTATACCATGCTTAGATTAATGCTAAGTAGTATTACCATATTTAGAATGTTGTAGGTTCTTACTTGAAAAGTATACCATGCTTAGGTTAATACTTAAGTAGTATACCATGTTTAGGATGTTGTAGACTCATGCTAAGTATATATCCATGCTTAGATTGTTGTAGGATTAATGTTTAAATTATCTACCATGCTTAGGAATGTTGTAGGTTCATGCTAAGTATATATCCATGCTTAGATTGTTGTACGATTAATGTTAAATTACCTACCATGCCTAGGATTGTTGTAGGAATGCTCAAATAATATGCCATGCTTAAAGATTGTTGTAGGTTCCTACCATGCTTAAGATTGTTGTAGAACGATGTTAAGGTGGTATACCATGCAAATTGTTGTAGGTTATAGTAGTGAGGAAAATCATGCTTTGTTGTATACCATGCTAAATTGTTAATGCTCATGGATAAATTGTAGCAATTAACCATGCTTAAAGTAGTAGGAGTTATCCATGCCTAAATCTAGTAGCTATTCATGCTTTAACTTATAGTGACTTTCTACTTAAGTTGTATTCATGTTGTAGTTGTAGTGTTAATGAAGAAGCTTCATGTTGTACTTACAATATTGTGTTGTAAAGTAGTTCTAGTTAATCCCTAGAAGGAATCCCATGTTTGAGATTACATAGGTAGAGCCATGCATGCTTGAATGGGGTATTGTAGCATTCTAGTTAAAAGAACCATGCTTGAATTGTATGGGATAGTGAAGGATTAAAAAGGAACCATGAACCCATGCATCTAGCTCCTAGGTGATTCTAGCTCAAACTTGAGAGAGAACCCAAGAATCTAGTTGTATGTAATTCTAGTTCGTTTTTGGAAAAGAAACCTTGGATTATAGTTGTGTGAGGTTCTACTTGAAATTGGACCATATCAGGTGAACATTCCTCACCTTCATGGGTAGTATGGGCTGGGAAGGTCGCTAGTAATTGTTAGCTCGATAAAAGTTGTTACGTCGCTTTGGGCTTCTCACTGGTAGAATGCCTATTTTAGGCGGTCAGTAGATTCTTCTGTTGCTTCTAATTATAGAAGATCAAGTTGCTAGTAAGCACATTTGGTTGCTTCTAAGTCTGATTACCTGTATGGTTGTTTTTGCATGTGTTGTCGCTCGTACACGGCTCGACCGGTCCGTGCATAGCTGTTGGTCTCATATGCGGCTTATTTGGCTGGTAGGTATGTTGTTGTCTCATACGAAGCCCGCCTGGCCCATATGTAGTTGTTGGTTCATACGTAGCTTATTGGCTCGTATGTGTTCGGTTTACTCGTATATAGCTTATTAGCTAGTACACAACTTTGTTATGTTAGTCTAGGGTGATATTATTACCCTAGGGGCTATCGACCATCAAGACATATGTTTTCTTACTCCTAAGGGAATGTGGACGAGTCACTCCTTGTGTACCGTCGGATCTTAACAGGTGTAGGTTGATCGCGGAACGGAGTATAAACGGAATCCAAGTTCAGGGTAGTGGCATGCAAGTACATTCGTATTGCCGGGGTCTTGGATCGATAGGCCATGAGTTAGATCCTTAGGGATTCTGGTAAGTCTAGGATGAGCAGCCTAGTAGAGTTGTCTTGTGAAGTCTAACTTAAGACTCAGCATGTTGTATAAGTTCTGTTGTCATCCCTCAGTTTGTTTAGGGTTAGTGACATTGTTAAGGTAGTAACTTATGGCTTTATTACTCAACCTTTACTTTTCGCTGAAGGGAAGGAGTTGGTGTTAAGGGTGATTCCTTATGATCCGACCTGTCCTATAGGCCTGCATTAGGCGGTGTTATTGGGTTGTACCCTTCTTGTCAAAGGGATACGGTCTATGGCTTCTCACGAGTTGGGAGCACGGAATCCGTATCTCGTCTGTTAATTTCTGACCTTGATAAGTGGGAGCGATTCCTGTCGGAGCCAGGGGGATGGACCCCCCAGAACTCTGTCTTAGCTTGTATCTAAGGGCGAGGGGCCATAGACTACGGTCTGGCTAGGGAGCGGCTGGGAGGCTTCGAGCTAACCTGATTTCGTGGTAACTCCAAAGATTCGTCAAGATATTTGAGTAAGGTCTGGTATGCCTGGTGGAACTAGACCGTTGTAGGGCCACCTCCTCAGTCATGTCTAATCTTCAGAAACAAGTTGAGTACAAGAGTAGAACTCATAGCGCGTGTTCAAATCCCTATAATGAAGAGACGGCTTGAGATGGGCGCATGTAGTATGGGCTGCAAGTTGCTTCGGAGACTTGCTGGCATTAGAATAGGAGCATCCTAGCTTTAGTTAATTTGGCATTAGATTCTAGTCATAGCGCTCACAAACACTTAAACTACACTGACACATTTGCCATGATTGTATGTTTGTTTTGGGAGACTCGCTGCTAAGTTATCAGCCTTAAAGCGTCAGTGAATACTGACGTCCCCACTTCAATAGGTACTGGATCGCAGAAGTACAGGTGCGAGATTCAGGATGACTCAAGGCAAGGAAAGCGAGGAGTCAATGTCATTTTAAGTTCCGCTGTAATGTTTATGTTGATGACCTTTTAGTAGAAAGGTACCCAAGGGAGAATTACCAAGTGTTGTTCTTCATTCCTTGTACTCTGATGTAAATTGTTAAAGTTGTAACACTTGGGATTGTAAAGGTATTATTGTAACACTGTTGTAATGTATTGCAGTTGTATAACATTCAGACTTGTAATACATTTGTGTTGAATAAAAAGTTTTAAATTTTCCTGTTTTTCTGTGTATTGTGACTAATTGAAGAAAAGATTCTGGCTTATGTCACGGTTTTCCAGTTACCGGAAATTGGGGTGTTACATCAACGGTATCCCGTCAATCCGAGCTCACATGGGACCCAAGGCCAGGAGAATCCGAGCTCACATGGGACCCAAGGCCAGGAGAGCTTTAACCTCTACACGTCGCCAGGACGTCCCTCCTCAAGATGACCTTGCCGACACTCATGGATCCAACAATCCGGGTATCAGCCTCGGACACCAGTCGGGTGCCTCTCGTTTGGTTGTACCTGACCTGCACGGGGTCATCCAAAATTGACAGGTAAGCCGGACTAGGGAAGAGGCCGCTTCTAACTCGGCCCCTAGCCATCCCAGACCTCCGCCCCAAGGGCGGGAGCCGGCGCTCAGTCGCATCGGCCGGAGACCGCCGCCCCAACATAACCCGGTTGAACGAGCTCCGGTCACCCACCAGGAGTTCCAAGACTTCCGGAAAGAGATCATGGAGGCTATCCTGGGGACCCCCATCAACGAGACACTCCACTGCTCTCACTCGCGATCGAATGTCGAGGCCAGCACGTCTCGCGGCCCGACAGCCCAGCCGGAGTATGACGATGAGGTCCTGAAATACCTCCAAGAAATGGAGGACCGCCTCGACCACTTTGGCGATGGCGGCCCGAGGCCGGCTCAGGGCCACAAGCCAACCCGACCTCCTTTCTCCACCGCCATCCTGCTGGCAGAAATACCCCAGAATTTCCGCCCACCACAATTCGAGACTTATGACGGCGAGGGTGATCCTGCTGATCACATGGAGGGCTTCAAGACCCTCATGATGATTCACAGCGCATCGGATCCCCTCCTGTGCTGCGCCTTCCCCGCCACCCTCCGGGGCCCTGCTCGGGAATGGTTCTCTAAGCTCCCCTTCGGTTCCATTTACTCTTTCGACCAACTGGAGGGCAACTTTCTCGCCCACTTCGTGACCAGCAGGAAAGCCGAGAAGACGAGCGCGTCCCTACTAGATCTCCGACAAAAGGAAGGAGAGTCGCTCCGGCTGTTCATCCGAAGATTCACCACGGAGGCAAGGTCAGTCTCCTCCCTCGACCCAGGGGTCGCCTTGGCAGCATTCCGACACAACGTCCGCACGGCCAGTTGAAGGCATCCCTGGCGAAGAAGCCTCCGGTCGATTTCCCTGACCTCCTCAATTGGATCAAAAAGTATATCCGGGCAAAGGAAGCCCTGAATCCGGAAGATGCCAAAGAAGTCCCCGGGAAGGGAAAATGCAAGTCCGACGAGGCGGAACCGGCCAAGAAGGTCCCAAAAGACCGGGGCATCGCAAAAAGGGTCCATCCGGTCCCCTGCTTCGAGAGGTACACTCCGCTGACACAGAACGTATCAACTATCCTCTTAGCGATCGAAGACAGGGACCTCATCCAATTCCCTCCTCGACTGACCAACAACAACAAAAAGAGGGATTAGCGGTTCTACTGCCGCTTTCACCGAGACAACGGGCACGAAACCAACCATTGCTGCGCCCTGAAGGACGAGATCGAGGCCCTCATCCAACAAGGATACCTCTGGGAGTTCAAACGGGAAGACGCTCGTGACCAAAGAGACTTGAGGAATTGGAGGCCTTCCTCTCCACCTCGAGCACTCAGACAGCATCTCGAGTGGAACCCCAAGCCTGAAGAACCGGAGGGTCAAGCCATCTTGCATTGCATCCATGGAAGGTCCATGGGAGGGGAGTCCAATACTTCCCGCAAGGCATTCGTCCGAGAGGTCAACGCCGTCCAGGGTCTCCTCTCCCCCCAGGTCCAGCAACTCCCTGTCTCCATCTCTGGTGAAGATCTGGAGGGAGTTCAGCTCCCGCACTGCGATGCGCTCGTCGTCAGCCTCAGCATGGCAAACTTCGAGGCCCATCGGATCCTCATGGACAATGAGAGCTTGGTAAACATTCTCTTCCTGGAGGCATTTGAGAACCTAAAGCTCTCCCGGGATAAGCTAAAGCCAGCCGGGTACACCCTGTACGGGTTCTCCGGTGTCCCAGTTCCAATCGAGGGGATCGTGACCTTAGACGTCACCGCTGGTACGACCCCTCACAGATGGACCGAGTCGATAGACTTCCTAGTTGTAAATGTCAAGACAGCCTACAACGCCATCCTCGGCCGTCCCGGGCTTTGCTCCCTCTAGGCGGTTCCCTCGGCCTACCACCAAAAGCTGAAATTCCCCACCAAGTCAGGCATCGGAGTCGTCTGAGGAAACCAAGAAGCGGCACGATCGTGCTATATGACGACAATCGGGGGTGGTGTGTTCTCCCTAGATGCCGTCGAGCTGCAGCCCGAAAGAAGACAGCCAGAACCTGAGCCGGCGGACAAGTTAGAAGAAGCCTTGTTCGAGACAAGGAACATGTCAAAGTGGTTCCGAATGAGCTGCTCCCTCGCTCCCAACCTCAAATCTGATTTGATCGACAGTATTCACCGCAATGTCGACCTCTTTGCCTGGAAGCCCTCCGATATGCCCGGCATCTCTGAAGACCTGATCATGCACAAACTCAGCGTGATTCCCGGCTCGAAGCCGATCGTCCAGAAGCGACGTAAGTTTGCCCCGGAGCAGTAGCAGGCAGTGAAAGCGGAGGTGGACAGACTCTTGTCTGCTCGCTTCATACAGGAAGTTAGCTATCCTGAGTGGCTGGCGAACTTCGTAATAGCCAGGAAGGCGAGCAGGAGCTGGAGGATCTGCATAGACTTTATCGACCTCAACAAGGCGTGCCCCAAAGATCCGTTCCCTCTTCCCAGCATCGACGCTCTGATCGATGCTACATCGGGTCACGAGCTCCTTTCTTTCATGGACGCCTTCTCAGGCTACAACCAGGTCCGAATGTTTCCTCCTGATATAGCCAAGACGTCCTTCGTCACGGACCAAGGTCTTTATTGCTATCGGGTTATGCCCTTCGGGCTGAAGAACGCCGGTGCTACTTATCAGAGGCTCGTTAACCAGGTATTCAAGGATCAAATTGGTCACAACATGGAGGTGTATGTCGATGACATGCTCGTTAAAAGCCAACAGGGACAGGATCACGTCGCCATCCTGGAAGAAGCCTTTGGGGTCCTTCAGACCCACAATATAAGACTCAATTCGGCGAAGTGTGCATTCGGCATCTCCTTGGGGAAATTCCTCGGGTTTGTTGTCAGCCAGCGCGACATCGAGGCGAACCCCAAAAAAATTCAGACAATAATAGACATGGCCCCTCCCAAAAATATTAAAGAAGTTCAGAGGCTCACGGGAAGACTGGCGGCCATTGGCCGTTTCCTCTCCAAGTCCAGAGAGAAGTCCCTCCCCTTCTTCAAGGCTCTGCGCGGAACTAGAGGCTTTGAATGGGGCACTCAGCAACAAGAGGCGTTCGCCCAATTGAAAGAGTACCTTGCCAACCCTTCTCTCCTCAGCAAGCCCGAACCAGGTAAGCCCCTCTGGCTTTACCTTTTGGCTTCGGAAAGCGTGCTCAATGCTGTCCTCGTTCGAGAAGAGGACGAAGTCCAAAAGCCGCTGCACTATGTGAGCAAGGTTCTGCTCGCCACCGAGACCAGATACTCTAGAATGGAGAAGGTAGCATACGCCTTGGTCATGGCCGCACGGAAGCTCCGTCCCTATTTTCAGGCGCATTCGATTCAGGTGCTTACGGACCAGCCTTTGAAGGCCGTACTCTACAAGCCCGAGATCTCCGGACGATTGGTCAAATGGACGATCGAGCTCAGTCAATACGACATCGACTATCAGCCAAGGATGGGCATCAAAGGGCAGGCCCTGACCGAGTTCATCACGGAATGCACCATCTCCGAGCAACTCGAAAGCAAGGAGGCCGACCAGTCGTGGGAAGTTTACATCGATGGCTCCTCCTGCGAAGCGGGGAGTGGTGCAGGTATCATTCTGCGGGGTCCCGACAGTTTCCTCCTTCAATATTGCCTCTGCCTCAACTTTTCGGCCTTCAACAATGAGGCTGGGTATGAGGCCATGATCGTTGGACTCACCCTAGCACATCAGGCCGGTACCGGACAGATCAGGGCCTTCAACGACTCTCAGTTCGTGGTCAGCCAGATCACCGGAGAGTACGAGGCCCGTGACGATCGGATGATCAGGTACCTGGCCGTGGTCCAACGGTTATTGACGTCCTTCGACGAGTCGGCAGTCTTAAGGACCCCCAGGGAGCAGAACGCCCAAGCTGACGCTCTGTCAAAGTTAGCTTCCTCGTCCTTCGAGGGTCTCGATCGCACTGTCCTGATCGAAGTACTCCTAAAGCCGAGTACTGACCTCCCCGAGACTCTATGCATCAAATACGGAGCTCATCCTGACGATTGGACCACTCATATCAAGAAGTTTCTAATCAAGGAAGAGCTCCCTAAAGACCGCACTGAAGCAAGGCGTGTCAGGGTCCGTTCAGAAAGGTTTGCCATGATCCGAGACCCTCTTCAAAAGGTCATACACAACGACGGACGGAAGACCCTACCTCCGCTGCCTAACCCCCGATGAAGCAAAGTACGCTCTCAAGGAGCTGCATTCGGGAATTGGCGGGTGCCATATGGGAAGCCACTCGCTCGTGCGAAAGGCTTTGAATCACGGGTACTACACGGGTACTACTGGCCCACAATGCTGCAAGATGCCCTCGCCCTGGTTAAGAAGTGTGACCCCTGTCAACGGTTCTCCCCTGTGAAAAGGGCTCCGCAAGCGAACCTCCGCTCCCTAGCCAGTCCGACCCTCTTTGCTATGTGGGGGATGGATCTGGTAGGCCCATTTCTGAAGGCAACGGGCCAACAAAAGTTTCTCATAGTGGCAATCGACTACTTCACGAAGTGGATCGAGGCCGAGCCACTAGCCACAATCACCGAGCAGCAGACCCAACAATTTTTCTAGAAACACATCGTCTGCCAGTTCGGGATCCCACAGGTGCTCATTATAGACAATGGGACTCAATTCACGGGTAAACATTTCTGAAAGTTCTGCGAAGATCTTGGGATCCAGTAGTGTTTTTTTTCAGTGTGCCACCTGCAGTCAAACGGCTAGGCCGAGAACGCGAATTGCCAAATCCTTGACGGTCTCAAGAAATAACTTGATAACTCTTCCAAGGGGTTATGGATCGATGAGCTGCTGAGCATTCTCTAGGCCCACCGAACGACAAAGAGAATCCCCACGGGAGAGTCACCATTCAATCTAACATACGGTGCGGAGGCCGTCATCCCCCTGGAGATCGGGATAACTTTGCCCCAGATCATGGCCTTCGATGAAGCAAGTAACTCGATACAGCTACGTGCCGACCTGGATCTCATAGACGAGGTCAGAGAGAAGTCTGCCATTCGAAGAAACACCTACTAGCAGAGGATCGAAAGGTTCTACAACAAAAAGGTGCATACCACCGACATCAAGCTCGGAGACCTCGTCCTCTGGAAGCTGGCGGTATCCAACCCTGGCCAAAAGAGGAAACTTGCCCCAAACTGGAAAGGCCCATACAAGGTATCTGAGATCGTATGCCAGGGCACGTACCGCTTAACTGACCTGGGAGGCAAGGCTGTCAAGAGGTCCTGGAACGCAGAGCACCTCATCAAATTCCTAGAAGGGAAGGGTTAGCGTCTACAACCCATGTAAAATTATGAAAAATGTAACCGGCACGTCGTGCCTTGTTTTTGTAAGGTTCAAGTATGTTGTAATTATACCGGCTTTCTTGAAACAAACTTTGGCTTCGTATTAGCGCTCATTAAAAACAAGCTTAGGGCTCGGCACTCGGAAGAAACCGTGAGCCACAAAAAGCTTTCCTTACAAGCTTAGGACTCAGCACTCGGAAGAAACCGAGAGCCACAAAAATCTTCCCATACAAACTTAGGACTCGGCACTCGGAAGAAACCGCGAGCCACAAAAAGCTTTCCTTACAAGCTTACGGCTCGGCATTCGGAAGAAACCGCGAGCCATGCAACCTCTCGTACAAACCTGGGGTTTTCTCCATGGTATGGGGGCTCGGCATCTGCCCCGAGCATGGTTTGGGCTTTTTCAAACCCATCAACCTATACCTTCGGTGGCAACCGCCAGCTACACCTATGCTATCTACCCGAGAACAAGTGTGGATGCTCGTCTTCGACCTCGAGCAAGGAGCTGGCTATCTTCAAAGCCACGCGACCTTTACGCTCGACCACGACCTTCAGCTATGCCCATTACTGGCTTTCTCCATGGTATAGGGGCTCAGCATCTTCCCTTAGCATGGTTTGGGCTTTTTCAAACCCATCAACCTTTACGTTCGGCGGTAACTGCCAGCTACACCCGTGCTACCTGCCCGAGAACAAGTATAGGGGCTCGTCGTCGACCTCGAGCAAGGTCTTGACTTTCTTCAAAGCCACGCGACCTTTATGCTCGGCCACAACCTTCAGCTACGCCCATTACTAGCTTTCTCCATGGTATGGGGGCTCAGCATCTGCCCCGAGCATGGTTTGGGCTTTTTCAAACCCATCAACCTATATGCTCAGCGGCAACCACCAGCTACACCCGTGCTACCTACCCGAGAACAAGTGTAGGGGCTCGTCATCGACCTCGAAAAATGCCTTGACTTTCTTCAAAGCCACGTGACCTTTACGCTCGTCCACGATCTTCAGCCCATTACTGGCTTTCTCCATGGTATGGGGGCTCGGCATCTGCCCCAAGCATGATTTGGGTTTTTTCAAACCCATCAACCTATATGCTCGGTGGCAACCGCTAGCTACACCCGTGCTATCTACCCGAGAACAAGTATAGGGGCTCATCATCGACCTTAAGCAAGGAGCTAGCTTTCTTCAAAGCCATGCAACCTTTACGCTCGGCCACAACCTTCTGCTACGCCCATTACTAGCTTTCTCCATGGTATGGGGGCTCGGCATCTGTCCCGTGCATGGTTTGGGCTTTTCCAAACCCATCAACTTATACGCTCGGCAGCAACCGCCAGCTACACCCGTGCTACCTACCCAAGAACAAGTGTGGGGGCTCGTCGTCGACCTCGAGCAAGGGCTTGGCTTTTTTCAAAGCCACGCGACATTTATGCTCGGCCACGACCTTCAGCTACGCCCATTACTAGCTTTCTCCATGGTATGGGGGCTCGGCATCTGCCTCGAGCATGGTTTGGACTTTTTCAAACCCATTAACCTATACGCTCGGTGGCAACCGCCAGCTACACCCGTGCTATCTACCCGAGAACAAGTGTGGGGGCTTACAAGGCCGAGCTCGGTAACAGTTCTCACTCAATGAACCGTCAAAGTTAAAGAAGTCGGGAGTTTTTTTTATTACTCATCGTGCACCACTAACGGCAGCACAAATACAATGAAAAACTTACAAATCACTCATGCTCAGCTTAAAACTTAAATTTGTGCTTTCCTCTGGTTCCTTCTCATGCTCGGCCGGACTAACCGGAGAAGGCTCTCCAGCAACTGAGCTTTCCGTATCGTCAGGCTGGGCCCCCTCCAAGAAAAATGTTGGAGAGGGTCCTAGTACGGAATTGCTTGCCTCCTCGATCAAACCGGTGCCTAGCACCAGCTTCAACCTGCGAATCTCCAACTCTTTCTCAACAACAGCCTCACGAAGAAAAGATTTTGAAGCCGACCGCCCACTCGAGGCATCCGAGATCGACCAATTTGTCTCAATTACCCACCAGTCCCGGTCGGCTATGACTTTCCTCAGACGAGCGACCTCCAAGCTGAGCTCCTTAGACTTATTCATGAAATAATTCACTGCGACCGCTTGGTCCCGAGCCTGCTTACGTTGGCGAGCCAGAGCAGTCTCCATGGCCCCCAGCCCAACTCGGACCAAGGAGGCCTCGGCGGAAATAAGGTCGACACCGAGGACCTCATGCGTCTATCAAAAAGACGGGAAAAATAACAAGTCACAAAAGAGTCTAAAAAAGCACAAGTCATGGAGCATCAGCCAAAAATTATCTTGCATTAAGTTAAAAATTTTGCACTACAAAATGCGGTGGCCAGTCCACGCAAGGCGTTTAGAAAATCAAAAGGGAGAACCTAAACTATGCTTGAGGGGGGGGGCACCTCTTTGTCAGTAGGGTCGCCCCCAACTTCCTCTTGGTGAGGGTCCCCCATCTCCTCGCCACCGGGTGTCGGCGGATGCTCGGACTGCCAGTTGTAGTGGAGGTGGTCGACCCTCTTGTCTGGATAGATCAACCAAAATGCTCCTTAGCCTTATCATAGGCCTCGTCCTGCGCCAGGATCAGGGTATCCGCCATGGTGATCTCCGCCTCCTCCATGGCCTTCCGCGCCTTCTCAGCTTCTTCCTGGGCCTTCTCCTTGAGGCGATCCACCTCTTTCTTGTGATAATCGGCTATCGAGGTCATCTGGGCCTCGTGGACCGCCTCCATGCTCCGAGCCTCCTTCAGCTCGTCCGACAGCTTGGTCACCTCGGAGAAATACTTCTTCGCGTTCCTCCTCTCAATGAGGACCTCCTTCTCCAAAAAATTCTAAAAGTGCTGCCCATGAAGCATCGCCTGTCCGAGGAAGAAAAAGTTAGAAGAAATCCTAGAGTCTAAACTCAAAGCAAAATTACGAGCACTCACCGAGAGCTGCGCCTGAGACCACCTCATAAAGGCCATGCCAGATGTCTGCATTGCCAGAGCCATACGATCTCGCTCTGTGGCAATGTTCCTGACCACCTCTATGGCCACTGGACCCTCAAGCAGGGAATCCCCTGTGAGAACCGACCAATCGGGGGCATGTGGCCTCAGTCCCTGTTGCCCGACCATCTGCTTGGCACTAGGCCGAGGTGGGGGAAGCCTCTGCTCCGGGACCTCGGAGGTCTTTCTGTTACCAGAGCTTCCCCCTGCCTCCGTAGATGCCCTCGGCGTGTGGTGATGCTTCTTCACCCTCTTCGGGGATGGCTCTGCAGCCTCTGAGGCCGGCCCCTTGCTGGACCCCGTGCCTTGGACAGCCGCCTTCTCCTGCTCCGCCTTCTTTTCCTTCTCCGCCCTCCTCTTAGCGGCAACGACCAACAAGGTCTGCCTGTTGTCAAGCTGCTTGGCCGTCATCTCTGCAAAATGGAAGAAGAGAGGCAAATGTTAACACGAAGGTAGAAAGATAGGAAAATTCAGAAAAAAAACATACTAGGGTCGGCTGGGCTCAGTCTGGCTCGGGCCAGGTGCATTTCCGTCACTCGGGGCCACCTTATGCTGTGCCCCCCAGCGATCTTCTCCACCTCGCCCATTCTTTCTCCGTCAACTCGCTGTACTTCGGAGGTTTATGGTTTGGCTTAAAAAGTTCCAGGCGGTCGGAATCCTCCAAGACTTCTCGCTCCGGACTATGAAGTACTTCTCCTTCCATCCTTTGATGGAGTCTGGATGGCCGTGCATCACCTTCTTGTGAGGTTGCGGCAAAAGATAGAAGATTCCCTCCACATCACCTAATAAGCTCATCCCCAAGATAGTGCAGAAGTACGTAAGCCTCGGCTTGATCCCCTTCTCTGGCACTTCAAGATAAAGCAGACCAAATATTTCCACGAATTGGGGCTGTACTGCATCGAGCTCAACTTCGCCCAATTCAAAACCCACTTGATGAAGAGGTGCAACGGCAGCCTAAGTCCCGAGATGATGGCATCCTCGGAAAAAATGCAGTAGCCCGGCGCAAGAGTGGTAGTCGGACGAATACCGGGGCTCGGAATCAGGAGTTCGAACTCCTTGGGGATAAAGTAGGCCACCCTCAGGATGTGCAGGTAGTCCGCCCTCAGGACACACTGGATACCGTCCATCCTGATCTTCACCCGACTCTTGTCACCCGGCACGGACAGGAGCGGAGCGAGATCCTTAACATCATCAAGATACATCCTAATCGACCCAGGATTTTTGAAGGTGACAGGGGCAAACTCAAACCCTGGTCCAGGGCCAAATCTATCTGGCACGGGGGGGCTATCCGGACAGATCCACTTCCTCTTCCTCCTACGAGAACGAGGTTTCCTCTCCGAAGACGGTGTCAATAATGGTGGCAGAGGAGGGAGATCACCCTCGCCCTCAGCTACCCCTCCTGTAGTACCTTCCCCCGCATCTCCTCAAACATCGTCTCCCCGGCACCCTGATCGGGCTCCCCCTGGTTCCTCTCGGAATCTTCCTTCTCTTCCTCTGCATCCTCATCGCCCCCCTCTCCCTCGGGGTCCTGCTATTCTTCATCGCCCTCCTCTTTCTCCTCCCCCTCGCCCTCATCCACAGGCTCTTCCCTGGCCTACGGGATCTCAAGGGTTGCACGACAAAAACTACCTCATCCCCGCCATCCAGCCCTGGATCTGACAAAACCTCCTCTTTAATTCCATAATAGCCCAGGGACCAAGACGTCAAAGGTGACTCAACTTCCTTCTCGGAACGGCCTGACGAGCTTGCCTCGGAGCCAGACTGAGAGCGCAACATTATGAATCAGAAATACTAACCTGAAAATACCGCGCAAATGGAAAGATCACCGGAAAAAGGTCACCACGGTAGACGAGAAAAAACCCCTATTCTTGAAAGTTGGAAAACACAAGTGAGGAAATGAAGGAGAGAAAGAGGGGGAGGGGAGATTTATAACAGAGAAAGAGACTCCTCGAATTTCGCAAAAAGATCTAACCGTTGGATCTTGATCACTAAGATCCAACGGCCACTAAGACCTGAGTCGCTTCGATTCACGCGCCTGTGACATCAACATGGGGTGCAAAATTACCCCCTTACCCTCGGCACTCTCAGCCGATACAAATGGCTTGGGATGCATGGCCAGCCACCAGCGAGGACCCCAAAATCCTTCTCTATTCGATTGGAGGCTCGGCGCTCGAATGGTACTGCGAGCCCCAAAATCCTCCTCTATTCGACAGGAGGCTCGACGCTCGGATGTTACCGCGAGCTCCAAAATTCTCCTCTATTCGACAAGAGGCTTGACGCTCGGATGGCACCACAAGCCCCAAAATCCTCCTCTATTCGATAGATGGTTCGACGCTTGGATGGTACCGCGAGCCACCAAAAACCCCCTAGGCTTTTCCAACAAGTCAGGAGGCTCGACGCTCGGACGATACCGTAAGCCCCCAAATCCTCCTCTATTCGATAGGAGGCTCGGATGGTACCGCGTGTAACGCCCCGAATCCCAAATACACTGAATTCGAGATGTTCTACAGGATCTTTTCATTTTCTTCAGTACAATTTTACAAGGAATTTAAACTTTTCACTTTACATCAGAGTTTACATCATATATTACATTTACATTACGCAGCGGAAGTAAAAATTTACAACATTTACATAAAGGTACAACAACATGGTAAAATCTTTATGCATCCATTCCTCTTTAATCATTAACATGCCATTTACCTGCATATAAGACTGTGGGTACGTCAGTTTATTCAACCGACGATAGTTATACATGGCCATCCTCTCTATGCCAGAAATAGTATAACGATTCTCATTTCTTAACAGATCACAAACATGTTCACATAATAAATAAAGTAAAGGGGAAAATCTTAATGATGTCGTGTTGTGATTGTGCACTTAATCCCTAATGCAATTATTTAATTTACATGATACTAATGCGCACTTGTTCGGATTCTATGCATCCCATACTACATAGGTCCGAGGGCAAGCCTCTTAATCGTTCTTCCTTTTTGTAGGGTTCAATCCCTCACCATGACTTAATCTACTACTGTAATTACGGTAAGTATCCTAGATATTTTCCGACCTACGAGCTCATGTCTAGGCACTCTGGAGGGAATCCCATCGCTGACATGACTCATCATGCAGATATCCTGTGGTAATTCAGCTCTCACCATAGACATGACACCACCCGTAGTCTTCAAACATCTCACGAGCGTCGCCACTGGGACGGTACTCTGGAGTAGTATCCTCACCCAGACTCATCATGGGAATTCCTGGGATACGCTCTTGCCGCTACCCAATAACCCTCATACTCAATGTTTTTCTCTTACTTTCATCACATCTCCACTATGTACTAGTCCTTATTTTAATAGAATCATGAATAAAAAAATCAAAGTTCTGGAGTTAGCCTCTCCACTAAACTGGACTTATTCATTCATTTCAATACATGACCAACCTTGGTCTTTAAATTCTCATTTTTCATTTCATTTCCATTGCCGGGGGAGACTTAGCTACTCCTTTGTTCAATTTCCAATTCACAACTTCCAATTTGAGCAAATCTAACTCATGAATTCATTTTCATTGCCTCAGCATATCATGTTCTTAACTTTCATATTCATGTAACTCTCAATTCAAAACTATGATTCATTTCATGTACAATCATGCAGCAATAAATATAGTTTATCAACATCGATCATAAAGTTCACAACTTTTAACAGCAATCAACTGAAATCTCTGACATATCAAAATATACTCTGTACAGTCGACTTGGAAAACATCAGTCGACTTGTACAGTCGATTCATGTTCTTCATAATCACTCGGGAGAGTCGACTGCTGCACATGGCCAGTCGGCTGTTCCGCGGCTTCTTATGTTCAAAATGTAATTCACAGGACAGTCGACTGTCAATAAATCAGTCGTCTGTCCCGGGTCTTAACAGTACATATTCATGCTCAGCTCAGTCGACTTGATACTCACATTAAGTCGACTGGACGGTTTCATAATTCAAATTAAGGGATCATCTTCCCAACAGTTCTTACATGCACATGCATCATGGAGTCAATTTACAATGTACATACTATCATGTTTCATAACCACAAATTTCTTAACTGTTCAGTAACATCATAACATGGAATCTCAAGTAACTAATATTGTCTTTTTCTTCAAGGAAGTGTTTAAACATGCTTTTACATTTGTTCATAACTTTCTTGCAGAGATGAAATATTAATCTCAATTTATTATACTAGGACAACACAATGGAAATATCACATTTCATGGAATCTACAGGAGTATTCATCAATGCATCGGTCGACTGTTCATAACATTAGTCGACTGCACAGGTCATTCTTAATTTTATTAATCATCGCTAGTTCCTTTTCCATATGTTCATGTCTCCTCGATCATGTACATCATGACGGATATGAGTTAGCCTTCCTACTTCATTTTAACTGTACACATATATGTCAATTAAATCTTCTAACAAATCATGGAATAGATGTCTCGTACCAGTCGACTTATCCATACGGCAGTCGACTGCACAGACCCAATTCATAGTTGTTTACGGTGCCATTACTACACTATTATTCCTCCACATTTATCATCATAAACATATTCAAGCAATTCTAGTACGTTTGAATTTACTTCTCATAAGCATAATAGCAATCATCACAAACATGGCACATTTTCTACTTTAGAAGTCCTGAGAAACACCCACCTTATTGACGAAGTAATCGAAGTCCAGAAAAGCTCCTTAATGCAACGCACCTTCCTTGCTCCTTGCTCCTTGCTTCTTGCCGCAAATCTCCAGAGGATGATGCCCGGTCTCCACACACAACTCTCTCACAATAATAATCTTATAAAATAATCTTAGTGTAAGGAATAATGGATGAGAGGGGGGGGGGGGGTATTTATACACCAAATGGAGTGAGATGGAGGGCTAGGATTCAGTGGATGGTTATTGGATCAAGGGCTAGGATGCACTAGGGAGTTGTGATAACCACCCACACCCTAAATAACCACCCACAACTCTCACCCACTTCTCTACCCAATCCGGCCAACAAAAGGGTGTGTTCTACACATGTATGCAACATGCACGTGTATGCACAAATCACCCTACAAGAACTTGTACACAATGACAAGTCTAAAAAAAAGAGATGCTACACATTACAAGTTGTAGAAAATAATAAAAGATTAAATTCATGGGCTTAAATTAATTGGGCCAAGATAATTATTTTAGAAGTAAATAAGTAAATTAACATTTGAGCTTCAGGAAAAAAATACGTTATAAAAACAATGCTCTTACTCATCATGTTAAAAATAATAGTCAAAGTACTACATGTGCACACCATATATAAAAATAAATAATCTTTCATATATTTGAAAAATCAGGGTATTACACCGCGAGCCCCAAAATCCTCCTCTATTTGACAGGAGGATCGACGCTCGGATGGCACCGCGAGCCCCAAAATCCTCCTCCATTCGACAGAAGGTTCGGCGCTCGGATGGTACAGCGAGCCACCAAAAACCCCAGGCTTTTCCAACAAGTCAGGAGGCTCGATGCTTGGATGATACCGCGAGCCCCAAAATCCTCTTCTATTCGACAGGAGGCTCGGCGCTCAGATGGTACCACGAGCCCCAAAATCCTCCTCTATTCGACAGGAGGTCGGCGCTCGGATGGCACCGCGAGCCCCAAAATCCTCCTCTATCCAACAGAAGGTTTAGCACTCGGATGGTACCGCGAGCCACCAAAAGCCCCCAGGCTTTTCCAACAAGTCAGGAGGCTCGACGCTCGAATGGCACCGCGAGCCCCAAAATCCTTCTCTATTCGACAGGAGGTCGGCGCTCGGATGGTACCGCGAGCCCTAAGATCCTCCTCTATTCAACAGGAGGCTCGATGCCTGCATAGCACCGTGAGCCCCAAATCTATCCCCCTAACATCGAGGGGCTCGGCTGACGACTCCATACGCTCGGCAAGAAGAGCTCTTGCTCCACAGGTCTCGACGCCCCCCTTGCTTTTCCAACTAGTAAGGGGGTTCGTCTGCCGACCTTCAATGCTCGGCCGGTCGAGCTTCGACGATCCGCATGACTCCAATAGGGGATCCCTTCACCCTACCTCACTGACCTCTTCTAGAAGATACATATCCCATTTCTCGCCGTACACACCACCCCGCTCTTCTTACAGAGGCAAAAAACCACTCCTACACAGCTGGGTCACCCAGCCCTCCAGGAGTGGGGGGCTCCTGATATGGGTTAGATAACGTGGCCCGTCCTGGGCCACAGGATCCCCTCAAAATGCATCACATCCCTGATCATCCAGATTTGCCACGTCAGCCCTAAAACCACTGGGGCTCCCGCCACGTCAGCCCTAAAACCGCTTGGGCTTTCACCACGTTAGACCCACGGGTGACCGGGTCCAGACCCGGCTCCAAACGGGTCCAGACCCGGTTAGCATGGCCTATAAATACCAGGCCTTCTACCCCTTCAAAAGGTAATCAATCTTTTCCCTCTCAAACCCTTAGTTACTGTTACTCTTCTTCAATGACTAACTACACTGTTGGAGGGCCTGTCACCGGGACCAACCCCGGTGTTTCTAAGCCGAGTGCAGGTACACGAGGCCCCTGGATCCAAGCCTCCAGATCCGAGCTGAGCATTCGATCTCCACCTCGCTCCCACCTTTACTCCCGAGCCGTCCCCCCTGGGTGAGGGTCGGGCGTACCATCCGTACCGAAACTTCCGCAAAAATACAAATCGAGAAGAACTCAGACCTGGTGCAGTCACTCCCCAAAAACAAACCGCATCAAGGATCAATATTAGGGAAGACGTACTATTACTTGATTATAGTTGTCTTGAATGCAGATAAGTAGAGAGCATATAGAATATGCAACTCAGAAACATGGTTTCACTCAGAAACATATATTTCCAACTCATTTACAGTTTCCTTCTAATAAATTCCTTGATGAAAGAAGTTATATATGGCAATTGCAAATGGCCCAACTCATTTACAGTTTCCTTCTAATAAATTCCTTGATGAAAGAAGTTATATATGGCAATTGCAAATGGCCAGGTGAAATTTGTAGTGTCTTAGAAAATGAAGAATATATCTGAAGAAGGTTAATATAATATGTGTTAGTGCAGTGAGAGTGAGAATGTCAATTACTAAGTACTGCAAATGAGTTTCAAAACAAAGAATTTAGAATTTAGAGGGGGAAAAAATATAGAGGAGATCGTAGCAAGTTATGAAAGCAACTAGCATTTAAGACTTGTCAAAGCCTTCACTAACCAGTACTTCTATTGGGGGATACATCTGCCAATTGCCATCCACTATCTGGACTAAAATGGTGTGATAAACAGAGACACTATTTTGGAGCAACATCTATCTAGGTGAATCTAAAATGAGTTTGTACAGTCAGCGGTGGGATTACTGAGTGGAGAAGAAGTTGACGCAAGCACAATTCCACACAGGTTAATTTAGAACATCATGATTCATGACAACTTAACAAGACAATTCAATCTTTATTTATTAGATCAGAAGATAAACATAATTCTAGAGTGAAAGAGTCATTATAAGTTCGTAAATAATCATCACAAAGTTCTCTTGTATCATTCAAAAGCAAAAGTAATTAACAGGTTGAAGATGAGCATAGAATAAAAAATATCATGTTCATTTTTTGTTTGTGATTTTTTTTAGATGAGAATGAATTCTTGACCCTCCATATAGTTGATAGAGATGCAAGAAATATATTGACTTATGAAAACACCTCCTGTTTGTGATAAAAAATATCATGTTCTTCTTAATGTCTTGTATTAAATGTATAGGTCGGTTTCAATTGAATTAAGTATATAATGGGTTTCTCCCTCACTTAAGTGGTTAATTATTTAGTACCTTTTTAGGTTATTTTTTTAGAACCTTGGATAATGACTTTCCAATGAAAATTGTATTAAATGTTTAGGTCGGTCTCAATTGAATTAAGTATATAATGGGTTTCTCCATCGCTTTTGTGGTTAATTATTTAGTATCTTTTCAGGTTATTTTTTTAGAACCTCGGATAATGACTTTCCAAAGAAAACTATAAATTGCCTCTCTACCAATTATAAAACTTACCGGTGGTGGATCTGGAGACTGCTGTCTGATTAATTGTGACATTTGCACTTGCAGAAGTGCCACCTGTGCCTTCAACTGGGTCATCTCCTCGTTCTGAGTCCCACTAGAAGAAGATGCACGACGACCAAATAACCGAGTGGGGGTTGGTCCTAGCCCCATACCACGTACACGACCATGCCACTCTTTTCCCCTCACTCCAATAATGCAAGGAGTTGCCGTGTTAATGGGTCGTTGGAAGCCGCTGCAGAGTCGGAAGAAGAAGTGGAAGAGATTTCTTCATGCTTCTTTCTAGCATTAGTCTGTAAAAGGACGAGAATTAACAAAATACGAGACATTTATTCGATTTGGACATGCTTTTGTCAAAATTAAAGATTCACTCAATATTATATAAAAATTACCACAATCTGCTATGTTGCAGAGGATGCAAACGTCCCATCTTTGGATCTATGGGTGGCGTCAAAAAAATCTATATCGCTGAAGGTCGTAGGACCCATTTCTTCTTTCTATATATTAGTAAGATGACTTCATTATAAACATAAAACTGTAAGAAAAAATGATCAATTCGATTGCGTTTACCATTTCTTCCTGAACGAGAGGAAAGCTGTGTGTACCAGCGATGTGCGGCACAAGCTGCTGTGAACGAATGGCAACACCGACCTCCGTCCTTTTCTGTACATTCCACAATGATTACAACAATATAGCTTAGAGTTGGTATACAACCACGATGACATTAAATGTTGATTAGTAATGTAATACCTGCTCAACCGCCTAACTCCAGTAGTGAACGAGGAATTGCCAATCCGAAGGCTCGACATCGGGTGGCACATCCCTTGCATTCTCCGACTCGAACCTGGTTTTGTCATAATACTTTCCCTTCAAATCACTCTTGTGATCTCTCCATTTCTTTGACAATGATTTTTCCACCCAAGAATCAAGTGAGTCCGGAAAAAAGAAGTATTGTTGCAAAATTTGAGAAGTTTAGCAAATTGATAACTGAATTGCATAAACCAAATATCATTCATTTAGTTTTTGTAAAGGTGAATACCTTGATTGTTGAATGAGCACTCGTCATTGTCGTGGTGGGCACCTTCGGCAAACTTTCGTATGATAAAGGGATTATGCGAGAGTTCTTTGCAATTACACCAATAAACGACGCGAATTTACCTGCATTAGCTCCCACAAGATGTCCGATAGTATTTTCCTCCACAACAATCTATCACACCCCGCTTCCCAAAAAGGAATACGGAATACGAGTACGTGACAAAGTTCAGCGAATGATTTTCATCATTCATAAGCTGTAGGATCGACTAAGCATCATAGCAAGAAAAATAGCAAAATATATTCAACCACGCATGCATGAATAATTTATTAATCAACAGAAAATATTTAAAACAAAATATAAATATTCCAAATAAATTCACGATCTGGATCAAAAGTAAAAACTTCGGGATTACAAGCCCATTACAAGTTTTAAGTAGCAACAAGAATTAAATAAACTCGATCAAATACAAAATAACTAAAACAAGTTTTTCTAAGCAAAGCTTAGAACATTTGCTGACCAACTCCAGCAGGCAATTAATCTCCAAAACCTGTATATATCATGCAGAAGAAAAATAGAGAAACAAAGACAGACACCCTTAGTGCAAGTTCGGGCCGCAAGTAGTACAAACAAGGGTATGAAAATAAGTGCAAGAAAATATGAAATAAGATTTGGAATCAAGGGTATACAACATGATATGACAGGGATGCAACAAGTAGTGAAGTTAAAGAGACTAGCTAGCAAGTAAGAAAAATCAAGTAACATGACCGGATAACAAATACAAGTGGCAGGGACAAGTAACAAGTGAGTATGTAGTTGTATCAAGCATCAAATAATAAGTATCACGTAACAAGTGTCAAGTGTGTACAAGTGACAAGTTATTCTTAAGTCTATTATTTAATTCTATCTAGGTAGCATTTCATGTGTCCCATTTATTTACCACATGGTTACTATATACAAACAGTTACGTTTAGACCTAGTGGTGGATTTTATAGGGCGGTGTACTCAGGCATCAAATATCAAGCAAGCAAGGTTCATGAATAAAAAAATAATGTAAAAGTTCACGAACCAAGTACTAGTTCGTGAATGCACTAACTCTATAAAAAGTTCATAAACCAAGCCATGGGTTCATGAAAGAAAAAACTAGTTCATGAACCAAGTAATGGGATACACAGGCCCCCTTCCAAGTACACTTACCTATATTGTCCACTACTAAGGTCTTTCCCTTAACCCCGGCTTATTAATTATTATTATTAACAAAACAAGCATGGAGGTGTGCGAAACAAGGCAAGTAGACATGATCAAGAATAAGGAATAAGTTTAGGCTAGGTAGAATGCATATTCGAGTATTAAACAAATTATAATTATCAAAAACGACGAGAACTCCAATTCTAGACAGCAGGACGTTGCTGCACCAAAACTAAGATTCTCGCCACCAAAGGAATGCAAATCTGAATCGGTTAGAAAATATAGAAACTAGACTCTCTGCCGAATCTATCTCATATAAATAAGATGCACGAAAGTTATAGCAACAGGTTTCAAAACAGTAAACTACACAGAATTCGTGTTCAGCCAGAATTTGTAAAATTGTGTTTATAAATATGAAACAGGTCTGAAACTTCATTAATTAATTCCAGAAAAATTATGGAAGGTTTTCTAGTGTGTCTAGTATCAGCATGCAAAATTTTAAGTCATTATCTTACAGGTAGCATAGTCAATTTAATTTGTAAAATAAAGTGATGTAGCAAATTTATGAATATGGAATCTCAGACACAGCAGCACTAAAACAGTGATAATTCACAAACTATAACTCGGAATTCAGTTCTGTCAAAAGGTTAGTAAACTAGACAGCTGGGGCTATATTTCATGTTTAGGACTCAAGTCCAGATTCTAATGTTATCAGGGTCGAAACAGCAAGTAAAAACAGGAACAACAACAAAAGTGGTTTCTTGTATATAAAAAGTGGCATGATTAATGACTATTATGCATCTAAATTAGGGTGTGATACAAATCAGGATGTAAGAGATATCAAATCAGCAAGTCACACTTATTTTTCAACTCAAAAGAAGGTAAAATCAACACATACATCATATAACATACATCTACAAGTTAAGGTGATTCTTAATTTCATGTGTTCAAATAATTAGATAATAAAATAGATCCAACTAGTTGTGAAGTGAATATATATCAACGAAAGATTTGGACTGTTGTGATCATGGAATTGGTAAGGACGAAAACAACTAAAATGGGATCATCAAATGATAAGCTAAAGGAAAGTCACAACTAGAATCTACTTGCAGTATTTTCAAATAAAAACTTGTACTAGAACAACAAATTGTACAAGAAGATACTTGCCTCGAGGTGAAGATGACGGTGAATCCGAAGAAAGAAATAGAATAACGGGAATGAATCTTAGCACACGAGCACGAACACGAACCAAGCAAATCTTGATGAGATGATCACGATCAGGCACGGATCTCGGTGTTGATGATCAAACAACGCTCAGATGGATCGGCATGGATCTTGATGATGATCAAGATCAAGAAAATCGGACGGCTAAAATCCAAGAGCTGATGATGAAGATGATCAGATCAGATCAGATCAGATCAGATCAGATCCAGCCGTCCGATTTTGAACTGCTCTTATCTTATCGGATGGCTGGATCTGCTCTGATCTTATCATCTTCATCATCAGCTCTTAGATTTCAGCCGACCGATTGTCTTGATCTTGATCATCATCAAGATCCGTGCCGATCCGTCCGATCATTGTTTGATCATCAACAACGAGATCCGTGCCCGATCGTGATCATCTCATCAAGATTCGATTGGTTCGTGTTCGTGCTCATGTGCCGGGATCCATTTCCGGTATTTTATTTCTTTCGCTGGATTCCCCGTCATCTTCACTATAAGGCAAATATCTTCTTATGCAATTCGTTGTTCAGGTTAAGCTTTTATTTGAAAATACTGCAAGTAGATTTTAGTTGTGACTCCCCTTTGGCTTATCATTTGATGATCTCATTTTACTTGTTGCCGTCCTTATCAATTCCATGATCACAAGAGTCATAATTTTTTGTTGATATATATTCATTTTACAACTAGTTGGGTCTATTTTATCATCTAATTATTTGAACACATGAAATTAAGAATCACCTTGACTTGTAGATGTATGTTATATGATGTATGTGTTGATTTAACCTTCTTTTGAGTTGAGAAATAAATGTGGCTTGCTGATTTGATATCTCTTACATCCTGATTTGTATCACACCCTAATTTAGACTCATAATAGTCATTAATCATGCCATTTTTTATATACAAGAAACCACTTTTGTTGTTGTTCCTATTTTTACTTGCTGTTTAGACCCTGATAACATTAGAATCTGGACTTGAGTACTAAACATAAAATATAGCCCCATATGTCTAGTTTACTACCCTTTTAACGAAATTGAATTCTGAGTTATCACTGTTTTAGTGCTGCTGTGTTTGAGATTCCAGATTAATAAATTTGCTACATCACTTTGTTTTACAAATTAAATTGACTATGCTACCTGTAAGATAATGATTTGAAATTTTTTATGCTGATACCAGATACACTAGAGAACCCTCTCTAATTTTTTTGGAATTAATTAATAAATTTTCAGACCTGTTTCATATTTGTAAACACAATTTTACAAATTCTGGCAGAATTAATTAATAAATTTTCCGAACCCTCTCTAATTAATGAATTCTATGTAATTTGCTATTTTGACACCTGTTCTACAACTTTCGTGCATCTTATTTATATGCGCTGGATTCAGCAAAGAGTCTAATTTCTATATTTTTTGACGGATTAAGATTTGCATTCCTGTGGTGGCAAGAATCTCAGTTTTGGTGCAATAACGTCTTACTGTCCAGAATTGAAGTTCTCGTCATTTTTTATAATTATAATTTGTTTGATACTCGAATATGCATTCTACCTAGCCTAAACTTATTCCCTGTTCTCGATCATGTCTAATTGTCCTATTTTGCACACCTTCATGCTTGTTTTGTTAATATTAATAAATAATAAGTCGGGGTTTAAGAGAAAGACCTTTGTAGTGGACAATATAGGTAAGCGTACTCGGAAGGGGCCCGTGTTTCCCATTACTTGGTTCATGAACTTGTTGTGTCTTTCATGAAACCATGGCTTGGTTCATGAACTTGTTTTAGAGTTAGTAAATTCACAAACTGGTACTTGGTTTGTGAACTTGTTACATTGTTTTTGTATTCATGAACCTTGCTTGCTTGATATTTGATGCCTGAGTACACCGCCCTATAAAATTCATCACTAGGCCTAAACGTAATTGTTTGTATATAGCAACCATGTGGTAAACAAATGGGACGCATGAAGTGCTACCTAGATAGAATTAAACAATAGACTTAAGAATAACTTGTCACTTGTACACACTTGACACTTGTTACGTGATACTTGTTACTTGATGCTTGATACAACTACATGCTAACTTGTGACTTGTTCTTGCCACTTGTATTTGTTACCCGATCCTGTTACTTGATTTGTCTTACTTTCTAGTTAGTCTCGTGAACTTTACTACTTGTTGCATCCCTATCATATCATGTTGTATAACCTTGATTCCAAATCTTGTTTCATATTTTCTTGCACTTATTTTTATACCCTTGGTTGTTCTACTTGCGGCCCGAACTTGCACTAAGGGCATCTTTTTTTGTTTCTTTATTTTTCTTTTGCATGATATATACAGGTTTTGGAGATCAATTGTCTACTGGAGTTGGTGAGCAAACGTTCTAGGCTTTGCTTGGGAAAACTTGCTTTAGTTATTTTGTATTTGAGTTTATTTAATTCTTGTTACTACTTAAAACTTGTAAGTTGTAATGATCTTGTAGTCCCGAAGTTTTTACTTTTGATCCAGAGCGTGAATTTATTTGGGATATTTATATTTTGTTTTAAATATTTTCTGTTGATTAATAAATTATTCATGCATGCGTGGTTGAATATATTTTGCTATTTTTCTTGTTATGATGCTGAGTCAATCCTCAGCTTATGAATGATGAAAATCATTCGCTGGGATTTGTCACGTACTCGTATTAAGTATTCCTTTTTGGGAAGTGGGGCGTGACAACAATCCTCTCGTCGTTCTTCAATTTCCATACCTCTGCCATCTTTGTCCGTCCTCTACGATTTTTAGCAGTGGGCGTGCTTCCCTCTCACTCCTCCATTTGACTGCCACTATTGTCTAATGGCTGCTCTTCCCCTTGCTCTTCGTTTCCTTCCACTGTGTTGATCCTTTTTGATTGCCTTGGCATCATGTACCTGTCACAGAATCAATAGAATCATTAGAGAAGAAAAATTAACAGATAATTAAAACAAATAATTAAATTAACATACAACATGTTCGGAATAGATAAATGTCACAATTAATGAACAATTGATGCATATATACGTTTACTTTGAAGACAAATTAACAAGATTTAAGACATGAAAATTACAAGACATATAATATGAAATTTGAAAAATCAAGCAAATCACTATATATTGATGCATATATAATATTTGTGATATAAATAGCAAACTCAATATGAAAAATTACAACAAGCATCAAAACTAAGGAGTATAAGATACCATCAAAATCGTACAGATTTAGTTAAACTAGTCTTCAAAACTACAATACAATATTTTCCAATACATCACCCTCTTCTCCATCCGTGCGGAACCAAGTAGGGAAAATACTTCCATCGGTTGTGTTTATATCAAACATATGAAACTCAGAAGCAATGTAACTGTTCATGAAATCATCGTCTTCATCTTCAGAAGGATCGCCTAGTTGAAATACATCTCTTGGTTGCATAATATGAGCCACATACAATTTTGGCAGGGCTTGATCTTCAATGTGGAACACTTGTAGCACTTGGGATGGAAACACAAATGATTCGTGGCTAATGTGTGTACCGGTGTGAATCAAATTTGAGAAGTTTACAATTGTGAAGCCTAACTTATCCTTTTTATTAGCAAAATTCTTATCAAACTCAGCCCAATCCCCACAAAATAAGACAACCTGAAAATGACCGAAATAATTCAGCTCAATGATATTTGTGAGCACCCCATAGTAGTCGATATCTCCATCTACAAGCCTCGTGCCGGTCTTGGAAGCATAAATTTTAGTCTTAGAAGTCACTACCATTCCACTATTTTGAAACTTCAAATTACGTTCATGATCCTTAGTACGAAATCTGAAGCCAATATATATATATATCCTCCGTATCTTTTGACCATCTTATGGGGACCTTTGGTAAGTATTTTTATTTCAGATGACACACCTTCACAACCCACAGATTGTACCTGTAAATTTCGAATAAATCTTATCAGCACTGTGAATAATATAGATATAATCAAGAATAAGCTGTATTTTCTGAATTCACCTACATGAGATTCAAACCACTTATGGAATTTTTCATTCATCATCTTGTTTTGTTCACGTGGTTGCAGTCTTCTTGGTTTAGCCCTTCTTTTGATGTCCCTGACAAATTCGCTGGAATATAGGGAAATCAATAAGGAATCACAAATGTAAAATAATATCGTACTATGTGTTTTTCATTATATTCAATTTCAATTCAAAACCGACTTACTCTCGAAATGTCTCCACTGATGCATGGTGGTCTAGCACATATATATCGATGTGCTTGTTCCCATGTTAAGTTATCTAATTCAAATGCATCAACTTTACCAATAGTAGTTCCAGCGCTCTTGAAAAGATATTTAGCCCCATCAAGGTTGGAAATGTCTGGATTTCTCTTTGGTCTAGTCAAAGATGTCTCTACACCCTGAAGATATTGGGAACAAAAATTTGAAAACTCCTCTGATAGATACCCTTCAGCTATTGAACCTTCAGGACATGCTCTATTTTTAACATAACCCTTAAGTCGGTATAGGTACCTAAACATGTAAAATTAATGAATTATAGCGGTGTATGGGAATAAAAGAAACAAGCTATTGCATCATTTAGTTTTGGATGAGGCTTGAATAATTACCTCTCAGTTGGATACATCCACTAATAATGTACATGACCTCCGATGCTGGCTTCATCGGCAAGGTGGATTATTAAGTGAATCATTATAGTGAAGAACGATGGAGGAAATATCATGTCCATTTTACTAACTGTCAATGCCGCACGCTGCTCCAACTAGTCAATATCTTCAACACAGAACACTCTTGAGCAAATTCATTTATATATGCTATAAAGATCTTTCGGGACACTAGTGATTTGCTCACACATTGAAGACCTTCGGGCCACAGGAAGGAGATCTTGCATCAAGATGTGATAGTTGTGTGACTTTAGACCCTGAAGCCTCTTCTCCTTAAAGTTGACAAACCTTGCTATGCTATGTTAGAAGAATAGCCATCAGGAACTTTAAGTTCCAGTAGAACTTTGCAAAACAATTCCAACTCCGATTTTGACATTGAATAGATTGTAGGAGGTAGACGTGCTCTCCCGTTCGGTAATTCCTCTGGGTGTAACTCATGTCGGATGCCCATTGCCTTAAAATCAAGGCGGCTCTTAAGATTGTCTGTGGTCTTTCGATCATCTTCCATAACTGTTTCTATCACAATTTTCTCCGATATTTTTTCCGATATCCATCACATCTAAATCATGTAGCAATAAGTTGAATTCCAAATACGACAACTTGAAGAAAATACTCTTCTTCTTCCATGCGCCTAAATCCATCATGTTGTGATACTCATCTGCGTCACATAGATCAGTGTCCTCATGTTGCTCCTCCCTTGCCATTTTCTTGCCATTTTTGCTGACTTGTGGTTCTTTTTCATATTTGAACTGATAACCATTTAGCTGCCTCAACACATCTGACCCAGATGAACCTCCAGGAGCATGTCCCCACTCATCGGTACTATCAAATGTCGTTGTCTCTGTATGTGTGTCATGCAACCATCTCCTATGACCTATATAGCAGAACTTTCTGACAATGTACAACCACCTCGAATTAGTTTGGTCAGCACAACAAGGACATTCTTAACGTTCTTTAGTACTATATCTCGATAAATTTGCATATGCAGAAAAATCATCGATTGTCCAAGTCAACACGACCCAAAGATAAAATGTTTCTTTAGCCATTGCATCATAGGTTGGAACACCCTCCCACAATTTCTGAAGTTCATCTATTAACGGCTATAGGTACATATATATATATATCATTTCTAGGGCCTTTCGGTCCAAGAACTATCATGGACCAAATAAATGAGGACTGCTTCATGTATTTCCAAGGGGGCAAATTGTATGGGATTAACACAATAGGTCATATGCTGTATGTACTACTCATTTGCCTAAAAGGGTTGAAACCATCACTAACTAATTCAAGTTTCACACTGCGAGGATCTTCCGCAAAATCGGGATATCTTTCATCAAATTTTTTCCAAGATTGAGAATCAGCAGATGTCTAAGATCCCATCATTATTACGACTTTCAGCATGCCATCTCATATCAGAAGAAGTTTTCGAAGACATAAACAGTCTCTGTAGCCTAGGAATCAGAGGAAAGTAACACAATAATTTGGCAGGCTTCTTTCTCCTACTTCCCTTAACAAGCCCACTTGTTTGATCGTCTTGATTTAGTGTCTCTGCCCATTTTGAAGAACCGCAGACTTCACAAGTCTCGAGACTCTCCTTACCTCTTGTAAAAAGCATACAATAATTTGGACATGCTTCTATCTTCTCATACCCTAGATCGAAAGACTTCAGGAATTTTTTGATTGTATGGGAGGAGTTTGGAATACAAATTTCTGGAAATAATTCATTCAACAATTCAAGTAGCATAGTGAAGGACTTAGCAGACTACCCGTTTAAATATTTGATCTGAAATATTCTGAGAATGAATGAGAACTTAGAGAATTTAGTGCAATCACAATACAAAGAAGTACTGGCATCTTCCAGCAACTTAGTGAAGGATTCGTGCTGTTTATTAATTTCAGGGCCGGGGCCAGGCATTTTCTCCTCCACCCCACCACTAATGTGTGATGTTTCTGTTGACTCATTCTGAACTTAAGCTATTGGATTGTTGGTGTGGAGTGAAACATTATGAATCCCCAAGGCATCCTGCACCAAAGCATGCATCTCATCGGGAACACCTAAGTCATCGTTCACTAAGGGCACATCTTCATTTTTTTATACAACTGGACAAATAGGAGCCGACGTATGACCCTCTCCATGACAAAACCACCATGTGTACCTTTGAAGAAAACCATTGACAACCAAATGTGCCTGTACTATGTCACATGTCCTCAAATTATAATTTGTACACCGGAGGCATGGAAAAAGAATTAAGTTGGGATCACAGGAATTTCGTTTTGTGAAGATAATAAAATCTTTAACACCATCCCGACACTCCTTGGATAATTGTGATTTACTAATCCAACTTCTATCCATTATAACAATAGCACCCAATCTGAAATTTAAATTTGATATATTAAATAGTATTAGATTGAAAATGCGTTTTTCTAATTAATTTCACCTTTTTAAAAACATTCCCTAGTTGATTTTCATGTATATTACACATGTCAACCAATATGATAAATTTCATGTGTATTACAAGCCTATCAATAAAATTAACTCTAAAACAAATAAATCTCAACAAAAAAAACTATATTCATATAACCCTAAAATCGATTGTTATAACCCTAAAATGAACTCTAACCCATTTAAATACTCAATTTCAAATTTAAATTTCATAAATTTAAAGTTAATGACTATCATTCAAGTGACTATTTCACAAAGTTTATTGTTTATGAAATGTCCAATCCGGTTTTAATTAATATATGTAACTCTAGTATAACATAACACCTCAAGATCATTCAGCACTTTAGAACATTAAACATTTTTAACATATCATCTAAAAAAAAGTGACTATATTCACGGAACTCTAAAATATATAATTAAGTTCCTAAATCAAATAAACTGTATAACAATTAACTCTAAAATAAATAAATCTCAACAAAAATTGTATAAAAAACTATTAAATCTCAATACAATTTACTCTATTCACATAACCCTAAACAACCTTTGTGGGAATTATGTCAAGCACCTTTGTGGCAATTGATCAAACACCTTGTGTTCGAGTCTAATATCGATTCAAATATAGTTTCCCTTGAATTTGTTTCTCCATTCAAGAAGATGATGATGGTGAAGGATATTTGCTGTTGAAAGGAATGAGGCGAATAACGAGGGTACCATGCGGTCAATATGATAACAAGAAGAACAAGAAGATGCTTTATTTATTTGGTTCATGGCTAATTATTAGTAAAAAAACACACTTTGCATAATAATAACATTTATATTTTGCACATGATAAACAATTCAAACCAACGAGAAGAATAAAGTATTATATCACTCAATGCCAGAAGTTTTCGATGGTGGGGGGACGGGGGAGGACTCAGGGGGGTGACGGCGAGGGCTACAGAGACGGCGACGGTGGGGCTACGGCAACGCAGACATTGGGAAGAGCAAGGATCGGGAGTTTTGGGGGGGGGGGGAGAGAGAGGGTGACCGAGACAAAGAGGTGTGGACGGCGACGGGAGCCACTCCGACGGTGGAGGAGATGTCGGGAACGGCGACAAAGGGAAGGAGGCGCAAACGGCGGCTAACTTTAGCGTGCGCGAAAATTGGGGTTTGGGAAATTTAAAGAAAGAGTGAGTGAAATGTTAGGGTTTGGGAGATTTGGTGATTTTATCTCATTCCCTACCCCGACATTTTTAATAAAAACGTCACTGTATGGTATGGGAATGTTGGGAATATTATCGCATTTCCTACCCCGACATTTCTTTAAAAAACACCGCTGTAGATCACCCTACCCCGACGTTTGTTATAGAACGCCAGCGTATATCGATAGAAAGTTTAATATCATTCCTGGTCCCACCCTACCCCGGTGCGACTAGCAAAACACCGAGGATATATGCCACTGTAGCTTATAAATGTTGTAGTATGAAACAACCCTCTTAAACTAGTAAAAGGATATAGCAAAAGTTCAGTGAATAGATATTGCAAAAGGATATATATATACAGGCAATGAAAAGGATATATACTAACCGGTGACTTTTAGAGGGTTTTCATGTTTGATACATGGAAATTATAGGTTAAGAGTAGTAAAATGGAGAAATATACATTAAGTTCAATGTTTGTAAAGACAGAGAGGTTACTCACTTTTTAAATATGTTTTGGAAGAAAAAAAGATTGAGTTTCCCCTTTAGCCTATAGTACTGTAACGCCCCGATTTTCGGTAACTGGAAAACCGTGACATAAGCCAGAATCTTTTCTTCAATTAGCCACAATACACAGAAAAGACAGAAAAATTTAAAACTTTTTATTCAACACAAATGTATTACAAATCTGAATGTTACAAAATTGCAATACATTACGACAGTGTTACAATAATACCTTTACAATCCCAAGTGTTACAACTTTCAACATATTATATCAGAGTACAATGAAAAAGAGAACAACACTTGGTATTTCACTTGGATGCTTTCTAACAAATAAATAGATTACAAAAACTGTTACAATGGAACAATAGTAACAACATATAATGCAGCGGAAATGGAAACGACTCTTGTTTCTCTCGCCTTGAGTCCTCCTGAATCCTGTACCTATACTTCTGCATTCCAGTACCTATTGAAATGGGGGCGTTAATATTCACTGATGCTTTAAGGCTGATAACTAGAAGCAATTCTCCACTTAAGCAAACAGATTAATGAAAAGAGAAACGTGTATATATAATTGATGTGTCAGTGTATGCTATGCCTTAGACTTTAATACCCGATTAACTAATGCGATTCTGCACTTATTCTAATGCAAGCAAGTCTCCGGAACAGTATGCAGCCCATACTACATACGCCCCATCTCAAGCCGTTTCTTCAAATATAGGGATTTGAACCCTCGTTAAGAATTCTACTTTGTACACAATCTTGTTCCTGATAATACAACGCGACTGTGAGGTTGCAGGTGGGTCAAGTCCCACCAATGTAGTACAATTATGGTGTCTCTGTTTGCCACTACTGACCTCACTCAAATACAAGGTTGCAGGTACGGTCTAGTTCCGTTACTGTAGTCATATAGTGGTGTCCATATTTGCCACTATTGCCCAGCGTATCAAGCCTCATTCGAAAATCAAAAGAACATAGGGTCTCGCATGTGCAGGGTAGCACGAAGCCTACCCTGTGGCACCCCTGGGGTCTCGCAAGCACAGGACTGCACGTTGCATCCTGTGGCACCCCAAGCCATGACATTTCAGGAATTAACAGACGAGATATGCAACCCGTGCTCCCAACTCGTGAGATGACACCGTATGTATCCCTTTGATGGGAAGGTACAACCCAATAACACCACCTAGTGTCAGCTTATAGGACAGGTCGGATCATAAGGAATCACCCTTAACACCAACTCTTTCCCTTCGGCAAAAATGATAATAAGTAAAGGTTAAGTAGTAATAGCCATAAGTTACTACCCTAACGATGTCACTAAACCCAAACAATCTCACGGGGTTTTCAATAACTTTCTTATGATTATCCCGATCCAACTCATGACCTATCGATCCAAGACACCGGTGACGGAAATCTCTCACACTCATCATTACCCCTAACTCGGATCTCGTCAACTTTCTCGGCCCACGATCAACCCACATCAGTTAAGATCCGTCGGTGCTCGAGGTGTGATTTATCCACAGTTTCTAAGGTGGTAAGATACGATTTTTGATGGTCGATGGCCCCTACGGCAATTATGAGACCCTATCACTACCCCTAACTCGGATCTCGTCAATACTCTCGGCCCGCGATCAACCCACATCAGTTAAGATCCGTCGGTGCTCGAGGTGTGATTTATCCACAGTTTCCAAGGTGGTAAGATGCGAGTCTTGATGTTCGATGACCCCTAGGCTAGCTTTTATCTAGCTAACAATACTAGTGACTTTTCCAACCATTATTTACCACATATTGAAGATGAAGCATGTGCACATCATATGGTCTAATTTCAATTAGAAATGCATACAACTAGAAATCATGAGTTCTTTTCCCAAATTTGAACTAGGACAATATGCGACTAGGTTCATGGGTTCTTTCTCAAAGGTGAGCTAGAATCACCTAGAACCTAATTGCATGGGTTCCTCGCCAATTCAAGCTAGAACTATCATGGAGCTGTTTCATGGGTTACTTCTTAAAATCGAACTAGAACAACTATGGAACATGGGTTCATTTCAATAATTCAATTGGATTAGCATGCAAGCTAAACTCATGGGTTTCTTTTAGAACTTAACTGAAACCACTACAACCATATAACTCAAACATGCATGGATTCTTTTGAATCAAAAACAACTACACATCTCAAACATGAGTTCTTTACTAGAACTACTACAATAACATAAGCATGCGTTCTTTACTTAGAACGACTACAGTAACTCAAGCATGGTATATATACAACTTAAGCATGAGTTCCACTACTACATCAACCTACAACAACTCAAGCATGGTTTTCTCACTATAATCAACCTACAACAATTCAAGCATGGTATACTTACTATAATCAACTCAAGCATGGTATCTTTACTACATCTCAAGCATGATGGATTTCTTTACTATAATCAACCTACAACACTCAAGCATGGTATCTTCCTACAACTCAAGCATGAATACAACTTAACATAGATTTCTTCTACAACAACTTAAGCATGATGGTATCTTTCTATAATCAACTTACAACAACTCAAGCATGGTTTTCTCACTATAATCAACCTACAACAACTCAAGTATGGTATACTAACTATAATCAACTCAAGCATGGTATCTTTACTACATCTCAAGTATGATGGATTTCTTTACTATAATCAACCTACAACACTCAAGCATGGTATCTTCCTACAACTCAAGCATGAATATAACTTAACATGGGTTTCTTCTACAACAACTTAAGCATGATGGTATCTTTCTATAATCAATCTACAACAACTCAAGCATGGTATTCAACTAAGCATGATGGGTTTCTTACTACAACAACTTAAGCATGATGGGTTCATGGTTCATAAGCATGAATGGGTTTCCTTGCTACACAACTTAAGCATGGATGGGTTCACAAGCATGAATAGGTTCATAAGCATGAATGAGTTTCCTTGCTACACAACTTAAGCATGGATGGGTTCACAAGCATGAATAGGTTCATAAGTATGAATGGGTTTCCTTGCTACACAACTTAAGCATAGATGGGTTCACAAGCATGAATAGGTTGGGTTCATAAGCATGAATGGATTTCCTTGCTACACAACTTAAGCATGGATGGGTTCACAAGCATGAATAGGTTCATAAGCATGAATGGGTTTCCTTGCTACACAACTTAAGCATGGATGGGTTCACAAGCACGAATGGGTTCATAAGCATGAATGAGTTTCCTTACTACACTCAAGCATGGTAGGTTCTTTACTAAGAACAACTAAATATCACAAGCATGAATATGTTTCTAGCAACCTATAAAAGTTTAGAACATGCTACTAAAAGACTAAAAATAAATTATTACAAGACTACTCTTTTAGGAAATTACAAGTCCTTTATATTACAATGACTACATTCAGTTAGTCTACAAATTTCTACATACTACAACTTACTTTCCTTCAATCCTACAAGTTCTTACATACAAAAAGAGCAACCTTTTATGAACAAGGGTTAGTAAGAAATAATTTCTTAACGAAGTAGAGAATAACATACAACAAAACTTATCTTTAAAAATAGCTAGATGAGTCCTACAACCCTAGAATGGGCAAGTAAACATTTTCCACCACACTAATCTTTATATGCACATAGCTATAGTCCAAGTGGTCATTTGTGTTAACAAAATAACCATAATAACAATAATAGTCATAACAAGGTTAAAAAACAACCTTTATGTGTTTTATTTAAGTTCCACCACCTATCTTTTTCATGGGATCCTTTGATCCCTACAACCACTTTATGCTTAATACTTAGTCCAAGTCTTTTTTTTAGAATACACATATAACAAAAGTGGACGAGAATCCACACAAATAAAAAGAGAAACTTCATCTTGATTTCTCACCATTATTATGCACAAATCTTTGTCCAATTAGTCCAAAATAATCATCACAACAACACTAACCATATAAGGTCTTAAAAATTCAACCTTTATGCCATTTAATTAGGTTTTACCATCCATCTTTTTCATGGGATCATTTTGATCCCTACAAACATGCTTATGCTTAGGAATTAGTCCAAGTTATTTAGGAACATAAACACACCACAACACATCATAAGGATGAGTTCTTTTTTTTAACCTACAACCATTTATATGCTTAGAAAATAGTCCAAGTTGCTATAGAACGTACACCTACAACATCCACCATCATAAAGATGGGTTCTTTTTATCCTACAACAAACAACCATCAAAGATGGGTTCTTTACTCACATAGAACCAAAAATAACCCTAAAGATGGGTTCTTTTCTACATACAAAAATAATTAAGAAAACAAACAATCTAAATAGAAGTAGAGAATCCTCACCTTGATTCTTTGTAGGAAGAACTAGCTAGCAAACCTTCTCCTTCCTCCTAGATTTCTACTACAACTTGAAGAACACTCCTATGGAAAAATTCCCAAATGAAGAACACTTAGGGTTTTCCTTCTCTTTCTTTTCCTTCCCTTTTTTTTCTTGTAAATGAGGCAAAGTGTGAAAGAGAGGGGTATTTATAGGATGAAATGAGGGTGGAAAGTGAAAAATACACCCACACAATTGCACAAAACCCCCTTGGGGTAAGATTGGCCGGCCTTGGATAGGTATGAGGTGGAGGGTGAGGTGGAGGGGTGAGGTGGAGAAGAGGGTTCTAGTAGAAACACCTATTAATACTCTTATGTATCCTTAATTAATCTTCACTCTAGGTTTAAGCCTCCAAACAAATCATAGCCATCCAAATTTGATTAATCATAACAAAAATAAGATATTTTTGTCCAAAACACATGCTACATGATTTGTACAAACGTACGAAACTGGTACAATACGCTTACGTATGTATATATCTATATACCGATAATTTCCGTTTGTAAAACCGCTCAATCCGTACAAAAATAATTTAATTCCAAAAATAATAATAAAATAAATTTTATTATTAGCCCAGAAGATTCCAGTACCATTTTGATACAATATAGATGTATATAGACTGGTATATATATATATGAATAACGTTTATTAACAAAACTGGGTGATATCCACAAAAAAATATTTCATTTCAGGAAATAAAAATAAAATAATAATAAAATAATAATATTAAATACCTGCTTGGAATTTTCCAGCTATTTTCTCAAAATCAATGCATTTTTTAAGATTTTGCACAAGTGCACAAATACCTGTATATATTTACTAGTATATATGTCCAGGTAAGTTTTTAAATGAGAAAACACAGTAATTCCAATCAAAATATTTTTATTTAAAAATAATAATTTATACATTATAATGTCCGTCCGGGATATTACAAGTACCCTGTGTAGTACTTCATGGATACTCTGGTGGTAGAGTACTCTATGTAGCACTTTTTCCCCTTCAGCCTATACTCGTGTGTTCAATTTTGAGTTTCCCCCCAATTTCTGAAGAAATTTCTGTAATTTCCTATTAAATGTAAAGGTTATGTAACAAAGATGAGTACATTTGTGAAACCGATGATGTTCAGCAACAGATTGTAAAACCCAATTACAGGAAGTAGAAATGTAATGGAAATTTTTGTAATAGAATGATTTGAATGATTTGTATGTTATAAACTGATTCATAAGCACATTATCTTTTTGTATTTTGGGTGGCAATGGTGAGAGAGGATTTTTTTAATCAATTGGAGATTGAGGCAGTGGAGCTAGGGCTTCGAGGTGAAGAATGAGTGGCTAGATCGGGAGCGTCGGGGGAGAGCTAAGGTGATAGGCGTCGGGTGCTAGGGTGAGGATGAGAGGTGGCAAAGGTGGTGTGACGGCGATTGGGGAGAGTGAGAGAGTTGTCGGCGATGAGAGAGAGGAAAGGCGATAGGTTAAAGTAATTTGGGGAGAATGAAAATGGGGTGGGGGTTGGGGCGGGGGGTTTAGAAATATTTACTCTATCCCTATTCCGACATTTCAACTAGAAAACACCAGGATATGTTGCATATACACCGGCGTTTTGTATATGAACGCCGGGATTGATGTATTATTATTTTAAAATTTCGAACCATCTTCTATAGCTCCTACTCATTAATAAGTCTAAATTTACAAGAAAACAAACTACAATATTTTTTTAAAAAAAACTATAGGATTCTATAATATTTAATTATTCTTATCAAAAACACAAATTCTAAAATTCTAAAATTAACTAATTCTCACATTCATTTTTACATAGGTCAGTTTAACAGAGATAAGAAGATTATCACCATCGTGACTAAATGGCGACGGTGATAACAACGGGAACGACAGCGTGGGAGTATGATGTTCGATTTTCGGGCTTGGTTTTGTGGGAAAGAGAGAGACGTGAGACTAAGATCGTTGTTTGTGTGCTTTTCACTCTTTCGCTCTCTTTTAGTTATAAAACAAAAATTAAAAGGCTTGCAAGTCATACATGACTGTATCTTGCAAACTGTGAGTCGAAACTCTCTTCTACAAGTTGAATTAGGTTGTACATGTATAGTGAATCCTAGCCTAGCACAAAGTTTCATAATTTTTGGATATCGATTGTGTGCTTTTCAATCGTGTCGCTCTCTTTTAGTTATAATATTCAAAATATCGAGTTGCAAGTGATACATTACCGTATCTTCCAAACTGCGAGTTGAAACTCAGTTCTACAAATTGCGTTAGCTTATATATGGATAATCCTATATATATAAATCTTATTTTCTACTTTGTCGGTAATACTATTGTAAAGGCTACTACGTACTGTAACTGATTGTAAAAAAAAATACAATTATATAATGAGATATGATAAATGTATCATTACAAGAATTTTAGTATACCCCGACAAAACTACCCCGACGTTTGAGTAGTTGCATCGGGTAGGCTTGGACTAGGAATGGATTTGAACATTTTGGTAATCCACTCCGGCGTTTGTAAAAAAATGCCGGTCTAGGGTAGGTCTACTCCGGTGTTTATTAGTTAAAACGCAGGTATGGGGTATGAGATAAAATTCTCTAAATCTGAACCCTAACAAATAATTAAATGAATGAGAGTGTGTGCACGTAGAGTGTACGTACACAAAAGTGCACATGGGGGAAAGCCAAGGGATGGCCGGCCAATAAGGTGAAGAGTTTGGGGTTGTGTTTTTGGTTTTATGGTGGGTATTTAATTTTGATCATGGGCATTTATATTTGGATAATGGGTGTCTCTTCATTCATCCATTTGACCCTATAAATATCACCCCTTACTTCATAAACTTTACACCAAAAATCAAAAGAAACTAAAGAGAAGAAAATAAAGAGAGAAAAGAAAGAAATAGTGGCTCGATTTTTTGCTTGGAGGAAGGAGAGCTTTCGGTGCTTGCTAAGGAGGAGAAGGAAGTCTCATTCTTGTTGGAGCTAGGAGTTCCTATTTCTTTTGCAACTATAAGGTGGGTGACTTCTTGAACTTTCTAAAATATAGTAGCATGCATGTGTAGGATAATTGATATATAACATTATTTATACATATGAGTTGTGGTTAATTTTGTGATGATGTTATTTAGAAGGTTTAATAGATATTATTATGAAAGAAAATGCATGCTAGTTGAAATATTGTCATGTAAATAAGTTGAAATGATGTTGTTTGGGTGCATGGTAATACATCATGATTAGCTTAAATGAAATGGATATAAATTTGTATACAAAGTTGCTAATTTATGCAAAGAAAGTTGTTGTTTTTAATATTAGTTGTACTTCAGAAAATCATGTTTAATAAAATGTTTGAAATCTAGAACTAAAATTTTTATGGGAGCATCTTTTATATGTCAGGAAGATCTCTTTAAAATTTCATAAGATTTAGATGTCGTTTACTATTTTAATAAAATCTAAATTAAGGACAGGTTGGTAGTCGACCAGTTGCTGGAAATCTGTCCACATTTTGGTTTTTGATCATTTCAGCATCGTAAATAAAGTAATTTGGATAAGTCACAACTAAGGAACTTGTAGTAGACTCGTTAAAATTTCTGTAAAGTCTAAAAAATCAAATTTTCACAAAGAATTGAATTTATAATGAATTTTACAAGACTGTTCAAGTGGCAGTATTTCAATATTTCGACCATACTATAGATTTTGAAGAATTTAGAGTTATAGATACAATATTTTGGAGATACTTATAACTAAGAAATTGTATGAGACTTGTATACCTTTATTTTGATCTAAAGAACGCAAAGTTTCATGAAGTATATAATTTTTTATGATTTTTACAAGTAACATATGCTGCAATTTTCTGATTTTGAACTTACTGTTTTACAAATGAATTTAGGTGAAGCAACTGAGGATGATTCTAAGTGAATTTAACTACAAAGATATAATAGATTCTTTTATGAAACTAATAAATCTATTTTTTTTGAATAGAATTGAAATTTATAATTGAAATATGGATGAATATGAAAAGAGTTTATTTATTTGAAGAAACTTTGTAGCTTATTAAAGTGAATTGTTGGTTGTGTGATCAACCAAGAAGTGTTTACTTCATAGTTGGTAAATAAGAATGAATAAAAGGATTTGAATGAAATATGAATACATGAAATTAAGAATATAAGTTATAAGGGTATGCGTACCCCAGTTGTTGAACATGAAAGATGTTAGTGTAGAGGCTAGGTGAGACCCTAGTAATCGACATTATAAATAAGGAAAATTGAGAAGTAACCATTGTGGGTTAAGTATCTCTTGAGAAGTAGCCAGTTTGGGCTAACTTTCTCTCTTGTTGATTTAAGTCCGGTAGGGTAAGTTAGCACTAGGTTATGATGACTTAAAACTAAAACTTAAGGACAAACACTTAAGGGAGATGTGATGAAGTATGGGCAAACATGAGTATGAGGGCCTAGATAGCACGATAGGAGGTATCTCCAGAATTACAGGGGTTGAGGCTCACGTTGGTGGATATTACTCTAGAATTACTAGGATCAAGGCAACGCTCGTGGGGGTATTTGTATGATGAGGTACCGATGACAGTGCGGAGTGGGTTTCGTCTCCAGAATTATCGGGGTCTTAGGCGTGATGGAGAAAATCACTGGCGATGGGAGAAAGAATCTCAAGAATTATCACGGTCATAACTCTCGGTGTGGGTATTCTCCAGAATTACTAGGTGTGAGACAGTGTGTCCAAAATTACTTGAAGTGGGAGTGTGATACTCAAGAATTATCGGGGTGATACTAGATAATCACAGAATGTCTAAAACATACATTAGTCACTGTAGTAGTAATTCATAGCGAGGGATTAAACCCTATATTGAGGAGTACGATAAGGGCTTGCCCTCGGACCTATGTAAAATGGGATGCATAGAATCCGAACAAGTATGCATTAGTTCATGGTAGTATAACATCTGCATTAGGCATTAAGTCATATCATACACTGACATGTTTAAGATAGTGTAACCCCTGTTTTCCTAAATCCGTATTTTCTATGTATTTTTGGTATTTTAAAATTTTGTAAATTATCTTTCCGCTTTCAAACTCCTTTGTCAAAATGTACTATTGGGTTTTCTATTAAAAGCCATTTCGATTGATAAGTTTATTTGTAAATCTTATTATTGTTATTAACACTTTGATTTCTATTATTATTATTATTACTATTATTATTTTTATTGTTTTCTTATTATTGTTATTGTTATTAGTATTATTGTTGTTATTGTTATTTTGACTGGTTATTAAAAATCAATTTTATTTACTAATGGTATTTGGAATTATTTGAAATAAACTCTGCAGTGTAATGCAAATTATATTTTTTATATAGATCATATTTTTATCTAATATTTTTTATAATATTTTCTATTGGATTTAATAATCCTAAAACCATATTGGATTTTACCGATTAAAACCCCAAAACCCATAACCCTATATCCAATCTCCTATTGGATTTCTACCCAATACCCATAACCCTATATATAAATACCCTATCCTAATACCCTACCCCTAGAACCCTAACCCTACCCCCTATTTCCTGTGTAAACCTAAACCTCAGCCGCCAAAACTCCAATGGCTACTGTTCACTTACCCTCTACTTCTCGTTTCTCTCTCCCTGTCTACCCCATCCCCTGTCTTCACCTCTCGATCCTTCTTTAACCCTCTACAGGTCCTCCCCCGCTGTCTCGCACCGCCCTCCGATGCCGCAACAACAGCCAGCGATCCCCTGTGTCCCCGTCCTCCTCCATCGTCTTCATCATCGCTGGCAACCCCATTGTCCCTTCTACTCGACCTTGCGACTCCAGCAACGAGTGCCATGCGACTGTAGTGCAACGCTGTAATGCCCCCGACTGTGTGCCGTCTTCTTCCCATAGCATGCTCCCCGCACTGTGTTCCTCCTGTCATGCCGCTGCATCGTACCGCCGTAGTTCGCCAGTCCCCTTGGCCGCTGTCGTCGGAGCCAAGCCATAGCCGCACCTCCATGTTACTGTTGGGGTGATCATGACTTTGAATTCTGGCCATTGATTTGATCATCAAGATCATCACCATCTGATCGCATCTCAGCCGTCCATTCGTCGTTCATCACAATCACGATCATCGTCTTCTTGATCCATTGATCTCGACCATTGATCGCATCATCATCATCATCATCATCATCATCATCATCAAGATCTTAATCTTGATCGTCGAATCTCTTTTGATCATTGCGATCGTGATCATCATCTTGATCTTGATCTTCGATCTCAGCCGTCCGATTAACCGATCACTTGCTCCCGGTCCTTGATCATCTCGTTTGTCTTCTACTTGGTGAGTTAAACATTTGATCCACTTTTTTTTATCATTCATCAATTGTCAATCACAGTATAGTTACTCTTTTGGTACTCTTCTAATTCTTATATGTTTTATTTTTTATCTCGACCATTGGATTCGCTTGATCTTCATCTTGATCATTATCGAGATCCGTACCGATCGTGCTCATTGTCCAGGATCCATTCCCGTAATTCCTTTGTCAGATTATCGTCTACACCCCAAGGCAAGTATCTCTTGTACATTTCGTTTTCTAGTACAAGCTTTCCTTGAAAATACTGCAAGTAGATTGTAAATTGTGACTCCTCCTTATTTATCGTTGATGATCTCATGTTTTGCCTTATCTATTACATGATCATAAGAGTCACAACCCTTCGTTGATATATTTACAAAACTAGTTGGACCCCTTTTATCTTCTAATTACTAGAACATGAACCCCTTGACTTGTAGACTTGTGTTGTATAATGTATTGTATTGATCTTACATTCTTTTGAGTTGAAAAATACATGTGACTTGCTGATTTGATCCCCAATGCATACATATTTGTATCACACACTAATCTAGACTCTTAATGGTCATTTGTTATGAAACTTGTATATAAAAGAAATTCACACTTGCTGTTGTTCTTGTCTTTACTTGCTGTTTCGACCCGGTTAAAACCAAAATCTGAACTTGAGTTATGAATATGAAATGTATCCCTAAGTGTGTAGTTGCCAATAACATCCAGAATTTTTGAATTCCAAGTTATGGTTTAGGAGATATCGCAGTTTTACTGCTGCTGTGTCGGTAGTCGCAGATTCACAAAAACTGATGCACCTCTTTAGTTTACAATCATTTTAACTATGCTACCAGTAAGTAAATGACTTGAAATTTTGCATGCTGTTACTGGACACCCTATAGAATATTTTCTAATTTTTTCAGAATTAATTAATGATGTTTCAATCCTGTTTCATATGTATAAACTCAGATTCACAAATTCTGGCTGAACACAAATACTGGATAGTTTGCTGTTTTGACACATGTTACCACAACTTTTATATGTCTTAATTATATGCATTGGAACCGGACAGGAGTCTAGTTTCTAGACCTTCTTACAGATCCACATTTTCTATCTTGTAGCAACGGGAATCACAGTTTTGGTGCAGCAACGTCATGCTATCCAGATTTGTAATTTTCGTTGTTCTTGATACTTTGATTTGTTTTGACCATCGAACATGTACCCTACTTAGCCTAGACTTGTTCCATGTTCTTGATTATATTTACTTGACTTTTTTCGCACACTTTCATGCTTGCTTGATGATAATAATAAATAACAAGTCGGGATTTAAGGGAAAGACCATAGTAGTGGACAATATAGGTAAATGTACTCAGAAGGGAGCCCGTATTTTCTATGATTTTACGTTAAATGGAACTAAGTGCCACGTAGAACTAAGTACCACGTCATGGGTGATGGGGGCCACCTCTAGAGCCTACGGGGGCCACCTCTAGAGCCCATTATATGATTATATGATACGTATTTGAGATCACATGGAATTAAGTGCTACGTCAAAGGATGACAGGGGCCACCTCTAGAGCCTACGAGGGTCACCTCTAGAGCCCATGGTTTGATCACATGCTCGTATTTCCTACATGACCTGAGTACACCGCCCTATAAAATTCACCACTAGGCCTAAACGAAATTGCAATGACTGTAGCAACCATGTAGTAAAAGTATGGATGCATGAAATGCTACCTAGATAGTAATAACTATAAGACTTGACACGTAATACCTGAACATGATACATGCTTACTTGATACTTGATTACATGATACATGAGACTTGATACTTGTACTTGACAACTTGACACATTAGACTTGTTACTTGTTACTCGACACTTGTATGTGATACTTATTACTTGATGCTTGATACCATTACATATTCACTAGTCACTTGTTTTACTACTAGTACTTGTTACCCAACCTTGTTACTCGAGTTGTCTTTCTTACTAGCTATATGATTATATGATATGTATTTGAGATCACATGGAATTAAGTGCTACGTCAAGGGATGACGGGGGCCACCTCTAGAGCCTACGGGGGTCACCTCTAGAGCCCATGGTTTGATTACATGCTCGTATTTCCTACATGACCTGAGTACACCGCCCTATAAAATCCACCACTAGGCCTAAACAAAATTGCATTGACTGTAGCAACCATGTAGTAAAAGTATGGATGCATGAAATGCTACCTAGATAGTAATAACTATAAGACTTGACACATAATACCTGAACATGATACATGCTTACTTGATACTTGATTACATGATATATGAGACTTGATACTTGTACTTGAAAACTTGACACATTAGACTTGTTACTTGTTACTCGACACTTGTATGTGATACTTTTTACTTGATGCTTGATACCATTACATATTCACTAGTCACTTGTTTTACTACTAGTCCTTGTTACTCAACCTTGTCACTCGAGTTGTCTTTCTTACTAGCTAAATTCTTGAATCTCCACTACTTGTTGCATCCCTATTACATTCTTGATTCCAAATCTTGTTCCATATTTTTGTACTTGTTTTACTATTTGTGGCCCTAACTTGCACTAAGGGCGTTGTCTTGTTTTCTCTATTCATTTCTTTTTTATATTTATATATACAGACTTTGGATACGAGTTGCCTGGTGGAATTAGTGAGCAGACGTTCTAGGCTTTGCTTGGGAAAACTTGCTAATTATCTTGTATTTGAGTTTATTTCTTTTTGTTGCTACTTGAAACTTGTAACGAGCTTATAGTCCCGAGTTTTATCTATTGATCTAGATTTGAAAACTATTTGAGTCATTACTATTTTGTTTCAATTGTTTTCTGTTGATTAATAAATTATTCATGCATGCGTGGTTGTGCACATTTTGTTATATTCTTGTTATGATCCTGAGTCGATCCTACAGTTCATGAATGATGAAAATCATTCGCTGGGCTTTGTCACACGCTCGTATTCTGTATTTTTGGAAAGCGGAGCATGACAGATAGTCACTCTTTACACTTTTATATGCATTCAAGTTTGTGTTTACTAAAGTAAGAGATTTCGTTATAATACAACATAGAGACGAACGTTGTTTATAATATTGCGTCGGTTGTAAACAGCTGACGTGCTCACATATTTTCAGTGCAGGACTTGATTGGATTAGCAAGGACTTAAAGACGGTTGATGATAAATATTATATTCATGATTAAACCTGCTAATGTTAGAGCTGTATTTCATGTTGTATTTTATTTAACTTCAGCTGTGTACTATGTAATAAACAATGTGTATAATAAAAAGTTTTTAATTTCCTTGTAAATTTGTACGAAATGAAGTAAAATATCCTGTTGTGTTACGAATAACATGTAAATGGAATTCGGGGTGTTACATTATGTGCTTTTGTTTAGTGAATAATTTGTTTAAAATAATTATTGGTTCATGTTTAGGTGTTTTTGTACTAACACTGGCTTCTAAT